>CM055869.1:18511673-19711673 GCA_029582165.1 Portulaca oleracea
CTTCCATTCCAGCCCCGTACTCTTGTTAACCGTATGTGTTGAACTACGAACACTGAACCCAACACTAACAGCATAATGTTCATAAAACTTTTTTGCCTCCTCAATACTGTCAAATTTCTTACCAATATAAGGGACCAATGATTCGTCTTCGCATATCGGCACATACTCCTCAGCATCATTCTGCTGGTCACTTAACGGTATCGATGGTGGATATATTGAGACACTTTGACTTGCATCACCGTCCTCGTGCACACCACTGTAAACACATTAAAACCAACATTTTTAGACCACGATCCAGACAAGAGTGTAATGCACATATTCACATGTCCGAACGCTTATACATACATGCCTGCATGCTCATACATACATGCCTGCATGCTCATCAATTGTGTGCGTATTGTGCATTTGATTGAAATGAACATATTGCATTAGCAACATGCACAACACACACACACTACTTAACCCCAAAGTAAAAGTACATCATGGACCACGTGGCTGCACACTGACAACCCATTTCATGACACAACACGAGTGAATTAATAATCATTTTATACACCTATCATCCCCTTTCATTCATATGGGCATCGTAGTCAAACGTCATGCACATTTAAAGTTCAACTACAAATTATATCAACAGAACATCAGATACAAGTTACCCGAACAACAAATTCAACTTTTCATTACATTCAAATTGCAAAATTCAAATAAAAAACCCAACTTCTCAATGGACATGATGTATATCAATACCGAACACCATCTCCATCTTTATTACTCTAGACAATTGCACCTCAAACACATAATTCCCCCTCATCAGATTGCACCTAAAACAACAAAAAAACAACAAACCCAGAAACTTTGTTCAAAAATATCTCCATCGAGCATAATGGTCCGCCATGGACGACCTCGTTCTCCATCTCACCTCAAACCATCAATGTCAGTATACCCGCCATCCATTGAAGAAGAAGAAGAAGTCACGCCAAATCACGCCTCTGATGCGTTCGACCCTTGGATACAAGATGGAATGTTCTTTCTGCAGATGGGGAGATGAATGGATTGAAGATGATAACGCCAAATCACGCCTCTGATGACTTCGATGCTTGCCAACAAGATGGAATCTTCTTTCTGCAGATGGGGAGATGAATGGATTGAAGATGATAAAACTCCCATGTAGTGCATGAATCCATCCCTTCACGCCTGCACATATTCCCAGCACCCACCATTTTTTTTTTTTTGGCCTTCATCCCTCACGTGAGATACCCAAAAGAAAATGAAAACTGATTTTTTTTCCTAGCCATTGATCTTGCATCCAAGGGTCATTAGCCACTCTTCTCACATTCTCACCATAACCTAATTCTCACCCTATCTATTCCCATATATATATATATATATATATATATATATATATATATATATATATATATATATATATATATGGGATTCCTATATATATATATATATATATATATCTTATACTATACTTACTATACTACAATAGTAGCAAAATACCGTTGACTAGCACAAGAGTAATTTGTGGATGAGAGTGAATAATGACCATTGATCTCAAATTTGCATCAATCTTAAGTCTCGTTCTTTTATGCGGTTGACAGGTTGTGATGTCACACCGCACCGCAACTTTTTATATTTTGTCACAATCCACCCAATCTATTTTTTTCTAATTTAATTTATTTTTTATTAAAAGTTAAAATTTTCATATTTCACCACAACCTATCACAATGCACCACAATTTTCCACAATGCACCACAACTTTTCCCAACCCACCACAATTCACACATTTTCTCCACGCCGCACCGCAGCTAATCGTATAAAAAAACGGGGCCTAGCCGACAAAAAAAGGAAAATATTAGTTTTTATTTTTCCCCTATTGACTCCTATGACCTCCATCTCTAACTGTCCCACGTCGTAAGCCTAATATAAACAAATAAAAATAATAAACTTTGTTAATTGTTCACCCTCCATGTGATATCCCAAGCAAGTCTCATCCCAAATAAAATTTTATCAAACATAGGTATCATTCTTTTATGCGTTAACGCACCCAAATGCAACGCAACTTACCGCAACCTTACCGTAACGTAACGCAAATTACCATTACTTTTTAACTATTTTCACCGTAACATAACGCAACTTAAACGCAAACGCAACGCACAAAAGAACGCGACCATATTGATTTGAATCCAAGGGGAGCGTCGTGGAGGAGGTGTTACATTTTTAGTGGATTGTGAGGAGATTAATCAACTTATGTTGAAGTTTGATCAATTTGACAAAGCAGTTGGAGGAATAAGGCAGAAGCTTTGAGCACAACTTTTTTTCGGGCTTTTTAGTAATGATAATTATTTCCATGGGATTTCTGACTTTGTAGTTATCACAAGTAATTTCAATTTTTAATTCATGGCTGATCATTATGTATTAGTTTTTTAGTTTCACCTTTTAACATACCTTATATACCATATCTTACTTCAACTCCTCAAAAAAAAAACAATCAAACTACAACTTTATTTTTTATCTTACCTTATTTTACCTTAACTTGATTTACATGTCTAAACAACATAACCTTAATTTTGAATGATGCTAGAAAATACTCGTTTTAGGCACCGTTCTTTTATGCGTTAACGCACCCAAAGACAACGCAACTTATCACAATCCTACCGCAACATAACGCAAATTACCATTACCTTTTAATTATTTCCATCGCAACATAATACAAATGCAACGCACAAAAAACAGTGTCTTAATATTTTATTATTGTCTTGGAGCTATTGATGATGATGGTTCGTGGAAATTGTCAGAAAAAGTGGGTGTGTTGGGGTGGGGGTCCATTTGTAGCATTATGCAGTGGTCACACCTACTTCAATGATTTTTTTGTCCCTTTGTCCCGTGTAAAACGGGTGGTGGACATTAAACAAATGATTTTATCCACGATATAAGATTGGGTTTTTGGCCACAAATAGTATGTATTGAGGGGCTTTGACTGAAAATAATTTGAAGTGACTTTTCAATTGTGATCTTTATTTTTCTTATTTTTCATAAGAACATAATCGATTTCGTGGCGGAAAGCTAACGTGGCGTCCGGAAATTTCCTTTTTAAAGTATGAATAAACATACTTTCCGGTCACCACGTCAGCTTTCCGATGCCGGAAATTGATTTTGGATTGCTATGATAAAATAGTGAAAAGGTACAAATTGTAAATGATCGAAAAGTCACTTTGGATTATTCTCAATCACAAGACCCTTAATACGGATTATTTGTGTCAAAAAAACCCTATAAAATTCCATATTGTAACTTTTTGTCCAATTCATTTTTCAATTGTGGTGAGTTATGTTTCCATTTATCCATCTCTTCTTCTACATTTGTTTTTTTTTTCTAAATTTTTCCTACCTTATTATAAATTGCTAATAATTCATTATAGATATTTGTTTATAGGAGAACTAACGGTTTTATGCATGCTCTATTTGTGGTGAGATTTTACATTATGTCCGTTTATAGGTTTATCCCTCTTTATTACTTCTACAAAAAATATCAATACCTTTTATTAAAGTTAAATTTAGGTCAAGTCGAATTGGGTTGGGTCACTTCAAAT
The DNA here is from genome assembly GCA_029582165.1 of Portulaca oleracea. Lineage (NCBI taxonomy): Eukaryota > Viridiplantae > Streptophyta > Magnoliopsida > Caryophyllales > Portulacaceae > Portulaca > Portulaca oleracea. The sequence continues at coordinate 18,515,270 of CM055869.1, forward strand.
TTGAGTATTCTTCAACTTAATTAGTTTTAGTGTTTTCAGGTCTAGGTGAGCCCAGGTAATGGTGGGTTACCTGCTGCGTTCGTTTCTCACTTTTATTGTGGTCGGGTTAATTTTGCTATGTCTATTTTTCTTTTTTTAATAGACCTTAGTGAAATGCACATAGATGGATTAATTTTTTAATAAGGAATATTGGATGACAATATGTTGACCTTTGGGGGTATTGGATTGTAATATACCGACCTTTATTATTGGATAACAATATCAATGACCTTTATACTTAGGTGAGATTATTATACCAATAGTGACTAAGGAGGTGGTGACTGGTTAATTGGTCTCGATTTCGACGTAACAGACGGAGGAAAAATAATCGGCCACTACCCAATAAGGCAATAACCCCGTTAACCCATCTGTTTATCTCACTAACCCACGTTTAAAAAAAATCGGCCCTAACACAGTGATTAATGAGGTGGTGAACCGGTCTTCATACTGACGTGAAACACAACCAACCCATGCCTTGTAATGTGGGTTAATGAGAAAAACTAAGGGGTTAATGGAGTTATTGGCTTGAGACAATTTTTTTCTCTTCGCCAACCGTGTTAGCGCGCATGGAGATCGGTTCACGACTCCCCTTAGTTACTGTAAGTATAATAATATCACCCAACAGGTATAAAAGTCAGGGATATTGTTGTCCAATAGTAAATGATGGTATATTACAATCCAACACTCCCAAAGATTGGTATATTATCATCCAAAAACCCTTTAATAATGGTTTTGATGTCGACTGTAATATGTCACACATTGTGTCCTACTTAGACCTGTCAATTCGGTCGGGCGGGCGGTTTCGGGTCGGTCGTATATCGGGTTCAGGTAAATACGGGTCGGGTGTATTTCGGGTTCGGGAAAATATGGGCGGTGTATTTCGGTTTCGGGTCAACCCAACGGGTTATGATTGCGACCCTTTTTCGCTTTTTCTTTTTAAATATAGTCTCTAAATAATACTTTTTGTACAATATACATAATAAAATATGATTATCTTCTAGCAATGATATATTATTGTAACTATTTTAACTTAAATAAGAGAAATAACAAATAAATAAGTTGCGCTTATAGTTTAATAGTTAAAAATTTGAATGTAAAGTCACAAATTTTAATAAAGTTTAACTCAAAAAGTTAAATTTTCGGGTCAAACGGGCGGGTCGGGTTTGACCCGCTAATTTTCGGATTCGGTATACTTCGGATTTAGTTGAAAAAATCGTGTTCAAAACCCAGAAATTTCGGCGGGTTCGGGTCGAATTATCGGATCGGGGCAAAAATTGCCAGGTCTAGTCCTACTCCTTATCTTTGGCAGGGAGAGTATGATCAAATTACATCTTGCCAAGCAAACTATTTTTTTTTAAGCGAACATCCTTCTATTGCTCCGTTAACATTTTAAGTGTTTTTAGCATCAAAATGTAATTATGGATGGTTTTTACTTTCAGAATTTGTATACCATTTTCTGTATTTTTTTAATATTCTGTTGGTCATAAAAAAAAATTAAAATCGTATTCAAATGATATCAAAATTATCCTCTATATTTTTTTAAAATTTCTTTCATTCCTACTCCAATTTTTCTAGTTTTTTCATTCTAAAAAATGTGTAGTTATTAAAAGAAACTTTAGATAATTTTTTAAGAATTCTAACAATTATTATGATTTAAAAAAATAGGGAGAAAAATCATTAAAAATAGAAAAAAATTCAAAAAAAAATTGGAACAACATTGTAAATTTACTAAAATTGGCGGGAAATGTTGTGCTAAATTTTAGATCAAACGCAAGTTAAAAAAAAGTCATGATGCTAACCCCTTTACTTAGTAGCGTTCCATTGAAATATAATTTTCCATTCTTTAGAACCACGATAATATAAAAAAAGAGTAGAAACTACGACATGTAAAAACTGAAAATAGGGAACATTAAAATCCAATTTTTCTTATTTTTATCAGGTTTTGTAATTTAATTTGTGTCCATGCTTGCTTGGATGCATTTTAGGGAAGCTTCTACATTCAAGTTGTGGTCCTCGCTAGCGGCAATACCGTGTGAATTCAAGATCATTTTGATTTTTGAGTGATAGTTTCAGCCCAGCCCAGCCCAGCCCAGCCCAGTGCCACATGTTCGAAACTTGTCATCATCCTATTCATATATGTAACGAATAGCTGCAGCAAGTTTTTGTAACAATATTAGAATCGAAGAAAGATAAGTTGTCAAATCAACATCTGAACTCTATACTTCATACCAAAATTTAACCTGAATGAAAGCTGTGCTTTCACAAGACACTGAAATCAAACACACAGTTACAACATAAGTACGTGATACAAGTGCGTCACTCTTTACCAAGAACCTATTGCTCTAGTGGTATGACAATTGAAGGTGCATCCTCCTCGCCGGGGGTTGAATCCTAATGGCCACAATGTGTTCTTCAAGGCTACGTGCGGGCCTGCTTCTAGGGCTAGATGGTCTCCATTAGGCATTAACCCTAGCTTAGTGTTTTTTGCAACCCCCTCCCTCTGTTGGTCCAATGACTGTTTGTGCCATAGCCCACAGGCTATTATTAATAGATGAATGGGATAATGGCATAGCGATTGCTGGGATAGTTGTCGAACTTGAGTTTGTACCATCGATGTGTCTCTGCTGCCGCCAACACAAGATTTGCCACCTGCAATATACGATCCAATTAGTTCCCTCATCTTTAAAAGACAAGGGGGAAGGGGTAGATAATTGTGTGTGTGTGTGTGTGTTTGGGGGGCACATATTAGATCAGGTACAGAAGATTACCACAAATCCAAAAAGCAACCAGACAGTCAAATCCAGGCCTCCGCTTGCAACCACAAGACCAGCATAGATTACCTTCATGGTCAACGCGTTAATAGTAACTACAACGGTGACATATACAGTTCAATGTGGAAACTAAACGCTTTTTCTTTTCCTTTTTTTTTAAGGAAGGGGAGGGGTGTTATAGAGTTAGGGGGCAGCACATTACTATCTCAGCCAGATAATGTGCAGATGAAACAATTTCAAACCAGTCACCATGTGGGATTGCGTAAGCATCAGCTTTTTCCTTGTCTGATCGCAGATTACCCTGGTTAAAAATTAAAACTTGGTTGAAAAAGAGCACCACAATGTTGGATGAAGAAAGAAAGTATTTGCCACAGAATACAGCCTGCACTATAAAAGGCCTGGGATCATAGATTGTGAACAATTATTGTACAGTAATACTCACAAGAATCGCATGACATTGACGCTGGTGAAGCCAACCCCAGAAGAAAATGGCTGCTCCAACCCATGGGCACCAACCAATCTTCAACAGAGGGCTAAGGTAATCTGACAATTCAAATTTAAGAGGCGGCATCTGATCCTTTCCTTGCACAATGAACTCCGTCACCCAATCTACTACATAGTCAAATACTTCTGGCGCACTGTTGCAGCAAAGGGAAAGCGGGGCTGCAGTATAAAAGCTAAACCCATATGAAACACATTAGGGCAACAAGAGAAGAGTAAAAAGATAGCAGACAATAGGCAACAAGTACCCTTTGCCGAACTCCCCATAATGTAACTGGAAATAACAACAGAATACAGTGTAAAATTTTGGAAATTTTACCAAACATATAACAAATACTCATTACACATTATTCGAATAACCCATCTTTTCCTAAATTTTACACGTTCTTCCAACTTTTTGCCAACCCATATTTGCCAAAATTTACCCAATCTAAATCCATTCCTCAAAAGAGCACACCCAATCAGAGTTGACATGGATATGTAAGAATAGAAACCAAATGGCACTTAAGTTAGTATAGAAAACTTTAGGAAGCGATCTGAAAATCTTACTAAATGCCTGTCAAATATCCAAGGACATGCATCCGAGCTGTGGTGCTGTACTTAAACACAAAGAGAGACTCATACAGGCGCCAAAATACTTGAAGTTCCATCAACAACAGAAGAAATACTGATTGCCAGACCCTGTAACTATGCTCCGCCGAAGGTGAATGTATCTTTTGAATGGAGAAAATGTGTGAACCTCCAGTCAGGTAGCTAGCAAGACTAGAATGAGACGTCGACTCAGACACCAATAATCCCATTTTATGGGCATAGGCCCAAGTTGAGAGAAGCAACAATGACGTCCACACCACAGCCAATGCATAGAAATGACAAATTTTTTTGAGGCACATTGAGTTTCTGCAAATTAAAAGAAGCATGTCAGCAAATTAACTATTAGTATAAATATCATCTGAAAGGCCATAGAAGAATTACATGATTTCAGGTAAAGAAAGTGAAATAAGCAGTTAACAGAAGTTTTAAACCGAGTCTCACAGTCTTAAGTATCAGCACAAATACTTAAGTCCATGAGTAGGACAGTAAGCACTAAAACACAAGGAATCACATATTTCTCTAATTGAACAAATAGCTAGCAATCTCACTCAAACTTTACCCTTACAGTCAACCATTTGAAGCAAGAACCATTAAAAAAATAAAAACAAGACCTGAAAATGAATCATCGACGCTTTTACATTTGTCCTGTAATTCAATGAGTTTGAACGGAAACAGAGATATCCTGTCTCATGTCAAGCTTCCAGGCAGTATTCAACATATCATAACCAAAAGATTCATCCATATGACAACCCTCATAGCATCTTATCTCTAGACAAAGCACCTAAAACTCCCTCGCACTTGCATCGCCTTGTCATTCTATCCTTTAATACGTGATATACCATTGGGCATAGGGACTTCATTCAATCACAAGGACTAGAAGATCAATTATTAATGTTATAACTAGCTACTAGGCTCTTTATCAATATCACATTTTTTGAACGAGGATATTACATATATACCCCTTGAAGCTAAGCGTAATTACGAAGTTACCCATGTTAAATTTTTAACTTGCATACCACCATAACTTTGCTACTAAATAAATTTCAGCCAAAACATGATTTTTGAGACTTGAATAGACCGAAATGTCCGTGTCAATGTATTTTAAGTAAACTTTGATTGACCCCTCTTACTAATTTGAGGTAAAAAATCATAGTTATAAATGTGCTTTTGGATTATAATAATGCCAACTTAAAATAAAGAGGTTGGTCAAACTAAAAATAAAACGAAAACAAAGATTAGGGGGTCAACAAAAGTTTACTTAGAGCACAATCGAAAGGGCATTTAGTTCATTTAGTCTCAAAAACCATATTTTAGTTATAAATTCAGATGTATTTCCTGGAAAAACAAGAAAACAAAGACAAGATATTACTTTTCCAACCTAAGCAGCCCACAAAGCAATTATAGCAGTAAGTACAGCTTATCCTTTCAACAATTACATCTCTAGTGACAACATCATTACTTTGGGACCACGACTCATGAAGGCCACAATATATGAGTATAGCATCTTTGTGTTGAAAGGCTCACATAGCGAGATACAACATAAAAATCAATGTACTCGCATTACCATTAAGAAGTCCTGCATAAATAGCCCAGAAGAACTGCTTTAAACATCAATTCATCAAATCCAGCAATCACCTTTGCAAAGGGAAAAAAAAAAAGCCAGCGATGATCTGAATTTTCCCAACATTCAGAGTGGAGGGGAGAGGAACATACACTGAAACGAGAAGAAGTCTGGATAATCTTGCCTCTGCCAGCAGAAATAACAACTATTTTGTGGATGAATTGAAAATGAGAAGATGGCAAATAAACAATCAGAATAGGCAAAATCCCAGCAATCCATCCCAATCTCAACAAACTCACAATCCCAAACTCCATTTTCAGCCTAAAATCAATCTTCATGTCTCATTCAAACACTCGCCCAAGAGAACCCAAGACCCGAAGTTCCTATCTTTCTTGTCTTTATCTCCTAACCCCAAATGTACCTTTTACACTTTGTCCTAAGTGGGTATTTGGGGTTGCCTTTCAATGAAGGTTTCAGTAAAAGATACTTAGATTAAGGAATGAGCAAGAGCAAAAGTAAAATCTCTGCCAATCACACACTTATTGAGAAACCTCTATTCCTCAAATTACTTTTAATTTCAAGCAGATTGAAGTCAATTCAGGGTTCAATCCACACTCTGCTTCCCGAATTCCTCCTCCTACTCGATTTCATCATTTTGGCCTCATCTTCTCGTTCCCGAATTCGGCGCTGCTAGGGATGGCAATGGGGCGGATCGGGGATGGGGGAGTATACCCCCGTCCCCATCCCCGCTCCCAAAACTCATCCCCATCCCCGCTTCGGGGAATGATTCTTGCCCCATCCCCATCCCCGCGGATTCCCCATCCCCAACGGGGATCCAACAGGGATTTTTTAAAACTATCCTAAATTTAACTAAATTTTAATCGGATCCGGTTTTTAATCGAACCCGATTTTTAACATGTTCAAAATACAACGTCTTTAACTTGTTCAAGTAATAATACATCAAAATCAAACAATAATACATCAACAAGTCAAAATAAATTAAAAAATTACTACTTTGTCCTTCCCATTAATATATATTAAATTAGAATAAAAATTATTTGGTAATTTTAATATTTTCGGGGATGGGGATTCGGGGAAGGGGACGGGGAATTCACCCCGACGGAGAAAATGGGGACGGGGATGGGGAAAATTTTGTCCCCATCCCCAAGCGGATTTTGGAAAATCGTCCCCGTCCATGTCCCCATCCCAAATGGGGGCGGGGATTTTTTCCCAGAGCAGGGCGGGGCCCCGACGGATTCAGGGATTCCCCTCCCCATTGCCATCCCTAGGCGCTGCAGTTACTGTTATTGTTACTTCACTTCTTTTTCCTCCACGTTCCTCCTTCTCTTACAATGTATTCTCTCCCACTCTCTCTCTATCTCTGTCTATGCTCACGCTGCTTGTTTGCTCTTCTGTCTTTGCCCTTTCACAATACGTGTAGTCTGTAGTAAATCTATGACCTGTACATGCCACAAAACATGCAAAGAAAGATGGCATTACAGCACCAAATATCAAACTTCAAGCTTGATAGGCCAATAATTAATGAATAACAAACCTAGCAATGTCAAATGAATCAAGGCAGCATGTGGATAGCAGCAAATTCACACCAAACTTGAGTAATTAAGATCAATCAACATTTAATGATCATCACAATTACACCAAATATGCTATTGCACTGAAGGTCCAGCAACATAGTAGCACGACACGCCTTATATTTCCAATAATCACCCACACAAAAGCAATACAGCAGTACCAAACTGTAGTTTGCTAAGTTAACCATTGATGAACAATTGCAGTATTGAATAACTGAGTTTAGGAGTCAAAGATGAAACTCACCAACTGGGGGGTGCAATTTTCGAATTGGAACTGAGCTGGATGTTTCGAATCTGTGTGATGAGCAATTGAGCGTCAGGAAGAACAATTCGAGGTGGGGTTCTGCCGCTGGAAATGCACGAACTGACTATGGAGTTCGCTGCTGGCGTTTCTGGGCAGTGCGCTAAAAGAGGTCGCCGAACTGGGTCGGGCTCCAGGCGTGCGCGAGGCTGGTTGCTGACTGTCGACGCTGGGCTTGGTTGTGCCGGTTACAGGGGCGGATTTGGGGCCCAGGCAGGGTCCAATGGTCCTACAAAAAAGTTTAAGGAGCCCATATTAGCTAAGAAGCAAAATAATACCTATAGGCTAAATGGACAACCCAAAAAAAGCCCAAAACATTAATATTGATGTCTGGGCCTGGCAGCTGGCACGCGCGTCTCCAGCCCAACCTGTAACAAAATTTATATTTTTTTTTTTATAAAATGATGAATTGTTTCAATTTAACTTAATTGAAAAATTTTAATAAAAATAATTTCAATTCTATTTCTTTCAGTTTACCTACAGTACGCACACAACGCTCCCTCCCAGGCCCCTTCGATTCTTCGACCCCAGCCGGCAGCCGCCCAACGACCTGCTGCCCCTCGCCACGCCTGACGCCCCCACCGACATCCGCCACCGGAAGCAACCACCGCGGAACCGACTCCGACTCCGGCGACACCGACGCTCTGTCTTCTGTCTTCTGTGACTGTCTGGCTGTCTCAATCGAGCGACCGCGGCTCGAGTGTCGACCCAAGGGCGCCGGCGCCGCCAGCAACCTAGCCTAGCCTCCCACAGTCCCACTCCGACTCCGGTGACCGGTGAACGGAAATCCAACTTGTGAGTTCTCTTATTTTCAATTTTAGGGTTTAGTACTTTACTGTTTACACTTTGCAGTTAACTATTTCAATTTTAATTTGTGATTTGTGTGTGGTTGGTGAATTAGTAAATTACTTATGACTATCAATGATTTATTCAATAATTCAATAATGATTTGTGATTTTTGTGTGGTGTGTGGCTTGAGAATTAGCTGAAATTTATAATTTGTGAATTATTGAACACTTTGTGTCTTTGTGAATTGTGATTTGTGTGTGGACGTGTGGTAAATAAATGGTTTGTGAAAATTGAAATACTGAAATCACAAAGCGTGATTGTGATTGTGATTGACTGTAAAGTGTAAACCATGTACCAATTATTCAATAATCCAATGGATCCTGGGTTGAGAATGACTAATTCCAATGACTAATTGAACACTTTGTGAATTACAAACCATTTACCAATTATTGAACACTTTATGATTTAGTAAATTACTGTCATTGTGATTGTGAATGATTAAATGTTGAGTATTTTGCTGTGATTTGTGATTGTTGTTTACTTGTTTTGTGTTTGTATGTTGTTTCTTCAGTGAGTAGCAAAGTGTTGGGTATAATATGGATCGTTCTAATTTAATTTTACGATAGTATTCCTCAAAAAGAAAACAACCGGAAAGTAGTGGACAAAATGTGGGAGATGACAATGAGGGAAATAGAGCAAGTGGTGTTGAAGCTACTCCTGAAAATGTATTTGATTTTAGTACTCTTCCAATGGATCCTGGGTTGAGAAAAATGATTTCAGTATATCCCCCCTGATCTAAGAGATATCAAAAAATGAAACCATGTAGTGGTCAATTGTAATAGTTGACTATTGAAGTATTTGATGGTTTTTGTAATTTTCTTTTTCAAATGTATGATGATTATTGGTGTACATAAGTGGACACCCCTGTTTTGGAAGTAGAGGTCCGCCACTGGTCCACCGTCTACTCTCTTCCTTCTCAGTTATTCTAAAATTGCAATTGTTGTTACAAATCATTCTCCTTTTTGGCGCTTCATTTTGAGATTGATTGAAAGATGCCTATTTGGTACTCAGTTTGTTCCACCCCCTGAATACACTTGGCCAATTTTGGTACTTTGAGCTGAATAAAGTCTCTAATTTGTATTCCCATTTGTTGTCAGCTGTATTTCATTTCATGATTGTAATTAGGGTTGTGTTTTTCTCTGATGATCTATTCAGATTGGGTATCCTTTAAGCTGTGAAGAAGAAGAACGAAAGGGGGGAAAATGCCACTGTATGATTGTGTTATGCTGCTAAAACCTCATGTGAAAAAGGAATCCTTGATGGACCTGGTTGCTCGGGTGGGCAGGCATGTTTGTGCCCGGAATGGCGTGCTTACTGATATCAAGTCCTTTGGAACCGTGCAATTGGGTTACGGTATTAAGAAGCTTGATGGAAGATATTTTCAGGTGATCATCTGAATCCTTTTACGTTGGAAACATTTGCTGTTCTGTTCTCTATGTAATTTGTTTGATCATTTTCTGATTCCATTATTTCCGCTAGTCAATTTTGTTACCTGCATGATCTGTTTCTTTGTCTTGATTATTTATTGCCGACTTCTGTGTCGATTAACGATTGGTCACATGGGTCTAACAATAATAGCTCTCTGTTAAGCTGCATCTTGTTTCGTTAGCGCGCCCATTGGGCCAAGGCCTAAGGGTCTTGGTTGTTTGTGGATTTGTGTATATGCTATTTGGACTGGTCACTGTTGCTAATCTTTTCAATCTGCTGCTATGAACCTCTCAATTCCTGTTTGGCGGTAGTAAATGATTAGATGAACATGTTCCTAAGCAATAGAACTGGAATTAGTTGAACATGACATTAAACTTCAAAAACCAACCCAAAAAAAAAAAAAAACCCCTCGTGAGCACTCTCTTTTCATTTTCATGTTGAGGCGTAGTTTGAGGACTTCATCCCGTAGTATCCTTGGTTATAATTGAAGACTAACTGGTGAATTTCAGTTGAGCGATCTTCCTAGATCATTGTCTTGTGGTTCAGCATTTCAGTTTTGGGAAGGGAGCCGGGGGGGGGGGGGGGGGAGGAATTTTGTGGGCAAAATACAAGAGAAAGCATCTTACCATGTGTTGATTGTTGCTGTTGTTTTGGAGTTGTAATTGATTAATGAACGAACTAGGTTCATATAATAACGATATGGCTGGAAGTTAGATTCTGATGAAGTTTCTCATTTAAAAGCTGTCTCCTTCAGCGTGTGTATAGAACTCTAAGGTCATTGTACCCTTTAAATGTCGCTCTAAGCCTGCTTTTTGTTTTGGAATTCTTATCATACATTCTGTCATAGACTTCAATTGCACCATCTATTACCCTATTCTGTGATGGGCCTGTGCAGATGTAGATTGTATCATAGAGTACTTTAGTACACAACAGCCTTTTCACTTCTTTGATTTGTTCGTTCTTTGTACTCGGAAGAGGACTTTGCTGTCTAGATTATTCTTCTTTTGAAGTAGCATCACCCCCCTCCCCCCGCCCAAAAAAAAGAAAAGAAAAAGAAAAAGCAAAAGAAGAACCTCCTTTTGGTTAATGAAGTTGCAAGCTGTCAATCATACCATCACTTCACCAAGTTTATGGGTTTTCCTTTTCTGATATTCCTTCTTTGCTCCCTATTAAACTGCGAACTTGTTAAAGCTGTTTTTCCAAGTTTACAAAATGTGAACCATTTAGAATCTCGTGTCTGCTCTCTCTTGACCTCAAAAGTTAGGTGAGGAAGCCTTAGTTATTCACATTGCTGAAACTTCACAGATTCTTGTGCCTATTTCCAATACCTCTATTGTCCCAACCACCTGTTTTTTTGGGTATATGGGTATTTCGTGTAAAGCCACAAAGGTTCTTCTAGAATTTTGGGCATCTTATCTGACCATTATAAATGTATAATGTGGGTTAACAGGATGATAGGGTTTATGTAGTTTGAGGGAGGAGTCCTGGCAGTAACATCCTGTGATTTGCATTGCTCTCAGATATATTTGTTCTACAAAAATCCAACTTTAGACAAGAAATTGGGAAAAAGAGGCAAGGAAATCAACCACTGTAGACAAATGAAGCTGTAAACGAAAAGAGAGCTGGATCAGGCTTCTTATGAATGGCTGGATGGACTGATGGGCTTGAATGAATTATATAACAATGTCTGACACATCAGAGTCTAGATAAAAGAAGTTTCACGAGAGGAATAAAACAATCCATCAACACTGACTCCCATGGAGGTTGATAAAGCATCAGTGAGTTAACACACCCATAAAAAAGGGAATAAATCTGAGCAAAAACTATTCAGTGAAAAGAAAAACAAACTCACTCAAGAAAGGAGAAAGATAAAGAGAAACTGTTTTACGTAGGTTACATCATTCATGAAGACACCAAAGTGCCAACGATTGCACTATGGAAAATAGTACCTATGATTCTTCGTCCCTGAATGAAAGCATGAAAGCATTAGTCAACTTTCAATTCACATATTTCATTTTTGGCTTCATTTGGTATGTCTGAAACATTTGCATCTGAGTCTGACTGAGGACCTCTGATGGACATTGACCAGTCATTAATGGCATAAGGCACCCATGGAGGATCATCTCTGCCTCATGGAACATATCTCTTAAATACACTGCACAACCATTTCCAACTCATCCATTGACAGAGAGCGACCCATTACGCTGATACCTTTTTCACATTTGATGTTAATTTCTCAATCAACAGACTTGCTTTGGCCATACTTTTCTCTTCAAGCTACTCTGTCAACAACTTGTAAATTTTGTCACTAGTGGCCTTTCTCTCCAGGATTATGTGTTCAAAATAGAAACACGCATGCTATAGTTTACCATTCTTACACATGCCAATCACTGAAAGAGAATTCTTGCAGATGTTATCTTAAAACATATGCATCATTGTTGAAAATGTGTTGTAAGAAGGGTCCTCACTACTTGCTATATGACATGTTTCAGTATAACGTTAATATGGACTTGGGTGCTTATTCTTCTCTTGAACGGGCAAAAGCCGCTGTGATCATGGTGTTGTATGTCATTATGTTAGGAGCAACATTCTCACTGCACTTGTTCTTGAACAGATCACATGCATCCTTAAACCTTCCTGATTTGCTCAGGATGTAAATCAAGGCACTGTAAAATTTAGCATCAGAAATGGACCCCTTTCTCTTCTCCTCTCCCAGGTTTCCAAGGATCGGATTATGTCATTTGCTTTCCCAAAGAAGTTACCACATTTGGAGGGTGACCTTTTAGCTGCATCTTGTCCAAAACCTCGTCAACTTTCCAAAAATCTCTCTTGACAATAATACTCTAGAAAGGGAGTATAGTATACGACACTAGGGGGATACCCATGCCAGTGATTGTTTCTCTTTGGCAACCACAGCAAGCACACACAAAGTTGTCCTCTGTTTATTTTCTTTCCCTCATTTTATTTTCATGTTTTAGTGTTGGATCAAGTCTTAGGAAGGACTGCTTATTAACATCAATTGTGTTTGTGCATGCACACATTTGTTGTAGAAAAGAGGTCAAATATTCAAATTCTTCATCAATGTTGTACTTTTCTTTTCTATTGGTTCTTTTTCAGTAGGGGTACATTTCTTGTTTGATAATAGAGGATAGAGGGCTGGTAAACATGTGCAAAGAAAGAGTACTGGATTTTGAAAATGATGTTTCCTCCTGTCCTGTGTGAATACTGAAATGATAATTCGATATTGTGGGGCCACAACCATGGATTGATAAGTGTAGTGAGCTGTAATTTTGACAAACAAGGAGGACGATTCTATTTACCTCAGTTATTTGGATGGTAGACTTTTATTTGAAGCTGCCGATGAAGGAGATGGGGGCAAAACTAGAGCTTTTCTTTGAAATTCACCATTAAAGTACAATATGCTGGGCTTATTTGTCATGGGGTTGGAGGTTAATGTTGGCGTTGCCTAATGGTTACATTTATAACTTTTTAGCGATTGGTTTAGATCATGATGGCTGACATTCTGTTTTCCTATCTGAAAAAATGTGGCTGGCATTCTGTTTACCCTGAAATCAAAACATGGTTGTACTGTATGTATATATGGGTGCAGGGACAACTGATGCAGATGACAATGATGGCAACACCCAACATCAACAAGGAGCTGCATTACTTGAACAAAGAAGACCGGCTGCTCCGATGGCTCCTTGTGAAACACCGTGACACACAGTATGGGCTTGACTTCACAAGCGGCGGAGATGCAATGGGTGAATACTCTGAGTTTGCAAAACCTCTTATGTATGATGGTGAAAATGTGGATAAACATCGGAATTCGGATTCAGATTCAGAATTAGATTGGGATGTTGTGGATGGGAATGAAAAGTATGTCGAGGGTGAGAATCAAGAGTAATGAGTGGAGACGCAGATCAAAGAGGCCTTGATGATAATAGGATTATTTATTGAGTTCTTTGTCTTCCGGTACTTCAGGCTCAGATGCCGTCTTTTGTTAAGCTAGTCCACAGCAGAGCTTTGTTCAGTTAGGATAATAATGTTAGTCTTATTACCTGTGAGCTTTGTTTTTTGATAGTGTTCGAGAACACAGTTAGTCAGGGTGCAAAATTGTTGAATGCCCTCGGTCATTAGTACTTTTTGATGTTTGATTATTGATTGTGATGTGCAAAACGCCTTCTTGGGCTTCCTCTCTTTTGGATCATGCCAAGGCCCTATTCAGCAAAATCAACGGTTTAGCTCATGGATATTGGCCCAGATACCAAATGGTGCTAGTAGTTAGAGTAGCATATATCGGTTTTTTGGTTTAGCAATTGGTGGATGGCTATTAGATAAAGGGTTATTGACCAAGAAGGATTACCCAGAAACATATTTGATCACGAAGGATGTCAAGGATTAAGAGGTTCTAATTTGTAATAAACAAATGAATGATTTAATTTTGTTTTTCAATTGTACAGCACCACCACTCCACCACCATCTATTTCAATTGCCTAGAACCACCACTCTACCACCACCTGTTTCAAATTTTCAATTGCCCAAAACCACCAACTCACCACTACCCATGGCATTGGCAGCCCATCACCTTGGCAACGGAAACCACCTCCGACCACTCTTAGCATCGGTGATTGATGCCCACACCACCCATTTCCTTCTTCTTGAGATTCTTTGCTTTGCCAGGTTTTTAAGGCAAAATATGTCAGCAAATGCTCATTTCTCAAGTTTGCTTTAGGGGATTGCCCCAGCCAACCTTGGAGAGTTATATGGGCTACCAAAGCTTTTTTTAAAGGAAGTTATGATGTGGAGGGTTGGGAATGAGCAAGACCTTGACATTTGACATAAGACACAAGTCTCTTTGGTATAACCCTAAACAACACACAAGTTCGTCCGTAGGCTTCCTCCTACTCAGCCTGCATCCTCTTAGAGGTCTCAACCTACACTTGAGCTCGACATTCCATTTATGAGCTTGACATTTCATCAAACACTTGGTGTTGCATCGACCAACCATCCAACATAACAGTACATCGTAGCAATACCTAGAGAGCAGTACGCAGTACATGTTACATGCAAGGAGTTCGTTAATTGTTATGGTGAAACCCTGTGGTAAGAAGAAACCCATGAAGTTGGTGTATGTGTTCGGCTGAGGAGCAGAGCCTGAGCAAGAAAATTAGATAGCACAATGTGTCTGTTGTTCAGATAGCGTTCTCATTAAAATTTAACCTAACAATGTCGAATTTCTGTTACATCTTGTGCCTCAGAGTCCCAAAATTTGTGTGAGCATCAAAATAAAGATTACTCAATTGGCCTATGTAACTAAGAAAACTGATTCACAACACTAGCCCTGAAATGACATTGGCAGTATGCAAAATTGCAAATGTTTGAGCTAAGGATGCATGGAGCTGAGCAACTTGAGAGCCAAGGCTTCTTGTTCAGCAAGAGACAGTTTGACAGTTTTTGGTGTCAATCTTAACTTCCTTCTCGTCTTCCCTTTCAACATCGCTGTCACTGTCAAAGTACACCTTAGATTTCTTGTTGGCTCTGCTTAGAGTTTCTTCAGGCCCTGTTCTTTTCTGCGGTATTTTGCGGTGTGGTGTGGTGGGGTGTGGTGGAATTGTGGTGGAGTGTGGTGGAATTGTGGTAGGTTATTGGTATGTGGGGTAGGTGAGGAGAGAGAATGTAAAAAGTAGAGGAGAAAAGTGAAGAGAGAGAAGAGTGAGGAGAGAGAAAAGTAATGATTTGCAAGAATCATGGTGAGTTGAAGAAATCATGCAATGTGTCTACAGTTTGCCAACTATAGAAAAGAACAGGGCCTCACCTGATTTTGAGACATCATCTTCTTCCTCAAATCTTCCCCTCTTCAACTTCAGTTTCTGTTTCATTCTTTTCTCCTCCCACCCCCCCCCCCCCTCCCCCTCCCCCAATTAATTAAAAAATGTTCATGTAAAAGTCATGTGAGTCACCAAATTAGAAGACTAGGAGCATGAATCAGTATCAGTAATTTAGCCCAGAGAAAGATATCAATCAGCAAAGGGGGTTTTCTTGCAAGCAAGACAGTTCAATCATATCTTTTTGCTGTTTAAGGTCTCTTTTCTACTTCACTGAGTGTTATCTGATTTTGCAAATATAAGAACAAACAAAATATAGTATAACCAAAAGTTAATAGATACCCAATCAAAGAATTCCTACATCTGAATAAATGTTCTATAACGTGACAGTTTCTAGTTGAATTTATGTAGGATGTATCCAGTGCTACAACAAAACCACAAAGGTCTACAAGGGCCAAGGCTTAAATATGAATATATTCAAATCTCCACAAATTTTAAACAATACAATAAGTCCACATTTTAAGGGATCTTAGTTCACGCAACAGTTCACTGTTCTGCACCCAAAAGCAGAGAATGTAGCACCAGAGTTCCAGCAAGAATACACACAAACACAATACCTGGCAGAGTAAATTACATTTACCCTACTTGACATTTGTGGTAATAATTTTAACACACCCGATATTTGTGAAATAATTTTTACCTTAGCTGACATTAAGTGTTCATATATTTAAACCTCCTAAGATATTTTATATTTGATTTTTTGTTGGATTTTCCGGTGAACATTAAAAAGACAAATATGAATTAAATTTTTTACCCTTGATATTAATTCATATGACTTTCAATTAAACATGAATTGACATTTTTATCCTTAATATTAATTCATATGACATTTATACTCCAACCTTTTCTTTACTTTATTTCTTCGAAAACTCAATCCCTCCCTCATTCTGAAAATGGAACTCAATTATAAAATATCTTATGAAATATCAAGTGTGAAAAATCAATTATAATGGAAGAAATATCTTATAATGAAAATGAGAAAATGAAAATGAATTAATACAAGGGCAAAAATGTCAATTCATATTTATTTTTTTAATGATCGTCAGAAAAATCCAACAAAAATTAAATACAAAATATCTTAGAAGGTTTAAATTTATGAACACTTTAATGTCAGGTAAGGTAAAAATTATTTCACAAATGTCAGATGTGTAAAAATTATTACCACAATTCACAAATGTAGATAGAGTAAATTTACTCCACCATCAACACCCCCCTCCAGTCCAAATTATGCTGGAACGAGCTCGAAATATGCTGACGGAGTTCCTATTCCTGTCGCCTCCGAGCCAAGCACCGATAACCAAGCCTGCATCTTTTGGATCAACCCCGCCTGTCAGTAGCTAGAAGATGAACTTCGACGCAGATAAGCTCGGAACCTAGGGCAGAGGGTGGGGCTTCATTATCAGAGACCATGAAGTAAAAGTCCCCCTTCTTTTATACGGTATCGCTGCGGTGCAGTGCAGTCGGGGTGCGGTGGAATTTGAAAAAGTGTGGTCAAGTGTGGTGAGTTGTGGTAAGTTATGGTGGAAGTTCTGGTAGGTGAGGTAGGTGAGAAGAGAGAACGTAAAAATGAGGAGAAAAGTGAGGAGAGAGAAAAGTAAGAAAATATTTTGTTAATAATTTGTGGTAAAGTATGGTAGAGTATGGTGAAGTGT
Source organism: Portulaca oleracea (assembly GCA_029582165.1). Taxonomy (NCBI): domain Eukaryota; kingdom Viridiplantae; phylum Streptophyta; class Magnoliopsida; order Caryophyllales; family Portulacaceae; genus Portulaca; species Portulaca oleracea. Next base: position 18,532,443 of record CM055869.1, read on the forward strand.
GGTAGAATATTGAGTAGTGCGGTTTGATGCGGTACCACACCGCCGCGCGGTACTGTATAAAAGAACGAGGCCTAATTAATTAATTAGCATTTGGCTCAAAGCAAACTGTCGGGTTCAGCAGAGTGGAAATAACCGAAGCTGAGACATGTCTTTTTGGGCTCCAAACCGCATGGAGAGCAGGCTTCAGAACAATTGTAGCAAAATGAGATTGCCAATCTCTTGTCTCCAAGCTAAAGAAAGGCTTTACTGGTAGCAACGCAATGGGAGTGATCGTAGGGGAGATTGTTAGAAAATCTACTTATTTTTCTAGTATTTCATGGAACCATGTCCTTAGAGGGGGTAATTGAACTAGCTCATTTCCTTGCTGTAACGCCCCAAAACCTTAATCACACAATTACCCAAACATTACGGTAATCACATGATTAGCGCAGCGGATAACGGCCTGAGGCGCTACCGCCGTCCCACTAAGGACAAGGCAAAGCCAACCAACCAAGCACACCAACAATGACAACCAAAACCACAACTGAACCGCATTCACCAACACGTCCCCATACATAAAGGAGTTTACAAAAGCCACAAATGCTTAACTTTAACAGTACATAAACACACATAGACCCACACGCTTATAGATCCTTATATATCTCCATACACCACTATCACTTGCTTTATAAGTAACCCTGTACGACGCAAAAGTCTACCTTTCACTTTAGGGAGTAAACTACTTCTGTACGTCCTTTCCCTTTTCTGTGGAGCTCGGACCACCTAAAACAAAACAATAAAACATCGCAAAAGTGAGTGGGGGAAACACTCAGTACACAAACCTCCAACATGTAAAACCGTTTCGAAAACGGTTTTTCATGCCGGCCTTTAAAACATTTCGAAAACGGGGAAAGGGCAAAAAGAAACACGCTAAACCAATGAAGTCTTTAAACTTTAAGAATTCTACACAAATGCTGAGCTTTACTTTGAAAAGAACAATAATGAGACGTGGTATCCCTTACGATCGATGCCGAAGCACCTCACACACGCGCATGCCCAAACCGACCGGGAGTTTGGATTGGGTGACTGCTAGGCAGTCGACACTGGCCAGGTCAAGATCACTCCAATAGGAGCCTGTAAAATAATGCTAGACCTCACTCTAGCTACTGTAGAATTTAGTGTCGGGACCACTTATAAAACAATAAAATCATTAGCATGTATATTAGCGATAAAAACTGTACTTGACTTTAAATAAATACATGAGTTGGACAATTTGCGTACCTTTAAAATACTGTGAACTTGGTGACGATCTGGCTCGGGGAATGGCGCGGGGCGGTGCGAAACTTTTGAGCTAAGATGATAAAGGTTACAAATTAGTGCAAAAGCTATGAACAAAAAGGGTCGTAACGTCCCATAGAAAGGATTTGAAATGCACATGTAAAAGAAATTTCAGGTTTTTGAGGTAAGAGTATTTTGGCTATAACCGGGGCTAGGAAACCCGGAATTTTATGAACGAGCACTTTTTGGAAAGAGAAAAATATAATCTATAAGTTTGTCAACTGGGTCAGATGCTAAAAATGATGGGAAGAGCTCGAAAAAGGCTCTGGACAGAAACGGCGAAAACCGAAATATTCCCTTTGTGCGGTTTTGGCATTTAAACGGAATTGATAAAATTTATGCACTTGCTCTAAACTCATAGGAGCTTTATGGACAGAAAAATACTTATAGAATATGTACTCTTATTCTATCAAAGAGGCTTTAAAAAATTTGAGAGCGATACGAATTTTATTTCCTTTAAAAACGCGAGACTTCGGTAATAAAATACGATAAAATCAAATAACATAAAAGACATCGAGGTCTCTTAAAGCCAAGTCCTATGGTCCTCAATCATCAATTCCATCTTAACAACCATAATGTCACATTTAAACACCCCAAAAACAACTCACAAGGTCACTATAACACTTTTGGTTCAAACTTAAAACAATATATTATACCCAGAATTTCCAGATTCGCAGCCCTTCTTCCGGGCTCTATAACTCACACTCCCGACGTCGGGTTGACGCATACCATACCATTTCGGAAAGCTTGCAAGGTCTCCTAAAACTCTTATGTTGAACACTTTTTCAGATTCAAATTCCACACAGACGAAATATGTGCAACAAGTCACCGTCTCCAAAATCGTATATAATTGCATGACTTTACGGTTTTGGCTCTAACTTGAGCTATACAAGTCGGAAATCCGAAATTCAAAAGCCCGGTGTTAGCTAACACCTTAGGCTACCTTTTTACACAAGAATCTGAGCTAAAAACTAATTTTACCATCTCCTATAAAAAGTGAATTTTGGGCAGAATGCACTGGGGGTGTTCTAGCCTTCATGCATGCACATAAACATTCAAGTTTTGTACTAATCATCCACCCAAATGTAATTTAATCACATTACTCCTAATTTCCAGAACTTAAGCTCAAAATCCATCATCTAACCTTACACAATCCACATGCATAAACATCCAAATACATGCAATACTTCCACACATCATTTTTCATGATTTTCTTCACTAATTCACTTAAAACACCCAATTTAGACAAAATACACTTAGTTAACTCCTTTAAACAGAATCTAAACTCCAAAACATCATCATATACCTCATGCAAAATCATAAAACATCATCCTTCCATCCATAAGCATAAACTCAACCAAAAGATTCACTAAACTCACTTTAAAGCACTTGGATTCTCAATGGAACTTTAACTAAACACATCTATACTTTAAGATTCATGTTAATGGAAGATAATCAAGAAGAAAAATAACATTTTCAACACTAAAACAACTCAAAACTCAGATTATATACAATGGAAATGAGGGTTGAAGAGTGATACCACTTGAAGGAGGAGATTAAATTGAACAAGGAGGTGTGGAAATGGAAGAGGGGAGCACGGCCGCCGGAATTTTGGCCGGAAATGTCGCCGGCGACCGGCGAAAATCAGAGGGTGGTGGCTGCAGGTGCTCGGGGCAGCAGAGGGAGAGAGTGAGAGCTGAGAGTTTGAGTGTGTTTTGGACAAAATGATGACCCTATAGCTCCCCCACACCCCCTTTTATAATCACTACTCCCTCCACTTAACTTTAAAGAAATAAAGTAATAATAATAATATCAATAGTAATACTACTAATATACTTAGTAAAAGTGTACAATAGTTCTCTTAATTAAAATGGTAGTAAAAATATAACTTGTAAAGTGAATTTAATTGTTACGGTAAAAACGGTAACGATCGATATTTTTATTAAAATTTCGCCTTGCCGTAAAAATTGACAAGGTAATCAAACCGATTTTAAAATAAACATTAGAACCTAAAATAATATTAATATGAGGTCCAAAAATGGTATTCTTTAAGAGCACTTTGAAAAAGAATTCGTTCGGTAATATTGACCGCTTAGCCATTTCCTCCGAGACCTGTCACCGTTAGTTAACTGTAAAAATTATAAAAATTACTAAACACATTTTAACTAATTAAACAAATTTAATTACTATAATTTCTATGATTTAGGGTGGGTTGTTACATCATCCCCCCCTTAAAAGGAGTTTCGTCCTCGAAACTCGCTGTTTATTAAAATTGCTGTGGACAAAACCTTAAAAGAGGTGGGGGTAATTTTTCATCATATCCTCTTCGGTCTCCCAGGTGGCTTCGAAGTTTCTTGGTTTGCCCAAAGGACTTTGACTAGAGGGACTTCTTTGGTACGTGAATCGCTTGACCCTACGATCTAAAATTTGAATCATTCTTGCTCAAAGGTAAGGTTTTCCGCTAGAAGAGGAGGTTCTTCCTTAAAGATACGCGTTGGATCCGTACATACTTTCTGAGTCGAGATATGAAAGACGTCATGGATATGTCCTGTTGGAAGGTAACTCTAGACGATAAGTCGATGGATTTACTTTCCCACAATAGAATAAGGTCCGATGTATCGAGGGCTTAGTTTACCCTTAACATTAAATCTCCTAATTCCTTCAGTAGGGGAAACCTTGAGAAATACTCTATCTCCTATCCGAATTCGAGTGGTTTCCGCTTTGTCGGCATAGCTTTTACTCTGAGCACGAATATGTCTTTGAATCACTTTGACCTTTTAAGCTGTCTCTTGAATCAACTCTGGGCCTATGACTAGTGCTTCATCTAGCTCATTCCAACATAAAGGTGTTCTACATTTCCTGCCATACAAAGCCTCAAAAGGCACTATCTGAATAGTGGCTTGATAACTATTATTGTAAGCAAATTCCACGAGTGGAATATACTGATCCCAATTCCCTTGAAAATCCATTACACATGCGCGAAGCATGTCTTCCACAATCTGGTTTACCCTTTCTGTTTGACCATCGCTCTCTGGATGGTAGGAACTGCTGAAGCTAAGCTTAGATCCCAGAGCCCTTTGCATAGCACTCCAGAACCTCGATTGAAACTTTGTATCCCTATCCGATACAATGTCCTTTGGAATCCCATGTAACCGTACTATCTCGCGGATGTAGATATCCGCCAACTTATCTACTTTCCAGCTCTCATGAATAGGTATGAAATGCGCTGATTTAGTAAGACGGTCGACAATTACCCAAATGGCATTCCGTTTAGAAGCTGTGAGGGGTAGTCCCATAATGAAGTCCATTGAGATTGACTCCCATTTCCATGTGGGAATATCTAAGGGTCGGAGTTCGCCCGAAGGTCGCTGATGCTCAGCTTTCACCCTTTGGCAGGTCAAACATTTATCCACGAAGTTAGCTATGTCCCTTTTCATGTTAGGCCACCAGAATCGCTCTCTCAAATCCTCAGACATCTTCGCACTCCAGGATGCACGGAGTATATTGACTTGTGGCCTTCTTCTATAACTCTTAATCTTAAGTCCCCTCTGTTGGGTACACAGAGTCGATTCTGAAACCTTAAAATCTCATCATCGTGGATCAGAAAGCCAGGCATTGCCTTGGTGGTCATACTATCTACAATTCTCCTAAAATCCGGATCATTCATTTGCTCTGTCTTGATTTCATCAATAATAGACGGCTTTAAAGAGATAGCAGCCAATCTCTTGTCTGTATCTCCTCTACTCACCAAGTCGATGTTCTCCTTACTCAACTCTTGCCAAATTCTAGGATGAATCGTTAGACTCGATATAGACCCGTGCTGGGTCTTCCTACTCAAAGCGTCTGCTACTGAATTTGCCTTCCCGGGGTGATACTGGATATCCAGATCGTAATCTTTAATAAGCTCTAACCACCTTCGTTGTCTTAGATTTAACTCCCTCTGAGTAAAAATATACTTGAGGCTCTTGTGGTCGGTGAAAATAGTAGTGGAGACTCCATATAAATAGTGTCTCCAAATCTTGAGAGCAAAGACCACTGCTGCCAGCTCCAAATCATGTGTCGGATAATTCTTTTCATAAGGCTTTAACTGTCTGGAGGCATAAGCTATTACCTTATCTCCTTGCATCAACACACAACCCAGCCCCTGATGCGACGCATCACTATACACAATATATTCCTTCCCTTCCTCGGTAAGGATAAAACTGGGGCCGTCGTGAGTTTCTCCTTTAGAGTCTGAAACGCTTCTTCGCACTTATCGGTCCATTCGAACCGGGTGGTCTTCTTAAGGAGGTTTGTCAAAGGTAATGCCATCTTGGAAAATTTTGGCACGAATCTTCTATAATATCCACCATACCTAAGAAACTTCGACTTCCAGAATCAGAGTGGTCTCACCCAATCTTTAACAAATGATACTTTGTGAGGATCCACTCGGATGCCTTCACGTTACAATATGTCCCAAAATCCTACTTCCTTGAGCCAAATCACACTTTGAAAATTTGACATACAACTGCTTTTTCTCTTAAAAGCTGAAGTACTTGCCTCAAATGACTTTCATGCTCCTCATAACTCTTTGAGTATACCAAAATATCATCAATAAAAACTACCACAAACTTATCCAAAAAGGGTTTGAACACACGGTTCATCAAATCCATGAACACCTTTGGGCATTGGTAAGCCCAAAAGGCATCACGGTAAATTCATAGTGCCCATACCTTGTCCTAAAGGCGCCTTAGGGATGTCCTCCGCTCTTACTCTAAGTCGATGGTATCCTCGACCTTAAATCAATTTTGAAAATACTCGCTCCTTGAGTTGGTCAAACAAGTCATCAATTCTGGGTAGAGGATATTTGTTCTTGATCGTCACTTTGTTCAATTCCCGATAGTCAATGCATAACCTTAAACTTCCATCCTTCTTTCTCACAAATAACACCGGGCTCCCATGGCGATTTAACTGGTCCGATAAACCCTTTGCTCAAAAGGTCTTCCAACCGTATCTTCGCCTTTAACTCTGCTGGTGCTATCCTATACGGTGCTTTAGATATCGGCCTAGTTCCAGGAACTAGCTCAATTTCAAAGTCAATCTCCCTCCTCGGGGGTAGCTCCGTAACTTCTTCCGGGAAGACGTCCACAAACTCCCGTACAACCGGGATTTCCTCTACCTTAGGCATCTGCGATACCTCCTTTAGAGAACACAAATAACCTGTACATCCATGATTCAACATCTTGCGCGCCTTTACATATGTTATGATAGGGCACGGGCTTAATCCTAAATCCCCAACGAAAAGGCACTCTTTCCCTAAGGCATTCTGTAGAACGACTATCCCCTCTCCACATTTAATTTGAGCTTGTGTCAAATTCAACCAATCCATCCCCAAAATAACATCAAACTCCTCTAAATCTATCTGTATTAGGTTAGCTGGGAAGATTTCTTCATTCAAAACTAGGGGCACTTCCTCGAAGCAAGTTTTACAAGCTATGGTTTGTCCATTGGGTAAACCAATTAAAAAGTTTACGGCGCGGGCTAACTTTTGTAAACCTAAACTCAATGCAGCTTTAGAGGAGACAAAAGAATGCGTTGCTCCAGAGTCAAATAATGCAATAAGGGGTTGAGCATAAACGTAAACAATGCCGGTAACAACCAAACCAGACTTAGCTGCTTCTCTCTTTCCCATGACGTAGGCCTGACCCACGCTTCCGTGGAGCGGTCCTCACTGGCGACGTTGGTCGTGTCGCGTCTTGCCTGCGGACCTTTCTAGGCTTCTTCGCATTCACCACTTTGTGGTCACCCGCCGCACTAAAACAATTGTTGAGCCTACCCAGACCGGGTGGTGGAGTGATTGGTCCCGCCGCACTTCTTACACGGCTCCTCGTTAATGACGACCTACCGAGTCCCTGAGTCGGGGTGCTGGTCTCCTGGTTTGATTCACTTGTGCAGGTGGCGAGGTAGATGCCCTACGCTCGTTCCACTTTCTTTTTGTGCCCGCTGGACCTCCTTGATTCAACGCCCTTAGCTCCTTCCGGACTCGCTCTACTTCTGCAGCCCTCTCATACATCTCCTGCATCGTGGCAAAATGATGCGACGAAAGTTGGCTGCGTATGTAAGGCGCTAGGCCTCCCTCGTATCGAGACATCTTTAGCCCTTCAGTGGCTACATACTCCGGTGCAAACCGGGACAGGCCATGGAACTTGGATGTATACTGTAACACTGAGATGTCCTTATTAACCATTGACCAATCTAGGAATTCCTTTTCCTTCTGCCTCCGAAGAGATATGGGATAGAACTGAGCCCTAAGCTCCTTTAAAAAGTCACTCCATGTCTTTCCGGTTTCAATGCACTTCTCTCTGATAGTCCTCCACCAAATATCCGCCTCACCTTTCAAGTAGAAAGTCCCTATAGTCACCTTCTTCTCCTCGGGTACTTCAATCACCTCAAAAATCTTTTCCATATCTCGTACCCAATCCTCTAAAACGACCGGGTCATAACTTCCTGAGTAGGTAGTGGGGTTTCTCTTTGCTACCCGATCAGCATAATTTTCCTCCCTATTACCCGTTGGTACTGTGGTTGGAGTGGGTATACGCTTAAGCAATTCCTGTAATAACATCCCGAAGTGGTCGGGGTAGATAGGTGGGTTTTGAGGAGCGGATCCTAGGGAGGTCTCAGGAAGAGATACCAACCCTGGACTAGGGTGGGGTCCTTGAATTTCCAACTGGTTTCCTTCGGTCTCTGGTGCTGGTTCACCATGGGGTGAATTCCCCGACATTTGCGACATACTACAATATCACAATAATAACAATGTTAATAGACCACTTGATTCGTAATTACATTTTCCGTGGGGTCCATGAACATGGCAAAAGGGTTGGGTAAAGAACCGCCTGTGGGATCCATCTACAGTATACAAAACAATTAAATAAAACTCCAATAAATTATCCCCTTAAAACTGGCTATAAAAAAGAAACAATTAAGGTACGGTCCGAGACTCCACACACTAAAATTCCATGAAGGAACCAAACTTATTCCCATTTATTTTCAAGCTCGGCTCCAAATTACTTAATTATACTTTAGACACATATCTTCCAAATTTCGTCATAATTACTTTTGAGCATTCTTTAATTCATAGAGAAACACAGCAACACTCTATATACTTTCAACTTTACTTCAATAAAATCCATAATTGAACAAAAGAATTTCTCACTAACTCATCTGTTTTCCATTTCTTATGCAACCATTAATTTACACATAACATGTCTTCTTTTACCTCTACACGTATTCATTCCTTGTCTAAAAGATATCTCTATTTAACATCCATCATTCACTTAACTCTTCCTATCATTCCTTATGAATCCCATAAATTCCTGGGAAAATTTCGACAGCATTTCCCCTATAAATAGGACTATTCCCAAATTTACATCCTTATTTTTCACCTGCAAATTACAATTTATATCACATAATCTCAACAGAGAGCTTCATGCTCAAGCTTCTATTGCAACAATTCCTCTAATTAGGCCCAATTTGCCACATAAGACACATATATTCTGCACCCAAACACATCTAAGTTTCAGTGTTCTAATAGTCCTCTACATTCCCAAATTTTCTCCTTATAACTCCGCTCTGATACCACAACTGTAACGCCCCAAAACCTTAATCACACAATTACCCAAACATTACGGTAATCAAATGATTAGCGCAGCGGATAACGGCCTGAGGCGCTACCGCCGTCCCACTAAGGACAAGGCAAAGCCAACCAACCAAGCACACCAACAATGACAACCAAAACCACAACCGAACCGCATTCACCAACACGTCCCCATACATAAAGGAGTTTACAAAAGCCACAAATGCTTAACTTTAACAGAACATAAACACACATAGACCCACACGCTTATAGATCCTTATATATCTCCATACACCACTATCACTTGCTTTATAAGTAACCCTGTACGACGCAAAAGTCTACCTTTCATTTTAGGGAGTAAACTACTTCTGTACGTCCTTTCCCTTTTCTGTGGAGCTCGGACCACCTAAAACAAAACAGTAGAACATCGCAAAAGTGAGTGGGGGAAACACTCAGTACACAAACCTCCAACATGTAAAACCGTTTCGAAAACGGTTTTTCATGCCGGCCTTTAAAACATTTCGAAAACGGGGAAAGGGCAAAAAGAAACACGCTAAACCAATGAAGTCTTTAAACTTTAAGAATTCTACACAAATGCTGAGCTTTACTTTGAAAAGAAAAATAATGAGACGTGGTATCCCTTACGATCGATGCCGAAGCACCTCACACACGCGCATGCCCAAACCGACCGGGAGTTTGGATTGGGATCGCTAGGCGATGACATCGCCAGGTCAAGATCACTCCAATAGGAGCCTGTAAAATAATGCTAGACCTCACTCTAGCTACTGTAGAATTTAGTGTCGGGACCACTTATAAAACAATAAAATCATTAGCATGTATATTAGCGATAAAAACTGTACTTGACTTTAAATAAATACATGAGTTGGACAATTTGCGTACCTTTAAAATACTGTGAACTTGGTGACGATCTGGCTCGGGGAATGGCGCGGAGCGGTGCGAAACTTTGAGCTAAGATGATAAAGGTTACAAATTAGTGCAAAAGCTATGAACAAAAAGGGTCGTAACGTCCCATAGAAAGGATTTGAAATGCACATGTAAAAGAAATTTCAGGTTTTTGAGGTAAGAGTATTTTGGCTATAACCGGGGCTAGGAAACCCGGAATTTTATGAACGAGCACTTTTCGGAAAGAGAAAAATATAATCTATAAGTTTGTCAACTGGGTCAGATGCTAAAACTGATGGGAAGAGCTCGAAAAAGGCTCTGGACAGAAACGGCGAAAACCGAAATATTCCCTTTGTGCGGTTTTGGCATTTAAACGGAATTGATAAAATTTATGCACTTGCTCTAAACTCATAGGAGCTTTATGGACAGAAAAATACTTATAGAATATGTACTCTTATTCTATCAAAGAGGCTTTAAAAAATTTGAGAGCGATACGAATTTTATTTCCTTTAAAAACGCGAGACTTCGGTAATAAAATACGATAAAATCAAATAACATAAAAGACATCGAGGTCTCTTAAAGCCAAGTCCTATGGTCCTCAATCATCAATTCCATCTTAACAACCATAATGTCACATTTAAACACCCCAAGAACAACTCACAAGGTCACTATAACACTTTTGGTTCAAACTTAAAACAATATATTATACCCAGAATTTCCAGATTCGCAGCCCTTTTTCCGGGCTCTATAACTCACACTCCCGACGTCGGGTTGACGCATACCATACCATTTCGGAAAGCTTGCAAGGTCTCCTAAAACTCTTATGTTGAACACTTTTTCAGATTCAAACTCCACACAGACGAAATATGTGCAACAAGTCACCGTCTCCAAAATCGTATATAATTGCATGACTTTACGGTTTTGGCTCTAACTTGAGCTATACAAGTCGGAAATCCGAAATTCAAAAGCCCGGTGTTAGCTAACACCTTAGGCTACCTTTTTACACAAGAATCTGGGCTAAAAACTAATTTTACCATCTCCTATAAAAAGTGAATTTTGTGCAGAATGCACTGGGGGTGTTCTAGCCTTCATGCATGCACATAAACATTCAAGTTTTGTACTAATCATCCACCCAAATGTAATTTAATCACATTACTCCTAATTTCCAGAACTTAAGCTCAAAATCCATCATCTAACCTTACACAATCCACATGCATAAACATCCAAATACATGCAATACTTCCACACATCATTTTTCATGATTTTCTTCACTAATTCACTTAAAACACCCAATTTAGACAAAATACACTTAGTTAACTCCTTTAAACAGAATCTAAACTCCAAAACATCATCATATACCTCATGCAAAATCATAAAACATCATCCTTCCATCCATAAGCATAAACTCAACCAAAAGATTCACTAAACTCACTTTAAAGCACTTGGATTCTCAATGGAACTTTAACTAAACACATCTATACTTTAAGATTCATGTTAATGGAAGATAATCAAGAAGAAAAATAACATTTTCAACACTAAAACAACTCAAAACTCAGATTATATACAATGGAAATGAGGGTTGAAGAGTGATACCACTTGAAGGAGGAGATTAAATTGAACAAGGAGGTGTGGAAATGGAAGAGGGGAGCACGGCCGCCGGAATTTTGGCCGGAAATGTCGCCGGCGACCGGCGAAAATCAGAGGGTGGTGGCTGCAGGTGCTCGGGGCAGCAGAGGGAGAGAGTGAGAGCTGAGAGTTTGAGTGTGTTTTGGACAAAATGATGACCCTATAGCTCCCCCACACCCCCTTTTATAATCACTACTCCCTCCACTTAACTTTAAAGAAATAAAGTAATAATAATAATATCAATAGTAATACTACTAATATACTTAGTAAAAGTGTACAATAGTTCTCTTAATTAAAATGGTAGTAAAAATATAACTTGTAAAGTGAATTTAATTGTTACGGTAAAACGGTAACGATCGGTATTTTTATTAAAATTTCGCCTTGCCGTAAAAATTGACACGGTAATCAAACCGATTTTAAAATAAACATTAGAACCTAAAATAATATTAATATGAGGTCCAAAAATGGTATTCTTTAAGAGCACTTTGAAAAAGAATTCGTTCGGTAATATTGACCGCTTAGCCATTTCCTCCGAGACCTGTCACCGTTAGTTAACCGTAAAAATTATAAAAATTACTAAACACATTTTAACTAATTAAACAAATTTAATTACTATAATTTCTATGATTTAGGGTGGGTTGTTACACTTGCTCACCTTCAACCCCATGATTTATGTGAACGAATTTGGTTGAAGGTAGGTCCGGAAGACTCTATGACTTTGGGCCGAGAAGATATGAATTATTATTCGAATATCAATAAATAGTTGCGTCAAGTTGGCGTTTTTCCTAAAAAAAAGAAAAAACAAGAAGTATACGTGGTGGACGTATAATTGTTGTATGTATCACATGGTTGTGCCAAATCTGTCAGCATATATTTGGTCTAGGGGTGTGCATTATTCGGTTTTGAACTGAATAAACCGAGAACCGAACCGGTTCGAACCGGGTTAGACCGAACCGGTTTTTGTTCGGTTCGGTTTTCGGTTTACACTTTAGCCCTTATTCGGTTTTCGGTTTATTCGGTTTGACTCCTTCCGGTGAAAGTCCCGTATGAAAGTGTGCATTATTCGGTTTTGAACCGGATAAACCGAGAACCGAAACCGAACCGGTTTATTCGGTTCGATTTTCGGTTTGGACTTTACCCCTTATTCGGTTTTCGATTTATTCGGTTCGGACCGGTTTGGTTCGGTTTTGAACCGATGAACAGCCCTAATTTGGTCTTATAAAAATTTGGACAAATGTGTTTTTTTTTTGAAACCAAATATAACAATTTAATTAATAACAAGTCATACGGCACTTAGAATGAAAATCGTGATTGAACAATTGTAGATCTAAAATATAGATATTAAATTCAACTTCCAAATAACTAATACTAATCTTACTGACGTTCGACTTCGATTTCTTCGATGATTATGTATCTTTACCATTGACAGAGAACCTCACAACCCGTGCTACAACGATTTGAAAGTCGATCTTCATCCAATGTATTAGACTACACATACTGAACATAAACTCTAGAAAGAGACTAAAAACCCTAAATAAGGGTACAAAAAACTCTTACAAAAGAAGAGACTAACTTTCTTTGCCTAAAGGTAAAACCAAACCAATAATTGGGGTAGAAATCAAGTAAATTGAAGCTTACCATCGACAAAAGAATTGGTGGCAGCCCCTCCAAGGAGATGGAGACTAGGGTTTTCTAGAGAGAGAAAAAAAAAGAGGAGCTAGGGTTTTTGGTTTGGACAAATGTGTTCTACTACCTACACAAACGTGTTTTTTCTGGAAGGTGGTTATTGTTGTTGTTGTTGTTGTTATGATCTACTATTTCCATTTCATATTATTTGTTATTTTTAGAAATTGTGCAAACAAATTTCTAAATTTTTGACCATAAATTTCTCAATATATATAATGATTTTTATTATCATTAGATTCGTAATGAAAAATATTATCATAAAAATATAATATTACAATTGTTAATAAAATATTATATTAAAATTATAATTAAAGAACAACATTGAAGACCGTGATAATTAATAAAAGGACAAATAACATGGAAGTGAAATATAATTTAATTGATTGACTTATATAGATTGACGTAAAGAAAAGTAATATATGTAGAAATTAAGAAACATGTAAGGCAAAGAATTTATGGAACATGTAAAAAATCTCGGTTAAAATATTAACTGAGACAATGGCTGAAAGCACTAATATTTGACTAATTAATTCATTGGTGTAACCAAAATACTAATGTATTGTTGTTTGGCCAGGTTAGGTTCAACTTAGATTATGAGAGGAAATGAAAGAAAATGATTGGAATGGAAAGGATATTATTGGATTTGAGTTAAGTTAATTGTTGGGTGGAAATATTTTATTAAAAAATTTGAATATTTAAGGCCTCGTTTTTCTGTGAATCATGCATGATTAATACCACCGCTTTACAACTCACCGCAGTTTGCCACAAATCATTACTTTTCTCTCTCCTCACTCTTCTCTTTTTTCACTTTTCTCCTTTACTTTTTACATTATCTCTCCCCACCTACCCCACATACCAATAACCTACCATAATTCCACCACACCCCACCACACCACACCGCAAAATACCGCAGAAAAGAACAGGGCCCTAGGGGAAATAAATGAAAAGTTATGGGTGTTGAAAAAAGTGGATTGATTTGAGATTAAAATAATATTATTTGATTTCTTTTTAATTTAAGAAGTTGTTTTTGGTTTGGGTGTTTGTAGGGAGTTGGGTTAGGTTAGGTTAAATTAGATAAGAATAACTTAAGTTAAGTTAAAATTAAATTAGATTAGATTATATTGATCAGGTCTAACTCAACAAAAGAACAGAGTCTAAACAAAGCATCAATATTTGACTAACTAAAAAATAACTTTTGGGAGGTAATAAGTTGTTTTAACCAAATTAGAATAGTTAGGGGTGTTTGGTGAATAATTTTTGGGTTAGATGTTTGACCCCAAAAAAAAAAATTTCCCAAAAATTATTAAGATGAGCTTTTTAAATTAGCTTTTAGCTATTTGACAATAAAATTATTTTATTTTGCACATATTTTCACCAAATTCTATCGTATATTAGTTGGTCGAAAAATTGTTTAGTAGTAAACTAGCTGTGTGTGAAAAAGTAAGTGAAATTTCATTTATATCCATAGCAATACAATTTCTTTTTATAGTGTATTTTCATGTGTTAGAAAATAAATTTTAAGTTAATAATTACGAAATAAAACTTTCTTTACTATTTATTTTTTACATTTAATATTTCGTACTACTTGTATTATTACTCAATGCCAACTCAATTTTTCTTTTAGTAGTTATTGAAATTTGTGACATCAAAAGTTCCAATATATAGCTAGATTTATTGAAATGAATATTTTTTTAACTCTATAAAAATTTTAAATTAAACAAACTAACTAATAATTGAACATAACACCATAATAACACATATATTTTCAAAAAAAAAACACACATATATTTTATTTGTATTAATTAATAATTAAATATAATTAAAAATAATAATTAATAATGTAATTTTATTGGAAATACAAGGGTATTAGATTATTAATTACCTCCCAAATTGTGAGGTGTTTGAATAAAAATGTCATTCCTCTATTTTAGTAAAAAATGTCACTGACTTTTAAAAATCATTATTCACTCAACTTTTCAAATTAGTAAAAAATATCATTGAAACCTGTTATAGGAGATTTTGAACCGGTTAATAGATTGTTTAGATAAAAAATGCGACTAGACTTTTTAAATATGTAAAAAATGTCACTCAACTTTCCCAAAAAGCCAAAAATGTCGCTCCCATCAATTAAAATAGAAAAAATTGTCGGTAGCTTTCATTTATTTAAATTAATATATAAAAATATTCAAATTTCAATAGAAGATTCGTTAGAAAATAAGTATTTTGTTTATAAATCAAATAATTTTAAATTTACTTTTTTTTTACAAATATAGTTTTATATAGTAATGTTGAATTTTAATATTTTCTCTATAAAATTTTATTTTTTACATTATTCTTAAAATATTATAATAATATTTTCTCTATAACTTGTTTTCTATCACCTTCATCTTATTATAGTATGCAATACATTACTCTAGCATTGAACCTAACCTCACATCACCTTACTCTACCCAACTCCCTAAAAAACATTCTAACGAAACTCAAAATTTTAATAAAAATATATTGAAATAATATTATTTTAATTATTAAAATATTTCCACATTTTCCAATAGTTTTAACATTTTCATTTATTTTTTTTGTAAAGTATTTAAAATATTTCCACCCCACTATTAATTTATCTAACCAATCTCAACCTGTTCATTTCCTTTCATTTCCTTTCATTAAAATCCAACCACTCTAAAAAATAAGACCTAAACTCATTGGAGGTGACAACAATGGACTCAATCAGACTCAATTTTAGGCTCATTTTACTCCTTCCGTTCCATATTAACTGTCGTCTTTGGAAATTGTGCAGTCAAATTTCAAAAATTTTGACCATAAATTTCTCAATATATACAATGAATTGCTATATAAAATTACCACCATTAGATTCGTGACGAAAAATACTATTATAAAAGTATAATATTACAATTAATATGGAACGGAGGTAGTAATATGGTAACTAAAATTTGACGTCAAACCCAAAAACTACAAAATCCAAATTTTTGGAAAAGCACAAAAATAAAAGAAACATGGCAAATTTTCCAATTGCAGAGGAGAGCCCCGCCATCATGTCCTGCGGAGATAGAGGGGATGGTTGATTGATTTTTCATTGACTCCCCAAATGTTTTCGGAATGAAACCCAAATTAAGCTCCAAATTCACATGCACATGCAATCAACAAGTCTTTTACAAAAAAAAAAAAAGGGAAAAAACCACCTCGAAACCTAAATAAAATTTTTATTAAATTCACGCGTTTAGACACCAGTAAATCCGTGTTACAGTATTCTTTAGTCACCCACACCACTAGAGAGAGAAAGCAAGAGAGAGATTGTATAAAGAGGAAGAGGTGTCTCAGTGAGCCTCCCTTTGTTCGTTCTTTTGCTAATTTGCTTAACTGGGGTTTTGATTTCCCTTCATTCTTGAGCTTCTGATGCCTCATTTTGTTATCAGGTACTTTTCCTGCTAATTTCTCTCCAATTTCTGCTATCTTGAAAAAAAAAAAAAGATTGGATTTTTTTTCCGTTCAGGGTTTAATTTAGGTTTGAGTGTTTGTTGCTGATCGATTTTACGATTCTTGCTGGTTTGATTGAATGTTTGATTTCGTTTTTTGTTAGGTTTGAGTGTGAGAGTGAGGTTGAAGGGAAGCTTTGGGGTTTTGTGGGCTGAAGTGATTTTAGTCAAAAAGCAAGTAATTTGGTAGAAGAAGTTGAAGTGAGAAATAAAGAATTTGTAGGTTCATTTGGTACCAAAAATGGGGGATACAGAGAGGGGTAACATAGATATGATGCATAGACTTCAAAACCCATTTGGAGTTGGAGCTTCACCTTCTTCTTCTTCTTCATCATCATCATCATCATCAACAACAACAACAATACCTAGAGCAAACAATCATCTTGATGTACCTCAGTTGAATATGTCCCAATTTAGGGGTTCTTTTCGCCAGAATTCCCAGCAAAACTTGAGCCCGGAGAATGGCAAACTTAGTAGGCCTGGAATACCACCATCCCACCCTTCAATCCCCCCAATCTCACCTTATTCACAAATCCCAGTGACTAGACCAGGAGCCTTGCAATTGGGTTCCCAAAATCTCGGCCGTGGACCGACCCATTCAAGATCATTGTCCCAGCCCTCATTCTTTTTGAATGATTCACTGCCACCCTTGAGCCCTTTGCCTTACCAGAGCTCGCCCCCTCCCTCGAATCCCCTTGAGAATGGGAATTTGACTAATGGGTCCATCGAAATCCCCTCTTTTGGAAGGGGAAACTCTGTACATATCACTGAAGGTCTACCTCCTAGGAAAGTGCATAGGCGGTCCATGAGTGATATCCCATTTGGGTTCGATAGTATGATGCAATCCTCACCTATGTTGATGGTTCCTCCATCAAAGGGAAATGGTAGTTTGGAGAGAAGTTTGTCCGGTGGAGAGGTCCCGGGTTCTGCCAAGCCGGCTCAATCAGTTAAAAGGGAACTAAGTGGAGAGAAAGCCGCTGCTTTTGTAGGAAGCAGCACCGAAGGAGAAGTTGTTGATGACCTACTTTCAGCATACATGAATTTGGATAATGTTGATGCTGCTATGAACACCAACGGTAAGAACAGTAGTGAGAATCGGGATGATATGGATAGTCGGGCCAGTGGTTCGAGGACGAATGGGTGTGAGAGCAGTGACACCGAGGCTGAAAGCAGCGTGAATGAGAGTGGAAACAGCGGGCAAAGGAGGGAGGGGGTTAAGAGGAGTGCACCAGGTGAGATTGGTCCGGCAACCAGGCACTATAGAAGCATTTCAATGGATAGCTTCATGGGTAGTATGAACTTTGGTGATGAGTCTCCGAAGCTACCACCTTCTCCAAGCACCGGTATAGCCCAGCTGTCTCTAAAGCATCCTGCTGAAAATTCAAATGGGTTCAACTTGGAGTTTGGTAATGGGGAGTTTACTGGGGCCGAGCTCAAAAAGATTATGGAAAATGACAAGTTGGCCGAGATTGCAATGGCTGACCCCAAACGTGCTAAAAGGTACTTACTTATCCAGTATTAATGTGTATAACAGTTGTGATTTTTTGCAAATCCTATCTCATGTTGATTCACTTCCAGGATTTTGGCCAACCGTCAGTCTGCAGCTCGTTCTAAGGAACGGAAGATGAGATACATATCAGAATTGGAACATAAGGTTCAGACTTTACAGAATGAAGCCACAACATTGTCTGCACAACTCACACTATTGCAGGTTTGCTTTGGTGATGGAGGTTCTTCTTTTTTCGCTTTTCTAATTTCGTTCATACTTCATATGTCTTATGCACATTGTTGCTTGTATGAACAGAGAGATTCTGCTGGACTGACCAGTGAAAACAGTGAGTTGAAGTTTCGCCTCCAAGCCATGGAACAACAAGCTCAGCTTCGTGATGGTATGTTTCTTTCTTGAGCAATTCAAATTCGTTGTATGTGTAAAGATGTTGAGGGTTTCAGGACGAAAGTAATTGTTTCGGTCTGACTTAGATGCATACTCTTAACTTTGATCTTGGGAAAATATAAACAATATGGGATTTGGGTACTTTGACAGCTCTAAATGAGGCATTGACGGCAGAAATTCAACGGTTGAAGATAGCTACAGGGGAGATAACCCCTGAAGCCATGTCCAAGTGCTTTGGACAGCAACTCTTCATCACTCCTCAAATGTTGCAGATTCAGCAACAAATGCAATCTGGTCAAAACAACGAGAACCAAACACAGCCGAGTCATGTTCAGTCTAAGACAGTGGATCAAAACAATGGTGCAACCACAAAGAGTGAATCAAAACAATGACTAATTCTCAAGCATATGTGCTCCCTTGGTCAAACAGTTTGGTATTCTATCTTTGGTTCTTGCCAAAAATAGCCTAGTGTTTATATGTAGTTTGATCATTGCATTTGTTGATTAGTTTCACTTCACATTCACAAGGAGAAATGGAGTCTTCAAAGTAGCTATAGCTGGAGACTCCATTTGCATAGAGTTACTGAATCATACACTCTTGTTTTCTAGGAACTGCATTCAAATGCAAAGAATTGTTCAACTCAACTACTCAGATATGTGTAGACACTCAAGTAATCCCTATATTTACTAATATGCTATGCTTCACAATAATTGTTCGCAATGGGATCGTACTAAACTGTAAAACCACATCGTATTAGTCGTCATTGTCATCGATATTATTGTTGTTTTCCAGACATTACAGTCAGGCCAAAAACATGTACACAGAAAAATCTCAGGGTATTTTGATGGCAGATATTATGTGTGTAGGACCAGGAGGGTGAAGGGATGGATAAAGATGACACATACATACAGACATACATAATTATGAGTCTTTGAAGACTCCCAATTTAAGTCATTGTCTAATTATTAGGGCCCATTCTTAAAGGAGGATACAGTTGATAAGGCAGTTACATTGTTTGTTTTTCCCTCCCCCTGTTCAAATATTTGGTGCCCTCTATTGTATGCCCATCTCTCTGTTTGCCTGTGCAGGAAGCAAAGTCCAAAAGTGAGCAACACATAATAATGGTAAATATGAATGGTTGGTTGGTTCACTACTTGTCTTTGTGTGTGCTAGTGTTACCTTTTGTAGTTCATGTGGCCTCTATTATTAGCCAACTTTCTCCAAACATGTCAATAGTTTTCACAAGATACATGGATGATGACTCCCTCCATAAATAAAAGCACCTTAATTTTCTTGTCTTATCTATCCTCTTTAGTGCTCTATGTGAACATCATAAATCACATGTACACCCACACGTACTGATAAATTTATCATAATTTATCTTGATTATTGTTGTATATTTCTAGTGACGCCAAATTTTGTCTTGAAAAAAAAAAATTAGAATTTATCTTTTTGATTGATTGGAATATTGGCTTAGTCACAATATTTTCTTATTTCTGTTTTTCAAATTTAATTTAGAATTGAATTTCAGTTGATGTTAAATCGTCCTATATGAAATCAACATTAAAACTAATGCCAAATATCAATAAAATTCAACATGGAAATTCGTATGGTAGTGTATTGTACTTTAGGGGTTTGGATTGTGGTAAACTATTCTTCAAATTTGTATCACAAACGTCAAATGTAAATTGTTTGGATTTTAGTGCACCATTTTTGAGTTGGGTGAAAGCAACTCGATGGATTGTCTACATAATATGTCGGAAAATGTTGTTTTCTTGTCCCATTAATTGATTTCATGAATTTTAGTGCATCGCCAAAACGTAAAACACCTTAGTGAAATAGGAAAACAATGCTTTTTGGCATGCTATATTGACAATTCGTCGAATTGGTTTTACCCGATTTAAGTGATGGTGCACCGAAGTCCAACACCTTTACATTTTCGTGCACCGTAATATAAATTTAAAATACAGCTTGACACAATGCAAATCTCTAAATATAGTGTACTATAATCCAATTCTTCATTTTAACATTAACATATTTATATGAATTTGCTATGGACCCACCACTTTTTGCAAGTGTCATCCCCTGGAAAAGTAGCTACTCAACCCCACTTGTTTTTCTTTTCGTTGGCTTCTTTTGCCTTAGAAAAACTAACCACCACCCACTAAAGTCATGCTTTTTTAGCTATGTCAACATGCTATAATTAGGGTTTAGGAATCACAATTGGTTTCTTGATTATGGTCTCACGGGATGTTTATTTTAAAATGAGAAGATATGGGAAAGTAGGTCGAATATTGAGCTTTAAGAATATGTATTTAGGTGATAAGATTTTTGATACCATTGAATAATACTTCTCCGGATGTCGGTAAAGTGACTGAGGGAGGGCTACATGTTGAAATACATGTCATATGTGATGGTTGACTTAAAGAAGATCATGGAAGCTGAAATTCCAATTCTTTTTTTTTGCCCTCCAAAGAATCTAGTGATTTCAATAGTAGTTTTTATAATGATTCAAAACTTTACGTCACCTTTTTAGTTTTTATGTTATATTGAAGTTTATGCTTGTTATTATACCTTTTCCCTTTTAAAGGATAATTAATTTTATTAACTTTCGATAATTTGTCATACAACACTTATAATACATAATTTATAAAAACAAATCATAAATATTCTACTTATGAATTGTATGTACATTTATATTTAAATTCTCCTATTTTATTATTGAATATGTACTTTATTTTTTTTGAAAGAATATGTGCTTTATTACTCCCTCCATCCATTTTTAAGTGTCCAAAAACCTAACTTTACAAAACTAATATGTCTTGAAAATAAAGTGAAAAAAATGGATAAGTATACCCCTCATTAAGGAAAAGAGATGAATAAAGGAGAATTTTAAAAGGTAAAATAAAAATCTTGTTTATTAATTAAGGGTAATATAAATATTTTAATTGTTGAAAATATAAAATTGGCAAATAAAAAAGAACAAGGTAGTTAGGAAAATACACCCTTCATCCACCATTAATTAAGGGACAGAGGGAGTATATCATATGCATCCCCATTTATTTTCTAGGCTAAATTCCTCACTCCATTTTCCCCATAAATACACCCTTCATCCACCATTTTTCTTTACGCCGAAATTACATAGGAGTATTGACACTAGGTAATTTATTCTTCTTTTCCCTCCTTCATCATTTGCATACAATAATTTTTGGCATTCTTATATTTATTTTTGTCATTTTATTATGTTAATTCCTACCTTGTAATCATGTAATATTGAAATAAATATTAAACTTCGGCTAATTAAACTTATTAATTTGTAAATTCAACTCTATTTATGTGTTGGGATTCACCCATTAGTTAGAAGTCCCACATCGGAAAAATATAGTGAAAGCGTATGGTATATATGTCAAGTAGGTTACTCCTCTTAACACCAATTTGTTTTAATATGAAACCCCACTTAACTTATTACTATTGGTCTTGGTTGAAGTGGGCTCCTACCTTCGATATCCCCAACAAATGGTGTCAGAGTCGATGGTTCGTTCGGCTGGGCATAAGGTGCGGGTAGGTGGTCTTAGCATCAAAATAAAAAATAACGAAAGTGTCCAAGCTATTTTCCTTCAAGTCAAGCTCGGGTTGTTTTTTAAGCCTCAAATCAACTATTTTGGAAGCAAAAGAGCATCTTGATCTTTTTACAAGGGTCAGGTTCGTGGAGCATCAAGGAAGAACACTAGATAAACTGAGTTCAAGGAACCAAGAAGAATGAAGAAAGAAAGTCAAGGAAGGAAGAGTTGAATGAATGAAGGGGGAAAATGAAGAAATTGGGCAAAATTGGACATGAGAAAAACACATACCTTCACTCTTTTGATCATAATTCTGTTAATACAACTCCGATGACTACCAACTTTGGCGAGCTTGTAGTACACACCGAGAGCTTTCCATCGATATATTATATGGCCAAATCGAAGTTAGAACGAGAAAATTATGCGCGTTGGAAGTCAACAGAAGCCGCTGCGCCCAGCCAAGCGCGGGTCGCGCCTTATGTGGTTTCCCAACCCCCATTGTCTGGTTGAGGCATTGGTCACGCCTTTGAGGCGTCGACCGCACCTCCACCTTTTTTCAGCAGATGTTCCCAATTTTCCGCCCCTCCTTTCCTATATATTTGTACTCCCCTCATTTTAGTGCGTTTGGTTGGTCAATAACCCCGGGGAAATGGTCAATTTTCCCCGGTTGACTTATTTTCCCCATGTTTGGATAAGTTTTCACGATGGGCCCACCATTTTCCTAGGGAAAATTTCCCTAAGGGAAATTTTTCAGGGAAATCTTTCCCATGGGAAATTTTCCCCGGGAAAAATTTCCCTGGGGTTCCTACCAAACACTTTCACCATTAGATTTTAGATTTAGCCACTTGAAGAACAACTTGTGAGTTTTAGGGTATTTGAAACCCTTATAATGAGAGTTGGTGTGTTTTCTTCCAATCTCTTGATTGGAAATTCTTGGAGTTTCAAGTGTGGGTGTTAGTGGTGAATTCTTGCAGCCTTCTTGAGGTTCTTAGTCTAATTAGTGCATTTACTCTTTAATTAGTTATATATCTTTGTTATTGTTGTTGTTTTGTTGATTTTCATCTTTAACCTCTCAAAAACCCTGAAAATTAGTTGTAGTTTTATGAGTTCTAAGTTGGGGTTTTCTCAAACCCCAAGTAGTTAGTGGATCCTTGACCTCCCATATTTATCTATTCGAATTGAAGGACCCCTGGGATTCACGGATCAGTGGTGGCATGCATGAGACTCAGGTGGAGTAGGGTGCAACTATGTAGAGTAAGGTACGACTAGGAGTCTTGAAGCAGAGTAGTGGCATGAGACTCAGGTGGAGTAAGGTGCGACTATAGTGGGCTCTTGAAATCTTGGCAAGAAAAAAAAGGGACTTCTGGTCAAGGGGAAGCGTATGTGGATGTGGGTTGTAAGAAACTCATGTGTGAAGGGGGAAATTGTTGAGATTCACCCATGAGTTAGAAGTCCCACATTAGAAAAATATAGTGAAAGGGCATGGTATATACGTCAAGTGGATTTTTCCTCTTAACACCAATTGATTTTAAAATGAAACCTCACTTTAACTTATTGTCAAGAGTCTTGGTTGAAGTGTGCTCTCGTCTTGGATCTCCCCAACACTACGCTCTTTAGTTTATGTTTGTGTTTCTTTTACTTTTGTTTACCGATTTATGCACTTTATTTTTTGCATGCATCTGAATAACTCTAATTAATTTAATTGATTCTCCTCCTCTCTTCTCTTCTTTAACGAACCAGTTTAGTAGAGTTTGTTCTTCGAACGGGTGAATTCGAGGGTTTTTACTTTGAAATTCGTAACCTTAACCCCGAATTTGGATATCATGATTCGCGGTTTGTGGAGCTTAATTTGAGTTTATTAATTCTCACCAAAGTTTAATTGGCGACTCTTCACTTTAAATTTATTATTTGATAAAATAAAAAAAAATACTAAGTAGGTGGAGCTCGAATCACTGTCCAGGTTGTCATGTAGACCAACGCGCTGGGTTGTGGCCGAGCTCCTCGCTGAACAAAGACGCCTCAGGAACTAAATTCCCGAGCCTCTGATCAATGTCGTGCAAACCAGCACGCTCACTGATAAGTGGCTTCATATATGTTTCCGAGCCACCTCGGTACGTTAGTGTATTTTATTTTCTCTTCCATTTTTTCTCTTTTGAATTGATTGAGATATTTGAAATTCCCAATAAAATTTACGAAAGTTTCATTAGAATAAGTTAATTAATTAATAAAATTTAATTTAAATCCCTTAAAAACTAAGACACCCCTTTCAACTCACCTAACACGATGTATGACACTTGAAGTTAGTTTTTCCCGGATCCTATACTATGTAAAGGAATACATGCGCTACTATTGTAGATTTGTAGCCATAAATTATTTGAATACTAATACCTTACTTGGAGTCTTGAAATGCATTGTTTCCTCAAGTAACTTGTAGTCTGAAAAGTATTGATCATATTAATCGTGATTGTTCCAACTACTGCTACCCTTTGACAAAAAAAATCATGACCATCAGGTTGAGTTCAATACCACTTAACCACCATGATAATTAGCCAAATCTAATCTAAATCATGGGTTCAATCCAACTTGTGCAACGCAGTATTAGATTAATTAATGATAAAATATATCATACAACACTGAAGATTATTTGAATATATGGAGATAAGAGTAGACCAACCATTCATGTATAAAAGACTAACCATATTTATGTATAAATTTATGGCCGGGTTTGTAAAGCTTAAACTTTATTGATTCTAGAGGACAGTTGATCGAAGTTAAAATGGTATACATGTTCTCGGTAAAAATGTATTGTAGGGCCCGCGGTCCGGAAGGCGCGGTCCTCCACGGAGTGTCGAGATCGACGTAGGGTTGCTTATATTTTATAGGGTGCTTTTAAATTATTTTTAGCACGAGTATTATTTTTACTGCTTTTCATTTCATGTCGTTAGAATTTAGCCTAATCAAAATTCCTTTCCAATAATGTTCGGTAATATTGACGGAATATGGCAAGACGGGGCCAAAATCAGTTCGGGCTCCCAATGGTGGATCCTCACGGATCCCACATTCAAGAGGGTCCTGAACTTGGCCAGGTATCACGATTAACCAGCCAGGGATTGGAACGGACATCACCCCAAGCCCATAAGTCTGGGATCCGCGAGGATCCCAAGCTCATGGGTCTTGCGATCCGCGAGGATCCAAGCCCACGAGTTCGGGATCCGCGAGGATTCCAAGCCCCTGATGCCGGGTGATTTTCAATCCAAACTCGAGCAAAATTATTTTCCATCAAGATTTACGAAAATCATCGAAAGGAAAATTTGCTAAACTAAAAGAAACGTGCACGAAATGAAATTGGAGTCGCCAGTTAGTTTTTTTAGGAAAAACTAACATAACAAAAAAAAAAAAAAAGAAAACTCTGTGTACGACGACCCAAAAAAATGGGCTCGGGGGTAAAGGTACAAGTGTAGGAGGGTTGCTCCTACACTGCCCATCAAAAACGGCCTTTACTCCGTCAGGATTTTGGAAAGAAAAAAAAACAAAAAAAATGAAGTTGTCAAAAGAATTTTGTAATTAACTCATGCAAAACGGACATAAAAAACACGAACAAAACGTCTAAAATAAAAAAATACAGCGGGCGGGGAGTATGGGCTACATGATTACAAGCATAAAAAAAATAAAAATTACCAATTCCCTACTCGGGTCCGCGATGATCCCTACTCTTGAAATCAATCCCAAGCCCAAATGACTGCGACAATGACTTTCTCTCTTTAACTCCGGCGAGGTTTGCACACCAACTGGATCCGCGAGGATCCCAACACAGACAATGTATGTTTTCTCGTTCTTGCATGTGACTACTTTTAGGTTCACCTATACCAGACTAAAAGCTCTCTCGAAAATGTTCACTGAACCTCCCTTTTATAAGCCTGTCGCCTGGGAGTTGCAAGCAGTTACAGCACATTCCCCTCTTTCCCTGAGATCCGCGAAGACCTCCTTAGTGGGGAGACACAGTTTTTTTTACTGAGGTAAACTGCCACTTTCTGGCTGAATCCGCGAATACTTGAAATGGGCGCAACTTGACTGAATCCGCGAAAATTTGCTTTTGGGCTAATTTTCCCGGATCTGCGAAGATTTGTTGTAGCCCAGTCATGGGATCCACAAGGATCTGCTCTTGGACCTAATTAGTGGATCCGCGAGGATCTGCTCCTGGGCCTAGTCAATGGATCCGCCAGGATCACGCTCTGGGCAAAAAAAGAGGTTCTGCATAAATTTTTCGTTTGAGCCAAAAACTAAATCCAGGAGGATTTTTCATCTGAGCCAAAATTTTGGTCCGCGAGGATTTTTCGTCGGAGCCAAAAACTTGATCCGCGAGTATTTGTCCCCGGGCCTAGTCATCGGATCCGCGAGGATTTCTCTATTGGGTTGCATGGAATCCGCGAGGACCATGTGTTTGACTTGACCAAGTGTTAACTTTGAGCATGAGTTGATCTTGATCGAGAGTTGACTTTGATCCTAGAGTTGACTTTGACTTTGACCGAGAGTTCAAGATCTGTGAGGGACCGTCCTCGGCCCAATTCATTTGGGTCCACGAGGACTTGTTGAGTTTGAATCCATGAGGACCTTTTAACCCGATTTGACCGGGAGCTGACTTTATAGCCCAAAGTCCTTGAGGATTCTAACAAGCCTGAAATTCTCGAGGTGCTTATCGAATATTATTTTTGGTGTTTATACGTATATCAAATTTGTGGAGTTAGTCCATGCATGCATGGGATGTTTTTACAGTATTCAAAAGCAGCTGCAGCCAATTATATAAGGCAACCATTTGCATAACTGAGCTACTCTTGGCCACCAATAGCAAACCCATGTTAGCCATCTTAGAGCCCATGATGTCATCTCCATTGTCAAATTCAAGACCATTTTGAAATATTGCATTCCTATAGGGGTGTTGAGCATACTCACATCAGCCTCATATGACAAGATAGATAAAGTCCTTTATTTATAAGGAGATACATGCATCCTTTAAACTTATATTGATCATCACAACAAATAAATTTAGTAAATCTACTATAATTAGGAAACCTATATATTATAATAAGAAACTCCAAATAATTTTCTAGTACATATATACAATATGAAACAAATTATTGTGAGATTAAGGTGTTGGATGATTTCATGACATTTTCAAGGTTGTTAAAATCGGGATTCTAACTCGTATCAATGGAGTAGTTAGAATCAGAATTAATTCACATAAGATCGTGGATCCGAATGTGGATAGTAGAATTGCGCGCATCGAGGATTTTGAATAATAAAATCGTAGAATCGTAGATCATGATCGGAATTTTAATAACTACGCCTAACACTACTGCATATGGAAATTGTCCATACATGAGCCACATAAAAACAAAAGATGCAAAATTCAGTGAATGTTTCCGCACAATAGGAAAACTAGTTACCTATGCAAGTATAGAAAATTCAAGTCTTATTCAGTTATGATAATAGTAGATAAGCCAAATATTTGCCTAATGTACTTGCTCTATGTATTTTCTAATCTACGCTTGTTTTGGTGTGTTTAGGATATTTGTCATATCATGTTAGGCATCTTTCAACTCATCCATTTGCATCTATATAAGGGTATAATGTGCAGTGATCGAATGCAGGCAATGCAATCATATATGGAGAACATATATTGCATGTTGGTCTATGTATTTTTGCCACTCATCATTGGGTGGCTTGTATGGAGGTGGAATGAATTTTGGTATGTCACCCCCATAAAATCCAAGTACTCAAAATTAAATTTTAAAATACCACAAGGCCATTTGGGATTTCCTTTCATTGGAGATTCCCTAA
The DNA here is from genome assembly GCA_029582165.1 of Portulaca oleracea. Classification (NCBI taxonomy): domain Eukaryota; kingdom Viridiplantae; phylum Streptophyta; class Magnoliopsida; order Caryophyllales; family Portulacaceae; genus Portulaca; species Portulaca oleracea. Next base: position 18,560,370 of record CM055869.1, read on the forward strand.
CATTGCTATGGGATTTTAAAATAGTTCGTCGTCCTGATGATTTCATCTTACGCAAGAAATATAGGTAAGTTACTATGTGACGCTTTTTTTAAATTTTTTATAATTACTTTATCGATTAATAATTATTTTAAATTATCCATAATTCATAATTTTATAACTTTTAATAATAATTTTTCTAGTAATTATATATATTTATCAATTGTAAGGATAGAACACTTATTAACTAGGTCAACAAATATACATGATAGTCTAATTTCATCAACAAAGTAGAGAATGCATATTTTATGCATAGTTCTATATTTATGAAAAATACAAATAAATAATTATTTTTATGTAGTTTATAAGTCATAATAACCATCAAATGAATGAAATATACCTTTTGTAAGAATTTAAATATCCTTATATTTAATTTTTTGAGTGATTTAGGTGAAATACTATTCAACCTAAGATCCTTTTATGTTTAAAATAAATAAACCATATTTAGGATTATACTCCCGAGTGTATCACGTTTCTATACTCCCAAATTACTTTTATAAGCATATCTGTCTTAGTGTATAATTTTATGAGCGTACATGTATAAACTCATGAGCATACTCGTAAAGCTTATTAATTTGTGTACACATATTCATAAAATGAAAATTATAAAGGGGATATTAGATGGTAATATGACGAGCCTTGAGGGTATCGGACTATAATATTTTGACGTACTATTAGACAGAAATATCCCTGAGCTTTATACATATGTAAGATTATTATACCAACAATGATCAACAGGGCGGTGATTGAACCGGTTTCCTTGTTGACGTGGCAAGCAGAGGGAAAAAAAACCGGCCCTGGCTCAGTGACCCCGTTAACCACTCCATTTTTCTAACTAACCCACTTTAAAAACCCGGCCCTAGTCGAATGATTAAAGGGGCGGTGAACCGGTCTACGTGCTGACGTGACACACAACTAACCAATGTCTTGTAACTGTATTAGTAAGAAAAATGCAGAGGTTAACCAGGTTACAGGGTTGGAACGTTGGAAAACTGACTTGGTGCCCTTGACAACTTTGGACTTGACTGAAAATAATATAAACGGACTGAACCAGATATTAACCTACTGCGTCTTTGAAATTTTTGAGGGTGTCAAGTCAGTTTTCCAACGTTGGAATTCAATTTTGATTCAGTCAAAGTAAATAGGTTAAAAGTTTGGCACATTCTCAGCCAAAGAGTCAGTTTGGATTATTTTCAGCCACTCACCTCTGACTTCGAATTATTTTGAGCCAAAAACCCATATATATATATATATATATATATATATATATATATATATATATATATATATATAAGATAATTGGATTCTAATAATCCCTACTTTCACCAATTGACATGATATGCATTTCACTTTGTATTCTGGTGGTCCAAAAAAAATAAAATTGGATTGTAGTGGGATATTTTCGAGGGAATCATAGATTTTGTGTTGCATTTGATTCAAAACTTAGTATAACACTTTACAATGATTTTTAATGAATTTACAACGTTTCTCCCAATTTTTTTTTCATTTTTTTTACTATTTTTTACGATTTTTTCACTTTTATTATTTTTAAAAAATCATAATAATTATTCGGAATCTCAAAAAAATAATTTCAAAATGTTTTAGAAACTACAATTCATTAACTTTCTAGGGGCAGGAACGAAAAAAAACAAAAACAATATAGTGTAGGAATGAAAAAAATAAGAAGAATGTGGAGGTGGATTTGGTACCACTACAATCCAATTTGTTTTTTTTTTTACCACCATAATACAAAGTGAAAGTACGGTCCACCATTGTTCAATTGGTGAAAGTAGGGATTATTAGAATCCAGTTATCCTATATATATATATATATATATATATATATATATATGAAAATTTAGTTAGACGTGCATTTGAGAAACTCACACTTTGTAAATTAAAATTTTAATTTTAAAGGTCCATCCAATAGGTTCCAAAAAAAAAAAACAGTTGAATATAATGAAATGAAAATTTCTACCGTTTTCTTTTTTTCATTGCGCCAAATTGAATAAATTCAAGAAAAACTTAAAAAAATCATTTCCCTGCCCAAACCACACAAGTTGCGTGCTAAAATGGAAAAAAAAAAAAACTCAAATTTTAAGAATTCACCTACTTCAGAAATGCAGCTAATTAATTAAAAGAATACTACTTTGCATAAATGGCTATACCTCTAAGGTGAATCAAACAATTAATACACCTCTTAAATATAACTAAAGATGAAAACTCTTTTTTTCCCCTACATTTGAAGGAGGTATAACTAATTTCGTGTATATATGATAGCTACTTGAACAAATCATTGTACTGAAAATTATGTATTGATGTGAGCTTGTAGCTATGGGGAAAATGTTGGAGTTTATAGAAGCTATCTATTCAGGCGTCCGAGTATTATAGTTTGTTCTCCTTCCCTTTGCAAACTTGTGTTGCACTCAACCGATAAATTCAAGCAAGAATGGCCAACCATTGAAGCTTTGGGGTGTAATTCAGTCATCACACTCGAGGGCCCACGCCATGCTACGATGAAGAGCCTTGTACTGAATGCCGTTAACCGCCCTGGTCCTCTTTCTAGAGTTGTGGCTCAAGCACAGCCAAGCATAGTTGCCACCTTTGAGTCCTGGTCCCTCAAGGGAAACATTAGGACAATGGATGAACTCAAGAAGGTATTTAATGCATCAAAATAAATTTAATCAAAAGTTTAGTTTTATAGTTGAAGGTTAAGGATGTAGAAACATGCATCTGAATTAAAAGTTTAAGTTGATAGTTGACGACTTAATGATGGATGTTGTATACTCTAACATTGTCCCTCGGTTCTAATATCATGTGGAACCATCTCAACGTACCAAAAGTTTAAGCTGATAATTAATTGAAGACTCAATGATGGTTTTAAACTCTAACACAAGAATGATTTTGCATGGTTCCATATCCTTAACTTTAATTATGTAAATAAATATGGTGATACTGAAATTCAAACATACATAAGACCACTCACCCAAAACAATTTCAAGATTGATTTTGCATGAGTTAGACATATAATTACATATCTGAATTATAAGAAAAAGATCAATACGTTTGAGAATTTGTATTTTTTTAATGGCTAAAAAATGCACCTTTCTTATTATAGGTGACACTTAAATACTTGGGCAGATGTTTGGGAAGTTTGAAACGTGACCTTGAAAAGATTGACGATATCAAGAAGACTTTTTCGGGTATACTTCATGGAATGAGAGCACAACCATGGAATTTTCCGGGAACTGCTTATTATCATGCTCTCAAGGTATTTCTCCTTATAGATTAACTAGTTTCGCTAATGAAGGCAACTTTAGTTATCGTAATATTTTGATGTTATCTTAGTTTATTCATTGGGAAATTGAATTTAAATAATCTGAACTTTAATGCATAATAGATTTAATAATATGAACTTTAAAAATATCACCAAATAATCTGAACTTTGACCATATGGATTACAGTAGCATGTTAGTATTAATTATTTACCTATAATCCTCATTTAACAATTAATGTTGCGGCGGATCCCAAATGATTGGATTAAGGGTGGCCAATTAATGTATTATATTATCACTCTCATTTAACAAATATACAATTCAAAATTTAATGCTAGATTATACTAATTTTGATTTTTTTGTGGGTTAAGGGTGGCCATGACCACCTCCAACCCCCACACAAATACGCCCATGATTATGCTGACCATTTCAGCATCTAAACTGAATAGTGTACTTTTTTTTTAACAATTTCATATTCGGACGATGGACTTGCTTAATTACTGTGCCGGAAGAAGATTACAGATATGCTAAGGGAGGAGCTAGAGAAGAAAAGGAAGAACCCTAATTCAACACAAGCTGAAGATAAAGGAGATTTAATGGATCAATTGATACAAGCAAAAGATAAAGAAGGAAAGCCTTTAAAGGATGAAGAGATTTTAGACAACGTTCTTAGCAGCATTATGATCGGACATATATCCATTTCCTATATGATGACATGGTCTCTCTATTTTCTAGCCATGTATCCCCATGTTCTTCACAAACTTAGGGTAAGGTTAAAAATAAAATTAGAAAAGAAAACCTTTGGTGCATCACTCATTTTTGAAGGTTATTAGATTTTGTTCCATGGAAAAGTTTATTAGTTGATAAAGGAAAAATTGGGCATAGATAGTCAAACAAGCGGGTGATCATATGTGTCTTGTCCTAGCTAAGTTTGTTAGAATCGCGGGATCGGATCCTGACTCAGATCCATATGGGGTAGTTAGGATCGGAAGTAACCCACGTGGGATCGTGAATCAAAATGTGGATAGTAGAATCGCATCGAAAATTTTGGATCATAAAATCATAATATTATAAATCAGGATCGTGATTTTAATAACTATGGTCCTAGCACAATTTTAAGTGTTTTATTTTTTATCAAATTAGTATTATTATGATTTTCAACACTATTTTTAATAATTCATATTGATTAGTTTAGATGCATACGCTACATCGAAGAATACAAATGAAACCTCAGTTAATCTAATTTGTCCCATTGTGTTACACATACTTTAAGGTTTTTTTTTTATAAATTTGAGAAATAATGGATAAAACAACAATATTATGTAATTTATATGTGGCATAAGAGTTATAAAATTTAACCATATCATTCTTTTAATTATTATATAATAATATGATTTTTACACTAAGATAAGACAGTTAAAATTTCTATCAAAAATGATATTTAAAATACATCTAATCTCAATACTTATATGATTTTTATTACAATAAAGGAAGAGAATTTAGAGATGAGGAAAGAGAAGAAGGATGACTACATCACATACGAAGACATCGTGAAGCTAAGTTATACAAATAAGGTAAACATCAATTTTATGTATGATATATTAACCTTTGCTTTTAGGCCGGTTTATTTTAACGCTAATTAAACTAGTGTTAAACCCGTGCTATGCACGGGTGTATTAAAAAGTACAAATTTAATAATAAAAAGACAACAACAATATAAACATTCATGGAGATTATAAAGTTAAAATACATCAATAATATCATTAGACATGGGTTAGCATATAATCTATGTACAAATTTTGAAGGAGAAAGACAAAAATAATATTATCACATAAAAGAATGATATAATAAAATATTACAATGTAATTTATATGTTACGAATGCTGAATAAAGTGGCGCCAATGATGAATCATGTCATACTTCTTATACCTGCAATTAAAATTTATTATTTATTCAGCTATACAATTACATGAAACAAATTATATAGATTGAATTTAATGTGTAAAAGTTATTATATAACTCTTTGTAAAACCGTTTTTCGTCCCAATCTTGGGTCAATTACCATATTAATGCTCGGAATGAACAAATCTTAAATGAGTTGAAGTGCTTAATGCTTAAAAATTCATCAAATGATGATAGAGAATTTGCTTCAAATACTAAAAGAGAATTTATAGTACTCCCTCCGTCCCAAATTAATTGAAATTTTGACTAAATTTTGATCGTTAATTATTCACAAATTACAATGAGTAACAATATGAAATTACCTCGATATTAATTTTTAGTAAAATATCTTTCTAATGAAGATAATTTTATATTGTAACTCATTGTAATTTGTGAGTAATCACGGTCAAAATTTAGTCAAAGTGTCAATAAATTTGGGACGGAGGGAGTAAGAAACTCGAGGCTATAACATAATACGGTAATACCATTGCTATCTTAATATAAGTAGTAATATATCCTACAATATGGGTTGAAAGCATGAATCTGCGAACCATAAAAGCGTATATACCCACTATCACACCCATAAAGTAACAAATTAAAAGGAAAATCATCTTTAAAAAAACTAAGAAGAAAACAAAAATATGAATTTCTAATCTTACGAATTCTGTTTGTCAAGACTCATTCTAAACACCATTGATGTTTGACATTTTATTAAGCTGAATCAATCGCCTTCAAGATTAACCAACAAAATGGAAATAGTTTACGACTTTAATTTCAACACTTATAATTTGAGAGTTGTATTAGGCACGTCGTCATCATCGCCCTCACCTAACCCCATCGTGTCATCAAGCAATGATGATGCAGAACGTGAATAAGCACCGACAATCAGGCAATGATGGTGACTTTATATTTCATGGATTGTTGTTAATGGCCACCAACAGGAATGGGAGCTAGGGATGGTTTCTGAACAGGGCGTTTCGGCGAGTCTGAAAAGAGGAGTGAGACAAAGAGGGGCGTGAAAGGACAGAGATGAGGAGACGACTCTAAAACTGCCCAAAAGTCTATCGCTGTTGAAGGTGGTTATAATTGTAAAAATCAAGGGATAATAAAATCAAATATTGAAGGTGGTTATAACTGCAAAAATCGAGTGATAATAATTGCAAAGGTTTAGAGTTTAATTTTTGGTAAAATTGTACTGTATTTTTTGTAGGCAGGAAAAGTTGTTACTGATTTTTATTTTTCTAAATTCTCATTGGTTAGAAAGACCGAAATTCCCTCACAGCTCATGATTTCAAAATTCAAAGATATTACTTTTATATTGATCGATAAGATACGAACTTAGTTTTCAACCTTTATTAGTTTTTGTATTTGATGGAGATACTAATTAAATTGACTATTTAAGTTTGCAAAGTCGAAGATACTAATAAATTAATTATTTAACTTAAACCAATGGTGTACAACTCAAGTTAATTAGAGAGAACGGTTTAAGAATAATATAGGTGAATAAAAAAGGTGAACTTACTTGTGAGTTGTGATTATTCGTAATTGCTTTAGCGAACCCACAGCTTGTGAACCCCTTCAAATTTAATATCTGAAATAAAAGAGAGTTACGATTCAAATTTGAAAGATAGTAAATTGAGAGTTTACTAATGAAAGACTTGATATTGTATTATTGCAATTGATTATGTGCAATTGCTATGTAGAACACACGACTTTGAATTCATTCCGTTAAACTAAAGAGTGCAATCAGTCATATGTGAAAATTGGTTCTAGAATTTACATCACACAACTTGCGTATACAATTAAGTTCTATCTGTCGATTGAAGGATTATGATTAGTCAGATCTAAAAGTTACTAAACAAAAACTCATTATAATAGTAGTAATCTAAAATTGAATATGTAATTGATTATGACTAACCTTGACGTTGGCAACCAAGTGACCTGATGTACTGATGAGATTTTCACATAGGGATATCATATCACAAAACTAATGGCAGCAGGACTTGATGAATGATTTAGAAGTGATTCAAAGTTGGTGCCAAATTTATATTGGATTTACTAACGTGGGTAAGAATTGAAGTTATTAAAGGAAGCGTTTCCGGATTATTAGGGTGCATGATATTGTGAAGTAACAGATTAGTTGAGTGTTTTTGGAATATGTGGATTGTGAAAGGCGGGAATAACTGTTAAGAATTTTTATTTTTCTGCAGCCTAATTGGTCAAAACCTCCTAGAATTACTCTCCATGAAGGATTTCAAAATTCAAATATTCTACTTTTATATTATTATTATAGATGTCAATTAGTGATCGACACTGGTTTACCTACCAATGCCAACATTTATTAGTGGTTGGAACTTATAAGTTGTTGCCAATGTTTACTAACATCTACGAGTAGTGTTTAGATTAGAAAAAAAAAAACACTCTTTCCATTTTTTTATTATTGAAATTTTTAACCAATTTTTTTTCATTTTATATTATATGTTATCTTATAATTCCAATAATATATTACAATATTGATAGCTACTTTTTTTATTTTACGCGTAGAATTTATTAAATAAAACATCAAAATATTACTTTAATTAAGAACATTTAAGTAATTTTCTAACTAATGTTTTGTTATATTAATTCTGCCTACAGTTTTATAAGTTGCATAAAAAGAAATGGAGGGAGTAGCTCTTAACATGGTTCTGTTGAATTTCAGGTTGTAGAAGAAACATTTAGACTGTCAAATGCTTCAAGCTTTGTTTTCTGAAAAGCAACTGAGGATATCCAATACAATGGTATAGAAATTAATTTATCGATCTGTAAATTAACAGTTTTATCTCTTAATTTTATGATGGGAAATTCCATTTGGTAGGCTTCAACTTTTGCCTATTCCAAGTTGTCAACCACTTTTTAAACTATTGCAAGTGGTAGGCTTATTTTGAAAATTATTCCAAATGGTAGGCTTATTTTGAAAATTTTGAAAATTATTCTAAGTTTTTAAACACTTTAAAAACTATTATTAGTTGTCAAACGCTTTAGATATTATTCTAAGTGAGTTAATTGTGAGATTGATAGTTTCTAGAGTACTTGAAAACTTGGAATAATTTTTAAAATTTTCAAAATAAGCCTATCATTTGGAATAACTTTCAAAATAAGCATATCACTTGGAATAGTTTAAAAAGTGGTTGACAACTTGGAATAGGCAAAAGTTGAAGCCTACCAAATGGAATTTCCCTTTTATGATTTAGAAACATTGGTTTCAATTAGATATGACAATTTTTGACCCGAACCCGCCCAAAATTTCTGGGTTTTGAACATGATTTTTTCAACTAAACTCGAAATATACCGAACCCAAAAAATAGCGGGTCAAACCCGACCCGCCCATTTGACCTGGAAAATTAACTTTTTAAGTTCAACTTTATTAGAATTTGTGATTTTTCATTGGAATTTTTAACTGTTAAACTATAAGCGTAACTCATTTATTTGTTATTTCTCTGATTTAAGTTAAATTAGTTACAATAAGACCATGTTCTTTTATACGGCCGGCTGGCTGCGGTGTCACAACACACCGTACTTTGCCAGAACCCACCAGAACATACTAATCCACTACAATTTACCACAACTCACCACAATCAACTTTTTCACATTTATCAATACAATTTACATATATAAAAAAATAAAACCCACCACAACTTACTAATAATCCACCATAATTCCACCACACCCGTCACAATTCCACCACACCACACTGCGTCATACCGCAACTAGACGTATAAAAGAACAGGGCCTAATCTATTCTTAATAAAAGATAATCATATTTTATTATGTATATTGTATAAAAAGTAGTATTTAGAGACCATTTTTTTAAAAGAAAAAACGGTAAAATGTCACAATCATAACCCGTTTGGTTGACCCGAAACGAAATACGCCGCTCGTATTTACACGAACATGAAATACACCCAACCCGTATTTACCCGAATCCGATATACGACCGACCCAAAGCCCGCCCGCCCGACCGAATTGAGAGTCCTAGTTTCAATTGATCTAAAATTTAGAAATTATTCGGTGCCATGCGACATTTTGCTTTAGAAAAATTGGAATATAATAATATAAATTTTGGGGTAATAACTTTTAACGAACCCAAATTAGGAAATCCGTTCATGACCGTGGGCAACTTTTCATCATGTTTTCTCTAGTAGAAAACCACCATTTTTTACCTTACCAGAAAAATGATCTAATGGTTCAGCATGTACACGTGAGCATGGTAAATCATCATGTTTTTTCTAGCTTGTGCACATGCTCGATCACTCACTAGGTCAATTTTTCGGTGAGTCAAACATAGGTGATTCCCTACTAAAAAATGCATGATGTAAAGTCGCACACGGTAAAAAGAATTTTCTAATTACTTGGTTTCGTTAAAAGTTACCATCCCAAAGTTCTTATTATTATATTCTGATTTGATTTTTATTTTGTAGTCCATTACAATCTAAGTTGGAAAAAAAACTTTCCAGATTATGGACATCAATTTACAAAGAATTAATAGTAGGTTCATACTTATAGTCATGCCTTGCCTCCTTTCTCATACAAATGAATGTAGAACTTAAGCACCGTTCTTTTGTGCGTTAAAACTATCCTACCGCAAATTACCACAATCTACCGCAAATTACCATTACCTTTTTTTACTATTTCCACCACAACTTACCGCAATCTACCGCAACTAACCGCAAGGCAACGCAAACGCAACACACAAAAGAACGGTGCCTTAAAACGATTTTTCCACAATTTGGATAGTTACAAAAGGATTATTTGTCAATGTAGATTTTGATCGGATTGGATTGGATAAATTTTTGGGGAATTGTGTTTTTAGAGAGAAATTTTTTGGGGGGGATTGTGTAAGGTTTGGATTGGGTTGGGTTGGATTGGATTAGAAAGAGTTACCAATTCAATGAACAGGGACCTTTACTTTCTTTGCTTTTCTTTTTTTTTTTGGTAAAGTAGTAGCCTAGTAGGCAATAAACTTTTTTTTTAATTTTAGCCCAATGAACTAGTTTCTTTATATTGCAAAATTTTGGATTTTGAATTTAAATGTATTCAAATACTTGATATATATATATATATATATATATATATATATATATATATATATATATATATATATATATATAGGCAGAAGAGCAACTCCAATTCATTCAAAACCTCAAACAGAGGCCCAACACCGAACAGCCCAAACCAAGAAATAAAGAAAGCAAAACAAACACAGCCTATCTCAGCATGATATCTACACAACCCTTATACTTTCTACTCTTTTTTGACAACATTAATAATCTGTTAAGAATGATAGAATTGATCTTCTTAATAGCTTCCACTTCTGTCAATCTCTTCTGATGTGTAGGAAATCTCAGATAATTCCTACATTCCCAAACAACAGCAATAGTCAAAGTAAAAACAGCGGCAGCAACCAACTTGGTACTTCTTCCCCTTTTCATATCTTTCCAGTTTTTTTCCCACTACAGTAAAGAAGGAAAGTCACTTTTAATACCCAGCATCCTTCCAAAATGAGCCAAGATCTGTTTTGAGAATATACATCTTGTAAACAGATGATCAATAGTCTCTTCTTCAACATTACATAAGCAACAGACAGTTGAAACATTGCTGCCATGTCCAGCAAGCCTGGATGCAATAGGCAATTTCAAATGAGTAGAAACCCATGCCAGGAATATATGCCTTTGGAGGAGAAATCCCATTCCAGACAATATGGGAATAAGGCCACTTACCCTGCTCAGCAAAGAACCACATTTAACAATCTTTAACAGAGAAATTATTCTGCTGTTCACCTCTCCATTCCCAATCATTTGCATCCCCAAACTTAATCCTCTCCTTGACTTTACAAATTTGCTTCCAATACCAAGTAGTTGTGACAGCTGGGGAGTAAAGCCACCAATTTTGTGTTTTAATATATCTCGCATGAATCCACCTTACCCACAAGTTATCCTTCTTCTTGGCAATATTCCATATCAACTATCCAATGGTAGCATAATTCCATAACCTTGGGTTCCTCAAACCAACACCCCCAGGCTTTTTAGGAGAGCATAAAGTATTCCAATCTACCAACGGGACTCTGCTTGAATTACTATCACCTGACCAAATAAAGCTCCTGCAGATCTTAACAATCTGTTGAATTACATTGATAGGCAGCAAGAATATATTTGCCCAGAAGCTGAAAATGCTTAGCAACACATAATTCACCAGCTGGATTCTAGCTGCATAAGAAAGATGCTTAGAAGACCATATTTTGATTTTCTCTGTAACCTTCTCCACAAGAATTAAGCAATCAAACTTCCCAAGTCTTCCAGAAGTGATAGGCACTCCTAAGTACTTTAAAGGGAAGCTACCTTCTGCAAACCCCAAAATATCATGTAGCTCCTGTATTTGATTACTATTACAACTCGCAACAACCAACTATGACTTTGTTAAGTTTGCACCCAGCCCAGTACACTCCTCAAAGTGCTTTAGAATACTGTCAATGTGCCTGACAGAACTGTTATTGGCCGTGCAAAAAATTACCAAATCATCAGCAAACATCAAGTGATTCATATGAAGATCCTTACAACCAGGGTGGTATTGAAAGTCCTTTTCAAATTTCAAATCATCCAAAAGCCTCGAAAGATATTCCATAACTATCACAAATAACAGTGGAGATAACGGATCACCTTGTCTCAAACCCCTTCCACCCTTAAAGAATCCATGCTTCTGACCATTAAGATTTATGGAATATGAAGAAGAAGTAACACACATCATAATCCAGTGAATGAACTTAGTAGGGAGTTTATGAGCCCTTAAAGCTTCATCAATACACTCCCAGTACACTGAGTCGTAGGCCTTCTTTAGATCAATTTTCATGATGCATCTTGGAGATAAATTCTTCCTAGAATACCCTTTTGCAACCTCCTGACATAACAAGATATTATATACAATTTCTCTCTCTGACACAAAAGCACCTTGGCACTGATTTATCACATCATGAAGGACTTTCCTCAACCTGCTGCAAAGTAACTTGGATATACATTTATAGCTCACATTACAACATGAAATTGGCCTAAAATCAGCCGGACTTTCAGGATTGAGTTTCTTGGGAATAAGAGAAACAATTGTTTCATTGAAACTAGAAAGCATCACCCCACTATCCAAGCATTCAAAGATAGCATCACAGAAAATATCACCAATCAAATCCCAATTATCATGATAAAAAGCACTGTTAAATCCATCTGGTCCTGGAGCTTTAGACATCGGAATTGAGAAAACAACATCACATACCTCAACCTTAGTAAAAGGTCTGATTAGCTGCAGCTGACTTTCAATACTGAGTAAAGCACCTTTCTGAATAATATCACACTTCATAGGTCTTCTTTCATAATTCTATTTTCCCAACAGCCCTTCATAATACTCCAAAACTGCCTTTGCAATATTATCAAAACCAGAAATACATTCCCCATTGACATTGGATAAAGAGAAAACATAATTCATATTCTGCCTCTTCCTCATCTTAGCAAAGAAAATTATATATATATATATATATATATATATATATATATATATATATATATAGAGTAAAAAAGGGTTATTTTTTAGATAGTTTGTGATGGATTAAAATAAAATATATCATTAAACCTTTACTTTCTTTGATTTTTTTTCATAAAGTAATAGCTAGTAAACTGTTTTTAAGCTTAGCCCTATTGTAACGCCCCGGTCCCTCGGACATTATCGATAACTGCTTCAAGGATCGCTGACTGGCAGTCTTTCCAGTGTGCTTCGTCCTCACTCACACGGTGCCTGAGAAAACTCCCTAGGAGGTCACCCATCTTAAGACTGCTCCCTCCCAGTCAAGCACACTTAACTGAGGAGTTCCCAACGAATGAGCTACCTTAAAAGAAGGTGCAACTTGGTGATTTAAGTAATCATTTCAATCATTTAAAGTCACACTTAACTATATACCCGAGCTGTTACAATCATCCCCACTTAAGCGCACAACATCCACGTTGTGCCACAATCCACTCCAAAATCTTTGCCCCGCTAGGTGACTCACCGATAACTGCTTCAAGGAACGCTGACAGGCCCCACAAATCACCACGAGTATTTCCAGCGTCCTACGTCCTCGCTCACACACTGCCTGGGAAAACTTCCCAGGAGGCCACCAATCCTAAGACTGTTCCCAAACAAGCACGCTTAACTAAGGAGTTCCCAACGAATAAGCTACCATAAAAGGAGGTGCACTTTGGTGATATAAGTAGTTATTTCAATCCTTTTAAGCCACACTTAACTATATAGTCGAGGTGTTAAACCTATCAACTAGTTTTCTATGTATTAATTTCAAAATTTTGGGAATTGGATTTAAATGTCTTCAAATAGTGAGGGACACACACTCACATCTGACACACCACAACAACAACAACAAACTTCATAACGATGTGTGTGTGTCAATACACACGCGCGTATATATATGTGTGTAGTGTGAAACTATCATTCAAGGGAATGGTAGAAAGGAGACTTACATTGAAACAAATTATCTTGTAGGTTACATAATACCAAAAGGATGGCAAGTTATTTTGTGGCTAAGATATCTTCATACAGACCCAACCAACTTTGAAGATCCATTATGTTTCAATCCTGATAGATGGAATGTAAGTTTTCTCTATTTCTATATATTTCTAGCTAATTAATTAAACACTTGATAAAAAAGAAAAAAAAAGCACTTGGATGGATTAACACTTCTTACTTTGCAATTTCTCTTTTTGCAATTGGACAATATTGAATCCCTTTGCAGACACAACCAAGCTATGGAACATACCTTGCATTTGGAGGAGGTCTAAGAAGTTGTCAAGGAAGCAACCTTGTTCGAGTTAATCTTGCCTTGTTCCTCCATCATCTCTCGGTTGGATACAGGTAAATAGCTCGATCTAGTACTTCATTAATTCCCAAATTAAATACAGAAGAATATTTGGAAGTTCGTAAATAATTGAGTTTATTTCCGCTAATATGAGTTATTTTTGGTTCATAAAAAAGTACGTATAGAGTTTTTCCAGTACAAATTTTCTCTCTTTACGGAACTTGAACTCCACCAAGATCTGTTTAAACAAGAATAATGTCAAAGCACTTGAACCAATATGTGTTGGGTATAAACTATTACTCGTTCCATCCCTGAATAATTGTCGCCTTGAATTATGCTGACCGAAGATTTAAAAAGTTTGACTGCTAATTTCTTAATATATATCATAATTTTTTTCATATAAAAATACTATCATTAAACTCACACACAACCAAAAATACTACTCTAATTTTCTTTTTATCTATCTTTTGGAGGTGATGTGAAAAATCAATATCACAAAAATTGATAGGGTAATTAGTGGTAAAATAAGAAAGGTAGTAACTAATATGTTACTGGAATCATAAAATAAAAGATAATATAAAACGTGAAATATTAGTTAAAAAGTCAGATATAAAAAGGAATAAAAATAATATTATAGATATACAATGTTATCATTTTAGACAAAATTTTGCGTAACACAAGTGTCTATTGAAGAAGAGTACAAAAGACCATATATGTTCAACAAGGGACAATTGTTTTTAATAAGGGGATCATATCCATCCATGCCATTTGGATATGGTACTAATATTACTACTCTTTCATGAATTTACCAACAAGATTTGAAAATATAAAAGAAATCTTATGACCAAGACATTATATATTTGAGTACTAATGTTTGATTCTTTGATTAATTGATGTTGCAGATGGAAGTTGCTGAATCCGAACACGAAAATCAATTATCTTTCACACCCACATCCTGCCGATGGCCTTGAGATATATTTTTCTAAAATTTAGAGCTATTGACATGATACTATACAAATATACAATATTGTATACACACTTTGTTAATTTTACTACTTGTGTACTATTTAAAATAACTGCGCTTTCTTTGTAGCTTGTTTTTCATTGGACCCCATGAAGTTAAGAAGGGAATCTTTCTAATTTGTTTGTACTCTTTCAGTCTTTGGTCGAGCAATGATGTGCTTTAACTAATATGTCCTTCCAAGAAACTTTATATTGATAAGTAGTGTTAATTTTTTATAATATACATACAATCATCACGTACATCTCAATTTATCAAGTCAACTATATATGTATATATTTGTTGAAATTGAAGTGACTTTAAGATATTGGAGCTAGGATCGTTCATATTCCGGCCCTGACCAATTAACCCAAAAAAATCGGACCAAAAATCTAGACCAAACCCGGACCAAATGGTAACTGGTCTGGTCTCCGATCCAATATTTTAGTTTTCGGGTTTCGGTCCGGGTCGGTCTAAACCTGGAAAAAAATCGGATATGAACGGAAATCCAATTATTATAAAATTTAAATTTAAAAGAAAAATCAAGAAATCACAAATTTTGGTGTCAGTAGCCATGATTTCCATAAAAATCACATCTATCTTCATATATATTGTAACCTAATAAGAATAATTCTATTTCCAAAATCTAATAATCCTTTTAGTCCTAAATTGATATTAATACTCGCGTAAATGGAAAACACAGTGATTAAAATTTGATAAACTTTAATATTATTATATAATTTTTTCAATGTATCATTATCAACTTTTAATATTATATATCATAATTAGGGGCTATTTAGTCTAACTTTAATTATAGTAACTTCGATTATATATTTATGTGTGACTACAAATTGTGTCGTATTGTTATGTATGTTATCATATTATTATATGATTTTTTAAATTTTAATAATTCATTATTTCTAAAATTTTCCAGCATAAACTACATAATTATTTAATTAGGCTATTTACAAATTTTAACAGAAAATTTCAAAAAAATCTCAATTGGTCCAAACCGGTCTGGGTTGGTTCGGTCCAAATGCACATCGGGTTGGTCTAGGTTGGGACCGGTTGTTTTTGGTCCAGTCTTTGGTCCAACTTTTGACAATTATTAATAACATATTATGTAAGAAATTATCAATCAAAAAGTGACATTGGAGACCGTGAAAATCAAAATTATGACAATTAATATAAAACGGGGGAGTAATTGAAAAAATTGAATTGGACCAAGTCGACCAAGCATTTAAAAAAAGAAAAGAAAAAAGAGCAATTTGACAAAGGAGGAGAGGTTACCCACTTATCCAACTTCCTCGTCACTCTGGCCTCAAACAAGGTCAGCCCCTGTCCCCAAATACATGCAAATAAGAGTGATATGCCCAAGGAGCCGAGCAATACAAAAACTCGTCAATTAGGGGTGCCCTAAAATTAAACCCATAATGTGCCCTAGGAATATCACAATTTTCGACATCTTTTCATCTTTTTTATTTGTCCATTCCACTAATTTTTTTTGTTTTTTATCATGTGTTAGCATTTACATCTTCAATAATAGTTTTATTACTTTTATCCTTAATAAATGACTTCCAACAGCTCAACAATAATTGAGCATCCTTTTCTCATTTTATTTATTTCTACTTAAATTTACTTTATTTTATTTTTAAAGTAACAAATAAAAAGGATGTAAAGATTACATCAACAGACCACGTAGGAGAAGGACATAGCACTTGTTCCAACTTCCAACCCATACATGCACATTGACATACATCGACGAAAAGAAGAAAAAAAAAAACTTGAAGTTCTCATCAGAGACACTGTAACGCGAACGAGAATGATATAGCACATGAGCATGGTAGACACTAGCCAAGAATAATTTCATTGTTGATCCGTTTAATAACTGAGGGGGGATACTAGACTTTCCACAAAGCTGGCTCGAACACGAAGATTATTAGGAACGCCATGAATCACAATATCCTTCAAAGTTCGTCTCTTCGGGTCATACATCACTAGCACGTCCCAATTCAGAAACACCACTTGTTCCGACCCATACATGCACATCGGCATGGTCAAATATGCATCAGGGACATTGATCGTGAACTTACTCCAAGACTCAGCAATCCCATACTCTTCTGGTAGCCAGGTGAATATTCCCACCATGATTTCTTCTGGAAGGTTGTTGTAGCTTCGCTTCTTCGCCATTGCTCTCTCTTCGAAATGTGAATGCCCCATGGCCAGTTTGAGCAAAGTATAAATAATGTTGGGCGGGGTTCTTAGACACAAACAATTAAAGAAAGGAATTATAAATAATACACTACTACCTGTGGGAGGCTTGTTAGAGAAGTTAATGCATGTAGGTCAACTCAAAACATGTTAACTGCGTTTGGTGCAGTTTCAATTTTCAAAGAGGAAGTGTTCTGGGAAAGCTATCAAATGGTGTGTTGAGAAAGTCAAGCTGTTTGTAAAGCAAGTAATCTCTCTTTATATACATGTCGAGCATCAGAAGTGGATCATACCTTCATTAGGAGGCTCTTTCCATTGCTACCAGATAAAAAACCTGTAATGTCCAACATTTACAAAAAAATGGGAATTAGCTTGTAATCATCATGAACATAATCACTACCCAATCTGTAAAATGTATAATAACTACAAAGATGATAGTGAACAGCCCAAGAGGAACTTCCTTCAGTTGTGTTTGAAGGCTTCCTGGGTTCTGGAAAAAAAATAACTTAAAAACCACAATGACTTGGTGATTAATAATGGAATAGCCTAAAAAGGGAGATGTATGGATCATTACTGGGTACAATTCTGTCCTATTTTGAAATAAAGCATAAATTTCAGACAAACTATTGTAACAAAATTATACCAGTGCATTGTATTCCTTCTGAAAATTCACAAGGAAAGGTTCACAATTTTTGATGATACAACTTACTGGCCTGACACTTCTAAAGCAGGTCAAATGCAGAAATTTAATGGGAGCGGAGTTGGAGCATTTGGAAGCACATCAAAGTTTCCTCGTTCAACTGAATGTCCTCAGCTTGCCATTCTAAATCAGTGGATGTTAGTACCCCACCATTCATGAAGGCTGAAGTTTCTCTCTTCGGTGACCATGGACCTTGACGTGAGTCCGAGACTCTTGAACACAGTATTCTTTCATCAACCAGGTATCAGTCCCCTTATAACTTTTTTACATGCACATGGCACCCGCCAAGTACAGTAAGATAAATACGCTGAAGCCTGCTACGACCTTTCAAGGCAAGGCTTGGCACTTTGTGAAACTTCTCTAGCAACAAATCAAAAGCCTTAAAAATAGATGTAAATTTTGTAGTTCTATAAGGCCATGAAGGCCATCTGCAGTGAAAAAAACTTTTAAAAAAAACACTCGTATTTCAATCCTATTGGTTCCGCTAGGAAACTTACGTTATCATAATAAAGAATTCAGCCCTATTTTGGACTAAAACAGAAGAAATTTCAAACAAACAGCTGAACACCGGGCCACCGGCCAACAACTTGGACAAAATTTTACCAGTGTATTACATCTAAAAAATCTCAAGTAAAGGTTCTGTAAAAGCTAAACTGGTAGCACACAACATACACTAAAAAGAAAAGATATATTGCATAGCAAGGAAATTTACCATGGTCATAATAGAGAAAGTTGCTTCGGCATGTATAGCATATGCAAATCATAGGCATACAAACTGACTCTCCTTGTTTCATTACTGGCAAGTGGCCAACAAGACATTAGTCTGGTTGGTAAGAATTGAGGCTTATAACTCAAAAGGTTGTGAGTTCAAACCTTATTGCCAAGACAAGATGAGACCTTGTAAGCGGACGATATAAATAACTTCGTAAGCACTTTCCTACTTAGAGGCAGGCACTAGCTCTAATAGGCCTTTAGGGAAGTCATCTAAATTTTTACCACGAAAGATTACCGCCAAGGGGTGAGACAAGGGTCCCTATAATCAATTTTCATTAATCAATTTTCTAGGCAGAAGATGAAGACATTGGCAGAGTAACCGTAATTTTGTCTTCCCCATACTGCAGTGAATATCTTGCCTACTTTTGTCAAAAACAGTCCCCTTTTAGAATAGTAATGTTGGTCAAATTAGCACACAAAGAAGTGAGAGAGAGAAAAAAAAGTATTTACATGGGGATGTCATGACAATTCTTAAGTAAATGGAGGTGGCGATATCATAGAGATGAAAAGAAAGCTATGCTGTCCAAATAAACTTATAAGCCTTATCATGAAAGAAAGCAACAAATTGTCATAGCATCAATTTGTGTTATGACACCTAGGATAAAAAGTTATAAACATCAACCCACACAGTAATTTTTGATACTCAAATTACATATTGTAGCAATAAAAGATACAACTTATAGCTTCCAAGCATATGTCCTCATAACCTTTATTTTAAACTTTAAGGACTTAACAAGGCAGCTACAACATAATCCCACATAATTACTCATAGACAACAAGAAGCAACAAGGCAACAACACAACATTCTAATTTCTAACCAAGGATCCCCACCCCAGCCTAACACTTATACACTCCAAAGAACAAATACAGCATTGTATGTATCTCGAAGAGACCCAAACAAATTAGGGGGGAAAAAAGAAAAAAAATACACCATGATCAGGAAACTTACAGTTTCACACAAAAGAGGGCAGCTTGAGCTACAATTCATTCTCTTCTTGCTTCATTACGACCATATGGGGAGACTAAGCTCTCTACAAAGCTTGCTTCAGCACGAACATCATCTGATGCACCACTAACCACAACATCTTTCAAAGTTTGTTCTTTCAAATTATACATCACCAACTTCTCACCATCTAACAGCAGTACCATTTCTTCTTGCCCCAATAAACACAATGGCTTAATCTCGGACGCCTCATCCAAGCCATCAATTGTGAACTTGGTCCAAGACCCTTGTACACCATACTCTTTCATCTTCCAGACATACGTTTCGCTTTCATCAAACATGCATAGACACCCGCCGAGCACAGCTAGACGACTGAACACAAATTTGTCATGGTCAGCTGAGCTTGGTGGGAGCACTTCATGGAACTTCTCCTCCGCCAAATCGAAAGCTACAATGGCTGACTTGTAGTCTGTAGTCCTACTAGCCAGCCAATGGATCGAACCATTTACAAAAACTCCTGAAGTAACATGACCAACAGCATGATCATAAGGTGAACTCTCAGCCTTTTTCCATGAATCATTTTTCACCGAATAGACATCAACAAACATCTCAGTACAGTAATCATCAGTAGCTGGATCATAACCGTGCTCATTGTCAGTATCATAGTAAGAAAGAGTGACTACTTTATAATCATCACTCACCGAATCATACCCAAGTCCATACATGACGAAACATTCTCCAGGATTAAGACCAAAAGGTGAAGGGGGCAACTCCCTGATCTCTCGAGTAACTGGGTTCAATATGAACTTCTTGCCCTCATCATCCCCGACTAAAAGCAACCCATCACAAGAAGCGTAAACCTCGGTCCAAGAGTCGGTGTGATCAGCAAAACTGAGCTTCGTTGCTGAGATGGGCATTTCATCGAACACTTGGTGGGCATTGTCCAAGGAGGTAGAGAAAAGGGAATGCAGAGAATCAGAGATGATAAGGAGCGATTCTTGACCGAGACTTATAGTCCAATGGAGGTGGGCCTCGATGAATTTGGGTCGAGAAAGCAGAGCTCGCCATGATTTGGACACACATCGGCACCGGCCGACGGGCTTAGCCGGTAGCCGGGAGAGTATGTTAAGGAGAATATCTTCTGGAAGGTTGGAGTAGCTATGCATCTCAACCTTCTACCGGTTAGTTATCGAAAAGTTGACCGGAAGTGCAGGCGAATTCCGGCGATGTGAGGTAATGAATTCCTTTTTTTCTTTTCTTTTTCTTTTTTTTTTGGGAGGGGGAGGGTAAAAAAACGATTATGAGCCCGGGAGCAGGGAGCATCGTACTTCCGGCCCATTTAACCAGCAAGGCCCAATTTCAATACCAGATTACAGGCGCTACTTTTAACAACAAATGGTTCTGATGCATTTAACTAGTGGCGGCCCAATTCCAAATCCAAAAGTTCACTCAATGATTTTTTATTCTTTATATTTTTAATTTCATTTTTTTGTGCAATTTTTAATTTTTCTAAAATAAATATAATAAGAATTTTCTTTTAATATAATACTTCAATATATTTTGTAATGAGTATCGTAGTTTTGCTTGATGAATATTATGGTGTTATGTAATGAACATTGTAGTTATAGGTAATGAGCATTGCAGTAATATGTAATGAGCATTATGGTTTTATGTAATAAGCATTGTAGTAATAAGTAATGAGCATTGTAATTCAACTTGATGAATATTATACTTTCATGTAATGAGCATTGTCGTTATAAGTTATGAGCATTTGCAGTTCTGCTTTGATGAACATTATGATTTCATGTAATGAGCATTGTCGTTATAGGTTATGAGCATTATAGTTCTGCTTAATGAGCATTATGGTTTTATGTAATGAGCATTGTAGTTATAGGTAATGAGCATTGTAGTAATAGGTAATGAGCATTGTAATTCAGCTTGATGAGCATTATGGCTTTATGTAATGAACATAATAGTTATAAGTTATGAGCATAGTAGTTGTAGTTGTACTAGATAAATATTATGGTTTTATATAATGAGCATTGTAGTTATAGGTAATGAGCATTGTAGTAATATGTAATGAACATTAGCATAGTAGTTGTATAGTATGAGCATTGGTGTAGAGGCTTATGAGCATAATAGTTATAAGTTATGAGTATAGTAGTTGTACAATATGAACATTGGGGTAGAGGCTTATGAGCATTGGACTTGTTGGTTATGAGCATAATAATTAGTAGTTAAGGCTTATAAGTATTGACTTTGTAGGTTATAAATATTGTAGTAAAAAATATATAAAAGTATAATATTACACTAAAAAAATAAATAAAAAATAATAAATAAAAGCGATGGTGGGCCGTGAATTTATGTTATAGAGTTGCTGGGCTGTGGAAGCAAATGTGGGCCGGGCGGATCATGCTCCCCGAGCCCGGGATCAGCATCTAAGATCTGTTCTACTCCACCCCTCATCTTTCACTCCACGCTCATCACACTTTTAAGCTAGTGCTCTAACATACATACACCATGGACACGTTTTAACTCAATGATCATAGCTTGAATATATAACCCCAACATTTGATACCCTCATTTACTCATTCTACTTCATTCATTTTCTACAATATTATCTATAATGCAAGAGGACCGTAGTGGCATTAATCCAAAAAGACATTAATATTTCAATGCTAAAAGAGAGATATAAACCTCTTGCATTTATTTTTCATGGTTTTTAGAGTTTACAAACCTTTCTCCATTAACGGTAGTAAAAATCTGGTTGGATTCTTGTTTTTGAGTAAACGATATGAATTTATTAAAATTTAAATCGATAACCTTTGATGCAACATAAACTCTAGCAACTAGAACATTACACTATAGTCAAGACCTAGAAAACCCTAGCCTCCATCTTTTCTTTTTCTCTCTAGAAAACCCTAGCCTCCATCTCCTTGGAGAGGCTGCCAACGATTCTTTTGTTGATGGTAAGCCCCAATTTGCTTGATTTATACCCTAATTATTAGTTTGATTTTACGTTTACGCAAAGAAAATTAGTCTCTTCTTTTGTAAGAGTTTTTTGTACCCTTATTTATGGTTTTTAGTCTCTTTCGAGAGTTTTTAATTGTTCAGTTGGTGTGGTCTAATACGGATGAAGATCGACTTTCAAATCGCTATAGCGCGGGTTGTGAGGTTCTCCATCAATGATAAAGATGTAGAGTCATCGAAGAAAGAAGCAGTGTCATCGAAGAAATCGGAGTCGAACGTCAGTAAGATTAGTATTAGTTATTTGGAAGTTGAACTTCATATCTATGTTTAGATCTACAATTGTCCAATCACGATTTTCATTGTAAGTGTCGTATGGCTTGTTATTAATGAAATCGTTATGTTTGGTTTCAGGAAAAAAAAAAGAACATTACACCATAGTCTGGCATGGAGAAGAAGTAGAAATAAAAAAGAAACAAAATATTCAAAGGATTTAAGAAGATACAATTTCTATAAACATTTTAGACATTATGTTAGTCGTAAACAAAAACAACTATGTATTTTATCTCCCAAACTAAGGAAACTACTCAATACTCAGGATTAAAACTACAAAATTCATGAAATCTACACTAAAAAGCATATACAACTCAATAGTAAGAGAAAAGAACCAAAAAGTTGCAGAAAATCCTTGAAAGAGTTCAGTAATTGTGGACGTTTTTCCTCTAATAGTAAAACGATCTTGAGCAATCTTCATTCCTCAAAGCCCTCCAAACACTTGGTTATTGAAAGAGGGGAGACGGATAAAGGTAGAGATGGAGGTGGATGGTATGGAAGGCGTGGATCCTCATTACCAACAACCAAGATTGTTCTTATAGACATAGAAGAGAAGAAACGTCATAAATAGGAAAGGCATGCTAGACACGGATCGTGACAAACTCGACACGCCACGTGTCTCCATTCAACGTGATTTGTATCGATCTAAAAATAGGTCATGTCTGTGTAATGCTACTTTTTTGTTGGCTCTGCGACCGTGCACTACCTGTGTTGAGCAAATAGGCAACTGTATCAACTTCCTCCAATATAGAATTGGATTTACGCCATGCTTTTGGGTTTGAAGGGAGATCCAATCTTCATCTTAAGCTCAAACATGGAATAAACTTGGTAATTTGCGTGATTTTCCTTCAAAACTCAACTAAACTTCGGTCCCAAGCATATTATAGGATATTGGGAAGAAAATAACATATTTACAATTAGTAATTCCCAAATTTAAAGCAATATATCCAAGTTGTCAAATAAACATTTAGCACTTATAATAACTAGTAAACTCTGTGAAAAAGGTAATTTAATTTGTATTAAGTTTTACTTGTTAATATCTAGTATAAAATCAAGTTATAGCTCAACCTCAAAAAATTGTATTGATAATTGAGTTTGACTATCAAACTTAAGTTCACCAACCATCACTTTTTGTAGATATGTATAGCTCCAATTAGATCATCAAATTAAAGGGGATTGTATTCTTTTTTTTCATTTTTCGTTAGTTAATTATTATAGGTAGCTAGTTGTGTTTGTTTGTAAATGTGTTAGTTAATATCTATATGTTGTGACAATAGAACGTTTTGTGTTGTTTTAGAGTTTTAGACATGTTTTATTAATAAAAGTTAAACTATTAAATTTGTTCATTTAATTGATTCATGAACATATTAGAATGAATTGTTTGTTGGAGAAAACGTTCATAGATACAATGGTTAACATTCCAAGCATGCACATTTAGAGGACATCATGGAAAACTCTGATTTGAATAATCAAGGAAACTTTTTTTTTTTTTTTGGTCACACATCAAGGAAAATTTCTTGAAGTGAAGAAACTCTTGTGTTAGGTGCTTCAAAAAATGCTTAGTACACATCTCTATGATTCAAAAATATATTTTACAAGTCTTTGTGAGAAGGGTAAAAAGGACTATACATGAAGAAATTGAAAGTACAAAATTTTGCTTGATTGTGGATGAATTTAGGGATATAACTAGGGGCGGAATTAAGGGTTGCTGAAGGATGGCATAGTCCCCCTCTGTCGAAAGTTAATAGTTATTATGAATAGCATATAGCAAAAGATTGAGGCAACTCAATTAGTAAATATTTATGATATTTTCTATGAAGGATGCCTTGGGTTCAAATATGACAAGTTTATGATATTTTCTACGAAGGATGCCTTGGGTTCAAATATAGCAAGTAAAGTATAACATGTATCTTTTTTTAAAGGCTTTGCATTACCATTCATATTTGGAAATAATAGCTTTATGAAATTTTGGCCACAATTTTTTCTTTATTTTTTTTAAAAATAGGTTAGTGGACTATCTATTTGGGTCCTATCTCACAGGTGCAACTCAACAGACCTGTAATGGATGGGATATGGGGTGTTAATGGCCCAAAGATGGGTCTCGCTTCTACCCGCAACACTTTTTGAATTGGTAAGGGAGAGATCCCGCCCCAGAGTTCTATCCCTGGATGCTTAGGATAAGAGATGAACCTCTTACCACTCGAGCAAAAAGTGATTGACATGATTGCTTAGTAAGATTTCTTTATTAATCCAAAATTAGTATTGTACATCTCGTGCGATGCACAGAAAATTTTTCAGTATTTATATGTAATTTTTTAGAGTAAATTTATAACAATTATCAATTGAAATAATAATCTAAAACTAATAAAAAAATTATAGAACAATCGTACTATCATTATTTTTTTATTTGTTTCGTAAAAATTGTCTTCAAAATTAATTTAGATAATATAGTAGTAAATGATACTAAAATAATAATATTTTTTAGTATTGTCTTAATTACATATATAATGAATAATAGTAATATTTTATTAGTTAATTTGAATAAGGCCCTGTTCGGAAAAATTAGCGGATTCAATAGCGGATAGTTGATAGCAGTTTAATTAGTAGATTATGAGGAATGTGTTCAGTAAAAATAACTATTGGATTAGCTGATAAATGAAAAATGACCAAAAAGGACATTATTATTATTATTATTATTATTATTATTATTATTATTATTATTATTGCAAATGTCATAGAATTTGTAAGTATGAAAAAAAGTCGAAGACACGAGAAACGCCTGTTTGAAACAACAAGAAGATTGATGGCCTGATTCTTTTCAGATGGAAAATATGTGCATATTTTCCTGCTGTGCCAGAAGCATTCTTCCCAAGCACAATTTCTAGATCTCGCCCTATTTGAATACTACCCATTTGAATAACCATACCATCAAAACAAATGTACTCTAACAAAGAAAGAACATAGCAAATCTCCATGAAACTCAATCACACTGTTTACTTAAATCCAACGACCCAGATAGCCTGAAAAATATCATCAAAATAAATCCATGGTTCCCCATAGTAATAAAAACTCAGCTCATGATACTAAAAAAACTGAATTATATTATCAAATTAATAATCAAGGTTCTCACAAAATCAAAAGAAAGACAATTGGTAAATTTCATATACCAAAATTCATTCAACCCATATTTTAAATCTACTCTCCACACACCCCAACAACTAAAGGATTTATATTGTTAAGAATCCCACTAAAATTGAAGGTATGAACCTAAAAATTTAGAACAAATTCACTAACATACTTTAAGTAGCTCCAATTCTTCAAGGTTGACTTAGAATTGATAGTGTCAGCCTCTTAGCGATTCAGAGGAATTGAAAGGGTCAGGATGAGTGGGAAGGAATTAAACAAGGGTTTGCCCTTTTATAGCAGGGGCAATGAACGTAAATTTGGATACAAATGTAGGGGTTTTTTTAGAATGCAAAATCTCAAACACTATTTCGTTCTCCAGACGTTAACCCATGTAACGTCTCAAAAGCAATGGTATAAACGCTATTTTCTACTCCCAAATGTTATTTTACCGAACAGTTAAAATATGATAAAATAGCGTTTTGACTAGTAAAAATGCTAAAAGCTACTAAAAACGTTGTTGCCGAACCAGGCCTAAATGCAAGCAACTCTATATTTTTTTTAAATCTTTATCAATAACATGGAAAAAGATAGTAGAAACTATGTGTATACATTATTGTAACACCCCGGATATATGGTTAAGTGCGTCTATGACCTACTTATATCATCAAGGTGCACCTTCTTTTATGGTAGCTCATCCGTTAGGAACTGCTCAATTAAGCGTGCTTGGTTGGGAGTAGTCTCAGGATGGGTGATCTCCTGAGAAATTTTCCCAAACAGCGTGTGAGCGTGAGCGAAACACTTTGGAAAATCGTGGTGATTTGTGGAGTCGTCATCGATCCTAGAAGCAGTAATGTCCGCAGTCCGGAAGGGGCCGATGTGTTACGATTATAAACATAATGTTGTTGGAAACTTATTTTCATAAATAAATAAAAACTTTTTATAAATAAATATAAACTTATTTTCATAAACTATATGTATACATTATTAATATAATATTTCTCAATGACATAATGTTGTTGTATGGTAATGGTAGATGAAGCAGGGGAGATGGGAAAGGTTTGAGGAATAAGATGATGGGTGGGGGTCTGTGAATTTAAACAGTAAAAAGAGGGGTTGGGTAATTAATTAGATAGTTTAGGTGTTAATTCAACCATAAATTCATAAAATCCCTTTAATATATGTTAAAACCGAATATAGCAATTTTCAGTTCGTTAAGTGACAATTTGTCACAATAAACATAATTTAATGATAATTTTATAACATATTTTTTTCGAGTGATATTTTTACCATGTTACATAGTTTAGTAACATTTTTATCCGAGACCTCCCGTTTGAAGAGTACCATTAGAGTACCATTACAATTTGCAAAATTGTTGATTAATAAAGGGGAAAAAAAACAAGTGTTGAATCTCGGTTTTACCACTTTTTACCTCAATTTTTATTGTCTTATTGAACTTATATAAGTTATTTAGTTTAAGTTTAATAGTGTTTTATGTCATCTTTGCTAATTGAGACTAATTTATTTAATTGTCTTATTCTTAACTAATTTTTACATAAGTGATGATGGCACATGAGGTAAAAGATTGAAATTAACGAGCAAAGTTAGCCAACACAGTCGCGCCGGAAAATTATAAGCGAAATTGGGATTTCCAGATCAGCACACCTAGGTGTGCCAGTCGGCACGGGCGGCCATGCCATATTGTAGTCTTTTATTTTAAGCATTTTTTAATTAGAAAAGACAGTGTAAACACAAATTTCTAGTCCAAAATAAATAAAGTCAGGAAATTGATAAACAAATTAATTTGTATTAATATTTGAATGTATGCGGGTACAATCTCTGTATTGAATACAATAAAGTAATCCTCTTATTCGATCCTGAAATTTGGGTGAGCTCTGTATTGAATACAATAAAGTAATCCTCTTATTCGATCCTGAAATTTGGGTGAGCGGAGGGCGTGGACGCTTGATCTCGATCTCGAATGCAGGTCTAGCTGAAGAACTTTGTCGCAGTTTTTAAGTGGAAGGTCTTGAGCGTTGATCTCCTTCGTGCTTGGTAGCTGGATGTTGCCCGAAGGTTAACCGTTTGTAGGTTGACTGTTGGTTGCAGTTCTTCAAGTTCTTGGATGCGAGGGCTTGATTGCTTGGTCTTTATCGATGAACCAGACGAAGAAGATGACTGCAGTCTTTGATGTGAAGAACAGAAGTTGTTGAACTAGCAGCCAGCAGGCGTTGGTCGTTGGCGATTGATAGCTGGAGATCGCTTGTAGTTCGATCTTCTGAAGGCTTTGCAGGTCTTGTCGAAGAACTCTGTTGTCTTTCTTGATCAAGACGTGCTGAAGACTTGGAGAATCGATCTTAAGTTTCTGCAGACTTCGATCCTTGGCGCTTGGTAGCTGGAGGCCGCTGACAGTTTAATCTCCTGAAGCCTCTGGATGCTGACTGGCAAATCTCCGGAGGTTCAAAATGAAGGGGAAGGACCCTTATTTATAGGCTCTAGAGACCTAGCCCCTAGGGTTTGAGTTGAGTTTTGGGCTTGGGCCCAAGTTAATTAATTAATCCTTTTAATTTTAAATGAAGAAATAATTATCATTTTCTGCATCACAATTGACATGTGTCACGATGTTATTGGTCATGATACATTTTCATTTAAAATTTAATAAATGGACCGTCATAATTAAATTTCCACGTGGCGGATAATAATTCACCAAATAAAAATTAATTTATTTTCCACGTGTTGTTTTTTTATTTGCTGACAAAGTTTGCCTCCTACAGACAAATTTGATATTACGTTCTTTTCACTTCTAGTTTTCTTTCTAGGCTTGAGGGAGGTTTCTCCCTAAGCGTCTAGTTCTAGGTTTAGATCCCTCTAAATTAATTAGATTAGGTTATCTTTGTTCAAGAATTCATCGATTTTATTCTCGCGTTCAATTCAAGATCACTAAGTTTTATATCCCTTTTTCTTTATCTCTTTTATGTTCATATGTTAGATTGGTTTTCCTTCTTTTTATTTGCATTATTATGTTGATTTCTTGTTGGGTTTGTGTTGTTTGGGTAGTGATTGAATTGTTTGATGGCTAATTAATCTTGTTTAGGCCTAATCTATCCAAATATATGCTTGTACTATGTGTTCGATGAAATGCTTGAAAGAGTGTTCATATATATTTCTTTAGGCCATTGATGTATGCCAAGAGGTGAGATTAATTTGCTAGTGTGACAGAGAAAACGGTTAGGGTTTTGACATGAGAATGTTGAATTCTGACTAGGTTTAGGGTTGTCAATTCTATAGTTTAATTAGACTAACTCTGTGAGATTAGACAGTTAGAATAGTTAAACTAGCCCTGACCTTCGAGAGAAGGCTTGAGTGGCGTCTTTGACCCTCGAGAGAGGGCTTTAGCGAGTCACTGACCCTCAAGAGATGGCTTTGGCGAGTCACTGACCTTCAAGAGATGGTTTTGGCGTAACTTAATAGTGCAATCCACCCCTCTTTTGCTTGTATAGAATTGGTAGATTAGGTCGTTCAGATTGGTTAGTTGTTGAGTACTAATTTTGCTATCTGAACATCTTTTATTTCTTTCTTAGTGTGTTGTTTGATCATCACCACCATTTCTCTGGTTTATTCACCTAGCTCGAAACACTCGAGTCTGCTCTAAGTGCTTGGAACACAACTCCCTGTGGATACGACAACCGTACTCCCAAAAGTACGGCAACAACAAGAGTACCATGTATTATGTACTCTTGGAGCACATGCTCCAATGCCACACCATCAATTATTTTAAAAAATAAAAATAAAAAACTACCTCACCCACCATTTATAACCTACGTGAATTGCATTCTTCAATTTTTAGTCCATGCCCCCTCCCCTCCCCCCTCCCTCTCTCTCCTCAACTTCCCGACCACCATCATTGTCGGCAATACCACCGTCACCGCCACCGCCACTGCCACCACCACTCAACTCTTTGCACTCTTCCATCCTCAATCACTATCATCTTCATTTGTACTGCATGTCGCATATCAAATTAAATAGCAGATTCGTTGCAGACTTCGATTTCATCACCGTCAACGACTGACGCAAGTGCAAGAGCTTCTTTATCATTTTTATCATCATTGTCTTGATACAAAAGAGATTGAATAGTTAAGCTCACAAAAAAAAAGGAGAGAGAGAGAGATTGAATAGACCAAATTTGTGTTAGGTGAACGCTTTTCCGAGTGGGATTTCATTGTTTACTTATAGGTTTAGACCGCTAATTAGATTTGTTGAGATTGTTCACTACATACAGTGTAATTGTCCATCAGATAACTAATGGATGTTTACTAGAAATGTTTCCATTATTCACTATGCAATTGTTCACTACACATGACTCCATTGTTCACCGTATATATTTTTATTGTTCATCTTATACAGTGTTCAATTTATCATTGCTCATTTTATATTAGAAATGAATAACATTGAATTAGCCAGTGAACAACAATTTTAATGACTTCTAATGTTAGAAATTTTGTCTCATGAGAATATAATAAATTATAAATTGATTTTATGAATGAACGATCTTAATCTTTTAATTGAACAAAATAATCTTTAAAAACAAGTAATGATGAAGAGTCTAAACTCTTAAAGTAAGCAATACAGAACAAACTCAGTGAATAATGTAGTTGAAGTAACTGAGCAACTCACTTAAAGTGAGTGAATAATCATGTTAATGTCAGTGAACAATTCAATTTAAGTTAGTGCATATTGTATGATGAACAATGATGCTATCGTCAATGAACAATTCAGTTCAACTGACACGGATAACCGACAAATAATTGTTGAAATTTAAAAATAAAAATAAAATCTGACATAATTGCCATGTCTTCTCTTGGAGCAAGGGCTGTCAATGAGCCAAGTCGGCTCGTGAGCCCTCGCGAGCCAGCTCGACGGGAAGCTCGATAAGCTCGGCTTGCAATAAGTTCGAGGCGGCTCGGGCTCAGGCTCGTCACATAAACAAGCCAAGCTGAACCCAAGGAAGCTCGGCTCGTGAAGCTCGTAAGGCTCGTGAAAATGGAAAATTGGACGAAATATGTTGTGTTTGATAATACAATTTCCAAAATAAAATTACCTTATTCACATGAATTGAAACTTGTGCTTTTGATACATCTTTTTTTTTATGTGTTATAAATCTACAATCATAAATTATTTTCATTATCGCTAAAAGATTACTTTATTTTATATCCTATAATTGTTATTTTGAATTAATTAATTTTCAATCTTATATCACTATTTGACTTTGTTATAAGTGTTTTTTTACTATTATTTATTTTAAGAGTTACTTTTTATTATCACTTTGTAGGTCAACAAAATAAATAATAATGAACAAGTATTAACTCCTTAAATCTCGTGAGGGCTCACGAGCTTAGTGTGCGGCCATGGCTAACTTTTCAGCTCGTCGGCTCGCGGAAACTGCAATGTAGCTCACGAGCCAAGCCTCGAGCATGCCAAGGTCGGGCTCATTTTGCCGGCGAGGAACGTCTGATAATTTGCAAGGAAATATCAATATCGTCTAGGAAAACGGTGTCGTAAAATACAAGACTCAAAAGACGAATCGAGGAGACGGTTTCACAGTGTTTCCTGCAGCACGACCTCACGTTTGCATAAAACCCTAGTGCTTGGATAAACCTCCCAAAACCCCCTTGCAAAAATCGACACCTGACCTAGTCAACTCGGTCCGCCATGACCGACCCTGGACCCGAACTCGCTGCCGAGGCGACCAATGAGAATCCGAGTGCTCCGCCGGAGACTCCCGGCGTTGCTCATCCGTCACCGGAGGAGCTGGTGGCCAAGGCCATTGCTCCGGTGAAGAGAGATTTCCTCCGGCCACCGCCGGTAAGGTCCTCCGAGAAGAAAACCGATGGTGTTTCTCAATCAGATGGTGATAATAATGATGCTCCCAACACCATTGTTAAGCAGAAGAAGAAGTCCAAACGCCAGCTTAAGCGTGAGCGTCTTCAGGTAACCTTACTTTTCTCCCAATATTCCAGCTTCGAAGACACGCGATTTCTGAATTCCGTGGGTTTTATGCATTGCTATGCTTGAATTACTTTTTGATTGAAATACTCGAGTTAATAGTACAGTAATCAAATTTCATCAAAGTTTTAATCTTGAAGAAAATGAGTGGAATACTATAGTTGCGATTGAGTTATGGAGAGTGTTCTCAAAATATATGATTTCGTGATGAAAAAATTGAAGTTACTACTTGAATTTGATAGACGGGAACATGGACCACTTGCAAATGTCAGTTTATATTTCTTATGACGGCACAGTAAGCTTGTTGGAGTAGGAGCTGAAAGCCAAACAAGTCAATTGTTGCATATTGTACTGTGTTTAGTCATTTCTCATATCATAAATTCGTATTTCGTAATGCTTATAGTTGTTCTTATGGGGTTCATCAGTTGTTATTACCTAACCAATGACTGGTTCCATATCTTAATAGGAACGCAAGTCTGCCTTGAATCTCTGTCCAGAGATTGCAAAGACTGGAGATGTCAGTTCATGCCGTTATGGTGAGAAATGTCGTTTTAGCCATGATGTAGAAGCCTACAAGTCACAGGTAGCTAGTAGTGGTAATATTGTTGATGTATTGTGCTGGACTGAATGATGCTTGGTGCTAATGACAACTTTTTCCTTTTTGCCCAGAAACCAGCTGATATTGAGGGAGAATGCCCCTTCAGCTCTACCGAAAAGCCATGTCCTTATGGCCTTGCCTGCAGATTTTCTGGTACCCATAAAGATGTAATCTCTAAAGCAAATGGGGATGCACAGGAGGACGCTGAAGTGAATGTGCTCAAGAAAGATGTTCAAAAGCTACTTTGGAAGAATAACATGAAATTCCCCAAGTCAAATGCTGCTTTGAAGCAACTGGGGCTAGTGGTATGGACTGAAACCCTGAAAAGTTTTCATGTTGTTATTCTTATGGTTTCTTGGTTGATGCCTGCAGTTCATTATGCTTGGTTTTACCCCCCCCCCCCCTTTTTTTTTGTTTTTTTGGGGTGTGTTGTGTGTGTGGGTGGGTGTGTGTGTGTGGGTGGGGGGGGGGGGGGTTCTGCTTGCTTTTATGAATGAATGTCTGCTCTTCTTATGCTTGTTTTCCCCCGAGTTTATGAAGCTGAACTTGGATGGCAAAGTTGAAGCATTAAATGACCATTTTTCGTCATTTATATAGCTTTATTTCCAACCAAGTTTACAATCAGCAGCTTCTAAACATAATCTTTGAGCCATCTCATAATTACTGATGAACTATGTTACTCGGACACGGGTGTGGGTGTACACAATGTGCACAAGGATAAGAAATTTTGTAGATTTTCATTGTAGTTTGAAATTTGAGGTCTTGAGTGTCTTACTCTTGTTTGAGAATGTTGAGAGTTTTCAACATGGTATAGCAGGGAAAATGAAGATCGGGGTAGCATAGTCGATGAAGTTTTTGTACTGTTTTGGATCCCATTCTGCCACTGGGAACTATTGTTACTAGTATTCTCTCCCTCCTTGACATCTAGGCTCTAATATCCAGCTAGTGTCGTCACCTTGGTTGCAGCAACAAAGCAACTGGGGGCAGAACCATGCCACGATCGCTGGCAACATTTTGCATAAAATATATATGTTAAGTATATGCAGTTATGTAACATGTGGAATTGATAAGAATTTTAGTATTATTGTCTACTGGAACTACTAAATCTAGTCCATGGTCCCCTTTTAAATGTAAACTCGGGCTTCTAGTCCATGATTCACTTTGAATCTAAACTCTGGCTTTGTCTCTGTTTGGTTGGTTGTTGTCTTTTGTGACAGTTTCAAACTAACCATGTCTTTGTTTAACAATGTTTGAGTCCTTGATTTGCATCTTGTAGATTGGCTTTTGGTTTTCTTCCTTCTTTTAGCCTAGATCCAGTCATTCAAGATTTGGAAATTCTAGTGAGGGACCAAGTTTCTTAGATTTGTGCACATGATTTGCTATCTGATGCCAGCTTCTTTTTCTTTGCAGGGGAAGGGCAAGACAAAAGTAACAGATTCGGATGAGAAGAATGACATGGATCCCATTATCTCCAATGGTTCCAAGTGTTCGGAGGTAAATGGTTGTGATAAGGGCGGACAGGAGGGGTCTGCTGTCCTTTCTGAAGGGAATGGTGATGAAAACAGACCCTTGAAGAAATCAAAATGTGATGGCGATGAAGAACGTAGTTCTGTTGATGGTACAAATGGTTAGTTACCATATTGGTGCATGTTCTTCGCATTTTCTGGTATTTTGGATTTTAACTCAGGTAATCTGCTTGACAGGTACAAATCTATCAGGGGAGGATTCCATGGAAGTTGATGTGGAAGATAAGCCACAGAGCACAACCGAGTATTTGCCTCCAGAAACTGATGCTAGCTTGAAATTATTGCCACGTGAGAAGAAACTCATAGATTTCAGGGGGAAGCTCTACCTTGCACCCCTAACCACTGTTGGGAATCTTCCCTATCGAAGGGTTTGCAAGGCTTTAGGTGCAGATGTGACATGCGGTGAAATGGCTATGTGCACAAATCTCCTGCAGGTTGGTTTTTTTTGGTCCTTTCTTGATCACAACCCGAGTTTCTGTGCATCATACTTATCTATGTTTTGCTATGCTGATATAATGGTTGCTTATCAGCTTGGCTTTATTTGCATTTCTCATGTTAATTTCTTTATCCCTTGATTGAAAAGGGTCAAGCTTCCGAATGGGCTCTGCTGAGACGACACAAGTCTGAGGATGTGTTTGGTGTACAAATTTGTGGTGCTTATCCTGATACTGTAGCACTTGCTGTGGAGCTTATTGACCAAGAATGCTCGGTGGACTTCATTGACATAAATATGGGCTGTCCAATTGATATAGTTGTGAACAAAGGAGGTGGGTCAGCTCTTCTTACAAAGCCATTGCGGATGAAAAATGTCATACAAGCAGCATGTGGGTCTGCTGAGAAACCTATAACTGTCAAGGTGCTCCTTTTCCTCCCTATTCCTGCCTCTTTCTAAGATGATTATAGTTGCAGATTGCATTTAGGAGGAGATTCCAATTTTGTTTCTGGTCAAATATTTGTATATTTGTTTCTGAAAAAGTTGCATTTTGGTTTATCCAAACTATTCTGGACTTTGTGGTATGGGTCCATGTGGATGTCTTTTCGGCATTCGCTTGCTCGTGCTTTCTACCGCTGATAGATTTTTCTGGCAGATGCATCATACTGTATTTTTTTTTTGATTTTTTGCTATGGCTACCCTAGGTGAGAACTGGGTACATTGAAACCAGGAATCGCATCGACTCCATGATATGTGATATTTATGAGTGGGGAGCTTCTGCCCTCACAATACATGGTCGATCACGCCAGCAAAGATATAGCAAACTTGCTGATTGGGAATACATCTACAGCTGTGTTAGGAAGGCTCCTAGTACTTTCCCAGTTCTGGGGAATGGGGATGTCTTTTCATATCTAGACTGGAACAAGCACTTGTCTGATTGTCCCGAGCTGTCTTCATGTATGATAGGCCGTGGAGCACTGATAAAGGTATTGGAGTAATTTATTCTATTATTTTTTTTCCTCTGTAAAAATTAAAACTAAAATCTTCAATTCACTTTCCATTGCAGCCATGGATATTTACTGAAATCAAGGAACAGCGGCATTGGGACATCAGTTCTGGTGAACGACTGGATATTTTAAAAGACTATGTGCGTTTTGGCCTTGAACACTGGGGTTCCGACTCAAAAGGTTGGTAAAAAGTTTTTTAGTTCGTCTTACATGATCATGGTCTTGCTGATGGTGTACTCATAGATGCACATTGGTCGCATGGCTCATGCTGCACATTTTGTGTTACAACATGGAAGTCGTTCATAGGTGCAGGATCTAAATCATACATTAGCACTCATTCCCTATAGTTCTAAAATGATATTCTTGATAAAAAGAAAAGAGAATAAATAAATGTTGCTTCTGAAGTGAATTTTTTCAATCCCTATTCCTCAATCGACTCCCCTTGGTTCATGAACGCTAGCTCGACCTCAGGTGTCAGAATCACTGAAGGTCCTCTGTGGGAGGTAGCTGTTGGTGCGCAACTGTTTAGATCCAAGTACCCCCCCCCCCAAAAAAAAAAAAAAACTTAAAAAAGGGAAACAAAATTAAAAGTCTGACCATTCACCCCTTTCCGTGGCTCCTGAACAAGGGCTGCAACCATGCAAGG
Source organism: Portulaca oleracea (assembly GCA_029582165.1). Taxonomy (NCBI): domain Eukaryota; kingdom Viridiplantae; phylum Streptophyta; class Magnoliopsida; order Caryophyllales; family Portulacaceae; genus Portulaca; species Portulaca oleracea. The sequence goes on from CM055869.1 coordinate 18,596,754, forward strand.
GAAACCTCTTACTCTTCAGAAAAAAATGAACAGAAAGAAGAGCAATGAAAGGTAGAGATGTCTGTCCTTTTTGTCATTCCTGGTCATTTTCTTGCAAGTCTCTCAGTGTTCAGTAATGCTGCTATTAAACATCAAACAGAAGTTACTATAGTCTATAGTTGCTTTCACATGGTTTTACGCCTTTTGGGAAGCTCCAGAAATAGAATCATCCCAACACTGACCAATTCTAAAGTAATTTTGCCCCTATCATTGGATTGTATGGAGGCTATTTCTAGATATCAGGGATATTTCTCGACATTCGAGGCTCTATTGCTTGCTATGCATGATGTGTAACGCTCTGGAATGATTTATTAGTGGCTATTAAATGTGTGTATTTCTCATGCAGGTGTGGAGACAACAAGGCATTTCTTGTTGGAATGGCTGAGCTATACATGTAGATACATTCCTGTTGGTCTGCTAGAAGTGATTCCCCAAAGACTCAACTGGCGCCCTCCTGCTTACTGCGGTCGCGATGACCTTGAGACATTGATGGCCTCTGATTCTGCAGCTGATTGGGTTTGTAGCTCTATTTTCTATTTTACCCTTTTTTTTGAAACCAAACGAGGAAAGTGGCTCTGTGTTTCAGTTACCATTTGATACTCATAGCTAACATCTTGTGTTCCCTGGCCACCTTGGCTTCCTGTAGATCCGGATCTCTGAGATGTTACTCGGCAAGGTTCCAGACGGCTTCACATTTGCGCCAAAGCATAAATCTAATGCGTACGACAGTGCTGAAAATGGCTAATGCAAGGCAATTGGCATGAGAAGGTTCGTCAATGCTTATGCATCGGGACTTTGTGCGGTGAAGCCATTCATCAAATCATGCTCCTGCAAGCTGCGAGCAAATTATGACAGGCATTCAATGGGATCCACTGAAGAACAGGGAGCTGAGATTTTCAGCCTGTCTGTATGTTGTTTTGATCTAATTTCTTTTCTTCATTTACTTACACATTGACTAATTGGTTATAGAATAAACGGTGTTCAAGTTATGATGTTTTCTTCATCAAGGGCTCCAGTAATATCTTCCTTTTATGTTCGTTGGGGCATCCCGTGCTGGTTTTGCTGTCATCAGTGGTCGATAACCCAGCCCAAATCTGCCTGAAAATACTGGGGATTGAGCACAACTTTCTTTACCTCAGCCCAACCCGCCTATTTGACCTGTAAACTTTATTTTTCAAGATCAACTCTATTAGAATGTGCGACTTTTGGTTGGAATTCATGACGATTAAAATATAGGTACAATTTATTCATTTGTTATTTCTCTAATTTAAGTTGAAACATTTATAATAATCTATCGCTACTAGAAGATAATCCTATTTTATTATGTATATTGTACTAAAAATAGTATTTTGAGACAATTTTTTTTTTAAAGAAAAAGTGGAAAATTGTCATTCCACAATACAATACTCAGTAACAACAATAATTGAAGTCGATGGTGGCTACGCTATGACACATTCTTAGTATAATATTACGTATGTAGAGAGCATATAGAACCTGTAAAAGTCATGGGTAAATCGTAAGTTGTAAAAATTGATAGGTAAATTATGTATAAATAGAAATTGAATTTTTGTTAACTATTTATGTACATTGATTAAAGCTCATCCAAAATTATCGAAGATTATCAAAAATTATTATAAAATAACTAACATTGATCAAAAACTACATTTATTTATTTACCTTATCTTACCTATGAATTTGATAGACTCATAGTCTACAATGAGTAATCTTAATTTCATATTTGAGCAAAACAAAACAAATTAGTGAATAATTGTTGCCTCCAAGAGTCCATAGCCGATAGTTCTTGCGTTCCACCTCCATGAGCAACTAATAAATTGCAATACTTAATTGTAGAGAGCATAATTGGATATTCAGTTAAATTTTATGGATATAATACAAGATCTAGTTATTTGGATATTGAAATTTTGATTTATTGAAAGTGGATGTTGAATCATGGATTGACAATTAGGTACCCGGTTGGAAAGAAAAAGCCATGCTCTTTCAGTTTTTTTTATGTGACTTTTTACTAATTTTTTTTATAAACATTGATATTTATCCATTTATAATTTTAACTTGTTGTTTAGATCAATAAACACTACACCAACGTTGAAGAAAACCAATATATAAGTGGGACAAAAGGAGTATTTAATTGAGGATAATATGTTGTTCATTAGATTGTGTTTCCTTATTGCCCGTAACCTTAAAAGGACAATTAAAGGGGTATTTTGCAAATTTGCACCCGTTGACATTCTCCCACGGTCAATTCTGTCACACTTGGTAGTTGCTTACACGAAATGAGAATAAAAATAAGGTTATGATATGAGTCTTGTTGTAACACATTCTTTTTGTGTCTTACCTTTTATTAAATTGATATTTCTTATGATTTTTGACACTATTTCTTAAGTATTAATTATCAATTATAAGAATTTTGATATGCGTAGGTTGCATCAATGAACACAAATGATACTTTAATCGAATTAACCACTTCCGTTAATCTTATTTTAATTGTTTTCTTGGAATAAAAAAAATATTGGATAAAAGTATAATTTTGTGTATTTTATATGTAATATTAATTATAGTTATGGAATCCAATCATATCATTTAACTTCATCTTAATATGTAATAATATAGTTTTAATGATATGACATGACACTTAAAAGGTATTTTGACGCAACACTCGTATCATTTTCGATAAAAATATGACTTTCATTAATTTTTTTTTCTCCTGCTAATCTTGTGTATTTCTCACAAAGTCAAACGTACCTAAGATAGACTCGTCTCCCAGCTTATAAACCATGCCATATTTGATGCAAAATCCTACACCCACCCCTCACACAGCCATACGTACCCATGGCAATGATGATCAGCAAAAGCATACCTTTGTTCCTCCTACTTTTCCTCTTCTCCTTCCCCACAAACTCACTTTCTTCTTCTTCTTCTTCTTCCCTCTTCAGAAGTTCTTCTTTCTCTGTTGAACATGTTTCTTCTTCTTCTTTTGTGTCACCCCTTATCACATCCCCCAACAATGCCTTCAGTTGCGGCTTCTACACCACAGGAGCCAACACCAACGCCTACTGGTTCGCCATTTGGTTCACCAACTCCAAGGACAATACCCTCGCTTGGACTGCGAACCGCGACTCCCCTGTCAACGGTCGTGGCTCCACCATTTCTCTAAGGAAGGATGGAGCCTTTGTCTTGACTGACCTTGATGGTTCCGTCGTTTGGCAGACCAATACTTCCTCCCAAAATGTCGATCGAGCTGAGCTTCTCAACTCGGGCAACCTTGTCTTAAAAGACCCTAGTGGTAAAATCCTATGGCAAAGCTTTGATTTTCCTACTGATACTTTGCTTCCTGGCCAGCTACTTACCAAAAACACCCGGCTGGTTTCGAATGTGGGGCATCACATGTTCAGTTCTGGGTATTTCAGTTTGTTTTTCGATAGTGATAATGTGCTCAGAATGATCTACAATGGTCCTGAGATTACGAGCATTTACTGGCCCAATGTGGATTTGGGCGTGTTCGATAATGGAAGGACAAATTATAACAGCAGTCGTATCGCAGTTTTGGATGAAAAGGGTATTTTCATCTCTAGCGATCAAACTCATTTCAATGCCTCAGATGTGGGTCTGGGGATACAACGACGCCTAACCATTGATTCTGATGGGAACTTGAGGCTGTACAGCTTGAACAAGTCATCTGCTTTGTGGGTTGTAACTTGGGAAGCGATTGGCAAACTCTGTGATGTCCATGGCCTCTGTGGGAAGAACGGGATTTGTATTTACACCCCTCAGCCAGGATGCTCATGTCCTCCTTTCTATGAGCCTGTTGATTCAACTGATTGGAGCAAGGGCTGTAAAAAGAGCTTTAAGAAGAGTTGTGATGACTCTCAGTTTGTCAAACTGCCCCCATGTTGATTACTATGGCTTCGATCTCAACTTCTCTCGAATGGCTTCTTTAGAAGCCTGCAAGCAAATCTGCTTGGCAGATTGCCGCTGTCAAGCATTTAGCTATAGATATGATGGCCAAGGTTTATGTTTCACTAAAAGTTCCCTTTTCAATGGATTTAGGACTCCGGGTTTTATAGGCTCCATCTATCTTAGAGTTCCTACACGGGCACAAACATCCAACCTCCCAATGCTCAATGCATCAAATCCTCAATGCAACAGCAGTGGGGAGGCTAAGATTGTGGTATTGCCCACAACATATGACCTCTCCAATCAGAAGTTCAAGTGGGTTTATCTGTACTCATTTGCATCAGTAATTGGTGCGATTGAGGTGATACTGGCCATCGCAAGCTGGTGGTTTCTTTTCAGGAAGCATGGGATGTCGACCTCCATGGAAGATGGGTACCGAGCTGTTTCAAGTCAGTTTAGGAGCTTCAGCTACAGCGAGCTCAAGAAAGCAACGAAAAAATTCAGAGAAATTGTAGGAAAAGGCGGATTTGGAGCAGTTTACAAGGGTGTCCTGACCGATGAGAGGCTGGTAGCTGTCAAGAAACTAGGGGACAATGTCCGAGGAGAAGACGAATTCTGGGCAGAAGTCAGCACAATTGCTCGGATCAACCACATGAACCTAGCACGGATGTGGGGGTTTTGCTCAGAAGGGAAGCACCGGCTCTTGGTCTATGAGTTTGTCGAGAATGGATCATTGGACAAACATCTGTTCGCAGGAAATGTCAACTTTCTGGGGTGGAAGGAGCGGTTCAAAGTTGCAGTAGGCACTGCAAAGGGGCTGGCTTACCTTCACCACGAATGCCTAGAATGGGTCATCCACTGCGACGTGAAGCCCGAAAACATCCTCCTGGACAAAGACTTCGAGCCAAAGATTTCAGACTTCGGACTCGCAAAGCTGTGCCAGAGAGCCGGTCCAGGAGGAGCCGACGAACTGACAAGAATCAGAGGGACAAAGGGGTACATGGCACCCGAATGGGCTCTGAACCTCCTCCTTCTGCTAAGGTCGACGTTTACAGCTACGGAGTCACCCTTTTGGAGCTAGTAAGGGGTGTCCGACTCTCTAATTGGGTGGTGGACCAAGATTATCCCTTGGAGGAAGGCATGACCGAGCTCATGAGGACTGTCAAGTCGGCCAAAGCGATGATGGTCCTGCAGAATGGAGACACCTCCTGGGTCGACGAGTTGGTGGATCCAAGACTAAAAGGCGAATTCGATAGAGTTGAAGCGGCCACGTTGATCAAGGTTGGACTCGCTTGTGTGGAGGACGACAGGAATAAGCGTCCAACAATGGAGTCAGTTGTGCAAATTCTGACAGAGTATGAAGATGATGCTGCAATAGAAATGAATGAGCAGTCCTGAGAGTTGTCAACTTACTCTCTGGTTCCTTCGTTCTCGCTCTGCATTGATAATTCCTGTGCATCTTTACTAGCTTGTGTGGGCTTCTGTCATTTTAATCATTTTTGCAACTCATATCATTGTCAAAGATTTTGTGTAACTGTACTTGCATGTTTGCTTCTCCTTCATTTTAAATCAATGGTTTGAAGGGGTTTTTCTCTTTTTCTTTCCAAGGTTTAAGTTGATTTCTTTTTTTGTTGGAGCCATAAGGGTGGGGGAAATCAAACTTAAAACCTAATATTCATCCCCAAAACCTCATTCTTAATCATTAGATTAAGACCTAATTGGTGGTTTAAGTTGAATTCTGATTGTTCTGTATAGTACCAAAAACTAGTGAAAATATGTAAAGCATGGATTCGCGGGCCTAGAGGAACTTGTGTTATGCTATTTGAAAGTTGAAAACATCACAAGTGACATAATCTCACAAAATAGTTTGCAACACCTCAAGGAGGTTTGTATAAACATAATTTTCAATCTGTATACTCCACATCCATTGTTACTAATCAAACAACTTACGACGCTCCAATGTTCCGAATCAACAGCTTACAACGCTCCGTCGCTCCCCAACACCCAAACATTAATCCAAAAAGGGAAGCAAGAATGAGCTAAAGTTGTTGCTGATTTGGGTCAATAGGGTACTTAGCAGTGAAACAACCATAACAATAACTAGAGGCAGTACTACCAGCAATCTTTTGCAAGCCATCAAATGATAAAAACGCAAGAGAATCAGCCCCAATGAAGTTAGTAATCCCTTGCAGATTCATGTTGTTGGATATCAACTCCTGTGCAGTGGGAGTATCCACACCAAAATAACAAGATCCAATGACCGGAGGACTAGCGATCCTCATGTGGACCTCGGTAGCCCCGGCTTCCTTAATCATCCTCACAATCTTAGATGATGTGGTTCCCCTCACAAGCGAATCGTCAACCACCACCACCCTCTTTCCTTTCAGGACTTCCTTCACTGGTGTCAGCTTCAACTTCACTCCCAGCTCTCTTTTGTCCTGCTAAGCCACCAAGAAGTTCAAGACTGATGTTAATAAACATATTGGAGTTAACATATGTTAGCTAACTGAAATGTCAACGGATGACTCCAAGTGGGGGTGGACAATTTATTATACCGATAGCGATTAAAGGGATGGTGACCCGTGAACTTGTCTCCGTGCTCACGTGACAGGAGGACGAGAAGAAAAACTGGGCCCTACCCAGCAACCCCGTTAACCCCTCCCCTTTTCTCACTCACTCACGATAAAAAATTGGCCCCAACACAGTGACTAAGGGGGTGACGAACTAGTCTTCGTGCTGACATGACACATAATCAACCAATGTTTTGTAACATGTGTTAGTGAAAAAAAACGGAGGGGTTAACGGGGTTATTGGGTTGGACATGTTATCAGCACGAAAACCAGTTCACCACTCCTTTAGTTACTTTAAAGGTTATATTACAATCTAATGCCCCCAAAGTTGGTATATTGGCATTCTAAAATCCTAATAATTATAATTAGAGCTGGCTAATAGGTCAAGTCGAGTCTGGTTCGTGTTCATGTCAAATTCAAACGGGTTCAAAATCCTCTGACCTGAACCTAACCCATTTATTAAACGGGTTGGAAATTGAAATCATTTACCGTTTAAATTTTAAACGGGTTGACCTTATTTTGACATGTTTACCCATTTAAGTATTTAAGTAAGCATGTTCGAATAAACTTACCAATTTACCTATTTAACCACCAACTCATTTATAAAAAACAACTCATTGTGGGATCAAATAATGACATATCATACTCAACAATTTGCTTGGTAATATAATTTGAGTTATATATAAAGAAATGTCTTTTAATTCATAGTCAAAGATAAATATAAGTTAAAATTACAAGTCCTACGTATATTTCAAAGAGTATTAACTGTAACTTTCACCTAAGTTAATTGATAAATGGTATAATTGATAACAATTATCGAGCAATTTTTCGTGTCGAAAATCCTGACCTGAACCTAATCTATTTAATTAAATGGGTTTACCGTGTCAACCTATTTAATTAAACGGGTTAAAAATTTCTACCTAAACCCGCTTAATATCGTGTTCGGTTCAGGTTGGTAATCATGTCGGGTTAGCTTTTTCCAGCTCTAATTATAATAATTGACTTGAAATAATAATTGTCATTATAACAATTTTTTCTAATAAATGTAGTCCAATTTAAATATGGGGTTGCTCATGGGCCACCCTTGTTTTTAGTGGGCCGGTCATAATCCAACTAGATCCACACAGCTAATGGGCCGGCCCTATCTAACCCAATTCTGTCCATCGCCCACCATAGCTTCATGTCATCCAAGTTTGAGCCCCAATGCACCAGAGCACCATTAATAGGCTCTAGAATCCCATCTTTCCCTGTTAATGCAATGTTTAAGTGCAGTCCGCCAGTCCCCCGTTCTAGACATCTAAAAATACGATAAAGACACAAATACAGTCACTAAGGTAGAATTTAGGATTCAAAGTTTCAAGCTTCACAAGGGAAGTAATATGAGTAATAGATGCTCATAAACAGAGAGTAAAACATTTAAACATTTAAATAGAAAACATGCCTGTGATTTCTCAATGAAGGTCCTCCCCACGTAGTGTGACCTTATGAGCCCCTGTTGGAAAGGCACTCCAGTCTTGGCTGCATAACCAAGTGCAGCCACCACACCAGAATCCGGCACCGGAATCACCACATCGCATTCCACCGGAGACTCAACCCCCAGCATTTCTCCGATGGAGTGCCGGAATTCATACACAGACCTTCCAAACACCATCGAATTCGGCTGAGAAAAGTATATGTGCTCGAATACACATTGTTTTGGCTCAGGAGGATGGTCCAACAGACACAAAGACATAATCTTATTATCTCCTTCAACATTCTCAACAACCACCACTTCGCCGGGTAAAACATCTCGTTCGAATTTCGCTTCAATGAGATCCAACGCGCATGATTCGGAAGCGAAAACAACCGCCCCGTTTCTCCTTCGACCCATCACCAATGGCCGGAACCCAAACGGGTCTCGAACGGCTATCAGCTTATCCTCGGTTAAGATCACCATTGAATACGCCCCTTTGAGTTTCTCGCAGGCATCAATGACGGCCAATAACAGATTCTTCGCCTTGGATTTTCCGATCAGATGCAGGACAACTTCTGTATCCGAGGTTGCACTAAAAATCGCACCTTCTTCTTCCAGGGTTTTTCTCAGGGATTTGTAATTGACGAAATTCCCATTGTGGGCAACCGCGACAGGACCGAATTTGGTCCTGGAAACAAAAGGCTGGACGTTTTTTACAGTAGAAGAGGACCCAGAAGTTGAGTATCGAACATGCCCAATTGCAGAACTTCCTTTCAATTGTTGGAGTTTTGCTTCGTTGAAGACTTCGGACACGAGGCCGAGGGCTAAGACGGAATGAAACTCGCCGGAATTTCCGAAGGAGACAATGCCGGCGGCTTCCTGACCTCTGTGTTGAAGAGCGTGAAGACAGAGATAGCAGAGGTTGGTGGATTCAGGGTCGGCCGAAATTCCGACGACCCCGCATTCTTCTCTGAGATGATCTTCATCGGAAAATTGCTCATCTGGGTCGACTTTGTTTTCAGGGAGGATGTCATGGACGGGGTTTTGGGGGAGAGATTTGAGTTCAGTTTTCTGGGGTTGGGATTTGAAGGTGAGTGCAGGGGAGGGTTTTAGAGGGGTTTTAGGTTGGAGGAGGATATTCTGGGGCGTTGATGGGGATCGAGGGGTGAAAAAGAGGTGATTGTGATGGGTATAGAGCGAAGCAGAAGGGTAGACGTTGATGGAAGCCATTGAAGATCAAGTACTAAACATTAGATCAGGTCAGAGAGCCCCTTGGCAACTTTGAAGGGCGGGTTTTTACGATTTTGTAATGCTGTATTTTAGCAACTTCTATGGGTGTTTTTATAGGAGGCAGGCTAGTAAGAATCCTTCTAAAAACGAAATAGGGTTGGAAAGGGAATCAAAAGTTCAATTACACTAAATCTTTTGAAATTCAACCAAATATTTATTTATTTATTTATTTATTTATTATTCTTCTGTGTTTGAAGTTTGAACATGTATGAACTCTTTTTTTATTTTTATTAAAAACATTATCATTTATTTAATAGTTTAACGCAAATTATATCGTACATCTTGGAAGACGTATTTAGATTTGCCGTATTTATTAAAATAAGTCAAACTTTTATGTTATAATTTGTGTAGAAAAAATTGATAAGTTTAATAATTTTTATGACTTTATAATAATATTGAAAACTTTATGATGAATTTTATAACAAATATTAATAGTTTTTTTTTTTTTTTTTCAGAATTTAACATCTTGAATGACCTAATAAGAAGATGATGAAAAATGTACCATGTAAGAATTGGTGGTTTAGGTGACATCTAGTTCGAGCCTCGAGGGGGCTGAGTATTTGAGTCAAGCCTGAGCCGCGCATGTTTCGGATCAACTCGATTTGATAAAGTTTCGCTTTGAGTTTTGGGCTTAGTATCGTTGCAATTTATTACATGGTATATACTTCAAAATGGATCATTATGAAATTACATATATTATGTTGTTCACTTCTGATAGTGTAATTATTCACTTATATATAACTTAGAGCACAACTCTACATACATATAAAATATATATATATATATATATATAGTAGAATCATTGGCTTAGACTTGGTATGTCTTACTGTTTCTAATTTTTCTTATAAAATTTCAAGCCAAATTTCACATTCAAATTGAATCCATAGGATCAATTGGTTTAAAACAACATTTAAGTGACATTAGCATCTTAATTTGAATTTTAATGTTAAAAAATATCTTATGTGTGAATCAAAGATGAAGCAATTGAAAAAAATTGACTATAACTTAACATGTCTCGTCAATACTATCAGATCTCCTTCTCTCTCATAAACTAGGACATCATGCTTCTCAACTTCTTCCCCATCAATTTGCTTTTTGGGCCATCCTTTATGACCTATAGGATTGAAGCACAATAAATTGAGAAAATAAACTATATATTGACAACGTACTAAAGCTTATTTAAATTATATCAGAGCCCATTTTGAGATCCGTCCTGTCTATTTTCAGTTTCATCTTCCCTAATTCTCATTCTCCCCAAATCAGAAATCATAGGGTTTCAGTTTTGCAATTCCTATTTCTCTGACTCCAATCTCATTCACTGATTCATAAATCATAACCTCTCTTTCTCATTGAATTTGGATTTTGTTCTCTTTGAAGAAACTTCGAAGATGGCGTCAGGTCTACCTCAATTCTACAGCGGCACCAGCACTTTAGCCCTGGTATAATTTTAATCTCATCTGTCATCTCTCTCTTTTCTCACTTTATTTCAGTATTATGTCTCTATTCGATAGATTTCTGAACAATTTTCAATCGCTCTGACCAATTTACTGTTTGATTTGTTGATAATCTGATGCCCGATTTTGAATGTTGTAGATGGCTCGTGTTTCTGCCTTTACGACTGAAGTGGTGTATGGTAACTTCAAGCTCAAGTATCTCAGGGTGTATACTCCTTCTCCCCCTGATCTTTTTCCCTTTATTCGGTTAATTTTCTTATAATTCATTGTTTGTGATTTGATTTCGACTGATGATCGGTGGATTGATCAATATCTACATTTGTCTTCACCTATTCTTTGCAGAAAAAGAGAAGGGAGGGGGGAGGGGAATTATGATGTGGGCTATTTAGTGAATGCGGTGTACATTGGATATCTTGTAATCAAGTGATCATGGTATTCAGGGTTTATTTTCATTTGGTTCATGTCAAATTGCTCATGGGTGACTATTAAGCATTATTTTTTTTTTGGGAGGGGGTGTAAGGTAGGGGTTGTTGCTATGTGTTATTGTCTTGCCGCTTGGTTTGGACAAAAAGTTATCGTTCCCTTTTGGTGCAGCGTTATGAAATAGGGACATTGTGGATTTTTGAGTATGATTGGTGGTTTGCTTTAAAATGTTGTGAAGATTGCTTATGAAAAATGATGAGTGATGTGGTTGCTTTTATGATTGATGATGTCCATTTTAGTGATTCTTTTAAAAACTTATTGCTTGTTTTGGATGAATTAATTTGAAAAAGAATGGACGTATGTTTTAATGTGACATATTGATATAATAATTTCTTTGTATTGGAATGCCTTTTGTGTGTTGTCTGAAGGTGAAATGGAGGATAACTTCTCTGCTTGACTGCTTTCTCTCAATGATGCGTATGACTAAAGAAGTTAGTTTCACTTGATGATACACAGAAAATAGGAATCATCTATATTGCTTTTTATTTTAGACCACATAGTAAGCGGGTTGTTGGGTTTTCAATTTCACTGGCCTTTATTGATTTGGATTTTGGTTATACATGAACTCTTATTTCTGCTTCTTGATGTCTCAAATATCATATACTATTTGGGCTGCGTCTCTGTTACACTCGGAAAACAGTGACGAGACAGGATACTTAGGATGATCCCCATGGATTACATTTCATAATTTTCAGTATGGATTCTAGACTTCTAGTGGATAGGGGTTGGAGGTTTATTTTCCCCACTACGGTTCGAATCTTGGTGACTACTACAGTTTCTTTGTTTGATATTATGGTGTTCCTAGGGATTCCTTGTCCGTCATACTTAAGTCGTTTGCATGTGTTATCCCGTTCCCTGAATCCTGGCCTGTTAGCTCACTTGGTTTACACTGTCTACAGGTTCCTCTGAGTGGGCGGACTGCTTAGTAATTCAATAAAAAATAAAATAAAAAATAAAAGTCTTTCATGGGTAATTGTATGTGACTACTGAGGAGCTGGGTATATGCGCCCTTCAATTGTAAAAGCATCTTGGTGGTGGACGATTTTGTCAAATTCAGATGCTCTTTGCAAAGTTTGTGATCAATTTGGAAAGCCTTCTTATGCCTACTTGCAAACTTTTGATTCTCCGTTGCTTTGCATGAAGTATATGACAGTGGTGGTTTGTTTAGTTTCTAAAATGCCGATGTGCCTTATAAAAAGGCCTTTATGGTTGATGTTCTTTTGACCGCATGAACATGTTGCATTTGTTTGCCAGATGAAAGCCAAGTCCGCCAAGAAAGCTGAAGCGAAGAAGGCTCACCACTGAGCAGGCGTAAAGAGGGATGAAGATGAATAGCATAAGGTTTAGGTTTTGTTCTTTTTGGTTTGCATAAATGCTTGTGTAGACATGATGCACAATCGGCTTAAGTCTTAGCTGATCAAACCAAAAAGGGAAAATCAATTTGGAATGATTTTGCTTCCAACTAGACATAAAGAATGATTGTTTAGTTTCGAGCTCTGAAATCCTGGACTGTGCTTTGACTGATGTTATTTAGATTGTAGCTTCCCTAAAAATTTGTACGACATGGTTGTAGTAGCTAATTCAAAAGGTGAGAGGGGAGTTTGTGGTTTGGGAGCTTAAAAAGTTCATATTTCGTCCCCTTCAAAAAAAAAAATTCGTGTGATGTAATTGAATGCTAGTTTCGACAATTATAAATTCCAGAATTTGGCTTGTCATCGTGAAGACTAGTTGATCTTACTATTTCAGAAATCTAACACTCATTTGACTGGTTGACCTTCAAATTCTAAAATAAATTTAAAAATAATTGAAATTTATAAACTTACTTTGGAAGTCAATAATAGAAAAATTCACATCAACGATGCTATAAAATCATCAAAATATCAGAAAACAGCAAAACACAACAATAGGAGTTAAAGATACAGTCAATAGACCACAAAATAAATAGTGCAAAACAATAGTTAAAAAATACAAACATCAAAAGTTTAAACCATTCCAAAAAGCCTTCAATTCTTCTTAGAAGATGTTACATTCATACCACAAATCTTTTTTACTATTAACCCTATCAAATTAAACTCTCAACCCCTCTAATTTGATCCATTGAGCATCAAATATCCTTGGTTAGCCTCTAAGTTGACCTGTTGAGCATAAAATTTAAACGAATATGTGGCGTTAGGTCCCTTGAATCAAGTTCTATAGTACTCTCTCCGTTCCATATTAGTTGACACTTAAATTATTTTTTTTGTTTCAAAATAATTATCACTTTCTATTTCTCAATACTTAATTTAATTATTTTAATTTTAATAATTATGTTAACTTTTACTTTTCCAAATAATAAAAACTACTCATACTCACATTCTCTCACTAACTACACCTTGATATCCGAAAAAACACCTTGGAAAATGATGCTACTTTAATTATATGAGTAGTTTTTTTTTGTTAAACCTTGGTATGTGAAAATTTTTGAAATATGTCAATTAATATGGAACGGAAGGAGTATCCATCAAGAAGCTTCCATATCCATAGAATTTGAGAACCCTATAATCATATACTCCCTTCGTTCCATATCGTTTTTGGAAATCGTGCGATCAAATTTCAAAAATTTTGACCATAAATCTCTCAATATATGCAATGAGCTGCCATACAAAATTACCATCATTAGATTCATAATGAAAAATACTATCATAAAAGTATAATATTGCAATTGTTAATAACATATTATGTAAGAAATTATCAATCAAAGAGTGACATTGGAGATTGTAAAAATCAAAATTATGACACTTAATATGGAACGGAGAGAGTATATATATATATATATATATATATATATATATATATATATATATATATATATATATAGGGATATTGGATTCTAATAATTCCTACTATCATTTTGGATTCTGGTGGTCCAAAAAAAAAAATTTAATTGTATTGTAGTGGTACCAAATCCATCACCACATTCTTTTTATTTTTTTCATGTCTACCCCATATTGTTTTTGTTTTTTATGGTTCCTACCCCTAGATAGGTAACGAAGTGTAGTTACTAAAACATTTTTTAAATTATTTTTTTAAGATTCCGAGCCATTATTATGATTTTTTAAAAGGAATAAAATTGAAAAATTCATTAAAAAATGAAAAAAATTGAAAAAAATTGGGAGAAATGCTGTAAATTCATTAAAAATCGTGATAAAGTGTTATACAAAGTTTTGAATCAAATGCAACACAAAATCTATGATATTTAGCATATACACTTGATTTTGTCCCACTACAATACAATTTTTTTTTTTGAACCACCAGAATCCAAAATGATAGTAGGGATTATTAGAATTCAATACCCCTATATATATATATATATATATATATATATATATATATATATATATATATATATATATATAGCAAAGCCCCTATGGTGGCCTGGGGGATTGTTTGCAGACCAAAGCAGTTGGGAGGACTGGGTCTCCGAAACCTAACAATCTGGAACAAAGCCAACATTGCCCGACTGGTGTGGGCGATTCAGACAAAAGAGGATAATTTATGGGTCAAATGGATTCATGCCAAATACATTCGAGGGTCGTCCTGGTGGAGCTGTCAACCCCCTTATGATGTATGCACTTACTTCAAGCACCTCTGCTATGTTAAAGAATGCTTCAAAATGGGGTTGTATACCCGGGAATAGATGGCACTGGATAGGGAGAGGGCTACAGCTGAGGGTGACTACAATGCAACTGATGGGTATATATAGAGCCTTGGATTTATGAATGAGGTTGGATGGACCTCAATCATTTGGAACTCACTCTCAATCTCGCGCCAATCTTTGGTTAGTTGGGTCCTGCTGGCGGCAAAATCTAGGAAGAAACAACCGTGTACACAAGAATCAAAGTGCTACTCCTGAGGTGATGATAATAAAAGTGAAAAATGATGTAATGAACAAGGTCGTGCTGGCGGCGAAATCTAGGAAGAAGTACAAACATCTTGTAGACAAAGTACTTAATATGTGAGTTCGAGGGATCCTACCCTCCCTCTTGTATGCTACATTGTTTTTGTTATATATAATTTGTTTTCCTGTGCAATATATATATATATATATAGGATAATTGAATTCTAATAATCCCTACTTTCACCAATTGGACAATGGTGGACCGTACTTTCACTTTGTATTCTGGTGGTCCAAAAAAAAAAAATTGGATTGTGGTGGGATATTTTCAAGGGAATCATAGATTTTGTGTTGCATTTGATTCAAAACTTAGTATAACACTTTACAATGATTTTTAATGAATTTACAACGTTTCTCCCAATATTTTTTCATTTTTTTTACGAATTTTTCACTTTTATTATTTTTAAAAAATCATAATAATTATTTGGAATCTCAAAAAAAATAATTTAAAAAATGTTTTAGAAACTACAATTCATTAACTTTCTAGGGGCAGCAACGAAAAAAACAAAAACAATATAGTGTAGGAATGAAAAAAATAAGAAGAATGTGGAGGTGGATTTGGTACCTCTACAATCCAATTTTATTTTTTTTTGGACCACCAGAATACAAAGTGAAAGTACGGTCCACCATTGCCCAATTGGTGAAAGTAGGGATTATTAGAATCCAATTATCCTATATATATATATATATATATATATATATATATATATATATATATATATATATATTTGTGGGTACAAATGGTGACGATTGAAATATGTTGATTTTAACGAGGGCATTTTGGAAAATTTATAATTGATTCTATTTATTTTTTAAAAAATCATGTAGTATTAATGAGTGCATTAATTTGTATGTTTGCATTGATGGTTCTTTTTTCTTTTCCTTTTTTTTATATGCAATATTCTTTTTTCTTTATTATTTTAAATAAGAAAACTATTCTTTTTATTTTTCAACTTCTTAAAATAGATTTGTTTTATGTAGAGTTGATTGTTCTATTGGTCTTTAAATAGATTTATTTTAATTAGCTGCATATTTTATTACCTCAATTGATGTACTTCAATTTTTGGGGCTTTGCTCCTTTCAATAATTAAAAAAAAATATTTATATGAGGAAAAGGAACTTTAGGCTATGTTCATTGATGTTTTCCAAGTTAAGGAACAATAAATACAAATAATAATATATTAATGCGTGGTGAAAATATTGGTAATAGTTGGAAAACAGAGTGAGGAAAAAAGACGGTATCAAATACTACCTTTGTTCCAATTTTTTTGTCACCCCAACTAACTTGACAAAATCAATATACTTTGGAATTGAGGTGAAAAATTTGAATTTTACCCAAATTATCCTTGTATTTATTGATATAATAGTTGTTGAGATTATAAAAAGTGATCAATAAAATTATTAATTAGGGGAAAAATGGAATTACAATCATTGAAATTGCAAAAGTGACAAACAAATTGGGACAAATGAGTTCGTTATTTTCACAAACATTTTGGGATGAAGGTAATAATATTTGATGATTTAAATGGTAAAAGAAAAAAAGGTGAAATAAAATAATTTTTGTTTTAATATTTTTCCTATCATCTTTCTCTATGCCTCTCTCCTATTCCATTTTTTCTGTCTCCTTTTGTTCTTCTTTTCCCTGCCTAGGAACAATGGCTTAGAGCATGTACAATGATATTCCAATGTTGGATCTTTGGTGGGGGTCCATTCTGACACATCATTTTATTTTTAAAATTTTGGGAACTAATTTTTTTATTCCCTACAATAAATGGAATTCCAACTTGGAATTTTAAATAAATATTTGTCACTATCCTAATTTACCACACACTATATATATTTTTGAAGTAAAATAAAAATGAAAAAATAAAATTTTCACCAATAAAAAGTAAGGAAAGATGGAAGATATGGATTTCATTCCGGAATGGTTTACAGTTCCATAATGAGTTTCTAAATTGTGGAACTTACAACAATTATCGTTGCAAAGAATGAGTTAAAACCATTGCACATGCTCTTATCTATTCCCCTCCCTTTCAAAAAAAAAATTAAAAAATCCCCTTTTCCTTTATTTTTTCTCTTTCATGTGTTTCATTTGTTGAGGAACACCAATGAACATAGTCGCAAGGCTAAATGAATGTGCTGATGCGAATGTACTCACATGTCACTATGTCAGGGGAATGTCTACATGCATGGTCGTCATGAAGGATTACAAAATGTTAGTAAACTCTACCTAATAGTAGTGGCGGATCCATGATTCAAAATCAGTGGAATCAATAATAATTTGTTAAAAAAAATTAACGTTTAATAGTACTAGGTACATACAACACAAGTTACACAACCCTAAGGCCATGTTCTTTTATGGGGCTGGTTGGTTGCGGTTCCACACTGCACCACAATTTTCCATATTCCACCACAACCTACCACAATCTACCAAGCCACTTACAATTATTTACACTACAACATTCCACAATCCACCACAACCTTCCACATTAATTCCCCTACAACTTTCCCCAATCCTCCACTTTCAAATTTCCACTACACCGCACCACAACCAACCGCGACCAACCATATAAAAGAATGAGAAAACATAAAAAAAACAGCAAATAAACCAGTGTGAGCATCACAAAACCAACATAAGTGAAAAGTTAACAAGTCTCCCAAATTCTAATTTAACCGCATTAATCCATTAATAAGTTGAATAAATTAGACATCTAATAATTTAATTAGATAGCAAATAAGTATTCAAAATCCCAAAATTTGACAATCTCCAAAATCGCATATAAAAAAATAGTAAGATATGCATCCAATTAACAATTCAAATTTGATTATAATAAATCAACTTAAAATACAAACCCTAAGTTAACTACTAGAGAATTGAGAATACTAGAAATTGCCTAAAGAATTGAAAACGAATTGAGAATGAATTATGGAAAAATCGTAAATGATAATAGAAATTTAGAACTTATAGAGGCCCTGTTCTTTTTTGCGGTATTTTGCGGTATGGTGGAATTGTGGTAGGTTATTGGTATGTGGGGTAAGTGAGGAGAGAGAATGTAAAAAGTAGAGGAGAAAAGTAATGATTTGTGGTAAAGTGTGGTGAGTTGTAGCAAACTGCATTATGTTGTGGTACCGCAGTTTGTCAACCACAAAGAAGAACATGGCCAGAGTAATTGGCTTGACTTTGTGAGGACTACAATCTAGGTCTTAATTAACGAGGGAGGCAAGCACAGTGAATAGATCAAAAACATTAGAAGCTTTGCACTTAGGCGGATTTGAACTCACACATCATCACTCATGGACATGTACGTGAACCATTTGACTACACCTCAATTCATGAATCTCGATAGACAAAATATAATATATATCCTTCATATTTTTTTTAAAATTTTAAAAATAATTTTTGTTTTGTGTGAAATTTCAGTGGAGTCGCTTGACTCCACTGACAAAGAGCCATATCCGCCCCTGCCGAATAGCCCTCATAATTTGGACATTAACTTGACAGAATCCTTATTCACTACATGTTCAAACAAAATGCTTTTGTGAATGTGTTTTCCAAATATCATTTTGTTTTTTAAAATCAATGTGTAAAACTCATGAGCTTTGTTAAACAAATTGTGTTTAAATTGAAAATTTGAGTATAGAAAATATGGGGTAAATTGTGGTCATAGAACACTAATATGATGTGGTCATCAATATAAATTGTGGTCATATAATCAACCATGGTCTTGAACTCTAGCTGTGTGCATAAATTCTATTGTCAAGATGTTATGGAAAATTTGGTCATGAAATTCAATATTAAATCATGAATGAGATATGGGCATATATAGTCATATGTATAAAATGTTGTCAACCATACCAGGTACCGAGAGTGTCTGAAGTGTTTATGTCAAGAAGTAAGAATGAGGAATTTGATTGAGCAACTGTTTTGACCTTGCAGCGATGTGGTGCCTCTTGAAAATAATGTATTGCCACCAACCATAACCGATAACGAGAATGTCTGAAGTGTAACATTGTTTTGACCGATGTGCGAGAGTATAGTGCCAAAGAAGAGTATCCTCACAAAGTCACAATCTCATTTTCATGTCTACATAAACACAATCTATACTTGACATAGTTGTATGCATGAGTGCCAATGGGAAACAAGTAAATTGATTCCGACTCAACTCCCCTTGCCTAGATCAACAAGATAAGATTATTTAGGAAATTACTCCCAACGAAGAATATATTGTAAATCAGGTTATGCTATTTTCCTTGCGAAGGGAATGGTTGCAAAATCACATTAATCCCCATCTAGGGGTGAGATGAATTTAGAAGGTCATGTGACATGTTGAGTTACCTACAAAATGGAAGGTATTCTTTTGAAAATATTTTCATGATGCACTCCTCGCAGCAAGAAATCATAAGATGAGGAATCCAGATAATCGCGTTGGATGTCACCATGGGAGCAATGTTGAAACAATTTGTCGTTTGTTCAAGGACTATGAGCGTATAAGACAGATTTGGAAAGGACCTTTGAAGCTTACTGGTTGACAACTGTTCCATCGTTCCCTAGATCTAGTAAGCATGGCTGGAAGATTGGATGTTTTTTCTTCACAATTTGGATAAGGATGATGGGATACAAAGTTACAAACCTTATGGTTTGTTGGATCCTTAGGCATATGAATCATTAGTTGTTTAAGGGATACTTTTTCAACATCCCCGGGATGCAATCAATATCATACAAGAAGAGGTTGATGAATGGTTGCATAGGCATAGTTTTTCTCTTAGAAGACCAGGACATAGGCACTTAATGGATACAACTTTTACTTAAGGTGTATTGCTACTATGGTTCTTGGATCCAACACTCTTTCTCACAGATGGAGCATGGGTTCGAAAATCTTTGAGAAGTGGTATGTTTCGAGGGCTAAAAGTTGAGACTTTGAGGCCTTGTATAGTACGTCCCTTGCAAAGTGCTCACCCAAGTGAACTTCACATAATTTTTCAAGCATCCCATAATGTTGCTAAGTGCTAACAGTGGATTCAAAATTGTGAAGAGTTGGTTGATAATTTATTAACAATGTTATTTTAACATGATCTCATGAAAACATACAATAAATGCTATCTAGAAGTTAGGGAATGCTTGCGCATACTTGCTTGCTTCACATTTTGCAAGATTGTCAAAATATCAAGTCAAGAAGTTTAGCTAGCGCACAAGTTGGCCTCGAAGAGAATCTATTACTTCAATTCTCAATTTCTAGAATTTGAAGAATGGTACTTATCCAATCTTTAACGACCATACATTTTTTTAAAAAGTATGTGTCATGTTGTCTTAGTTACGAATTTAGTGTGTTTAGTAACATGAGTGCATATGGTCCATATTGTCCATAAAGGCCATGCATGTCCATAACATCCGTATAAGTCCATAAAGTCCATATGTCATCAAGTGCTTTGGTAATGATCATGTTCAACTTAAAGATTTCTTAGTCAGGTCATGTCATAGACTAAGTTAAGGCCAAATGGGGCTTATCTTACCTAGGGAGTAAAGTGGGTAGTCCTCACTACATAACTCCCGAGGAGATGCACTCATAGCTTGAGCTTTCTCCCCTAGTTCATTATTAAGTTGATTTGTAGTATGGGAGGGAAAGTAGTATTTTATCATTAATCACTTTACATGTAGGTTCTTTAGTAATGAAAAGTAAACTAGAGTCATGTCATAGTAGAAATAGAAATTACATGTACTTAATTAATTTAAGTCTTTATTCATGTCTTCTTGAAGTAAACCCTTGGTTCCCATCATCATCCCTTGGCCTCCATGCCTCCTTTTCCTTTGAAGATCTCCCAACATCATGCCTTCTTAGATGGATTGGTCCTAAGAGGGGGACATAAACATGGATTATCCGAAGCTAAGTATGGAGATTATAACATACCTAACCATATATATACTTACACAACCATACATGAACACACATATACATACCTAAACGTGCCTAAACATACATACACATAAATATAAGGGTTTTTGGATGATAATATACCAACCTTTGAGGGTATTGGATTGTAATATACCAACATGTACCGTTGGATAACAATATCACCGACCTTTATACCTAGGTGACATTATTATACCAACAGTAACTAAGGAGGTGGTAAACCGGTTTTCATGCGTGCTAACATGGCTGACGAAGGGAAAAAAACTGTCCCAAGCCAATAACCTCATTAACCCCTTAGTTTTTCTTACTAACTCACATTACAGGACATTGGTTGGTTGTATTTCACGTCCGTACGAAGACCAGTTCACCATCCCGTTTGTGACTGTGTTAAGGTCGATTTTTTTTTAAACGTGAGTTAGTAAGAAAAACGAAGAGGTTAACAAAATTATTGAACAAGGTTCAGTTATTTTCCCTCTGTCTATCACGACATAATCGAGACCAGTTAACCAGTCACCACCCTCTTAGTCACTGTTGGTATAATAATATCACCTAAGGTAAGGGATATTGTTACCCAATAGTAAATGTCAGTATATTACAATCCAATACCCCCAAAGGTCAGTATATTGCCATCCAATATCCCTAAACATAACCATACATAAATATTCATATACATAAACTTAACCATACATAAACATACATCGTCATTAATATACATACATAAACATGCATATATACAATATCATAATCCTTGTGCATATGCTCCATGACCTAGATGCCTAATGCTCATAAAACGGCTTGGCCAAGCACTTGGATGTCCATGACGCCCCTATAGAATTTCATAATGAGGATCCTCATACCATAAACCATGATGCCTACCAGATTTAGTGGTACCACTTATCATACTTTGTCATACTGCCCATGGGACTTGGAGAGTCACAAAATAACCACAGCAGTTCCATAAAGGAACCATAGAAGAACCATAGAAAGATCATGGAGGAACCATAGAAGGATCATAAAAGAACCATAGAAAGATCATAAAAGGGCCATAAAAGGATCATAGAAGATCCATAGAGAGCTCATAAAAGGACCATAAATGAACCATAGAAAGACCATAAAATGAGTGTGTCTTATAGACTATCACTCTTTCCCGGTAGGACTTAAAGAACCATATACCCAAGGGGACTTACTAAAGATGATTCAAGATCATCTTACTACATGCCATGAATGCACGAAATGCTCAATGATGCAAAGAACACATAGAACATGTAACCTTAATCGTTAGTTAGTACCATGAGCATCTCCATAGAACTTATCATAATAGCTTAACATCTTGTGGTGGCATCATAAAGTAGCACCATAAACTTAAATCATAAGTAGCATCATAACCTTAAATCATAAGTATCACAAAGAAGCATTATAAGTAGTATCATAAAACGTTGAATCATATATCTCTTTGTCATATAACCATGATAACATCAAGATTATCACATAAAAGATGGAATAACCTTACTTGATTTCATAAAAATACTTTATCATTGACTTGTTAGCATAAGTTAGTATCATCAACTTGTAATATCATACTTCACATACATCATGAATACATATAACATAAATCTCATCAAGTGCAAATAATCAACCAAATAAACATTATATAAGTATAATGATTTTCATCCCTTATGGCCCTCTCTTAGGCAGTTAGCACACATCCATTTGGGGCTGAAAATCTATATCTCCATACCTTGACTTCCTTGTGTTTTTGGGTATCCTGAAAATTATAGTATTTAACTATAATTAGAACCACATTCCTAGATAAAAATCTTTCGTTATCTTTTCGTTTTAGCAACTTTTTATCTTGTTTTAAGCTGCTGGAATTTTCAAAGAAATGATTCTGGCTCTTGCTTGGGTTATAGCAAAGGTGTAATTAAAAAACAACTTACATTTAATTTCAAATAAAGTTACTTTTAACAAATAATTAATTCTTTGGTCTTATAACTCTTTTACTAGTGGTTTTCTAGCTAAAACATGAAGAAATAAGCTCTAAACCTTCCATTTCCATAATTGAGGCAAAAATTGTTTTGGGGCAGAAAAATCAGTTTTTTGCCCGGTATTGTTTATTTTCGTTCTCCCTCTATACAAAGGATTTGAATTTCATTCCACTTGGAAAAGTTTCATTTATGAGTCTAGTTTAACCCTATATTTTTATTTTATTTTTAAGAGTTACCAATTAATACAGTTTTTACAAAATTCGAACCTATGTCAAAATAGATGTGAATTTGGAAAGGGTATGGTTTTTGCTCTATAACTCACTGCCCTTATATTTTTTTGCAAAAAGAATTTTTCATTGAGTTTCTAGACATCTAAACCTACAACTTCCATGTTGAAAGTATTTCTAAAATATGATTTTATCTTGGTGTTATTTTGAGTTCGAAAAACCCGGAAACTTGGTTGTTTAAGCAAGAAAAACTCATCTTATGAACATCCATGGTGACTGAATCTCATGAGGCTTTTAATGAACATTTTTTTTCAAGTTTCTAAGACCTTTTTAACACCTAAAACAAGAGTAAAAACATAAAATTCATATTTAGAGAAAAAAAGGGTGTCATTTTAAATGGTTTTTAGCCATTGAACGATTTTTAGAGCAACTCTTGTTTTTGTTTATGTAATATATCATGTGTTAAGTTTCACCCAATTTGGGGAAACTATAGAGAGAAAAAGAGAGAGATTGAAGAGATGATATTATTGATTATCTCAACTCAAGAAATACAAGGGGGGAGAGGAAGGTATATATAACCAACCTCCCTAACAAACCAAGAAACAAGATAAAAGAAAACAAAGAAATAAAATTGTGAACAAAATTGGAAATACAAGATTTACTACTCCTAACACCCCCCCTCAAATTGGAGGGTGTCAAAACTCCAATTTGCCACAATAGAAATCTTGAATTTTAATTCCAACAGCTTCCTCGCCATCACCACAATTCGTAATAACGGGTGAAATGGACGTAGATACGGAAGAACTTCGTGGAGCCGAATGACGAAAGAAAGAGAGATTGTCGAACTTTTCCAGATATCATAGTCGTCTCCGGCGAATACAATGGCCTAATAGAGACTTTCCTAGTTGATCGGACAAGAGAATGAAGAGATTCAGAACTGGAAATTGAGCCGGTTCTTGCTGTTGCAGATGTTGAATACAAGAATTGGTGCTGAAGAATGTATCGGAAAGAGCAGAAAATGCCATTGCCCTTCCAGCAGAATGTTGCTATTGACCCATAAGACTGAAACCCAGATGAACAAAATGCAGAAATTGAGTAGTACCCAGATACGAAAAGAATTGTAAAATCTCCGCTAAAGGGGGAACCCAATCAACAAGACTACTGAATTGAATAATCTTGATGAATGGTTCTCCATTTAGAGGATCCACAATGATGTTCCAAGAAGACGATCCAATCCATTTTCCCTAGAACAAATTTTGCACTTCAGCAGATCTTTCCTTTTCACCAAAGCATCAACAATCAGAGATATAGCAGGACGGGCATATGCATGGAATCCGTGCTCTGAACAACTGGAGTTGACTGTAAATCATACTTAACTTTTATGCCCGCGATGGAGTCTGAGATGTTAAATGCATCCCGAGCAGAAGAACTCAAGAATTTGGCAAATGAAGCATTTAAAGGTGCCACAAATATTCTCAAGCTATTGATTTATATACTCAAGCAATTGAATTGAACAGCCAGAATGCTGTATACTGGGCAAACCGTACATTTGCACATATCAAATTGGAAGAGTATGATAGTGCTATACAGGATGCAACAAAAGCTATTGAAATTGATCCCAAATATTCAAAGGGTTATTACAGGAGAGGGACAGCATGTCTTGCCATGGGAAAATTTAAAAGAGGCACTGAAGGATTTTCAGCAGGTCTTGAGCCAAATATCTTTTCTGCTTCTACCGTGGCAAAAGGAATTGAACTGATATACCTGGAAATATTAAAACAAGTCCTCCTGGCCCTGAATGTCTCTGATGGCAACCCTTGAATAGCAAGAACCCAGAAATAACCACTAAACCACGACCAGATGCAAGAGATCAAATCTGATGCGCAAATCGCAACCACCGTTGCCGTCTTTTCGCCGTCCGGACAAAAACAGGACAGGAATTTCCGACGAATCACGTCGCGGATCCTCTCCCCTTCACCAACTTCCACTAGCGCCCCTTCCCGAAAACCACCGCAGCGCTGGCGGGAGGAGGACGTTGAGGAAGAGATCGTCGCCAATTTGGCCCGACGAAAAGCTTGTGTCTGCAATTCCGATGGCTACAGACGTCGCCGCTGAAGGACCCTCTTCCAAGAAGCCCAAGCGTTTCAAGATCAAGAAATGGAACGCCGTCGATGACCCCGTCACGCTGCTCTCGCTTTCATTACCGGAAACTTCCAAATGGGTTGCCTGAAATCGGATCAAGACGAGCGAAAAATCCAAGAATCTGGGATTGGCCTCGTCGAATTTGAGGCGTTTCTGGGATGGTGTCGATTTTCTGGAGGAACAAGAAGGAGAGGGATGAAGATTGAGGGGTGAATCGGCGGTGAAGGTGGAGATGCGGGGAAGAGGAAGAAGATGGAATGTGAAATGATGATGAAGAAGAATTGAATTAGGTGAATTAAACCCGCTCTGATACCATGTTAAGTTTCACTCAATTTGGGGAAACTATAGAGAGAAAAGGAGAGAGATTGAAGAGATGATATTATTGATTATCTCAACTCAAGAAATACAAAGAGGGAGAGGAAGGTATATATAACCAACCTCCCTAACAAACCAAGAAACAAGATAAAAGAAAACAAAGAAATAAAATTGTGAACAAAATTGGAAATACAAGATTTACTACTCCTAACATCATGAAGGCTGAAAAATTTGAAAGTAAAAGACACCTTTGAGAGTGAATAGAGTGGATGGAAGGGATTCCTTGAATGCTTGAGAATAAAAACTTCATTTTTAACTCCATTCCTTTATTTTAATGAGACTCTTTTTGGTGTTTGAGGACAATATTGGGGTAGAGATGTCATGGACTGATTTTGAAGTGAATGAAGCTTAATATGTTAGTGATGGGGAGGGGAATTCAGCTGCTGGAGAGACAAAGTGGAAAATTTGAGTGGATTTTGAGTGTATGAGTAAAGCAAAATATAGTGAAAATTCAGTAGGCAAAGTAGGGGGCTAAGTGTAGAGCAATGATGACCCTCCTTACAAGTTGCATTCTCATAGAAACTAAAATTGTGGGCTGCAATCTTGTGGGTAGTGGTGAGGATGAGTGGTTTTAGTTATGTTTTTAATTGATACTCCCTCCATTCCTCAATATCTGTTACTTTGATCAATTTTCTATTTTCCACAATATCTGTCACTTTACAATTTTAATGTAACATTAATGGAATTTTTTCAAATTTACCTCTTACTTTTAGCATTTCCAATACAATTATATAATTAAAATAGAAACTTAACTCTTGCTTTTATCATTTCCAATGCAATTATCAATCTCAATACTATTTTTTAAAAAAATTTTCTCTAAACTCCAAAGTGACAATTATTGAGGAATGGAGGGAGTACTAGTTTTTTGCTCGTTCTTTCAAACGGGAATCAATTTAAGTGGATGATTGCAATATTAAAGATGGAAATCAATTTAAGAGGATGATTTGCAATATCAAAGAATACGATAGAAGTAATATTTAAATATAAATCAAGTTAATGTATAAATTGTCAGGGAAAAGAACTTACAGTAACAAAAGGTAATTGAACGTTACGAAAAAATAATGCTAAAGAGAGTTTCACTAACGAGGAGCATGACAAAAAGCATCATATTTTGTTTAGAAGTTATAGTCTTGAATTGGATAAACATTAGTAATAGAAAAAATTGTTAGGGTGATGGGTCATGTTTGTCATAAACAGTTTGGTTTTTCCCCTCCCTGGCAGCTTACTGTTGGTTACCCCTAATATAGGATCGAGTGAACGGGTCAAGTTTACCCGGAGTAAAAAAAACAAAGTAACAGGGGTATATTTTTTTATTTAAAACTTTTCTTTCATGTTAAAAATAATTTAAATGTTGTACATGTTAATTTAAATATTGTTTGCCAATATGAAAATAATTTAAATTGTACATACAAATATTGATGCAAGCCGCCTAACAAAATCTTGTCGATTTAAAAATATGTACATATATAATCCTTCACTACTCTTGTTATAAAAATTTTCTTTAATAAAGTAAAATAGAAACACATAAGTGATCTATAATTGAAAATCCTTCCCCAAAATTTACATTCTTGCTTTATCCATTTTAATGGTGGTGCTATGCTAGTGGAGTGTCCTCTTTAAAGGTTGTGTGGTGTTTTTCTTTATCATAATCTTGGTGAGTTTTTTTGGGTCTCTCCTTGGGTCTTGATGGTTTTCCTTTATACATCCTTGGAAGGTCCTAATTCAAGATGGTGAGATTCTTTATCCTTATTCATATCTTCTTTGTTATTGTTTTTTTATTGATAATGCATCAAAACGCTAAAAAAATGATGTTGTTCTTGAGTTCTAATGTTAGGTTTCCTTAAACCCTAGAATAATTGTGACGATTCTTGGGTATTAATATCTATTTGCTAGTCATTTCCCAAATCCAAAATGTTTAGAGGATTTTCAAAAATCCAAGAAGAATTCATCTTTAAAGTGTTTACAATATTCATTGAAAAATTATTTTATGGATTTGATATAAACAAAGGGAAGAATCCAACGGCTAAAAACGAATCAATCAATAAAGAAAAATTGTGTCAATGTAAATGGCATAAATTAAGTTTGGGGTAAGAATTAAGACAAAAAGGTAGATGGGTAATAATTGGGGGGCCAAAAGCAAATCCAAATCCAAATCCGCAAAGGTGAGTAATTCAGTAATTTACTTGCTTTGTTCAATGAATATTGATTATTTTTATCCTAAATAGCAAGATAGGTTTCTATATAAAGTCCCCTCGTTCTCTTAATATTCCTCCCAATATCTTTTATCAATTATTCTCTACTGATCTGTGTCTTCGTCTCTCAACGTACACCACTCTCTCTGTCTCTCCAGAAGCAATGCTAGCGGCGGGACTTGTTTATATCAAACCTTAAAGTGTAAATGTTTAGAGTGCTCCGGGGGGACTAGTTTAGAGTAATTATGGCAGATAACTGTCATTCATGTAACTCCTTTTTTGGAGTATTTTATGGATTTTTGGATAATTATTTTATTTGAACGGTTCACATTTTTTTATGAGAATGATCAACGGTTGTTATTACTCAATGAATGAGATTGCAGGGATGGAGGAATGGAAAAAGTCTGTGATATGTGGAAGTTATTATAACTCTACTAACAAAAACTTTATTTCCATTATCTGAAATTTATAATATAGAATATAGATTCTACACCTAGATGCTCCCATACAACTCTACTAACAAAAACTCATTTCCTTTAATCATTTTAATGGGTAATGAGCTGAATTTTCTTGTATTCTTTTTCCCTTATGTGGCATCACATTAGGTTATTAATACAAAGAATTTTGCTAATTAAAAAGGAAAATTGGAATCTAATAAACCAAACTTTATTTCTATTTTGATCTAACAAATCAAACTTAACTTTTTGTTAATGGCAAACTGTATTTAACATAATTTTTTTCTTAGTGAACCTCTACCAATTTCCGATTACCGGAAAAATGACATCGATGTTTTTTTGCTGATGTAGAGTGTTTTATTGGCAAAAAATAAAAGGAAAATTAAGACGAATTCCTCTTTCTTTTCTCCTTGTCAAACTTGGTTATAAGTGTGAATCAGAGAGATAAGCAGCAGGAGATTGTAATTGTATTTAGAGGGAAATTACAATGCTAACAAAGGAGACAATACATGAGTATTTAAACAAGACTAAGAGAACCTAAAACAAAAGGAAAAAACTGAAAAACTAAATCCTAACTGAATCAAATCCTAACTGAATCTTGATTCTTGGATCTTGACTCAATGAGACCTCAAAATCCAGCTTAGCTTCACAGCCCCCCCTCAAGGTGGAATGGGAGGTGTTTCGAGCAATCCTAACCTTGAGCAGAGAATGTTGTGTTGGCGTTCCCCAAGAGATTTAGTTAAAATCTCAGCCACTTGATTGGAGCTAGAGACATGGGAGGTTTGAAGAAATCCTTCTTGAATCTTGTCTCTTATGTAGTGACAATCAATGCGAATGTGTTTAGTTCTCTCATGAAATACTGGGTTTGCTGCTATATGTTGAGCAGCTTTGTTGTCACAATACATTGTGATAGGAGTTGAAAGAGAGACATGAAAATCAGCAAGGATTTGAGCAATCCATTCAAGTTCTGATGTAGCTGCTGACATAGCACGATACTCGGCTTCTGCTGTTGATTTGGAGACAGTTTTCTGTTTCTTCGTTTTCCATGAGATAAGGGAGGATCCAAAGAAGACACAATAACCTGTCAAGGATCGGGCAGTGAATTGGCAACTGCCCCAATCAGCATCAGTGTAGGCAGTAACTTGAAAGGAGCTAGTAGTGGGATAAAATAGCCCTTTATGGATACTTCCCTTAAGATATTTGAGGACATGCATGGCAGCATTCATGTATAAGTCTGTAGGCTGTTGCAAGAATTGGGACAAATGCTGCACAGAATAGCTGATGTCCGGCCTGGTAATGGATAAATATAGGAGTCTTCCGATAACCCTTCTGTATGAGGATGGATCAGCAAGGGGAGTGCCTATGTCAATAGACAATTTTAAATTAGTAGGCATAGGAAAGTGAGTAGGTTTACAAGCTGTTAAGCCAACATCAGAAAGGATGTCAGAAATAAACTTCCTTTGATTGAGGAAAGTGCCTGATTCTGATCTGGATATTTCAATGCCTAAAAAATATCTTGCCAATCCAAGATCCTTTATGGTGAAAGCCTGGTGGATGGATTGTTTTAAGCTGATGATGCCACTGCTGTCACTTCCAGTAATGAGCAAATCATCTACATACACCAAAACATATATACAACCTGCAGTAGTAAGTTTTGAAAAAAGTGAGTAGTCATTCTTGGATTGACAGAAACCCTGATCACATAAGAACTTGGTCAATTCCAAGTTCCATTGTCGTGATGCCTGTTTTAAACCATATAATGATCTGACAAGTTTGCAGACTTGTCCTTCTGCTGCTTTGGTGTACCCCTGAGGTGGCAACATATACACATCTTCCTCAATAAAACCATGTAAAAAAGCATTGTTGATGTCAAGTTGGTGTAAATCCCAGTTTTTCATAGTGGCCACGGCAATAAAAATCCTTACAGTGCCAAGTTTAGCCACGGGAGAGAAGGTATACTTACAATCTTGATCTTTGATTTGAAGAAAACCTCTGATAACAAGCCTAGCCTTGTATCGTTCAACTGTACCATCAGGTTTGTTTTTTATTTTGTATACCCATTTGGAACTTAGAGCCTTTTTATTAGGTGGTAATGTAGTTAAATGCCAAGTGCCATTTGTTTCAAGAGCTTCCAGCTCTTTGTTCATGGCTGCTACCCACTCAGGGGATTTGATGGCCTGTTTGTAAGAACTTGGCTCAAAAGTGTTCATAACAGCTGCTAAAGACTCAACATAATCATTTGAAAAATGAGAAAACTCAGTTTTAGAAAAGAGAGGATGAACAGCAGTAGTTTGAAAACTTTTAGAAGAATCTGGGTTAGGATTGTCCCTAGTATAATCTTGAAGCCAAGAGGGGGTTTTCCTGATTCTTGAAGACCTTCTTAGAGGAGTTTGTTCTGGAGCATCTTCAGCATGGTCTATGGAGGCAGGCTCAGACAATGCCCGGTCAGAAGCTATGGGAGCAGGATGTATGTGGTCAAGATGTTCTGCATGGACAGGGGTGGTATCAATGACATCATGCTCTGGAAGAGACAGATGAGTATCATGTATTACATTAGGATGATCAATGTAATCAACATGGTCAGGTTTAGAAAAAATGTCAGAATCATGTTTTGTAATGTCAGTATCCTGTTTGAAAGGGAAGGAATTTTCTTGAAAAATGACATCTCTAGAGTGAAAGACTTTTCAGGTTTGAAGATCATAAAGCTTGTACCCTTTGTAACCAAAGGTATATCCTAGTAGAATGCATTTCACAGCTCTTGGTTCAAACTTGTCATGACTTTTTAGGTTAGTAGCAAAACAAAGGGATCCAATTGTCCTTAAAGTCGTAAGATCAGGCTTAACCCCATGAAGTATTTCATATGGACATTTCCAGTTTAATTTGGCCATAGGTAACATATTAATTATGTGAGTAGATGCAAGAATACATTCCCCCCAAAATCTTTTAGGAAGGGCAGCATGAAATCTTAGAGCTCAAGCAGTGTCAAGCAAGTGCCTATGCTTCCTCTCAACTATACCATTTTGTTGAGGGGTATAAGGGATAGATTTTTGATGAACTATACCTAAGGCAGAAAAAAGTTGATGGCAGGCATTGTTGATGAATTCAGTGCCATTGTCAGATCTAACAGTGGCTATATCAACCTTATACTGAGTTCTAACCATATTAAAAAAATTTTGAATGATGCTGCTGACCTTGGACTTATCAGATAGTAGATGAGTCCAAGTATTTCTTGAATAATCATCCACATGAGTCAAGAAGTAAGTGGAACCATCTATATTTGGAATTTTGTATGGACCCCAAAGATCTAAATGCACAAGTTGAAAGATTCTACTAGTATTTATAGAGCTTCTTTGAAAAGGTAACCTGTGTGCCTTAGCTAAAATACAAGTTTCACAGAAGAAGTTTGTACTAGATAAGTCCTTACAATCAGGAATACGCACCATTTTAGACATTGAAGTATGCCCTAGCCTGTTATGTAAAGTATGCAACAAAGATTTATTGGCAGCAGAAAAACCAGAAAAGCTTGATGAAGAGGTATGATCAACTTGATGAATATGCTTGCCAGGCACAATCTTGAATAAACCATCATCAGAAGAGACCTCAGCTATGATCTTCTTACTTGAAAGATCCTGAAAGAAGCAATAGTCAGAATAAAAATGCAAGGATAATTGTTGCCCTTTCAATAACTTCAGAACAGACAGAAGATTATACTGAAATCCAGGAACAAATAGGACTCTTTTTAATCTCAGTTCTTTACTTAAGTTGATATCACCAACTTTAGTGACTAATTTTAAAGTGCCATCTGGTAGGATGACAGGATGACACGAATTGGTTTAGACAAAGTCTGAATATTATGTAAAATAGATAGATCAAAGGTCATATGATCACTGGCTCCAGTGTCTATGACCCAGGGACTTACTTTTCCCTTAACTTTAGTATTCTTATGAAGGATATTACCTGCAAATTGATCATTGCCAGCAAATTGTGCAAAGGTCTTACTAGCTGGAGATTGTCCTTGATTGATTTTGGCAACCTCTTGTGCTAGTGCATGCATGAAGTTGCTGTCAAACTTGGTGAAGGTGCTTAGATCTTTACTTGTGTCACAGCTGTCAAAAGGGGTTTCTTGATTTTCTTCAATCATCTGAGCATTTGCAGCTAATTTGGGATCTTTCTGCTTGCCTTCTCGTGGCCCTTTGTACCAATCAGGGTATCCAACTAGCAAGAAACACTGATCCTCAGTATGACCAGTTTTCTTGCAATGGTTACAAAAACGTTTCCCTTTGTTCTTGCTATCCCTGTTATTTCTGTTCCCATTCTTTGCCAAGAATCCTGAATTAGCATCACTATCTTGGTTTCTCCTTGCCACAGCAGCAAAGTCATTAGTATGATTGATGCTAGATGTAATCTGCTTCTGCCTCTCAATTCTCTGAATAAGGCTATAGGCCTTATTAACAGTGGGTAAAGGTTCTGTCATCAAGATTTGCCCCCTCATACTATCATATTGATCATTCAGATGTAAAAGAAACTGCATGAGTTTCTTTATTTGATCAATATCATAGGAATGCTTAATAGATGGACAGGTTTTGACATAGGTACAGTTGGGAACCTCGGAGATGTCAGCTAATTCATCCCAGAGTTTCTTTAATTTTGTAAAATAAATTGCAACAGAATCATCATTCTGGTACAACTCATTGATTTCCTTCTCTAGATGAAACATCAGAGGGCCACTGGACTGTCCAAGTCTCTCAGTTAAGTCTTCCCAAAGACTTTGTACTGAATCTACATACATGAATGCATCTGATAAATCAGTAGTCATAGAATTTAGAATCCAACTTACAACCATTGAATCACATTTGATCCACTGCTGAAAGTTAGGTGAATTCTCAGCAGGCTTGATGCATTTTCCATCGATAAACCCAGTCTTGACTTTGATCTTGAGAGCCATCTTTATTGCCTTGCTCCATTTCTGGAAATTCAAGCCATTAAGCTTCAGGTTGGTTAATGGAATCCCAGGATGATCTGAGGGATGTAAAAAAAGGGGATCGTTGTTGAATCCTTCATGAATTTGGCTAGATGACTCTCCTGTTGTTGAAGAAGACATGACTGATTTGCTCAAGGCAGAGAGGGAGATGATCAGATATGATCAATAGGGGTTAGGGATCGAGCACTCAGCTCTGATACCATGTGAATCAGAGAGATAAGCAGCAGGAGATTGTAATTGTATTTAGAGGGAAATTACAATGCTAACAAAGGAGACAATACACGAGTATTTAAACAAGACTAAGGGAACCTAAAACAAAAGGAAAAAACTGAAAAACTAAATCCTAACTGAATCAAATCCTAACTGAATCTTGATTCTTGGATCTTGACTCAATGAGACCTCAAAATCCAGCTTAGCTTCACAATAAGCCTCACATTTTCTTCATCCAGACGCTCAAAGTTCTGACTACCATCCCTCATTTTCTGTAATTCATTTCTCATTCTTGTCACTTCGGACGACAGCTGCTCAAGCCTTTCTTCCAACATATTGTTCATTTCAATTAGATTCATTTTAATCAGCAAAATAACATCCATGTCATTTTTCCAGTAACTGGAAATCGGCGGAAGTTCAGTAAGAAAAATATTATGTTAAGTATAGTTTGCCATTAACAAAAAGTTAAATTTGGTTTGTTAGATCAAAATGAACATAAAGTTTGGTTTATTAGATTCCAATTTTCCAGTTAAAAACATACAACTTTCTTTGGTAGATAAAATTTCCCAAAAATTGCATTTTTAAAAATGTATGTGCTTCATAATTTTTGAATCACAAATTTATGTATATCTTGGCATAATTATCATGTTTTATGAATAAATATTCTAAAAGGTAACCTTATTTGACCCTTGTCATATAGTACCGGTCTTTTACATTATTTCATGGGCCCGGATTTTCATAGGTAATCTCATAGAAATTTTCCCGATGATGACTAATACTTATAATCAAATTTTATAATAAGAAAATATTATGGGGGTGTTACACAATCTAACTTAGAATCCCTTCCTGCCCATACTATGCAATGTTTCTTATGTCGAAGTCTACTTGCGAAAGAGTAGATAGAATTAATAGAATTTTTTCTGGAAAAACTCTTCTGAAAAATGAATGCCAATGTTATCATGGGATAAAATCTGCAGGCCTAAAGATAAAGGAGGTATAGCCATATAGGATTCTCAACCACCTCTTGAATCATTTCCAAGCCAATTAGCCAAGTCTCGGCCAAATCACTCCGATCGAGGGATTTTCAACACTTCCTACCATATATGCTTCATATGGTGCCATGCCAACAGAGGCCTGATAGGTGTTGTTGTAACAAAGATCCACTAGAGGAAGGAACTTTTCCCATCTATCCCTAAAGTCAAGGACACACACCTTTAACATGTTGTCAACTACTTGATTGACTCGTTTCGTTTAACCATCTGTTTGAGGGTGGAAAGAACTGCTAAATGGGAGTTTGGTCCCCAATTCTTCTTGCATCCCTTGCCGAAAGCGTGACATAAATCGAGCATCTCGATCAGACACTATATCCTTTGGAACTTTATGTAGCTGTACAATCTCCTTAACTCTTGCTTCCCAAGTCTCATGAATGGGTAGAAAGTGTGATGACTTATTAAGTCAGCCTACTTCGTAAGACCAATGCAATAAACCTAACCTTCCAGTGCAAGTTAGTCTGGAAACTTATACAGAAAAAAAAACAACCTTTGGGACTTTCAAATGACAACCGAATACAACCAATTAAGAGAGTGACTTCTTAAGCATCACAAAACAGTCAAACTCGTGGGATCACAAACAGCCAAACTCTTGGGTTTGGAAGAACTTGTGCAAAGCTTTCAAGTTTTGTAAAAAAAAAAAATTAGATGAAAAATTGGTAATGGCGAAAAATTCAACTTCTGGAATGATAATTGGTGTCATCAACTAGTATTGTCTCTCGCAATTCTTTCTAACCAACAATCTGACCATTTAGGTAATGACGTAAAATTCTAAGAGTTCATCCATAATGATGAATGGAATTCGGAAGAACTTAAACAAGTACTCCCAGAAAACCTTGTTAGATTAGTTCAACAAATGACGATTCCCCTGTCTAATGAGCACACTGAAATGTGTTGCGATTAACGGACAGTGGAAAGTTCACTAATTAATATGCAACTTGGTTATGTCATGATCTAGAAAAACCCAACAGAAATGGGAAAGTAACATGATCTGGAAAGTAGATGTATAACCAAAACTTAAAGAGTTGCTATGGCGAATCCATCACAATGGTTTCCCTCTAAGAGGGAATATGCTTCACCAAGGAGTCACACAAAACCCATCTTGTTCGAATTATCTCCATCACTTGGAGACTGATAACCACCTCATACATGATTGTCATTTTACCAATAAAGTTTGGGATGCTGTAAAAACATATGGGTGGTTGGCCACTTCTGTCATTTTGCCAATAGACAGTACATGTTCCATCATCCTCAATACTCTTAGAAACCCACTCCCTTCAAATGAGTTTCTAAGAGTCGTTCATCTTATCTGGAGCATCTGGAAGGAGTGCAACAATTGTACCTTCAACAAATCCTTCTTCAACAGGAAACAGGTGGTCATCCAAACTCAAAGAAATTATGCGAAATGGAGACTGATAATTAT
The DNA here is from genome assembly GCA_029582165.1 of Portulaca oleracea. NCBI lineage: Eukaryota > Viridiplantae > Streptophyta > Magnoliopsida > Caryophyllales > Portulacaceae > Portulaca > Portulaca oleracea. The sequence continues at coordinate 18,632,837 of CM055869.1, forward strand.
CCAAAATGGAGACTGAAATTATGCAACATGACACAAGCATTGAGGTTTGGTGTTCACCAAACTATTTAAGCAGGGTTCTCAAGAGGTCAGATTGAAGGAGATCCTGATCCCGATTTAAGCTATCCAAAACAATTTTCAAATCCCTTGCCAAATATGATAATCAGCGATATCAAACATCTTTTGAATATTCTTGAAGTTTACTCCTTACAACAACACATCTTCCGTGAAGCAAATTATGCATAAGATTTGATGGTCAATCAGGGCCATAACTTTCCTACTAGAACTTTGTGGATCAGTAATCCTTCTTTATCTTTCTCTTCTATTTTGTACACAAGTATCTTACGAAGATGCGTTAACAGAATGGTTCCATGGGTACTTTATTGTATCTTCTTTACTCAAGCCAGGTCTGGGATCTTTCCCCATAGCCTTCTTTCGTGAAGAAAAAATATATTAATTAATCCTAAAATTACAGTTAAACCTTTATTTTTATTAATGCGCTAGCCGTTTTTATTTAAACATATTTATTTACTTTTTATGCTTAAAACATTATCCTTATTCATAGTCTAACTTACATTGCTATTAGTTCAAAATAACACCTCTAAAATTCTTTGTATTCTAGCAAATTCACAAAATTGGAACAGCTAGCATCATAGTTACGATAATAAATATATTACTTCAAATCTCTAAATCGAACTTTTGTTTTCCATAAAAAAGAAATGAGTTACATGAAAGCTTAAACATTGACTTGAACATAGCGAGGTTCTAGACCAATGACTTGTTGACTTTTTAAAGACTTCAGTGTGTGGCATGAGAGTGAGCCCCCACCAAAGTATTAATTAATTCAAAAAAGAATATCCATGCATGCATGATGACACCATAGACCAGAGACTAAAGAGAGTACCACACAGTTGAAGATTTGAATATTTGATACACCAAAAAGGACTTGTAAAAGTAGTGATTCTCATTCCAGGACGACGGCTCACTACTCTAGATTTTTGCCCTTAATTTCCTTGTTATATCCTCATATGTGATTCTCCACTGACTCTTCTAGCTTTTCAATTCCAATATGCTTTTGTATTTATAATTAGCTCATATGTATATATGTACGTATGTGTATATTTATGAACGTATTTAAAAAACTGGCCTGACTTTCAGATTTAAGTTTGGTTATGTTTTTGTTGATTCGTATGTGTTTTGGTATATGATTTAGACATGAACAAGATGTGAATTATTAAGTTTGTTACATTACACATAGATATTGCGTTATGGACATGGTATAATTTCATGTGCATGAAAAAGTACGATTAAAACTTATGCAAAGTCTATTGTTGTTCATTAGTTTTTGAAGGTGCGAAATTTCCATTTATATAATTAGCTTCTTTTTTTGAAGGCACAACTAGCTTCTATAAGTACATATACATATATTTTTTTGGAACTAGCACTGGGAGGTGGGCTTTGTAGTTTCGTTGTGTCACTTCATATGTGTTTCAATTTGCTTGTGTATGATCAAAAAATGAAGAAGACGTAAATCATAAAGTTTGTCAATAATATGTTGATGTTGTGCTATGGATATGGTATTTTCAAGTGTATAAAGAAAGTATGATAAACAAAAGAAACAAAGTCTCTTGTTAATGATTAATTTATGAATCTGTTGATTTTTTATTTATGTAACTATAGCTTCGGTATTAGGATCTGGAGTTAGCATTTGGCCTTAATTACTTTTGGTTGTGTTAATTCTTATGTGTCTTTAGGTTTGTATGATCAAGAAATGAACATGTAAACCACAAAGTTTGTTATACATGGATGCTGTGTACATGTTAATTATGGATATCGTATGTTATGTGCATGACAAAGTACGACAAATAATGATATTTTAAGCCTTCCATTGTCAATTAATGTGCTGAATTTCTATTTAAGTACTACTCCCATTCCAAAATGTTTATTAAAATAACTAATTTATTTGTCTCAATTTGTTTATCACTTTTATAATTCTAACGATTGTAATTTCATTCTTGCCCCTAATTAATAATTTTATTTATCACTTTTTACAATCCCAACAACTATTATATCAATAAATATAGGGATATTTTGGGTAAGGTTCAAAATTTTCACCCCAATTCCAAGGTTTATTGATTTTGTCAAGTTAGTTGGGGTGACAAAGAAATTGGGACAGAGGAATGATAAACATGCATATTGCATATCACCTAAATCACTCATAAAATTAAATATAGGTATATTTAAATCATTATAAAGGTATGTTTCATTACTTTGAGGGTTATTATAACCTATAAACAATATAAAAATATTTATTTATTTATTTATATTTTTTCATAAATATAAAACCAGGCATAAAATGTGTATTTTTTTTACTATGATTGATAAAATTAGCTATTATTTATATTTTTTGACCTAGCAAATAAGTATTATAATCTTGTAGTTGATAAATATACATAATTATTAGAGAAAATATTATTAAAAATTAACAAAATGAAAAATATAGATAAGGCAAGATGTGTATCATGATTCATTATATAATTGGTTTCGTTATGTGTGTTTGTTCTTCGAGAGCCAGCGTACGGATTTGGGATTAGTTATGGCTTACATAGTGTCAATTCGTATGTTTTTTGCTTATAGTATATAATTAAATGAACAAGACATAGATCATAAAGTTTGTTACACGTGGATGTTGGGTTATGGACATGACTTTTCCATGTGCATGGAAAAATTGTTTAAAAATGACATTAAGTACTCTCTTATATAGTACTAGTATTCTGTTTTGAATGTGGAAATTAAATTCTACGTACGTATAATTAATTGCACTTTCATAAATTAGTTATGTACAACGACTTGTTAACCATCCTAAACCCTATAGTTGTAAGATGTGGATCATCTGGGTTTGGTGAACGTACTAGGTTACTATCAATTATGGTTATGGACGATATTGACATGTAAATATATATGTATATAGTTAGTAGGGTAAATTAACTATCATCTCACAAATTTTATCATGTGTAAATCAATGTTGCCATACCTGAAAAAGAAAATTATGAGACATAAGAAGGAAACAATTAAGCATCGTCAAAGTGACAAAGCGTCCTAGCATAATTTGGAACGAAAATAATTATGATATTTCAATATTAATCATTATTTTTCTTATTATTATCATTGGACGGGAATAATATAACCTTTCATATTTGTATGTACATGAATACAACCTTTCATATTTGTATGTATATTAATACAACCTTTAAAATCAACTTCCAATAATACAACCTGAAGGGGTTTTTTTTTAATCTTTTAGAAGAAGAAAGGTGATTTTCAATTATACATATAAGGCAGTTTTAATTGAATTATCCGTAAAATAGCATATTATTTTCGTCCTTACAATATTAATGGTATACTAATCTTTTGCCAACGGGCCGCCTTAGGAATTACTCTAGGACTTAAGCTCTCAAGGACCTTAACACAAATTACAATATTCACCATGATGGACCTACTCATATAGATCCACCAAATTAATTAAAATAGATCAACTTTTTATGTGATGTATTTGTATAAAAAAAAATAATAAATTCAAAATAATAATAATAAATTTTATGATAATATTGATAAATTTACAATAAATTTTATTATAAAAATTGAAGAGTTATTTTTGTAAAACTGCTCTGTTCTTTTATACGGCTGACTGCGGTATGATGGCAAATAGTGGGTGTAGTGAAATTATGATGGGTTGTGGTACGTTATGATGAGTTTTGTTTTTAATAATTGTAAAATTTGGTTATGGTGGATTGTGATAAATTGTGCAGAATTGATATGTTATAGTGGATTATGGCAAAATGCGATATATTGTGATATTGCAGTTAGTCAACCGCATAAAACAACTCGGCTTAAGATCTTAATAAATCTAAATAGGTACTCGAAGGTACGGGCAACCTTGGCCATCCAAAGTGAGATCAAAGGAAATGGGAAAAATCAGCAAAGGAATCCTTACGTCGAAACTCTAATTCCAGTTTTGTCCTGCTGACTAACATGGCACGCGTTGACTTGACCTTGTTCCAATGGCACATCACCGTAATTACTCGTAATTCTGAACCCCAATTGGCAACCTGAGAGCCTTTTAAACCCTTAATACCGTTAACCCCTGTTGCCAAAATTCCAAAGCAACCAACACTATCAACACCAACTCATCATCACTCAAATCCCTTTCTTTCTATCTTTCTTTCTTCCCCACACTTTTTCTGAGGTCGAATTTCCCTCACAGCTCACATTCCCATTCCTAATGGAGAACACCAATCGCATACGCCACATTGTCCGCCTCACCCAAATGCTTAAGCGCTGGAAACGCAAGGCCTTGTCATCCTCGCAATCCCGCCGGATCGCCGGAGTGCCGTCCGATGTTCCCCCCGGCCACGTGGCGGTCTGCGTCGGCGTCAGGTGCAGGAGATTCATCCTGCGGGCGACGCACCTGAACCACCCCGCCATCCGGAAGATTCTGGAAGAAGCCGAGGAGGAGTACGGCTTCGATTGTTCCGACGGGCCGCTCTTCATCCCATGCGATGAGTCGGCCTTCGAGGAAGCGCTCCGAGTCGTGACTCGCTCGGATAACCTCCCGAGTCGATGTCGAGTCGTGACCGAGTCACTGCCTTTGCTTCGCAGCATCTCTGATCCCCCAATTTACTAGTAATATATATACCTTCACTCATTTTGTTTTGCCTTCTTTTTTGAACTTGTGATGCAAGATAGGAGTAATTAAGTAAAGTGGTAAGGATTGTAAATGAAGGATTGTAGAGCGAGTGTGACTCGGTGGCACGAGAAGTCATGGTGAATTGGTGATGGCAAAAAAAGAAACAAGAGTCATCCCGTTGGAATTTTCTTCTCCTTTTTTTTTTCCTTTCTGGAAAATTTCTACTATATATGTATATGCGGATCGGAACTGTTTATAAATGGGTTCTGAATTTCTGATCGATATGTTTGGAACTTGATTTTTTTTTCCTCCCGGCCAAATTGGCCGTGTTTTGTTTCCTGAATATTGTCCTTGTGCTTTAGATAGAATTGAATTCATGAGGAATGAAAAATGGTGAGAATTCGTGAGGAAAATTGGTTGTTCAAGTATCTATTTGTTGAGTAACTGAGTATTGGTGGTGAATTGGTGATAGTTGTCAATAGATTCTTAGGATAGATGCAGGTCTCTAATTTGACAACTTGGTCGAATATTTTGCGAGTTCTGCATCTCCTACGACTAGCCAACAACGACGGCTTAATTAAATAAATCTAATTTTTATTTATTTGAATCTAAAATATACATACTTCCTCAAAAGAAAAAAATATACATACTTTTTTATCGTCAAATTTTTATAGACCTGAAATATAATTGGACAGTGTTTGCCCTAATTAAATATGTCCTCCTTATTTATATTTAACTCATTCGTTCGAATCGATAGATTTAATAGTTTAACTTTTATTTGATCTTATAATTCTTGGTTATTGTATTTGAATACCAAAATTTGTGTGTGAACAAAAAATATAGGTATTTATTCGAATTCAAAATAGACCCAACTCATGTTTTTAATATCAAATATACCTAAATTGTATTTGCCATAATCAAATATACATATGACCTGTATTTAACCCATTCGTTCGAATTGATAGAGTTAGTAACTAAATATTCATTTGATGATAGTATCCTTTGTTATTGTATTTAAGCGCAAAATAATAAATTTACGTGTAAAAATAAGCTAAGGTAAGCTGCTAATTAATTATTATATTTAAGGATAAAATAGTAAATTTGTGTGTGAACACGAGTTAGCAAACAGGTAGACAAACCTTCACAACACAACAACGCAGCATTCCTTTCTACTTTATGAATGATATTGCATTTTTTTTATCATCGTTATATGTTAAAGACTTAGGTTGTGTTCGACAATAGCGTTTGGGTAGCGTTTAGCATTTCGACCAAGTCAAAACTTTAATTGCATAAATATTAGCGTTCGGTAAGTTAGCATTTTGAGGAGCGTTTAGCGTTTTAATGAGCGTTTTGTGAAACGCTAATAAAGTTAACGTTTAGCGTTTGGAGTAGCGTTTCATATTTTTTGGTCAAAAAATACCCTTTGTAAATTTTAACTTTGAAAATTATTGATACCCTTTTATGTCAATTCATATTAATATGTTAATTGAACCCCTAAATTTACCGAACACAATTCTCATTTGAACAGTCATCCGCTATCCACTAATTAAACCGTATCCGCTGCTTAAACCGCTATATGCTACATAAACCATTTTCCGCTATCTAAAACACTAATTTTGCCGAACAGGGCCTTAAAGTTAAACCTTAGACTACTTATCTAAATTCAAGGTGTTAAATTTTATAAAAATAATTCATGAATATTTATAATAAACATTTATCATAAACTTATTAATATTATTGAAACATTCATCAATATTTTAAAATTTATTAATTTTTTGTATACCATTTTATTTCATGAAAATTAATTTATTTTAATATATGTACTAAACCTAAATAATCTAATACAGTCTAAGATATAATTTGCGATTTTTTACGGGTGACAAATGTATGTAGACACATATTAAGTAATTTATAATTCATCATAGGTTTAGTTGAAGCTAGTGATTTCTATAAAAGTATGTTTAGCTAGTCCATTTTTTTTTTAGGAATTTGGTCAATTTTTTGAGTTGATTATATTTCTTCATGTTTGGTAATTTTTAAGAATGAGAAAAAATTTTCGCGTTGGAGCTCACAATTTTCTTATCCAACTCTTCAAAAAAATTTTATTTTTTATTTTTTGAGGGGGGGGGGGGGAAGGGGGGTTATGAGAAAAAAAAAAATTCGGTTGAGGGTGGGAAATTAGATTGTGAAAATTTTCTAAAATACCCTTAATGAAAGTCTATATACAAAGGTTGGTTGTATGTTTCAAACTTTTTTCTGGGAAAGTTACACGTTCAATCAAACACTGTGAATAACTTTTTGTATATTTTTTGAGGATTTTAGAATATATAGCCAAACATTGAAAATTATACTTTGCTAGGAAAATTTTCTAAGGAGAAAAATTCTCCTAAAATTCTACCAAACACACTCTGGACTAAAACGACTAAATTCACCCAATGATTAAAATTTTATATATTTCCCTAAGTATGCTTGTTCTTTGTCCACAAAAAAAAATAATAAATTCCACCATTTTTATTTTTTAATTTTTATCTATTATAAATTAAGCATCTCATAGTTTTTAATGTCTTTTTTGACTAACAATTTTTCATATGATATTTTATTAAAAAAATTGCAATATTTTCTTTTGTGATATTATTTTTCGCTACATGTCTAATGAGGGTACTTTCTTATGATGGAACAGAATGTTTTATATGTTGAGAGGCAGGAGAACGAGTTCGGCCCGCGAAGATATATCAACAAGTGAAGGACCGATCTTTGGCGCCAGTACTGTTATGAGATTGGTACTTGGTTAACGGTATAAGGTTTCAAAATTTGACTAATACATTAATAAGGTGATACATAAAAATGGAAAAGAGGGTGTAACATTTATAACATTAGTAGACTAGGATGATTGTACCACTAAAACATTATAAGTACAGATATTCTAAGCTTGCATATTTTTCAAACTTATCACATTCTGGATCAATCCTTTTTAGAAAAATAAATTTTCCACCAATAACAAATAAAAAAAGACTCAAGATATGGATTTCATTCCAGAATGATTTAAAAGTTCAGAATGAGTTCCGAAATTCTGAAACTTGCAAAAAATACCATTGTTAAGAAATGGAATGAAATGATAATGAGTTGAGTAAAATAAGTTCCAGCCAATACATATGCTCTTACTAGTATATATGATCCAGGCATTTGGGGGATCATGTGATTGGTTTTTTTGTTAGGAAATTGTTATTGAATCTTTTGTGTGATATTTACCCTTTTTTAACATTGGGTGAATATTAGATCCCATTTTGGTGCAGCTTCTTTAGAAGCTTTTGATTATTCATTGAATAAATTTGGTCAGTTTGACCACTAATTATCAAAAAAAAAAAAAGATCCAAGCATTTGGTAATTATTTTAACTTGACTATGAGCAATTATAAAAATATCGTGACAACAGAGAATGAGTTTTGATTTGCTTGGATGCATAACTAATAGTAGTTTCTTCTCATGCGTTGCTTTTTTTTTTCTTCAACCCAAATAATAAGGGGCGGATCCAACGTGGGTTCACGTGGGGTCACATGACCCCGCTTAAAAAAAAAAAGTCTGTTGGTAAAACTAAACTGTTGTAGCTGAGTGGCGCGCGTACATTGGAACATTGAAGGGAGCTTGGAGGATCTGTGTTCGAGTCCTACGGGCCTCAAATTTAGCATTTTTTGTTGTTGGACCATGATACAGTGAAGGGATCCTAAGGTTCCGTGTTCGAGACCAACAAGCCTCAAGTCTAGCATTTTATTTTTAGACCATAATACACATCATGAGTCAAGATGTTTATGAAAAAATATTTATAACTTTTAATAATATTTTCTTTAATAATTATATATATTTATCAACTATAAGAGTATAATATTTATTAGCTAGGTCAAAAAAAATATAATAATAGCTTAATTTTATCAATCATTGTTGAAAAGACACATTCTACGCATAATTTTATATTTATGAAAAAATATAAATAAATAATTATTTTTAAATTGTTTATAAATTATAATAACTCTTAAAGTAATGAAACATACCTTTATAATCATTTAAATATAATTACATTTAACTTTATTAGTAATTTAAGTGAAATGCAAGATGATTATCATTTACTAACCATCTTACGTCAAGATGTTTATTATTTTACTTTTTTTTTTAAACTCAACCTAGCGGCAACAATTACAGTTCAAGCCTAGTGTTGTTTTTCACAGTCTCAGACAAATTTTTGAAAAACACTGTTATTACTAATTTTGAGGATAAAATTTTCAAGAAAGTACCAAATGATGCATCATATTGGAATACTTTCAAGTCATGGCGCCTTGTTAGGGACAGCTACCCAAAAGAAAATAATATTGTAAGTTTTTTGATTTGTTGTTTTAAATTTTTATGTTTGACTTTGAACCCGTTTGTTTTCATTCTTGTATTCGCCACTGCAAATAATGGTTGCTTTTATGGAGGATGGGACTTTGCGTGTTATGAATCAAGCCCCGATTCTTCAAAATATATAATTGCATGAAGTTGTCCTTTCCTTATCAAAGGAGGAGCAGGGCAATCTTTTAATTCTCATTCGTCTGTTTCATAGTTTTATTTAATGCCCTGTTCTTTGAATTAATAACTCTTTCCAATCCAATTCAATCCAACTTTACACAATTTCCCAAAAATGTTTTCTCTCTCAAAGCACAATTCCCCAAAAAAGTATCATAATTTATCCAATCCAATCCAATCCAATCCAATCAATCCATCCAAACTTCATTTTATCTAATCCAAAATATATAATTGCATGAAGTTGTCCTTTCCTTATCAAAAGTGTTAGCTTTTGTTATACACATCATTACACTCAGCTTAACTCATTTGCATTCACCTTTAAAATATTTGGCCCACCTATATGTACCTACACTCAAATGCACTTATGCACCCAAGTATTTAATTAAATTATATTAGCTCGTCTTTAGCAAAAGTCTTCTTTGTCTTTTGCTTTTCGTGTGAACGTGAGCAATTTAGATTAGAAATGAAATAGGCTCGAGATACCTTGTCTATAAGAAAGATTTTGGGAGCCAAGGAACTTCCGGGCTTAGTTTTTTTCAGTTTGAAGAAAGAGGACAGCTTGAAAACTTTCACCATGTTCAGCTCGATGGAAGGGACTCACTTCAAGATAGAATATCACTCGATCACTGACTGAACGACAAGGATATAGAAATAGAAGAAAGGATTTGACTACTGCTTTCCTACTGAAAGAACAGAGTCTTAATAAGTAGATTCGGCATGGTAATAAAGAATGCATCCAGTTAATTTCAAGTAGTTGAAGAATTTTTATGTTTTATTTATGAAGTTTAAATGAACTACGAAGACCTTATTCTATAATAAAAACTCGTCGCTTAGACTATTTACATATTATACATGAGGGATACGTAGATAGCCCACAAAATTTGAAAATGACCGTGGAAAGGAAAGAAAGAAAATGAGAAGTCAGACCATTTTAATTGATAAAGATCTAATCCATAAAGGTGATAATAAATATTAACATCGATCTGCAAAGCGCACTGTATATTTTATTTTCTTTTCTTACAAAATTGTTAGATGAATTTATATTTATAGTGTATATAATTATGCAAGGTATTTTTTTTGTGCAAAATTAAAAGGAGGTGTAAATGTAGGCATACTTCAAGCTTTGGTCTCTAATTCTTCTCTCTTTCGTTTCTTGATATTATTTCGACGGATTTTTGGACGTTAATAATATCAACTTTGGAAATGTTGAATACTAATAATACAGACTATTTTCTTGGACGAGTATTACCAACTATCAAACTATTTTCCCTACACCACCGAATTGTTAGGGTTTTAACTCATTAGAAAGATGACATGGCTCCTTAATATGTGACGTGGAAGGTAAATTATTGTCCACATCAACATTTTCTACACAAGCTATGCCTTCCACGTCATGCACTATGGAGTCACGTCATCTTTCCATGAGTCAAAACTAGGTGGTGTTTTGTTGGTGAAAAATAGGTCGATAGTTGGTACTATCAGTGACCAAGAAAATAATTTATATTATTAGTATCCAATACCCCCAAAGTTGGTATTATTGACATTAAAAAATCCTTATTTCCACAGTTCAACTTAGAAATTTGCATTATATGTCCCCAAATGATTCGTAAATAATTATACATTTACAATTGTGAATTTAGTAACATGAAAGCACAGATACATGCATGCACACAACACACAATATTTTTGAGGACAATCGATCAGATTGGACTTTACTTATTTCTCAAATGATCCAACCCAAATCCGAAAAGATTGGGCCTTGCATTATTCAGAACATTTTTTGGGCCAAGCTTACAGTTTTCCGTATAGCCATGTCCTGATGCCCATATAAAAATGTTACAAAGTCGTATGATTGATGTTATATTTCAGCTAAATTGGATTCTAATTAGAATTTCTAATTTTATGATACGATAATAATAGTCTGAATTTCGAAACTGTATGTCAATGATTCCCAAAAAATAAAAATAATATTTTATTGGACCACCACGGAACCTAAATCTTAATTATCATGGATTTTGACTTCCGTATGTTCCTAAGCTTAACACAAATATTTCTCCATGATTTTAGTGCATTTACAAATTTTGTTTAAATTTTTTCGATTTTTATTTTCTCAATTTTATGACTTTCCCCCTTTTATTCCTTAAAAAACCATCATAATTGTTCTAAATGTTATAAAAATCGAAAAATTGTTCTAGTAACTACCCTTCATAATCTTTTTGGGAGCAGTAATGGAAAAAAATTCAGAAAACTCTGAAAATTTAAGAAATCAGAAAGCGAAAGATCATGTTTGGCAACATAGGTTTTTGGAGTGAAAAGAGTTTTTTGAGGCTAATTATCATTTTTGACCGGTCAAAACAATTAATATAGTGTTTGGTAAATAGCTTTTTGATCTAACAGTTTGGACTCAAAAAGTCGTTCCAAATAGCTTTTCAACAATAATTGTCTTCGACGCAACTAATTTTACCAAACACTGTTACTACAAATAGTTAATCTAAATAGTTAAGTCAAACAACTAACTGATAACAACTAATACAATCAGCTCACAATTGATTGCCAAACAGGGTCAAAGTATGAAGGTATATTTGACACCAAAATAACATCATTTTATTATTATTTTTAGATCGCTGACATACATTTTCAAAGTTCTAATTATTATTATCAAATATCAAAATTTAATTTTTCTACATTTCATAATAGATGCTAAATTATGGAACCTTTGATTTTGTCCACCAATAATTTGAGATTAGAGCCTATTATGCCATGGACAGATCAGGAGGGTATCAATCAACCATCTATCTAAACTTCTAAAATCACTAAAGACCAAAGACAAAATAAATGTGAAAGGTTATTTTGCTTGGTTTAGAGAAGTACTCTCTGTCTCGTGTTAATTCGACTAAATTTTGACCATTATTACTCACAAATTATAATGAGTTACAATATAATATTAACATTATTGTAACTTTAGTATAATATCTTTCCGGTGTTAATTTCATATAATATAAAAAAACCAATTCCAAGTAATCTAATATATTATTGTAATTTGTGAATAATTAACGGTCAAAGTTTAATCAAATTAACACTCATTTACAGATGAATGTAGTATAAACATAAGCAACTTTAATGACTCCCACAGTACACTCATACAGTATAGAAAAATCAATTCCAAGTAATCAAAAATAAATTTGAAACAAAATTTGTCTCCATGAAGAAGACTCAACGTACTCTGCTAAACAAATGTGAATGAACCAAATATTTCAAATACAATAGCGATTCATGTTTTTGGGTTGTTAGTGGGGATCGAACATTTCCACATCACCCATAATCGCTATATTTTGGAATAATTTATTCATACTTTTCACATTAAAAAAAATACGTGAGTAAGTGGTTGTACAAATTATCAAAAAAAGAAAAAGTGGTTGTACAAATTTCCGAAAAAAAAAGAAGAAAAAAGATAAAATGGGTGATGAAAGGTGGAACTTTGCAGCGTTCCTATTTTCATCCCCCGTTGTATCAAAATTTAAGAATAAGGCACATATTTGAAGACAAACAATCCCATATTGCAGTTGGTCTAAGGGGTCCATTCAATGTTAATTAGAAAATGAAAGAGACAGTTAGATTCTAGGATTTTTGTAGAATACATAATTTGTATTGGGCAGAGGAATAAATGGAAATTAGAAGGTAAGACAGGAAAAATAAGAATGAGATAGAAAGAAAGGAGTGGTTGGTAGTTGAATAAGATTAAGAAGGAACAACATAAACATAGTGACTAGTGACTAGTGAGGCCGACAATTCAAAATCTGGTGGTACTGCTTGCTGCCCAACATCCCTTCCCCACAACATGACTCCACAGTACTCTGCTTTCCCACTTCTGCATCATTCTCAGTAGTTATACTCAACACCTTTACACTCTGCAAATTTTTAACTTTCTTTTTACATTTCACTGCCCTATATTCACTGCATATCAGAATTCAGATATTACCTCCCTATATGATTTATGAACATTGTCAGTGATTTTCTCTATGCTATCTGGTCTATATCTCATCTGTCACTGTCACTGCCACTGCTGCTAAATACTGCAAAAGTTTACCCACCAAACTCCGTTTCATGGACTTTTCACCACTTTCAACAATGGAATGTAAATAGGCCCAGTTCGGGTCGAACCCTCCTACACTTCCGCGCGGGTCAGTTTGGCTCGGTTAGGGAAAAGTTCATCTCAAGCTTGGCTTAAAGTTTGTTGAGCTTTCAAAGTCGTTACCTGGACTCGGGCTCGGTTCATATATGTTGGAATCAAGCTTGGCTTGAAGCTTCGTTCTCTTCAAATTTTTAATTACAATAAGGATATAATAATCAAGTAGAGTTTAAGCATTAAATATTGAAGGATCTTAATAATCAAGTAGAGTTTACAATAAGGATATAATAATCACGCTCAAGCTCAGGCTCAGGCTCAGCTCGATAAACATCTGAGCAGAGGAGCAATTTAACCTGGTCAAACTTGAGCGGCTTACAGCCGGTTCAAATTAGTTATAATCTTACGACCTTCGGAGAGACTATGAGCTTTTAATTGTATTTATATCCGTGAATGGTATATACAATTATGTCGGGGCGGATCTAATAAGAGCTTGCATGTGGGGTTACATGACGCCGCTTAAAAAGAAAAAAAAATCGATTTTTTTTGTTTTTTTTAGATAAATCCGGTATTAATTAGTTGATTTGCTTGAATAGTTGAATGTGTCAATCAATCTTGAAAATGTAGCATGATAAAATATATCTACTCCACAACTTACCTACCACAAATTATTTTCTTAACTTTCATTACCCGTTTACTTTACCTAACTTAATCTTACCACTTTAAATAACAGGTCTTATTGATTTGAGTGTCATTATATATGTGGCCTATTCTTAGAAATATCACTCTATTTGCCATTAATTAGTTGATTTGCTTGAATGTGTCCATCAAACATGAAAATTTAGCCTGATAAAGTATTTTATGTTTTATTTTGTTCAACTCTCTTCTAATTTTCATTTAATTTGGATCATTTTTAATGTAATTAGGGATGACAGTCAGATCCGAATCTGAAGCGAATCTGCTCCGATCCGCAGTACAAAATCTGAGTCAGGTCCGATAAAAACAAATCTGAATATGAATCCAATTAAGAAAATCCGACGCCGATTATAATTGGAGCGGATATAGAGGTGACCACCTCCGATCCAATTAGGTCCGATTACAATAATAAATATATTAAAAAAATCTGAAAAATTATTATATGACCGAATTTGAGAATTTAGAGAATAATTTAAAACTTAGTTTTTTTTAAAGAAAGGGTGTATTGTTAGTATTTTGATGGTTGACAGACTATTTCTCACCTGTTATAATGTTATATTTTTTGTTACGTAAAAAGTATTTTGATTTGTTGTTAGTGTTTCATTTTTTATAAGTAATGAGTATGATATATTAAATTGCAACAAAAATGTTGTCAATTAAATATATAAATAAAAATAAATAAATAGTACAAATGCTAATTGGACCTCCGATTATAATCCGAGGACCTCCACCTCCGATTATAATTGGAAGTGAAAGCTCATCCACCTCTGATTATTAATTGGAGCGAAGGTGGAGTTACCCACCTCCGATTCGCCTCCGACGACCCGTTGCCATCCTTTGCTTGAGTAACTGTTATTCTAATTTTGACCTTTTATATTTGACTTTGAACCTGCTTATTTGCGTTTTTGGATTCAACACTACAATTACCCATGAATGATATATCTAATTATTTATGAATATAAATATAATTAAGAATAACATGATCTCTCCAAAAATGTGCTAATTAAAACTTCTTATTTCAAAGCCTTTCTACCATAACTCCAAGATTAAAAACCCTAGCTAGTGTCATGGGCATTCATCCCAGACAAACCCAACAATAGGGTTTGAGTATACACATTGCAAGTTCTTACTTTAAGGGTCCGTTTGAACATAGGAAAATAACTTGAAAAAAGTAATTTGGAAAATGAGATTCTTTCCTTTGTTGGGATTGAAGAAAAATGAACGAAAAATTTAGGAAACAAAGAACAAAAAATTTCCCTTCAAAAATGAAAGGATAGTTGAGAAAAAAATTTTGGATCTAAAAGTCAACCTTTCTCTCCTTCATCTCTCTCATCTCTCTCTCTCTCTCTCTCCAAATCATATTATATGTTCAAGAAAAATGAAACTTGACTTTTATAAGTTTACATGCAAATTTTATTTTTCTATGCATTTTTCCTCAAACCAAACAAGGAAAAAAAAGTTGAATGAAAAATCAATTTTTTTTCCTTCAAAATTTTACTTAAACCAAACAATAGAAAGAAAGTTACTTTACCCCAAAAAAAAATTTCTCCAAATTTTTTTTTGTTCACGAGAATTTTTTCCAATCTTATTTTCCTAGGTCCAAACGGACCCTAAGGGTATGTTTAGTTCTTGAAAATGACTTATTTTTTTCACTTAGCGCGTGTTTGGTTCGGATGAAAATCACTTTCTGGAAAATGATTTTTCGATTTTTCAGTGTTTCTCTCTCATACATACGTTTTAATATTTTTCTCTCTTTCTTTCTCTCTCTCGTATTTCTCTCTCTCGACCACTCTCTCTCATGCCCAATTTTTAATTTATCTTTCTCTCAATCTTCTTTCTCTCCCACTCTCTCACATACGCATTTTAATCTCTAGCTCCATGCCTCCATGTTATCAAACAGGTGAAAATGTTTTCCGAAAAATTCATTTTTCTGTGTACCATGCAAACATGGGAAAATATCAAATAAAAATTCATTTTCTATGAAAATGATTTTACAAGGAAAACCATTTTTCTAGAAAACCGTTTTCCTTTGCACCAAACACACCCTTAGCTTTTTTATTTTAAAAAAAAGAAGTTAGCCGCTCTACTTTTAACAAGGATAAACTAGTCATTATATTTGTCTATCTATATCTACCTAATCTTACTATTTTCTACATAAATCTACTTAATTTTTCTACTTCTAAAACAATTTATTACCTACTTCTACATAAAATATCTAAACCTGCTTAAATTTATGCAACTTAATTACTTACCCAACTTCTATGTACCCATTGAAAGAACATTTTTATTGGTTTTATCATTAACACATTCTTCTGAATTTGAGAGGAAAGTGGGGCCAAAATATTATAGAGCAAATGAGCGGGGATTGACAAAATTAGAGGGATCGGTAAGAAAATGGGGCATTTATACTAGGGGTGAGCAAAAATTTTGGGAATCCGCTCCAGGTTAAGTCCCGGTCCCAAAATCCCGTTCTCGGTGGGAGCAACACTGAGAGTGGGACTTAACCTCATTTCCCGGTTTGGGTCCCGATCCCAGTTTATATATATAACAAATCAAGTGACTTCATATGATTGATAAACTTGTTTAATTTAATTTGTATTCGGTCTTTAAATTTATTTTATAAATTTATTTTATTTATTACTATTTTGAACTTAACATATTTTTTCCGGAAAAAAGTTACGTATTAGATATTAAAAAGTGGCTATATAAACAAATTGGCGCTCATTGTGAAATTAAAGAAAACTTTTGTAATTTATGTTGGTTATTAATGGAAATAAATTCAATAATGGGTGAAGAAAAAATAGGAAACCAAGACTAAAAATTTCCCGGTCCATGTGGGAGCGGGAGCAAATATTTGCTCCCGATCACAACCGGGACCTCCGAAAATTACCGGGATGCCGGTCCCGCTCTCCCCTAATTTATACTAAAAACGAGAAGAATTTTTGGACGTAAATAATAGGAAGTTGCACCTTATTGACCAATAATAATACGAACATTTTTTCTTAGATATGAATGTTATATATGTCTGTGGGGGTGTTGGACAAATATAGTACGTCGGCCACTTTCAAATAGAGGTTTGCTGACGTATGTGGTGGAAATCAGCTGAAATCCAATGAAGACTTAGAGGCTTGTGCCACAAGCGTCAACAAACCATTGTCACGTTGGAATCCGCCTCACATGTCAGCTAAGGTTATTAGAATCGGGATTAAACTCGGATCCATGGGGTAGTTGAGATTATAATCAACCTACGTAGAATCGTGGATCGGAATGCAGATAGTATTATCCCATCGAAGATTTTGGATTATAAAATCGTAGGATCCTAGATCAGGATTGGAATTTTAACAACTATGTATTCAGCAAACCATTGCTTGAAAGTGATCAGCTTATTATTTTTGTTCAACGCCTTCACAGTACATAATATTTATGTCAAAAAAATTGACATTGTTATTGATCAATAAAATAAAATTCCTTATTATTTATGTCAAAAAATCCAAACGAGAAATGAGAAATTGCTTCCATTTCATTTTCTAAGAACTAAATAAAGTCGGAAGTTGTTGAAAAGGTATAGTTGCGGGTAAAAACATGCAAGTACAAAAGATGTGACTGCATAGCATATATAGGTCAATGTAAAAGTTGACTTTAGCTAAGTGCATGTGTGCAACGCAGGTGAATGCAAGTATGTTAAACTGAGTGCATGCGCACTTAGTCTGGCTCGTAATATTTCCATCCGTATCAACTATAGGTGGACAACGGGCGGGTTGGGTCAGGTCAAGTCACGCCCCAGTTTATAAGTTACTCCCTCCGTTTCATATTAATTAACACTTAAATTAATTTGTTTTGTTCCAAAATAATTGTCACTTCTCATTTTCCAATACTTAATTTAAATATTTTAACTTTAATAATTTTGTTAACTTTTACTTTTTCAATAAATAAAAACTATTCTACTCACATCCTTTCACTACCTACACCTTGATATCCGAAAAAACACCTTGAAAAATAGTGTTATTTAATTATATCAGTAATTTTTTTAATTAAACATTGATACTTGAAAAATTTTGAAAAATGTCAATTAATATGAAACAGAAGGAGTAATTCACTTTTATTTTAAAGTTAACATAACGTGTATTTGTATAAAGAATGCAGGTATGCTAATTATTATTTAATATAGGCTATTAATGAGATGTTTAAATATGTTTAAAATTTAAGATATTTGGAAATACCATTTATTTTTATTTATTGATGATAGGCTGATCAGATCGGCCCATTTATCAACTGTAAACCTTGTTAAAGAGGTTAGCCTGTTAATGATCCAACAACCCACCCCTAGTATCAACATACATGTTTCCATCACAAAAAAAAAAAAAAAAAAAAAGACGGGAGGGGAACCCTGAGAAAGAGGGGAAGGGTTCCTTATCTAGAGCCACATTCCTTTTGTGTTGGCTTGGAAAAAGTCAGTATAGATTGTCTTTGCTGTAAACACCCTTGAGCCACACAAATATACAAAGAATCTTTCTCTAGTGTGTAATTGCTTCCACACCAACTTTTATTCCCAACTCCATCACATACAGTATCAACTAGTATAAATGTAACTTTAATTAATTACTATGCATGAGTTGTAGGATCGCTGACTGAAATTTTTGCACCTACGTAGACCTCTTTGTTCACGTCACATGAAAAAGATAACACGTTAACAATGTAGCAATTAATATTCCATTTGTCTTGGAGGTCGATCATCATATATTTGTGTTTTCTGTGGACACAAGTCACCCACTTGAAAATACATTGAATTGAACCTTCTCTTTTGTGCAATTGGAACACCAACTTTAATTCTCAACTCCAGACAATATGAGCTAATCAGAGAGGTAGACAACAGACAATATGGCATAATGGAATGAAGGCATGCAATAATGTATATAGCAGAAAATGAGATGTGTTGCTTTATAAAATATATATATAAGTGAGGTGAAGATTTTAACCAATTAAGATATTCCATCTTAGGATAGGAATTCAAACAAACAAACAGGGAACTATGAATGTGAACCAAATTAATGACTAGTTTGATCTCTTTTAGACACCACCACATTTGGATGTTGGTTGAGCAGGAAAACAATATAAACCATCAAATGTTCATGTGATGCCATGCAACTTGTCAAGTGTACATCAACTTTAACTTCAGGGATGGAAAAAAAAAACATATACTTAATCCGTTCCTATTTATTTGTCATTTTGGAAGAATGAAATCGAGATACCATAAAACATAAATTTGAGGGGGAAAAGAACAAAATTACTCTGTGTAATTGCTTTAATTTTTTTTAAGGGTTTATATTGGAAACATGGATGGAAAATTTGAGGGGAAAAAGAACAAAATTACTCAGTGTAATTGCTTTAATTTTTTTTTAAAAGAAGGGTTTATATTGGAAACATGGATGGAGAATATAAAGTTAATTATTGGAGAAAAAATTAGTAAAAATTACATTAAAAATATAAATTGTTGAATAATTAGCAATCGTTATAAGGTATAAGGTCCACCCTAGCACCTTGTTCATTAATTTATTAATATTATTATAAAAATTCTTCAATATTACATCGTGTATTAGCTTGAGTCCGTAATGGGACATCCCCGCCGTGGTACAAAGGCCATATATCAAAAATGGAATATTGTGTAAAGTTTGACAGATTCTCTAGAGCCTAGGCTCAACAATGTCAACGAGTAAGGGGAGTAAATTGTGTACAAAGCCAATCTAAATTCAAACAAGATAATAATGCAAGAGAACAGGACCATGCATGTTATATCAAGCTAAGGCTCTGTTATTATTCACTTGCTAACTTTTTACTTGACTTTACAATAAATCTGACCTTAAAACAGAATCCATTATTGGAGGAAGAGCACAAAAAGGATCCTCAATTTGATTAACCCTAGCTAGTAAGCCTTTTATTGATTCTGGTTTTGATTTCCATGCTTTTATGATTTGCAGTGGGCTCCCTTGTTAGTACATCCACAGCTCATTGACATGAAACAAAGTGGTACCTGGGAACAAGCAAATCTTAAATTTTTAAGGTCCAAAACAAATATCACCCACAGAATCACACAAAGATCTATATATCCATGGCTTTGAAATTGCACTCTAGTTTTAACACTATGGGGGCCAGTAGTCACCAGAGCCATTCAACTAATGCAAGTGAAGTTTTGATGAGACACAAAAATAAGACTTTGAGATCTTCACAATCCCACTCCCACAAGCATGAAAGCTACAATTCATCATTGTAGACAAATATTGGATTATTATGGGGTATAAAAACTTTTTCTTAGTCCTATCATAATCCTTGCTCCCCCTTAGCTTTAATTTTATTAAAAGCAAGATTTTTTTTGATCATTTTATGAAGCATGGTCTTATTTCTATGGGAGAGGTTATGCTAATAACTGTATCACCCTTTTGGTAATATTGTTAGCCTGCACTTAAGGTACATTTAATTGTAACCTCACATGCATCCATCCAGGACCACTGTACATACATGTCTTTAACCCAGCAAAAGTGAACCAAGCAGCATTTTCACTTACAGGCTACAAAAGAGGTTAATAACTTGGATTCTACATCATTTTCACCAGGCCTTTATCCCTTATGTGATATGTACTTCCCCCCATCCCATATTATTTGTCACTATTTTGATTTTTCTCCGTCTCTATTATCATTCTTTGACCAAAAAGTTTTTATATTATATTTTGTCAAATGTGATATTATACTTTTCATTGTCAATCTGATGAGAGTAATTTTATATTAAAATAATCACTATTTACATTAAGAAATCAATGATCAAAGTTTTAAAAATTTGACTGGATACAATTTTAAAACGGACAAATAACATAGGATGGAGGGAGTACAAATTACAAAACACATTGGAATCTACTTTAGAAGGGCATTGAAGTTGACTCTTTGGATTTGGGAGGGTGATAAAAAGGAGTGATTCCTAATGCTTTGGTCCTCCACGGATTTCCTGGAGACCCTAGCTCTATGCAGAGAAGTTAGTGCAGTAAAATAGTCCCTTCGTCCCTTCTTTTTTATTGTCAAAAAAATTAATTTTATAAAATCAATGTGTCTTGCAAATGGAGTGAAAAAAATATGTATGGATACCCCTCATTAAATGAAAGAGGGAATAAAGGAGAATATAAAAGATAAAATAAAAATATCATTCATTAGTGAGAAATTTTATTTGGTACGCTTCAACTTTTGCATATTTCAAATTGTCAATCACTTTTGAAATTATTCCAAATGATAGACTTATTTTGAAAATTATTCCAAATTGTAGGTTTATTTTGAAAACTTTAAAAATTATTCCAAATTTTCAAATACTTTAAAGCTATTCATAGTTGTCAAACACTTTAGATAATATTCCAAGTGAGCTGATTGTGAAATTCATAGGGAGAGGAGAAAAGTTTTGCGAGCATTATTTTAACAACGGTACAAAAAGAAGCTCACGAGATGAAATAATTTTCAAAATAAGTCTAGTAGTCGAAATAATTTAAAAAGTGGTTGACAATTTAGAATATGCAAAAGTTGAAGCCCCTCAAATGAAATTTCCTTTCATTAATCAAGGATAATATAAATATTTTAATTATTAAAAATATAAAATTGTCAAATAAAAAAGGACAAAGTAATTAAGAAAATGGACACTATATGAGAGACGGAGGGAGTATATGTGTTTTTCCTTTCCCTCCCCTTCATTGCGTCTTTTGATTTCCTACAACACCTCAACAAGGATCATTATAGAGTCTCCCAATCTTCACTTCTTTGGTACTACTAAGCACCATCAATGCAGCACTCTAGGATAGGAATTCTGACAGAATTCCATCCATTTTCCTCCACCCAAGAACTTTGATGGTGTGGAACTTTGTCTAAGAACACTGCATAGTTCCATGGAAGAGATCCAATTATATTTCTTTATTCAATTTTAAACCTTTTGAAAAAAAAGAAAAGGGTGGTCCCCCATCAAAATTACAACATTTTAATTAAAAGGAGCCTCACATTGAATATTATATAATAAAAAGGATGAAATGAGTTCTTATGGTTGTAGGTAGGATGGAATGAAGTTCTAAAAAATAGGAATTTTATATGATGTGGAAAGGTAGTCCCCCACCAAAATTCCAATTTTTTGGAACATGCATTGCATAGCATTTACAAATTTTCTTCCAAATACAAGGAGTTTTATTATTTATTTAATTATTTAATTATTGAAAAAGAAAGGGGACAGGAGAAATTAATTGTTGATTGCTCTTGTACTCTCCATTCTCAGCACCAACATGTTAAAGTGAATGGTTTATTGATACAATGAAAAGTCTGCCAACCAAGGATTCAGTTAATACAGAGTTTTGCATGCTTAACATCTTTATCTAATTAGCTTCGTCTTAGCTAGCTCCCAAGTACGGAGTAGTTCCAAATTAAACAAAACAAAGTTAAATGGGCCATCCAGACTTGCTTCATTTTCTCACTTTCTCCACCTACTATTTATTCTCTCGGAAGTTAAAGATTCTTTTTCCAGTCACACATTTCAAAAAAATCCATCAGTAAAAATGTAAACACATACTGTTTCGGACCACCATCATAATTAACTGAATCCTCTTGTCTCCCTCTCCTTGGATTATCAAAAGTCTAGCTACATTTTTTTTACTATCCTCACATGCTCCTTTGCCCCACAAAGCAATGCCTTTTTCCTTACACATTATTTTTACTGTCTCAAGATAAAATACACCTTAGACTTACTCTCTGTTATACAATAATTTCAAGCAAGTTAGTTAGATAAAATACACCTTAGACTTACTCTCTGTTATACAATAATCTAGCTGCATCTTGCATCTCATCCAAATCTTTGAGTTTATTATAATCTATAAACAATATAAAAATATTTATTTATTGATATGTTTTCATAAATATAAAAATATGCATGAAATGTTCTCATCCAAATCTTTGAGTTTATTATAATCTATAAACAATATAAAAATATTTATTTATTGATATGTTTTCATAAATATAAAAATATGCATAAAATGTTAATTTTCTACTATGATTGATAAAATGAGCTATTATTTATATTTTTTGACCTATCAAATAAGTATTATATTCTTGTAGTTGATAAATATACATCATTATTAGAAAAAATATTATTAAAAGTTAACAAAATGTGAAATATTGAAAATTCAAGATGGTTATTAGCCATCTTGAAGCAAGATGTATATTATGACCCTTATCCTTATCTAACTTTATTTTAACTTACCATTCAAATTGAAAAGACTATATTTTTAAATAATTTATATTTTAAATTTTTTATTCAACTCATATTTAAAAATAAAAAATAAATAATGTAACATTTACTTATCCGTGTTACTTTTTCAGTTTTTGATCTAACTTTCCTTTTCTTACAACTTAATTCTACGCAGTTAAATAACACACGTAAATATAAAAAAAAAAAAAGAAAGAAAAAGTATCACTCATAGGACAGGGGAGGCCTGTGAAGAAAAGCAGAGAACTGTACATAAACTGATTCAATGCATAGAAAGCAGAATTCAACCAGAATATAATAAGAAACTAATGCAGTGAGACAAGACAAAGAGTTACTGAGAACGAACAACTTCATTCCTCTCACAGGGCAAAGTTTGCCTCAGTGAGGAAAATTAAACTACCAACTTTATACACATCTAACCCAGAAAACAGTTCATGGGTGGTCATGGGTTAGATAAGTCCTTATCAAATACACCAACCACTAAAAGAAAAAAAAAAACAAGAAGAGAAAAACCCCGAAAAATATTACATGGGTTAAAGAATAAAGATATCCATGATCGATCATCCTCCATCCGTCCCATCTCCAACAAAGAACCAACATTGAAGAAAAAGATGGGGAAAAAAAAAGAAGAAAAAAGCATGCAGAAGCATACGAGCTTGTGCTCGTAACAGCTTCTCTATCCGAATGATGATTCATGAGATGAATATATAGATAGTTCACCTCAGCATGGAAGTGAGTGAACGAAAAACGACTTCTTCACAAGGGATAGTTAGGCCCATTTCATGATCAAACCCAAACTCTTCCTCTGCTCTTCTAAGCAAGCATTGGAACTCTGGGTGTGACAAGAATGATATGGGGACAATGTATCGAGTTCTGTTCTCCCCTACGTAGACGGCAAAATGGCCTTTGGGGACGTCCAGGGGGAGGCCATCTTCGTCGTAGCCATGTCTTTTTCCTAAGCTTGAGCATCGTTTGAGGATTTGCTTCAGCAATGCTGTCTGGGGTAGTTTGCTTGTCTTTCTGACTGCCATGGTGAGGTTTTTGTAAGTGGAAGAAGATGAAGAGGATGGAGAAGGAAGTTGAGTTGGAGAAGTTAGTTGTGAAAAGGGGGGGAGAGGAGGGTATTTATGGAGGGGGAAAAAAGAGGAAAAGAAAAAGGAAAAAGAAAAGGAAGGGGGAGAAAGAAGGGGTGATGTGGGGTGTAGGATGCAAAAAACAGGCCACGGGGGTTTTGGGGTCCTCCCTCAGCTCCCAAGGACAAAGGGTGGGACCCCAGGGCTAACTGCGCTTAGACTCTCTTTTGTTGTGCCTCCTAATGCCATTGTGGATCCCATCTCTCTTTCTCTCTCAGCCTCAGCCCTCAGCCCTCGGCCCTCAGCCCTCAGGGGCATGTATATTCACATGATACCCTAATTATAGGAACTAAGGATGACTCTTTTCTAAACCAAATGCATTTACTCCCATGCATTCAGCCTTTCAATAGTAACTTCCTGATACTGTGGTTTTTATACCTCATTCTTTCAAGTGATAATAAGATTACTAACATGTTATGATGTTACTGATAGTGAATCTTTGCGCCATCAGCCTTATATTAAGGCACTGTTCTTTCATGTGGTAACTTGCGGTACAGTACCGCATCACACTTCACTACTCAATATTCTACCGCATTTCACCACACTCCACCACACTTTACAATAATTATTATCAAAATATCTTCTTACTTTACTCTTTCCTCACTTTTCTCCTCTACTTTTTTACATTATCCCTCCTCACATACCACACCTATCACAACTTCCACCACAACTCACCACCACCCACCATACCTCACCACATTTTTTCAAATTCCACCGCACTGCACCATTACCACACCACACTACACCGTATAAAAGAACGGAGCCTAAGGCCCCGTTCTTTTATTTGGTGCAGTTGCGGTGTGGTTGGTCGTGGTGTGCTGAAATTTGAAAAAGTGCGGTGAGTTGTCGTGAAAGTTGTGGTGGATGGGGTCGGTTAAGAGAAAGAATGAGAAAAGTGAGGAGAGAGAAAAATGAAAAAATATATTGATAATGATTGTGGTGCATTATAGTGAAGTATGGTGGAAAATTAAAGAGTGTGGTGCATGCAACCCACCGCATAAAAGGACGGGGCATTAATACTGTAGTACTTGCAGGGTTTGATGGCACAAATCTAACTCCAACCTCATATTCGACTTGCATACAAGTCGCAACTAGACCAAGGGTATGTGTTAGGATATTCAGGGTGTTGTTATATAGCAGACAAACAATAAATAAGAGCGAAAAATAAATAAAAGTTCAACACAAGGAATTAACATGGAAAACCCTAAACCGAGAAAAAATCACGAACGATGCACTATCAGAGAATTACAATAATGTTTAAGAGATCCTCAGACCTCCACAATCTCTCACATATTTCCTAGAGTTACAATCCGAGAACTCAACATCCACAGTCGAGCCTCCCACAACTCCCTCGGGAACACAATGATTACCTGTCAATCTCTTATGGTCAGATGAAACAATCTCAATTGCATTCCAATAAACCTGACACCTAAGCTCTATTTATAGTACAAGGCTAACACAATTATTTAGGAATAATAGAGTCCTTGCAGCCAATAAATTACATAAGGAGGCGGTTAACAAATCAGTAATTTCATTCCCACTCAAACTCTTCTACCTTGCTCCTCAAGACACAAAGACCAACTCAAAATTCGTCTCCACATTCAACCCAACAATCTCCCACTTGGAGACCAATTGTAAATGTATCGCTGATCATCATCAATCACCACTTCAACACCTCCTCGAATCCTCTAGTGCATCCATCTCAATCTTGTTCAGCAAAGATTAATAAACGTCTCAGTTGACCTCCCATCTAGGGGTGTGCATTATTCGATTTTCAACCGAATAATCCGAAAACCAAACCAAATTGAACCGGTCCAAATCGAACCAATTATTAATTGGTTCGGTTTTCGGTTTGGACTTTTGACCTTATTCGATTTCCGATTTAATCGGATCGATTTGACTCGGTTCCAGCGAAAACCCATAAAAAAAGTGTTCATTATTTGTTTCAAAACCGAATAAACCGAACACCGACCCGAACCAGTTTTATTCGGTTCGGTTTTCGGTTTGAACTTTACCCCTTATTCGGTTTGGACCAATTCAGTTCGGGTTTGAACCGTTGAACAACCCTACTCCCATCAACTCCTCTTTTATGAACAGGCTCCCACTTGAGCTGATCACGCCCCTACAATTTTGACATACGCATCATCGTCAACAACTTAGGGAAATAATAGATTGGAATTTTACCTCGTGTTAAACTTGTTGAACAAGCCTTTTAGAATTATCAATGGTAGTATACACCTTTTTCTCCTTTCTACCATTTGCAATTACCAAATATAATTTTGCTACCCTCCAATGATCATCCCCAAATCTTGTTGTGAAACCCTCCTCATCCAGTTGACCCACAAATACAAGGTTCTTGATCAGACTCGGAATATACCAAACATTCTTCAACATCCAAGTCCCACCCTTAGAAGTTTTAATGTCCACATCACCTCTTCCTTAGGTTATCATATTTTGCAAGCCTAACCGTGCCAAACCGCCCAGTCAAAAAATTACTAAAGGTCACCCTGCTAGACGAAGAGTGAAACGACGCACCCGAATCTATCACCCAACTCTTTTCTAATATGTCAACATCAACAGTTAGGGCATTACCTAAATCCTCAGCAGAATTTACCGAGTAATGGTCATTATAATTACTTTTGCTAGGTTTATGACAATCCCTACCAAAGTGATTTCTATCGCCACAATTCCAACACAACACGTGCTCCATGTTTCGACTGCTAGATTGAGATCGACCCCGACCTGAGCTCCCACTGTTCCTCCTACCCCTGAAAACCAAAGCATTCCGCGAAGACTCGAGCATCTTACAATCTCTCCTATTGATTCTTTCATTCAGAACAAAGTTTCTAATTTTTCAAACTTCAGTTTCTCATCTTTCTTGATCGAAGATGTCAAAAAAGTCACAAAATTATCCCAACACTTAGGTAGGGTAGCCAACAGTATATTAACATTTATCACATCATCAAAACTAAATCCCACAGAGGTCAATTTCGATAGTGTCACATTTAACGCATTAACACTATCATTTATATCAGCATATCGTTAGACTCATGCATCTTAAATTCAAACAAGTGACGCAATACATATACCTTGTTCATTGTCAATGGTCTCATATGTGTTTTGCAAGGCCTTCAGCAGACCTTTCGTCGTTTTCTGATCTTTGACGTTGAAAGCCTCGTTCCGAGCTAACGTCAGTCTCACCGTACTAAATGTCTGACTGTCAAGCTCTTCCCAATCCTTCAATTCCATCTCATCTGGCTTTTCACCCATTGCAAGATGCAACTTTTGTTGGCAGAGCACATCCTCAATGCGCATCCTCCATCATGCTTAATCTTTCCCATCGAACTCCGAAATCTTCACAATTGCGCTCGCCATTGCCTCTCAGTCTGCAGATCAACAATGCTCCAACCAAAACTCTGATACCAGTTGTTAGGATAGTTAGGGAATTGTTAGCAGACAATCAATAAACAAGGGCGAAAAAGAAATAAAGGTTCAACTCAAGGAATTAACGTGGAAAACCCCAAACTAGGAGAAAACCGCAAACGATGCACATTCAGAGGATTACAACAGTGTTTAAGAGATTCCCAAACCTCCACAATCTCTTACATACTTCCTAGAGTTACAACCTTCCTAGAGTTACAACTTGAGAATCTCAACACCCACAGCTAAGCCTCCCACAACTGCCTCAGGAACACATAGATTACTAATCAATCTCTTGTGGCTAGACGAAACACTCTCAATTGCATTCCAACAACCTAACACCTAGGCTCTATTTATAGTAAAAGGCTAACACAATCATTTAGGGTTAATAGAATCCTCGCAGCCAATGAATTACAAAAGGAGGTGGCTAACAAATCAATTTGATTCTCACTCAAACTCTTCTACCTTACTCCCCAAGACACAGAGACTAACCTAAAATTAGTCTTTACATTCAACCTAACAGTATTCACAGATCGAGGTCCATGACCGCTGAGAGACAGAATTTGCTTTTGGTTATTGTGATTCAAAATGTAAGAAAACTTTTTAATCCAAACAAATTTCAACACATTAGGGGCAAGGGGGCTGGTAAGTATCAAACTGCTTATAATAAGTATGACATATCAACCTCAAAATTTTTCACCTATAGAAAGAATTTCACTTCCACCAAGAATTGAACTTTGGTGGGCTACTTGAAACATAGGGGTAGTTATCATTTGCCCACCACTTCTTTGGTTATCCTGATTAAGAAAATTATCTTCACCAAATTGTCGTCTCTTCTTTATGAAAAATGGATAAGGTGTGATAATTATAAACATAAGTTGTCCGAGGGTTAAAAAAAACAATAAATTGAAAAATTGGAGAAACGTAAACTAGAAATGAAAATACTACGTAACCAATTGATCTATGGGTGCCAAGGTAGGTTTTTGGAGAATCTAATGTAAGTATTATACTGCATACTACATCCTTATTAATCAGAAGAAATTCTTGCTTTAGACTTGACTAAACTCAAGGCACATTCTTACAAAAACTGAAGAGGATATTGTCATCCCCAGTCCCAACTAGGGTTGTTTATCGGTTCAAAATCGAATAAGAATCAAAGCCCAAATCGAAAACCAAACCGATAAAATTAGTTCGATTCGATTCTCGGTTTATTTGGTGCAAAACCGAATAATGCACACTTCTATTTACATTTTTCATCTGAACCGAGACGAACTGAACGAGGTAAATTGAAAACTGAAAACTGAAGAAAGGCTAAAGTCCAAAATGAAAACAGAACCGAACAAAACCGTTTCAGTTCTTAGGTTTTCGGTTCAAAACCGAATATTGTATACCACGGATCTGGCCCAACTCATGGTTAATACACACATGCCACAACTCGCAGTAATTGTGAAATTAGCTACCAGGGTCTAACTTCCAAGACATCGGTATACGGGCATGGAAGAAGTTGAACTCCCCCGTTACATTTTATTGGCTCTAAGGCTTCATTTGGTTTTTAGAACACCACACGAAAATGACTTTTTCTTTTTTTTTCTTTACTCACTAATTGTTTAATTACAAATTCATTTTTCTACCCTAACCTCTTCAGTCCTCCCTTCATTTCCTCCCTCTCCAATCCTCTCATTCAATTACCGACTAATTTGATATTCCCTCCATTTCATATTAATTGTCCACTTAATTAATTTATTTTTTTCCAAATTAATTATCACTTTACATTTTCCAATATCTAACTAACTAGTTTTTACCTTTAATCATTAGTTACATATAACTTTTCCCCTCACAAATCCCCTTTCCATATCACTTTCATCATGACACTCCCTCCTCCCAAACCTCCCTTTTAGTAGCTTTTATCTTACTACAACCTTCCACTTTGGTATTTGTGTTTTCGTAATATAGGTCAATTATTTTAAAACGGAGGGAGTACAAAAATTAAGGATTTGTTATTAAAAGAGGTAAGATAAAGTTAAATAACTTTTAAAAAAAGAGTAAAAAGGGTGACTGCTAAAGTTTATATATAAAAATAAGGTCTTATTCTTTTATCCGGTATTCTGCGATATGACGCGGTATGGTGTGGTGAAATTGTGGCTGGTTGTGGTGTGATTATGGCGGGTTATTGGTATGTTGTAGTGAGTTTTTTGTATATAAATATATAAATATTGTATTGGTAATTGTGAAAAAGTAATTTGTGGTGGGTTGTGGTGAATTGTGGTAGAATGATATTTTGTGGTGGGTTATGGCAAAATGCGGTAGGTTGTGGCACCGCAGTATGTCAACGACAGAAAAGAACAGGGCCTAAATACATTTTGATTGGAATGAAGAAAGAGTTACTTTTACCCATTAAAAAAATGAAGTCTAATTTACTATTCTTCCCTCCGACTTCCCTCTAAATTTGGAAGGGAAAATTTTAATTTTCAAGATGTCTTCCATTTATCTCATACAAGTTTTGATTCGCACGCATTGCGTGCATCAATTTGTTATATTTATTTTTGTGTGTGTATATATATACACATACAAAATAAATAAATTTAAAAATCGATGCAGGCGTGCGAATCAAAACTTGTTTTACTTAAAAATAAAAATCCTTAATAATAATTCGACTTTGGCTCATGATGGATATTGGCGAGTCGGTGCAGTTAAAATTATTTCCTTTCAGTTGTTTCTAAAAATAAATTAAATAAGTTCAAGATAAATTTTCAAAAACAACTCTTTCAAATGAATTCAAATAAGATAAAACCGCTAAGTTCAAGTTGGTTCAATATAATAAGTTTAGATAAGTTTAACTTGTAATAAGCTCAGTCAAAATAAGTTGGAGTGAACATATTCACAATAAAAATATAGTGAGAGTGTGAGACGGAAGCAATATTATTCATTATTGTTCGTTTACTCTCAATATGAACAATTATGCATTATAGATATGATCTTCCTCATGATAGTTATTTTGTTATTTATTTTACTTTTATATGATTTTAATTTCTATGTGGCAAATATTATCGAATACCTTAACATATCATTACGTTTCTATTATTTATTTGTCACATTGGATTTACTGATTGTTAAATGAGTGCAATTATGCAACTTAGAATAAAGTTATGATAAAGCAAATATTCCTTAGGCACCGTTCTTTTGTGCGTTAACGCACTCAAACGCAACGCAAAATCAATAAAACCTAACGCATGACAAACGCAAGATAACGCAACTTATCACAATCTACTATTCACCTCTACTCACCTTTTTATTATTTCTTACCGCAACCTAACGCAACCTAACGCAATTCAAACGCAACTTATCGAAACGCAAACGCAACGCACAAAAGAACGGTGCCTTAGTTAAGTAAGAATCTTGTCTTCTAAGACAACATAATAAAATAAAGGAACGAAAAGATTATCAGTAATACTCTAATTCTTATATGTAATGACAATCTTTAAATGAAATTGAATCTTTTCTAAAGAAACAAAGACGATTAAAGTTAATATTATACTTTGCAGAAAAACATCAAAAATAAAATAATATAAGATAACAACATAGGAACCTAAAAGAAATTAAAAAAAATAATAATATAATGTAAATTAGGGTAAATAGAAACCCAAAAAAATAAAATAAAGTAAATGACGGTTCCAATGTGATGGAGGGAAATAGAAAACATATATAAAAAAATAGGGAAATTGGATTTAAATAATCTGAACTTTGAGCCATAGTAGACTAAATAATCTAAACTTTAGATTTGGTTCTAAATAATCTGAACTTTCAGCATTGTCATTTTAGATGCAAGAGTTAAGTTGAGCTTCAACTTCACTTGCGGGATGATGTGGTAAGCGGAATGCGTGCGCAGGCTTTTTAGTTTTGCCATGTCAGCTTAATATTGTCATCCAGCCGCCGAGTTAAGTTCAACTTAACTCGGTGGCGTGTTACTGAAAATGACAACGCTGAAAGTTCAGATTATTTAGAATCAAATCTAAAGTTTAGATTATTTAGTCTACTATGGGCCAAACTTCATATTATTCAAATCCAATTTCCCTAAAAAATACTAACTTAAAATATGGTGGTCTATTGGTATAGAAATTGGAGGATTTTCCTTTGCATTAAAGGTTCAAATCTTGATTGTAACAATTTCTTTAATAATTATTTTGGTGCAAATAAAAAATATTGTAATTACTATTCTATCCTTATAATTTATTAATGGCGAAGGGTAAAATAAGAAAGTGAAATTTGCGCACCATAAGCATTTTTGGTTTTATATATTACATAGATTCTTCCAATTTTGTTCAAGCCAATGAAGGATTAGGAAAGTAAATTAAAATTAATTTTCAAAATTCTTCCTTCCATACTACTCCCTTGGTCCTAATTAATATATTCAATTTATTTTTTCATGGTCTTCATTGCAACACTTTTAACGTTAATTTTTTATGTTTTATCTTAAAAAGATTAATAATATTATATTGTATTTGGGTAAAAATAATTTTTATCATAAATCTAATATTAGGAATCTTGGATAATAACTCAACCTATAATTTAATAAATTAACGTTTAAATTTTAAAAAATTTGACCTAATTAGTCAAACTTAGGCCCCGTTTATTTATGCGGTGTGGTATCACACCGCACCACACTCTTTAATTTTCCATCATATTTTGGCACACTACATCACAATCATTACCAACATATCTTTTCATTTTTCTCTCTTCTCACTTTTCTTATCTACTTTTCACATTATTTCTTAACCTATCTCACATTTCATAACTATCATCATAACTCACTGTACCTTTTCAAATTCCACTGTACCAACCTATAATCAACCGTACCGTTGCCTCACCATATAAAAAAGGGGATATTAGTTAATTAATTTAGGAGCGAGGGAGTATTTCTAACGGAAAGTTGCCGTTATACGACTAGTCGCACTATATGCCTAGATTCCTCTGGGGTTAAGTTCTGTGAAATCACGGACTAGGAGTGTAACTGTACTGAAAAGGTACAAGTTCCCAAAACCGAGGTTTTGGTATTTTCTGTCTGTCCTCTGCTTCTGTGGAACTCACTGACACAAATCAAAGAAAGCAAAATACTAATAAAAACTCACAGGAAAATAAAAGTACCTCCTCATTCTCCTCCATATTAATTGTCATTTAAAAAATAATATAATTAAATTTTAAATATTTTAATTATAAAATTTTCAATCAATATAATGAATTATTTTTCAATAAATATAATAAAAAATATTATAATAAAAATATAATATTTTAATTATTAAAAATATATTATATAGTAATTATTAATTAAAAATTAATATTAAAATTATAAAAATTAAAAGTAAGACAATTAATATAGAGTGACTGAGTGAGTAAAAAAAGTAAAAAACACAATATCTTATGGCCAGCAGGCCCAGCATGCACCTGTGAGATTTTTGCAGAGAGGGTGCATGTGCTCCTACTCTTAGTGACAGCAAAAAAAATAAGATTATATGTTCAGCTCAGCACCTGTAACACTGTTGCAGTAACCCTCCATGTGTTATCCTGTCATTACTTTTGAGGTGTCTTCTCTACCTGCTGTTTATTATACATCAGATAATCTTCATTCGTTGCCTTCAAACGGTTATAGTTGGGAAAATTATTCAAATCAATTAACTGACAAATAACCAGATTTTATTTCTTTTCATTATTTCACATTATCATTCAACTAATTAATTATTTATTATGCAAACCTCTGGTGAAAGATTATTTTTCTTGATATCGTATCTGTATATTCTTGGGATTCAATTATGGATTATAAAAAGAAGTTTATCATTCACCTGCAACACTTTGAATTTGGTTAATCTATTATGGGGAATATGAAGAAAGCTCCTGCAGTGCTCTGTCTGCATATAAACTTGGAAAATTTTAACCCTAAAATCAATGCTCTTGTCTGCTTATTTAACATTTAATTAATACTACCTCCGTCCTTTTTTAATTGGCAAAATATTTTTTTGTCAAATTTATAATTAGAATAAGTGAATAACTATACTCGTTTGATCCATATTAACATAAACTTTTGTTCAAGTTTTTTCAACATTTTCCAAATTTCAATATATAATATATAATGCTATAGTCATTTTTGTCAATTTGTTTTAAAAAATTTGAGTCTGGATAAATTCAAATTGGTCAAATTCCGTTAGGCCCCGTTCTTTTATGCAGTGCGGTTGCGGCATGGTGGAATATGAAAAAGTGTGATGAATTGTGATGAAAGTTGTGGTTGATGGGGTAAGTTAAAGAGAGAAAATGTGAAAAGTAGAACAGAGAAGTGAAGAGAGAGAAAAAAGAAAAAATATATGGTAATGATTGTGGTGAAACACGGTGAAAAATTAAAGAGTGCGGTGCGGTGGGGGTACCGCAGCGCAACCTACCGCATAAAAGAACGGGGCTTTACTGTCAAATTCAAACGAGAAATTCATGTCTATACCCGAGTTCAATTGGGTCAGATCGGCCCGGATAATTCAAACGGAGCTAAATTTGAGTCAGAATACGGTTTGGACTTTAGACAATAGAAATCAGCGAAATATTATGTTCGAATATTCGGTCAATTCAATCAATATCAAAATTCGAAGGAAAAATCTATATCCGGACCCAATTTTTTTCCAGTCGGACAATTCAGGTTTTCAGGTTGGACAAAATTTTGCCAGCTCTACGTTGGTTATAGGTAATTTGACACTTAAAAAGAATTCTCTAATCTTCTAGCTGTGTTCTTTTGTGTGATATCATACCTCACCTACCTCAATTTACCAATTACCACACTAACCACAAACCATCACACCTTACCATACTATATCATGCCACACTTTAACATAAATAACCATAATTTTCTTTCTCCTCACTTTTCTCACTTCTTTTCACTTTCTTTTTTCTCATTGCCTATCACACCAACCATTTTTACTATAAATTTTATTATAACTTACCACACTGTATCACATTATATCACATTATCCCAATTTTTATCGTACTATTACTATATTTTACCCACACTAGAAAAGAATATGATATTATTTGACTACCTGTTCTAACTTCTAATATGTTTCACTCTTAAACAAGCTGAGAAATGACACAAAGGAGGCAAGCCTAGTTTTTAAATCAGGGATATCAAAGGAACATGAGAAGCACTTGAGCAAAGGCACTTAGGTTGTCCATTTTGGCAAAAAAAAAAAAAAAAGTACAACCCAGGTACCTCTCTCATTCTGGGTGATAGTTTAGGCATCCAAACCCTCGTCACTTAACTGGGGGACCTTCCCACTTCTCTCAATAATAACAATAATAATTCCCAACCCCCTCCCCTTCAAGTGGAAGGGGTCCCCAAACCGGAATATTCCATAACAATCAACGGTATCTGATAAAGTAATTACGGGACCGATGATTTATTACTTTTATTTCATATTATTTATCCTTTTTGAAAATTATGCAGTCAAATTTATAATATTTTGATCATAGATTTGTCTATATATATAATGATTTGTTAAATAAAACTGTTACCATTAGATCTATAACGAAAAATACTATCATAAAAGTATGATATTACAATTATTAATAAAAAATTATATAAGAAATTATCAATCAAATAATAATATTGAAGACCGTAAGTCCGTAACAGTCAATAAAAAAATAAATAATATGGAACGAAGGGAGTTAATGACAACTATATATGTTCAATTAACCCACATTGATGATGGTGATGGACCTCATTAACCACAAAACAAAGCATTAAACCAATGGTAATTAAGTGAGAAGATAATCAACTTGAACCTCCTTGACAATGATGGCAACACACACCACAAAAACACAATAACTATGGTAATTAAGCCTTAAAAGATCGTGTTCTTTTCTGCGGTTGTGGCAAGAATCGCACACATGATTCTATGGGCTACATAATAATCAAAATTCTCTACTACAATTCACCACAACCCACCACAAATTATTTTTTCCAATTTATTATATATATACAAAAAACCCACCACAACATACCAATAACCCGCCACAATTACACTACAACCCGCCACAATTACATCATACCGCGCCATACCGCGCCATACCGCATAAAAGAATAGCGCCTTAAGTTTATTACTGCTTATCCAGCATGTGCTAACATTTGGCATCACAAACAAGAGGACTCCATTCACACAGACTTCACCTCCTCCGTGGTCCTCCGATCCTGAGCTTGTCAAGCATTGCTAAATCAACGTGGAATCAGTACCACTCGTACATTTATCCACCTACATTGGATCTATTCCAGACAAACAACCTAACTCATGTTCTAAGGCTCTAAACCAATTTGGCTTAAACCAAGGAAAGACGGTAGCATACGGAAATGCTTCTTTTCCGTACCACTTGGACACCCATGTAATTCCATCGTACGAAATTTCCTACAACATACATACATACTGTGGGACCATTTTAACTAAAAGTTTAAGCTGTTAGTTGTAGGTCCAATAATGGTTTTATACTTTAACACATATTTGCTTGCTCAAAACTGCTGGAGGTAGCAGTAAATTTCTATGTTGGTATATATGAGAAGGGTAAGAGACAATCTAAAGTGTGTTAGGAAGTAGAGAAGGGTCCATGATCAATTATCAACAAAATAAAATGCATAGACCCACAACCATGAGCAACATTAGATGTATTTTTCTTAGGGTTTGATTGTGACCATACCTTCCTAGACCACATGTAACCCATGTTACTCTTGCCCCTATCACTGTGAAAACATCATACTGTCTAATGTTTTCCCTGATATTACTCCACGGTCCTAACAGTTAAACCCAAACCTTTTTCCTTCTTATTATAAATAAAAAAGATATTGTTCTCTAATAGGGTCTGCTGAAAAATAAAATGGGTGGTGTAGTCCGCAATAATAAAATATAAGAACGTATCGAAAATGATAGGGATCTGCATATTCAGATACCAAAACAGGATGCAAAACACACTGAGATTCACGGGCAGTATCAGAGTGTATAGTATATTACCTAATTGGTTACCTAGGAGACATGGAAAGCAGAGATGGTATAATTAAACAGAGCAAGTATATTAAAAGCATTCATATGGGAAATTAATGAGGGATTAGTCAGAGAAAACAATGAATTAATTGACAAGATGAGACCACCAGCTTGACTAATCTAAAAAGTGAAGATTGCAAAAAGATATTGTACCTGTTTACGGGGTCAATTCATGACCATTGACAAATTTGCTGAGGCATAAGCACATGCAGCAATGAAACAAGAGGATAGAATCTCCTAGCTAGCTCATGACGAGGATTACGATGTTGATTGAAGTATTATTTCTGTTATAACGCGTTCTTAATCACATGTAAGATAGTTTACAAATCACCTCATTAGCTGGAAAAAATGTCCTCAAATATCACAGTTATGGGGGGCCATTTTGTTTTCTCAGCGAAAATCACGGTTATGGGCCCATATTGGATGGATGAATCATGAAACATCCTTCTCATGGTTCACTTTGAAAGTAATATTATTCAAAATGAGGTACAAAAGTACCACCTCACAAGGCAATCAATCTTCACAAGAGAAGGGGGAAAAAACAAAAGGTATTGATGAGTGGGATTCATTTGATTTTCCAAATGTATGGATGCAAGTTGGGATATATTTGTTGAAACTTGAAACAATCCCCCCTCCCCCCCCAAAAAAAAACCACAAAAAAGGAAAAGGGAGGGGAGATTAGATGGGATTCATATGGGGTTGCTGTTGAGGTATGTCAGACTCTGAAACACATCTTCATAGATAAATACATACAGATATGAAGCATATAATGAAGGACATGGTTTAGACTATAATTTTAAACTGAAAATTTACCAACAACTCTAAAGTAGCTTGTATTTTCTGACATTGAACCCTGATGGGCTGTTAGTTGATGAGGCTGGTCCTTTGGTCAAACTTCATCTTCACAGATTGAAATTTGCACCTAAATCACTCAGAAAGAGTCAAAAAGTTCATCTGCAATTGCTTTTTGTTTGGAGACTAGCAAGTTCAGCAAAACAAATCATAGCTAGCTGTCTAGATGTAGGAAATTGCAGGCCAGTAATATGAAAAAGGCTTTAAGCTTAAAGACTTGCATTCAGACAGACAAAAGGATCACTAATTTAACCTGGAAGATGACCAAACTTATCCAAATTTCCAAACCATTTTGCATTACATGTAGCCCATCAATCTAATGGGAAATGTTTCTGTCACTAGCATCACCAAAGGTAGGAATAATGCATTGTCAAACTAAATAGTACAACAGTCTCCATGTTCACATGAAGCCGTTGATTATAGCAACACAGTAGGACCATCATCTCATCCAAACTTGTGCAGTTGCTGAACGCTAGGAAATGTGAACAACATTTGGAAAGTTCAATTTAGAGTAAGGATCCTCAAATTTTCTCAAAAACATTCGTGCGCTGGCACTTGACATGCATCTGTTTCGATAAATTATTTGATCCAACTAACATATCATCCATCTTTCAATTGATCAATGGGTAATTGAGTTCAGTTGGGATGTCTCTGTTGTCTGGTGAGCAGTTGACATACTGTATCTCTTCTCCCTCAGGATTGTAAAGGATATTCTGCATATATATTCCTTTTGTTTGTAGATAAAATTGCCACTGACATAGCTCATTGGCATGTTCATTCATGCCTCTTAACATTTGGAAACTTCAATTTAGACCAAAAATCCTCAAATGGGCCAAAAGCTTCAGAATTATGAGTATCCAGCTAAGATGGCATTCCCACATTCATTGCAGACAAGCAATGCTTTCTGTAATAGATGAGTTAACATAGTTTCAACCACTTCACCGGGTATATCAGTGACGAACTTCCATTTCTTATTCACCATAGAAGCTATATGTACGATGTAACTACATCAAATGTTTAATCATTCCTGCAGTCAAAAATCATGGAAACAAATTACGATAGATCAAAGTTGATTTGACCCGCCTACACAAACTATTATGACAGTGGCAAGTACTACTACTACTACTACATTGTTTGGCCTTACATCATCTACAAACATCTCAGCATGGAATCTAATGTGTGCCTTTAGATAACAACCATTTCTATGTTCTACCATGTGAACCAAGGGGCAGACACTTGTATAATATAATATTAGACTTGCAGACAGTTGTATAATATACCACATCCAAGTAAGAACCTTTCAACCAGTGACCATATGGGAACTACTCTCTCAATGCCTGTAGTACTTGTAGGAATTGAAGGACATATATGGCCATGGAATGGTTGCTCAAGCCAATTCCAACATGCATGAAACCTGTACTGTAAATGGCAATTAAAAGCAGTGCACCGAGCATGACTACCCAACGAAACATCATTTGTAGCATAAAGAGCGTAGACAGTTGCAGATGAAGCTGGTAAGAGTTTGGTTTAGAATGTCATATGAACTGAAAAGCAAGCCCCTTGAGTTATATAGTATAAAGTGATTGTCCTGCAAATTACATATCGCTCTTGTTTCCTCATAAGTTGAACTTGAACACATGAAAATGGTGGCAAGTGCTCCAATTACTGTGTATAGTACTATAACAAGCTGGAATTGCCTCCCTAGTCGTCTCTACACACTTGGTTACCTTCTTTAACACGTAATTTTGCATCCCCCTATCACTGACTACTACAGGATGTATTATGTATCCCAAGTTACTTATCAGTAAATCATGCTGTCAGGCAATGTAACAAATTCAGTATCAGTTTGCAGAATACTTGTTGAGGAGTCAAGCAGAAAACCAATATCAAAGTTGATTGAATTCTAACACAAAAGCATACATAATATAGCTCTTAATATAATCAATTATTTGGACGTTTAAGTCAAGAAACACTGACAAGGATGTATTCAATGTTGGAAATTTATGATTCAAAATTTATTGATTTTGATTGTTTAATGCTCATCATAATTGGTATTAACTTTTGGTTAGATACCACGTACCTTTCAGTCTATATATATATATATTTATTTTGGTAGCGTAGACAGAGGACAGAAATAAAGACATCATCAAGGAAGGGCTCGCCTCTTAGCCCTCTTGACTAGAGAATGTGCTTCCTTAATGCTAGTTTTCTTGTTAAGGATAAAACAAACATCGAAATTAAAAAAATATTGCCGATAAATGATATCTTGGTCTTCGCAAAACAACTTCGATCTTTTGGCGCCCTCATCCTCCATTTTGAGTCGGTGCTTCGGTTGGGCTTCGGTGGCCTGGAAAAGACTTCTCTCTGGCATCTTCCGCTTCATCCCTGCAACACATTTTTTGAAACCATTAGGAGTTGATTACCCACCCTTAGAGACTCGTGGGCGCCTCCTATATGCATTGCAGCCTCTTCGAGTAGCAAGAAACTGTAGGTAGCTGTCATTTTGATGTCGCGGCTGACATGTTCCTGAAGAAGGACCTTGTGTATCAAAGAAGAAACCACTTCCTGTTTGCTTGTGTGTTCTGTTGCTCCCGCAAAGTTTTTCTGTTGCTCCCGCAAAGTTTATCTCCATAGATAGTGGCGAGGCATCACCTTGATCGTCCACTATCATGTCCTCCACTGATACTGAATTTGTTACATTGCCTGACAGTGTTTCTTGACTTAAACGTCCAAATAATTGATTATATTAAGAGCTATATTATGTATGCTTTTGTGTTTGAATTCAATAAACTTTGATATTGGTTTTCTGCTTGATTCCTCAACAAGTATTCTGCAAACTGATACTGAATTTGTTACATTGCCTGACAGCATGATTTGCTGATGAGTAACTTGGGATACATCATACATCCTGTAGTATTATATTTATTTGTTTATTACTTCTCCTAATTATTTTGGTTGGGGCCTAACTTTGTTGAAGTGGAGATTTTTAAGGAATTTATTTTGGTTGTTTACTTTTGCCGGCTAGTTTTTTTTTTTTTTTTGAGTAAGGTTGTTGACCAAGTCTTCGACTCCTATTCATTCGGCCTGTTTTTTTGTCAAGTTAAATACAAGTTAAGTAAGTTAAGTTAGAATAAATTAGGACAAAATAGGATAATAATAAAATAGGATAGGAAACAATATGATAGGTTTGAGTTAAGTTAGTTGTTGGGTGAAAATATTTTATCAATAAAATTTGAATATTGTGGGAAAATATATGAAAAAGTTACAGGTATTGGAAAAAATGGATTGATTTGAGATTAATATAATGTTATTTGAATTTCTTTTTGATTTAAAATGTTATTTTTGATTTTGGTGTTTTTTAGTGAGTTGGGTTAAGTTAGGTAATTAGGTTAAGTATGGATAAATTAAAATAAGTTAGGTTAGTTAGATTTAACTCAACTAAAGAACATGGCCTTAGTCTTACTTCTAGGGATTTCCCCTTTTTTTAGCCTTGAAGGCTGTGGTGATTTAACAACTTTTAGAGACTAATTTCTCTATCTGTCAAATTGATACGGGTAAAAGTCATGTTTTGATAAATTTTGATAAGTTTAAGTAAGTATTGGTAAAAAGTATTTTTTCTCTCCTCACTTTTTTCTCTCCATATTGCACTTTACTGTAATAATCATAATTTTTTCTCTCCTCACTTTTTTTCTGTACTTTTCACATTCTATCTCCTTACCTACGTCATTAATCACACTTTCTATAAATTTTACCAAATAATAACTTACCACTTTCCACAATCCTTCCATACCATTATGTGCATCTACCATCTGCATAAAAGAATAAGGCCTAAGAGAGAAGACGTGCTTATACTTTACTATGTTTCATGAGCTATATGACTTCTTTTTTTTTTAAGCCATGTGGACAATATGTTATTTGACTTATTTGTTTGTAGTCCATGCGTTGGTGTGTATACCACTGTGCTTGCTGTACATGATGAAAGTAGATAGATTAATAAACTCCTATAAGAAACTCATTCCACCACCACCACCACCACCACCATCACTATCACCGTCACTAAACAAGCAACCCATAGAAATAACAAAGTAGCTAGAAAATGATAGAGAGAATTTCTCTCTGGCCAACTTGACTTCTTTCTAGACCCTTCTTTCCTTCGTTGCTTCATATCTTCCATGGCATCCTTTGATGTTTACGATTCTCTTCTCTTTGCTCTCTGTATCTTCGACGGTGGTTGTCTCCTTGGTTTCCTCGTTCAGGTATGGGTTTTACCTCTGATGGAGACCATCCAGCATCAGTCACAGCAGAAGAAACAATCCAGGGAGAAACAAAAACAGACCAAGAGATGGAAGCTGATTCAGCAACAACAGCAACACAAGCATCTTCTACATCATCTTCATCACAAAAAAATGTTGATTCAGCATTATCAGGAGCAACATCACCACCAGCCAGCCTTATTGTACAAAACTCAATAGCTGCAGGAGCAATTCCAGCAGAAACAGGAGGCTTCCACAACCAGCAACAGATCAAGGAGATTACAACAACCACCAGTCCACCAACAACATCCATCCAGGCTTGTTACACCATGTGAAGCAAGTTCTGGCCAACACAACCATCCATTCCACCAGCATTGGCGATTCAGGTCAATTCTAGTTCCCAACTACATCAGTCCAAGTCGTCATCTTTCTCAATTCTATATCTTTGAACTGAGTGAGATTCAGTAAAGGTTCCCTAGGAGATTTTTGTACCTTGACATGCATTTTCCAAGATCAAGCCAAGTTCCAGCATGTTCGAGCAAGATGTCATTAAGTTTCAAGCACCAAAACAAGCAATCCTACAATGGTTGTTTGTTATATGTTTTTGCAGAACCCCAGTTATGGGGCTAAGTATTTTTGTTACAGCTTCAATGAGGGTTATTTATGTCTTTCCCTACCTTCCTTTAGCTGTTGAGATTACATCCAGCTTAGGAAAGGCCCGGGAAAGTTACTGAGGTAACTTATAATTACCCTCCCAGCTAGGAAAGGTTTTGATTGGCTGGAATTGCCAACTTTTAGGTTTTGGTCCAATCAGAAATCAGCTTTTCTTTTCTTTTATTTTCATTTGTATCCAGTTTGTATTGGCTAGATTAGGATGTAATGTAATGCTTGTATTTGATTTCAGCAAGCTTAGGATTAGAAGGGGAGATTAGCAGATTACTTATCATTAAGAGCCTCTAATCAAACAATTTAGGATTAGCTATATATAGGCTTGTATTCAGCTGCTTGCAAACTAATCAGTGATATTTTCAATAGCATCTTGAGTGCCCGAGTTGAGCCTCTCGTTTGTGAGTGTCAGTAAACTCTCATTTGGTTGAATCTACTTCAGTATCTAGGATTGCCATTCCTAATGGTGTGTGTAGAGCTTGATTGCTACTGTGGTGGTGTGTCTGTATCCACTGAGGTAATCAAGTCATTGTCCTTGTGTTTAATTCTATGGTGTGTCTGTATTAGAGTGAATACAAGTTTATCGTTTTCATTTCTTATCGGTTTGTCATCTGGTCCAACTAATTGCATTCAATTAGCTTTGTTTAAGTCATCAGAAGTGTGTGTCTGATCTGTGTGGTGTTTCTAAGGTCAATACTCTGATCTCTGTGACCTTGTATACATCATCTTGGTACCAGAGCTGTGTTCTATCTTGGAGGGGAGTTTGTTTGTGATATTTGAGATGACCGGACCTAGTAGAACACCCCAATAAGTGGTAGAACATGCTTTGAAAGATAGGGAAGAAATGGAGCAGAAAATGAAGTTACTGAATGATCAGTTGCAGTACTATATGTAGTTGCATAAGACTGAGTTAAATAGGGAGACTGATGAAGACTATGTTGTAGGAGAAGGAGAAAATCCTTTTAGTGGGACAGGGAGA
This sequence comes from Portulaca oleracea, assembly GCA_029582165.1. Classification (NCBI taxonomy): domain Eukaryota; kingdom Viridiplantae; phylum Streptophyta; class Magnoliopsida; order Caryophyllales; family Portulacaceae; genus Portulaca; species Portulaca oleracea. The sequence continues at coordinate 18,676,528 of CM055869.1, forward strand.
AGAGGTAGAGGTCCTAGGCATATTCACAGAAGGAGGAGATACACCAGAAGGTCCCCTAGGCTTAGTGAAACGGAGGATAGAAGTGTAAGTGAAAGGGAGGAAAGGAGGGAAGACATGAGGATAGAGAAGCTAGATTTCAAGATAGATATACCTGAATATGCAAGAGAGCTAGGTCCTGATGTTTTCCATGATTGGTTGCAAACTGTGGAGAGGGTATTTGATTTGAAAGATGTGTCAGAGGAGAATAAGGTGAAGTTAGTTGCCTTAAAATTGAAAAAGTATGCTTCTACTGTTAGGTTTTTAGGTTATCTATTTTCCTAAACAGATACAGATTAATTGGCGGAATATTATAACAGTTATAAACAATTAATCATAACAACTGCAAAGGCTTTAGTAATTATACCTGATCGCTAATTCCTGCTGAAGAAGAGATTGACCTTCCTGATTCCAATGCTGAAACCCTCCTCCAGATTCCAATGCTGAAATCCTCTACTGAAAAGTCCACGCAGCGCTCCAGGAACCCGATTGCTAGATCGACCCGATCGAGACGAATCTCAATCTAAGATGTATGTGAGACTGTTTCAGGAAACTAATAGTTTTCCTGAAACTAGAACAGAAAGGGGGGAGAAGAACTTAGGAAAACCACTCTGGTGTTTCTCTAAGAGTCGAAGGCTGATGGTGTGAAATAATCTCTCCCAGAGACCCCTTTATATAGTGTTTAGAAAACCTAGGGATAGGGTTCAAAAACCCTAAAGGGCCGAAAAGAGCAACGACGGGATTTCTGGGCTCAACACGGTCCGTGTTGAAACAACACGGTCCGTGTTGGACTCCAGAAAGTCCAAACATTCGGCCCACGGTCAACACGGACCGTGGTGTCCCAACACGGATCGTGTTGGGTCAACACGGACCGTGTTGACCCCAATTCGGTTCGTGTTGGGCTGATTTTTCACGTAAAATCGCTTTCAACTTTTCTAAACTTGATACAATATCATTTAGGTTACATACATTGTTCCAGGGCAATCGACTTGTGTGACCTAAAGAGGACCAAATAATATAGTTGTAATTAAACATATTTAATTACCAATTATAGAGGTCTCTAGCAAGACATATAATTACTATATTACTTTGGTTTAATCTCCGTATATCGAACATTGTCGACATTCTAACAATCTCCCACTTGTCCCACAAGTGTTCGATTCCTTGAATTCCCTTGTCACTTCATCGCCTCATGTTCGGATAAGGTGTCGATGTCATCCTTATGTAAGGTCCAAACGTTCCTCGGTCTCCGAGTTTAGACTTTGAAAACAGATGATCAACTATTGATTCAATCGAGCTCGCCAAGCATTTTCATCAATCTCACCGAGTGGCCAACGACAATGTCCTCCTAATAGGGAGGACAATGCCATCTTGTTCGGACACATTCTCACATGATCCAACCTGCACTCGCCTTTATAGCCTCATCACATAAAGACGTTTGACGCGCTCCAAAGTCGCCAGAGACCATGTAGTCTATGTATTGAACTCGGATTTAGGAATTTTGAGTAGAGCTCTTATGACATTCCTAACTTAAAGAGCTCCCACTGCGGGTCAGTTCAGTAGTTGTTCTCAACAAAGCCCATGTGATTGATTTATGATGTCATCACATCACTATGATCACGAAACTTGATCATCACCTCAATCCTACATGCTAATTGTGTTGATATTATCACTGTTCCTACGTGATAATACAATTAGGAACCAGGTCAGCTATCGACCAAGACTAGCGTTATCAAGTTCACTAATGGGGTTTCAGAAATCGAACCTCATCCAATTTCCCATTTTGAATGCGCTAACCTTTTGGACATTTACATAATTCTAAACCACAATTGATGTAAATTTTGGAATCTTATTCTCAATGATGAATCAACAAGGTCATAATTCATGAACGATTCATGCAAATTTGATTTGTTAATATTCCGGAATGTGTTTAATACATATTGCCCATGCATGACTATCATGCTATAACTACAACAGGGGTTTAGTACATAATACTTGCAATGAACCTCGTACATATACAATCTCACTAATGACCTTTCATATAGGAAGATATTTCCGGAACACATGTTTGGATTCATAGTGAGCTTCAGTTCCTTTGCTTGAGTGATGGCTCCTATCAATAAGGCTTCATTTCTCTCGCAAGGCTAGAAACATCACCCAGTTCTGAAACGAACTTCGCAATCCTAACAGTTTCTGCCACAACTTCTAAAGTCGTGTCATACTTGTCTTATTTGTAGAATTAACCGCATGTCATGTTAGGAACTTCTTCCAGTTCACCTCAATACCACTCAAAACAGATCGTATAATTTTCTCTGACATTTCAGATAATCATATTTCTCTGCATGAGTGTAGCATCAATGCAACTCTTCACACTTAGCTTTTATCAACCACTTTAGACTTAGGACACATCCTTAGTTTTTCTTATACATATACAATTTATATGTTATGTTGGACTTTGAACATCTCATGGCATATATTAATCTCACGCCTGAAGCATGAGTTATATTTCTCATCCTTCTTAGAACTTCTGATTGTTTTTGAGACAATGAAATTCCGTAAGGACATGCCATAATTTTGGAAATTAATCCATTCTCGAAGTAAGTTGAACTATTCAACACCTAGTTAACTTTGATTCAAACAATCAAAATCTTTAATTTATCATTATAGATCTTGTTTCCAAGAAAATTCTTAGCCCCACCAATCCTTCACTTTGAAAATTATTTCGAAGTCAACCTCAGTGGAAGCAACATTGGAATATTCTTCTTAGTAGGCAGTATGCCAATCACATACGATATCGTAAAACGCTCCCACTGAACTTCTTGTAAACACAATATTATCTTTGGCACTTCCCAGTATGTCAAACCTTTTTGATATCCTAGTCAAGGAGGTCAATGATTCCAACTCCTAGGAGCTTCCTTAAGACCACAGATGGTCTCTTGAAGATTACAAGTATTCCAACAAAAGACCACTCAGTTGTGTCAAGTACACACCTTTCTTCAAAATCTAATTTTGAAGTCAGTCTTGGTGTCTATCTTAATGAACCCATGTTTTGCCTTAAAACCCTCATATGTCTGATGGCTCACACTTCGACAAATCAACCAAGTCCTAAACTTAGTTGAATACATGGAATCCATTTTAGACTTGGTTGCATGGAATCTTGATTTACTTAAAGCTTCTTTGATGTAGGTAGAGTCATTACTTTCTAAAAGTAACATCTCACGTTCATCCATAGAAGATCGATATCTTTGTGGCTGACGGAGTTGTTTACCTGACCTTGCTTGGAGTAATGTTCATGACATCCTCTCCTCAACATTTTGAGAAACTTCAACTGCCTCAACCTTGTTCTTAATTTTCCGACAAATAGGAAAATATGAACTAGGATCAAATGTGAGTTTTATGTGATGATTATAGTGTTTTGTGTCTCTAACTTGGTAAGTTCAAAATCTCTCCCACTCTTTCTTTTAGAAAATAACATATTCTCTAAGAAGAAAGTATTTTGAGACACAAACACTTTTTCTACAACAGTTTGTAGAAGTGATACTCCTTTCTTTCAGAAGACGGTTCAAGAACCTCTCTTCTCCTAATGCTTCCGATAATCTTTATTCAGTAATTACACTATGGTTAATTGCGTGTATCCCCAAAAAGTTAATCGGCAATGTTGACTCAACCATCATTGATCACACCATATCTAATAAGGTGTGATTCCTGCTCTTAGATACGTCATTGAGATGTCGTATTCTTAGAGGAGAGAGTCATGAAACAATTTCATATTCTCTGAAATGGTCAATGAAATCTTTGGCTCAAATTCTCACCTCCTCAATCTAATTGAAGGGTTTTTGATTTTCTTGCCAAGTTGGTTTTGTACTTCACTTTGAAACTCTTTGAACATTTTCAAAGGATTTGGACTTGTATGCGTATTAAGTAGATATACCCATATCTACTAAAAAAACGACACTTTAAGTGATTAAATATTACAGTAAACAAAATTCTAGCACTAGTGCTCATAGGCCCACATACATCAGTATGTATGCATCCTAATAAGTCATTAGCTTGTTCACCAATTCCAATAAAAGGTGATTTTAGTCATCTTACTCATCAGACATGCTTTGCAAACATTGAACTTTTCAAAGTTTAGGTTTTCCAAAATCCTGCACTATGCAGTTTCTGAATACATTTCTGATTAATATGACTTAAGCTTATAGTGCCAGAATTGTGTTTCATTTGAGTCATTTGTTCAAACTCTTGGCTCAACTATTAGCATCCTTTCAATCTTATCTAGGTGTTCTTCATTGTTTTGCCAAGATTACTTCATTTTGGAAATCTTTAAACTATTTTAACATTCCAGCTTCAGATGAATCTCATAGACATGAATCACCATGTGTTATTTTATTCATCTTGAAGATTTGAAGTAATTCACCCCTTGTACTTGTGCTCAATTGGTCTACATACATCCATATGCATGAGTGTTTGTTGGCACGTTCACCCTTTCTTGTAAAAGGTACAGTCATGCTTTGCAGACATCACATGTTTCAAAGTCTTATCATTCAAAAGTCTATCACTGTGACGCTTCTGAATGCGCTCTGATTTGCATGACTTAATAGATAGTTACAAGTTTTATGTTTGAACAAGGGTTATTCATTTCAAACCTTTTGGTTTCGATGTGTTGGGTGTTTATCCGAGATCCTCTCTCTCTAATTGAGAGTAAGAAACACTTATAATGAGAACATAGAATCACCTATATATTTCTCTTATAAGTCTTGAGGAAATGGATAAACAACCAACTCTTCATAAGGAACTACAACTAATTGTATGTTCCTATTTGTAGGCTGACTCTCATCCTTCAAAGCACATCTACTTTGCTGTAGATACTGCACATTTGCATAAATGCGAGTTTCACAGCCGGTATCTTATACTCAAAGTGGGTTTAATAAGGGTAGTGTGTATCATATACGCATTTGCCTAGAATTGAAATCATATCTCAAGTCTTCCTTATAGTTATTCACGCTCCCAGTGTCATACATGATCTGGTTGTTAACCGATTGCTGTCATTGGTTGGGTATGTACAACTGTTTGTCCTTACCTTTCCTTTGACTTCTAGTCTTTGATAGATTTCTTAAATCTTTATTTTCCCTTTGACTAAAAGACTATCTTCGATCGCCAATCTTTTGGCTAAAGGGGGTCTGAGGTTTCTCATGTTTTAAATTAGTCAAATTATTTCAACATGAGTGCCAACAATTGGCTTTTATCTAGCTCAACCGAGACTATCTGGTTATTGGTTTTATATTTATCAACTCTAACTAGTTCGAAGAACTTGGTTTTGAGTTTGGAAATATTGAAAAAAAAACTTCCTCTAACCTTCAAACATTTTGAAGTTAAAGTTGTATGAATACTATGACATTACATGTGTTCATTTGGCTTGATTGACCTCTTAATATTGATGCCTAGCTCAATGTTATATCAAAGACATATTTCTTTTAATTCGCCCTCAAGACAATCTTGCGATGGCAATGCCAATTAAGGAATTGGTGTTAATTGTTTTTCTTTCAAGGAAAAACAATATTTTATTAGTGGTGGATGTTTGAGTGAAAAGACATAAATAATTCTACGAGACAAGTTGGTTCATTTTAGTTATTATTCATCAAAAGAAATTAAACTAATTTTAATTTCAAATCAAAACACTTTATCAACTCTCACTTAGTGTTTTAATTTAACCAAGACCCACAAGACCCATGGCTTCAAGTGGACTTTGGCCCAACAAAACTTGGTCACATGTTGTCTTTGGTGGATCATCTTATGATCGATCATTCAAAAATGACTCTTGGCAAGAAATTTGTATCGAATATAATATTTCTCTTCCTCTGCTCTTGGCCCAAAACTATTTTGATAGCCAATTTGAATTGACCTAGCTCCCACCCTACTTATTAATGATGGACAAATAATTCGCTTTGGCTTTCTTTATTTATCCATCTAAGTGGTGTTTCGGTAGGTTGAGCAATAATTCAATTATGAGAGTAGGTTTTATTATCCTATGCATGCAATTCTAGGTGAACTCTTTCGAAAAGCATAAAAGGCATAATAAAACATGCAATAACAAAATTAAAGCATAAATAAAACCCCTAGTATGGCCACCTAGACTTAATTAAACTAATTTAACTAAGCGTTGATAGTCTTCAAGAAAATCTTCTTGGGTCTTGCAACTTCCTTGGATGAGCTCCACTCGAATAGACACCTCCATTGCTGTTGGGCTCCCACTCAACTTGTTGTCTCCAATTACAACAAATTTGCAAAGTGTACCTCACAATTGAGGCCTTACATGAATTAAAATAAAATTAATTGAAATTTAAATTTAAAATTTAATTCAAAGACGGTACGCAGACCGTATTTCACCCAACCCGGTACGCAGACCGGTAAAACCGACTATCTATGGCCATACTAGAAGCACATGCAAACATGTAATATTGCAATAATTATATCAAATATAACACATGCTTAAATAACAAATTATAAAGGCATATAAATAATTGCAATATAACACATAAGGAAATAAGTACTAAATAAAATTTCCTAAAAGGTTTGCATGATTAATAAAATAAATAAAATCCAAATTTTATCTCAGATTCCTAAACAGATTTAGGATTTTATACCTATACATACAAAATACTTGACTTTCCTAAAATCAAGGAGTCTAAAAGATACTATATCTTTCAAAATTATTGTAAGTTTCCTAAACTTTACAAAATAATAGATTTTATGCCCATTATCTGATTTAGTAGTAATAGGATTTAATAATTAATTTCTAAAATTAATTACAAACCCTAAAATATACGAATTCACCAAAACTGCTGGCAACACGATCCATGTTGATCCAACACGGTCCGTGTTGCTTCCCAGTTTCGGTTAATTTCGTGAATGAAAAAACTTAAATAAAACTATCGTAACTTATCGAATTTAAAGATTTCATATCACAGCGTTATCTAATAACCTAATATGAAATATTTTCCAGAATTTTAACAATTTCTAAAGATTGTAAAAATTTAGGGAATTAAACCTTTTAATTCTCCGTTTAAGAGGAAAATAAATAATAATAATAGTCCGATAAGTTTAAAAATAAAATTTTATAATTTTCCCATACAGTAGGTTCATCCAATATGCTACTGTAAAAATTTCAGATTTTTATCAAATTTCGAAAATTAGAATAAAATTCAGAAAAGTAAACAATTGTACTTTTCTATTAATCTGAAAATTAAAGGAAAATTAGTAAACGATTTCGAAAATTCACGAAAATTTTATCCATAACAGAACGGTTACACAATAACCTACTGTAAAATTTTTAGAAAATTTACAAATTTCTATAAATATACAAAATTCAGAGAAGCAACAAATTTATTTCTCTGAGATCTGAAAATCTAAATTATAAAATATAATTTGATTGGATAAATTAACGGAAAATTTTTCCCTAAAAGTATGGTTACCCAGTAACCTACTGTAAAAATTTCAGAAGTTTTATAAATTTCTATAAATTTATAAAATTCAGAGAATTAAACAAATTTTAATTCACTTCAGATCTGAAAACTCAATTAAAAATCCATTTTAATTGGGAAAAATCTACAAAAATTATGGAAAGTCCAAAACACTTCCAGACACCTCCAGTAAAAATTTCAGAAATTTTCGAGTTCGTTTGATAGTTTATTTCGATTTTTCATGTTTACCGTAAATAAACTAAATCAGAAAATTAATTCTACAAAACCCTATTTTGCGAATTTAAACCTATTTCATGCATTGCCTACTGTTTAACAACATTAAACGTGATTGCTTCTAAAACATTCAAAATTAAATCGAGTTCATGCTATATTTAACAATTAAACAAACATAAAATCGATTAATGAAAGGCAATAAGAAACAAATAATAACAAAGCATGAAATTTTACAATAAAATCTCAGATTTATGAACATCAAAGATTAAAACTTTCATAAAGATTCAAAATTTTAGGCATAAATCTACTCTAGCATATTCATAATATAATTCAACTATTGACAAAATTAATTATGAATACAAGTACAATACTTTAGCATGCAATTGGTGGCTCTGATACCACTGTTAGGTTTTTAGGTTATCTATTTCCTAAACAGATACAGATTAATTGGCGGAATATTATAACAGTTATAAACAATTAATCATAACAGCTGCAGAGGCTTTAGTAATTATACCTGATCGCTAATTCCTGCTGAAGAAGAGGTTGACCTTCCTGATTCCAATGCTGAAACCCTCCTCCAGATTCCAATGCTGAAATCCTCTACTGAAAAGTCCACACAGCGCTCCAGGAACCCGATTGCTAGATCGACCCGATCGAGACGAATCTCAATCTAAGATGTATGTGAGACTATTTCAAGAAACTAATAGTTTTCCTGAAACTAGAACAGAAAGGGGAGAGAAGAACTTAGGAAAACCACTCTGGTGTTTCTCTAAGAGTCGAAGGCTGATGGTGTGAAATAATCTCTCCCAGAGACCCCTTTATATAGTGTTTAGAAAACCTAGGGATAGGGTTCAAAACCCTAAAGGGCTGAAAAGAGCAACGGCGGGATTTCTGGGCTCAACACGGTCCGTGTTGAAACAACACGGTCCGTGTTGGACTCCAGAAAGTCCAAACATTCGGCCCACGGTCAACACGGACCGTGGTGTCCCAACACGGACCGTGTTGGGTCAACACGGACCGTGTTGACCCCAATTCGGTCCGTGTTGGGCTGATTTTTCACAGAAATCAGTTTCCAACTTTTCTAAACTTGATACAATATCATTTAGGTTACATACATTGTTCCAGGGCACTGACTTGTGTGACCCAGTAGGACCAAATAATATAGTTGTAATTAAACATATTTAATTACCAATTATAGAGGTCTCTAGCAAGACATATAATTACTATATTACTTTGGTTTAATCTCCGTGTATATCGAACATTGTCGGGACATTCCCAACATCTACATGGTGGATTAATCTGCAGAGAAGGAGAATGGATATATGTGAAGAAAGGGTGAATACTTGGGCTGAAATGAGGCAGACGTTGAAAGAAAAATTCCTTCCGGACAATTACATGAAGGAAAACTACTCAAAGCAGCAACATTTGGTTCATGGAAGCAAATCTGTAGAGGAGTATACCAAAGAGTTTTAGCACCTTCTATGGAAGTGTAACATGCAGAAGAATAAAGTGCAAACTTATGTTAGGTACCTTGCAGGTTTGAATGACGATATCAAGAATGTTGTTGAGTTGCAGGTTTATGATTCACTTGATGAGCTAAGTTCTTTGGCTCATAAAGTGAAGCAGAAGAAGAAAGCTCGAGCAAAGGAGTACAACAGCAAGTATCCAGCCAAGCCTTATGCCCAAGCCTAATCCATACAACAAACCTTACAATCCCCCACAAAGAACCTATCCACCCCCACCCCCATCACAAGCCAGATATCCAGCCCCAAGACCACCTCAAAACCAGCCACAAAATGCCCCACAAAGAATCCCAACCCCTACCAGCAGAGCTTTCCCAAAAAGGAGATGCTTCAGGTGTCAAGGATTAGGACACATAACATCTAAATGTCCAAACAGGAGAGTAGTCACCTTGGCTGAGTTTCAAGTAGCACTTATGCTTGATCCTGAGCCATTTGATGGAGGAGATCAATATGAAGAGCCCCATGGAGAACCAGTATTTGATGAGGAGGAGGTTGAAGCAGGACCTGATGAAGGGGAATTGCTTGTGATCAGAAGGATCTTGAGCAGTTCAGTAGTGGATGAAGCAGCAGAACTAAAGGATAATATTTTCCACACCAAATGCACAGTTGGTGGAAAAATTTGTTCCTTGATCATTGATGGTGGCAGTTGCACCAATGCACCCTCAGAAACCATGGTGAAAAAGCTCAATTTGGCTACCAGTCCCCATCCAGCACCCTATACCATACAATGGTTGAACTAAAGCAAAGGTATCAGGATTTCTTTTAGATGCCTTGCAAATTTTTCAATTGGTTCAACTTATAGAGATGAAGTTTGGTGTGATGTGATCCCTATGGATGTCTGTCACCTATTAATTATGAGGAAGACCATGGATGTATGACAGGTCTGTTAACCATAATGGGAGAGCCAACACATATTCCCTTTGTTTGAACAGCAAGAAAATCGCCATCACCCCTCTTAGACCATCCCAACTCACGAAAAGAACTAAAAATCTTATTATTGAGCCAACTCTTGATGTCATTTTGCCAGCTAAACATCATGAGTTCAGTGAACAGAGTGTGCTCATTTTGCTTAACATTGAGGAAGACCTACCCCCACAAAATGACAATCCCCTATTTGAACCTATCCTAAACCAGTACCTACATGTCTTTCCAGAACAAATGCCCCCAGGCCTACCCCCTAAGAGATACATACAACATAAAATAGACCTTGTTCCAGGGTTTGTTTTGCAAAACAAGCCTGCCTATAGAATGACCCCAGCTGAAACCAATGAGATACAAAGACAGGTTGATGAGCTACTGGAGAAGGGTATGATAAAGGAAAGTCTGAGCCCCTATGCAGTACTAGCCTTATTGGTGCCTAAGAAGGGTGGCAGTCAAAGGATATGCATTGACTGCAGAGCTATTAACAAAATTACTGTTAAGTACATGTATCCGATTCCCAGGCTTGAAGATATGCTTGATGAACTGCATGGTTCAGTGGTGTTTTCCAAGATAGATTTGAGAAGTGGTTATTATCGGATCAAGATATGTAAAGGGGATGAATGGAAAACAACTTTCAAGACCAAAGGAGGGTTATTTGAGTGGTTAGTCATGCCTTTTGGCTTGACAAATGCACCATCTACATTCATGAGGCTGATGAACCAGGTTCTAAAGCCATTGATTGGTAAGTGTGTTGTTGTTTATTTTGATGACATACTTATTTATAGTCAATCTGAGTTGGAGCATGTTGACTACCTAAAGAGTGTGATGGAGATATTGAGCAGGGAGCAGTTATATGAAAATTTAAACAAGTTCCAGTTCTTTACAAGCCAAGTCACCTTACTTGGCTACATTGTGACAACAACAGGAATTCAAGTGGATGAGGAAAAGGTCAAGGCAATCAGGGAATGGCCTATTCCTAATTCTATTAAGCAAATTAGAAGTTTTCATGGGTTAGCTTCATTTTACAGGAGATTTGTGAGGAATTTCAGTACCATCCTGGCACCTATGACAGAGCTAGTGAAGGGAAAGAGTTTCTCTTGGACACCAGCTGCACAAAGAGCATTTGAAGAGATCAAAAGGCAGCTCACATCAGCACCAGTGCTGGCTTTGCCTAGCTTTTCCAAGGTTTTTGAAGTGGAGTGTGATGCTTCAGGTGTTGGTATAGGAGCAGTCCTGACCTAGGAAGGCAAGCTTGTTGCCTATTTCAGTGAGAAGTTGAATGATGCCAAAAGGAAGTACAGTACCTATGATAAAGAGTTATATGCCATTATTAGAGCTCTTCAACACTGGAGACACTACCTAATTGGAGCATAGTTCATATTGTATAGTGATCATGAGGCTTTGAAGTTCATCCAAGGCAACATAAGCTCAATACCATGCATGCTGCTTGGGTAGAGTTTATGCAGCAGTTTCACTTCATGATCCATCACAAGTCAGGGAAGCTAAACAAGGGAGTTGATGCTTTATCAAGGAGATATTTGTTCTTGCAGGTTTTAGATGCTAGGGTACTTGGCTTTGAGCATTTGAAAGTCTTGTACAAGGAAGATAAGGATTTTGGTGAGATATTTCAGAGGTGTCAAGGACACCCTCAGAGTCTGTATCACATAGACCAAGGGTTTCTTTTCAAGGGAGCAAGACTGTGTATACCAAGGAGCAGTTTTAGGGAGCTATTACCTTCATAAGTCCATGGAGGATGCTTAGCAGGCCACTTTGGCATTGAGAAGATCCTTCTCATGCTAAAAGAGCATTATTGTTGGCCTAAAATGAGAAGAGATGTGGAGCATTGGGTGAGAAGGTGTGCAATCTGTCAAGTAACAAAGAGCCATAGCCTACCTCAAGGGCTATACACCCCACTGCAAGTCCCTACAAGCCCATGGGAGGATGTCAGCTTGGATTTTATTGTTGGTCTACCAACATAGTTATTAAAATCCCGATCCGGATCAACGATTCTACGAGTTTACGATCCAAAAATCTTCCATCGATCCAACTCTTACTAGGATCTTAAAGTAGTAAGGATCGTACGATCCTGGTTTTGTCTGAATATTATATGTTAGAATCGCAATACGATTCTACGATCATGCGATTCGATCCACGATCCTACCTGAATTTGATAATGTTTGCACACAATATCATCTTTAAAATTTTGTCATAACAATTTAAATTTTGTATTGTTGTTATCAACTGATATACAATTTAACGTATTACTTCATTACTAATGAATAAAATGTTAAGATTTTAACAATCGTAGAACTTTATTTGATCTTTTCTAATTGTATTAGAATCTTACGATCCACGATCTGATTCTACGATTTCGATCCTAACTACGCCTATCGATCTTAACTAGGATCCCGATTCTAACAACCTTGTCTACCAAGAACACAGAGAGGGAAGGATTCAGTAATGGTGGTGGTAGATAGATTCAACAAGATGGCACATTTCATTCCATGCCATACAACAAATGATGTTGTAAGAGTGACAGAACTATACTTTCAAGAAGTTGTGAGGCTTCATGGGATCCCTAAAAGTATGGTTTCAGATAGGGATGCCAAATTTCTAAGTCATTTTTAGGTGACTCTATGGAAGAGATTAGGGACAAAGCTCAAGTATAACACAACATGCCACCCACAGACTGATAGTTAGACAGAGGTGACCAACAGGACACTTGGGACTCTGTTGAGGTCACTGATAAACACAGACAGAACAGGGATGGGACACTCTTTTGCCCCATACTGAATTTGCCTTCAATAGAGCACCTTCAAAGGCTACTGGCCTTTCCCCATTTCAGGTTGTATATGGGAGAAATCCTATCACTCCTTTGGATTTATCTCCACTAACCAATTCTATAAAGTTCAGTTATGAAGCAAGTACACATGCAGAGAACATTAAGAAGCTTCATCAACAGGTTAGAGAGAAAGTCATCAAGTATTCTGAGCAGGCAGCTACTTCAGCAAACAAGCACAGAAGTTTTCAGCCAAGAGGTCTTGTGTGGATACATCTTTAGAAGGACAAGTTTCCAGCAAAGAGGAAAGAAAAGCTAGTTCCAAGAGCAGATGGCCCATTTGAAGTCTTGGACAAAATAGGAGACAATGCTTACAGGTTGGATCTTTCAGATGACTATGGAGGGAGTGCCACCTTCAACATTGCAGACTTGAGACCCTATTTTCCAAAGCATGAAGACCTTCCAAGTTTGAGTACAAACTTTCCTCAACCTGGGGAGGATGATGGAGACCATCCAGCATCAGTCACAACAGCAGAAACAATTCAGGGAGAAACAGAAACATACCAAGAGATGGAAGGTGATTCAACAACAGAAGCAGCACAAGCATCTTCTACATCATCTTCATCACAAAAAAATGTTGATTCAACATTGTCAGCAGCAGCATCACCACGAGACAGCCTTATTGTACAAAACTCAATAGTTGCAGGAGCAATTCCAACAGAAACAACAGGATTCCACAACCAGCAGCAGATCAAGGAGATTACAACAACCACCAATCCACCAGCATCATCCATCCAAGCTTGTTACACCATAGTGAAGCAAGTTCTGGCCAACACAGCCATCCATTCCACCAGCATTGGTGATTCAGGTCAATTCTAGTTCCTAGCTACATCAGTCCAAGTCGTCATCTTTCCCAATTTTGTATCTCTGAACTGAGTGAGATTCAGCAAAGGTTCCCTAGGAGATTTTTGTACCTTGACATGCATTTTCCAAGATCAAGCCAAGTTCCAGCATGTTCGAGCAAGATGTCATTAAGTTTTAAGCACCAGAACAAGCAATCCTACAATGGTTGTTTGTTATCTGTTTTTCAGGACCCCAGTTCTAGGGCTAAGTATTTTTGTTGCAGCTTCAATGAGGGTTATTTAGGTCTTTCCCTACCTTCCTTAAGCTGTTGAGTTTACATCCAGCTTAGGAAAGGCCCGGGAAAGTTACTGAGGTAACTTAGAATTACCCTCCCAACTAGGAAAGGTTTTGATTGGCTAGAATTGCTAACTTTTGGGTTTTGGTCCAATCAGAACTCAACTTTTCTTTTCTTTTATTTTCATTTGTATCCGGTTTGTATTGGCTAGATTAGGATGTAATGTAATGCTTGTATTTGATTTCAGCAAGCTTAGGATTAAAAGGGGAGATTAGCAGGTTACTTATCATTAAGAGCCTCTAATCAAACAATTTAGGATTAGCTATATATAGGCTTGTATTCAGCTGCTTGCAAACTAATCAGTGATATTTTCAATAGCATCTTGAGTGCCTTAGTTGAGCCTCTCGTTTCTGAGTGTCAGCAAACTCTCATTTGGTTGAATCTACTTCAGTATCTAGGATTGCCATTCCTAGTGGTGTGTGTAGAGCTTGATTGCTACTGTGGTGGTGTGTCTGTATTCACTGAGGTAATCAAGTCCTTGCCCTTGTGTTTCATTCTATGGTGTGTCTGCATTAGAGTGAATACAAGTTTATCCTTTTCATTTATTATCGGTTTGTCATCTAGTCCAGCTAATTGTGTTCAATTAGCTTTGTTTTAAGTCATTAGAAGTGTGTGTCTGATCTGTGTGGTGTTTGTAAGGTCAATACTCTGATCTCTGTGATCTTGCATACATCACCCTCTCTTCCCCCGATCCCTGGGTTTTGTCGCCTTGTTTGTATGCTTGCGAAAGGTCTTGTCGATTCGCCTACTAAAGGCTTTTTAGTTGTTGGTATGATTTTCGTGTTCCACATGATTTTTTGCATGTGGATTTATTTAGTTTCATGGATTTCAATCTTTCTCCTGAGATTTGAATTATCCTTCAAATTTAATATGCATGGGTTTTCTCTACTCAATTGGAATTCAGAGATTTTCGATATACCTTCTACCATCGTATTCTGGGCTTATTATTGCCGCTTCATCTTTTACAACCTAGATTCTATGTATTTCTCCCTTACTCTCCCTGGTTGTAATAGTAATTTATGCACATGTTTGTTATCTTCATTTTTATGGATTTCAATCCTTCCCTTGAGATCCGAATTCTACACAGAATTTATTGTGCATGGATCTTCTATTTTCAATCGGAGTCTTGATTTTTATTATCAATCTATGTGCTAGCTTTGTCTTTTGGGATTGTCGTCGCCAATTCATCATCTTCATCCCAGGTTCTATGTATCTCTTTCTTACTATCCCCTTTTGTAATTTGTGCATGCACATGTTTGTTGTGGTTACACTTTTGGGATTGCAGTTTGCATATATCCTCCTTCAAGTTTATGACATTGATAAATTCAACCATGACATTTTTGAATTAACATTTATGTACCCACCCTAAGCTTTTGAACCAACTTCATTTAACAACTTTCTCAGTAAATTTAGCAACTTTTCTGATGAAAAATGTGTGATTTGTGATAAGATTTAATTTGTTTTATTGAATGACAATAATTCTAGCAAATACAAATTTCATCATAAATCACATATTCATTGGAAAATTGTTAAATTTACCAGAAAAATATCTAAATGAAATAATTTCAAAAATTTAGAGTATGTAAATATTAATTCAAAAGCATCAATATTAAATTAATAAACATCATAAATCTAAAGTAGGATATACAAAAATTTTCTCCTTACGTGCCACCAAACTACCCATATTTTTGGATCCTAATTGTAATTTTCTTTTTCCAAAGCAATTAATAATCAATTAAGTATATTAAAACACAACCCTCTATAATGAGATGATGCCATGTGTCAAACTAAGGTAGTGTTATATGATAATTTATTTTTCTTTTTAAAAAAACAAAAAACCAATCATGAAAGTTGAAAGGTCACATTATACCAATTGAATTTAATTTAAAAATAATAATAATTAAATATCAATCATCGAAAGTTATAGGCCCTGTTTGGCAACCAGCTGGTAGCTGTTAGCTGTTTAGATTAGTTGTTTGACTTTAGCTGTTTGGAAGAATTTATTGTAAGAAAAGTGTTTGGTAAAATAGATTTTCGTCAAATGTAACTCAAAAAACTTCATTAAGTAACTTTTTGGAAACTAACTTATTAGGTCCAAAAAGCTAAAATAAAAAGCCACTTACCAAACACTTCAAGTAGCTTTTTAACCTTGGTAAAAAAGTTTAAAGTTATCCAAAAAGCTAAATGTTACCCAAAAAGTTGGGCAACCAAACACCCCCATAATGTCATAAGGAATCGCAAAGTTGTTTCAATTACAATTCAAATTTCCCTACTTATCTATTAGCTATATTAAAACAAGACAAAAGAAATTGCCTATTTGTCATGTGTCATGCATAAAAAAAAAAAAAATCCATATTTTATCAAAATAAAATTTACTCATTTATTTTCAGTCATTAAACATTTGATAATATTCCATATTCTATTATATATAGAACAAAAGATGATAAATAAATAGAAAAGACTTCCGTTACAACTTACAAAATTTTATTCTAATAATTATGGATATGTAATCTATATCTATTATCCATATCTATAACCTAAGGGTTTTTGGATGCTAATATATTGAACTTTTGGAGTATTGGACAATAATGCACTGTACTTTAGGGGGTGTTGAACAATAATGCACTCAGAACGATTTTGGCAGTGACTGACTTGGTGGCAGTCCTACGTAGCACGTAGAGGAGATAAATTGACCCAAAAATATTTAAATTTATGACATATCAGCTAACCCACATATAAATAAAGAGAATAAACTTTGAAAAGAGTAAAAACAACATAAAGTCACATTTGTTTGAATGTGTTTCCGCTGAGAGATTATTGTTGTAGTTGTGTAAAATCGCATTTGCTTGTGTAAATTAGCTTACATGTTATATTTTAGATATTATTTAGTCTTTTCATCTTCTTGGTCTGTCATGTAAGATCGTCACCCAATCAGCCATCGTTGAAATTGTTTCGGGTGTATTATTGTCCAATACCCCTCAAAGTTCAGTGCATTGTTGTCCAAGGTTAAAGTCAATACATTATTGTCCAATACCCCTAAATCTCAGTATATTAGCGTCTAATAATCCATAATCCATAACCTAATAAAAGCCCAAATAACCACAACTGTTAGATTGCTACAGTACTCCACCTTTTTTGTACATCTGTCTACATCTACAGTAAAATGTCATTCCTACCGCCTACAGCCGATTCCCAATAATTTAATTTTCCTTCTAATAATTTCTCTCTCCCCTTCCTTTCTCCTTTGTTACTTTACTCATCAATGGCTGCCACTATCACAAACTCCCTGTTTTCATTTCACAAACTCCCTATTTCCATTCCAGAATCTTAGCAAATAATTAGTGAATATTTAATATGGCGCAACTCTTCAACTCTTCAATGATGCACTCATATTGAACCATTAAAATTTGTATGGAGTTTGAGGTCTGACCTAGAATAGGAGTGCCAACAATCTTTTGAAGGATTTGGTGAGCGTGGAATTAGGAGGGGGGAGAATGAAAGAATCTTCAATTATAAGCCTCATGATTCATGAGAAGGATGTATGTTATTGGTGAGAAGAACGAGGAGGAGAGATAGTTCTGTAAATCCATGGCAGATAACCATTGATGAACAAAACACAATTGGGAAAGGGAAAGAAGGGGGAAAGAAATTAAAAGGACAATTAAAAAAATTGGGGGGTTGAGCAAGTATTTACTGCCAGACTGTCAGTAGCCGGTAGCAATGGTATTTTGGGTGCAATTGCCAAAACATGATGGTTAGCCCCAGCAAAAATCCATCCGGCCCAAATACTCGAATTAAATCAGGTTTGGTCATCATTTTTTTATCCGAATTTTAAATTTGGACAATCGGTCATGTCCGATTTTAAAACCGGGTTGGATTCGGGTTCGGGGGAAGGAATTTGGATGTCCGAACTTCGTGTCAAATTCGGGTTGGACGCATTCGAGCAGTGTCCGAACACTATATTTCGGACAAAATATTGGAGTTATGTATAAATTTAGCGTAAATTCGAGTTTCATTATATTCGGACAAATCCGGGTTCAAAAAAAATCTGACAATTCGAGTCCGGGTTCAGACACCTCAAAATGTCTGAATTTGAAATTCAGATAGGGTTTGGGTTTGGGGATTTTTTTAGAATTTTCATTAAAAAATAACTCAGTGGTAAATTGGGATAAAATTTAATAACTTGGTGGTATACTTAGCTGAGTGAAAAGATGATCCAAACTGATAGTTGGATCTAAGACAAATTGTTAGAGAAAAAGTGAGTAGCAAGGTAACAGCGGAAGCGAATAACAGAATCGAAAACGAGATGACGGATATTACGACAAAATTTAGGAACGAAAAATTAGCGATAAAATCAAACACCAGAATTACGTGGGAAATCGAAGAACTCGGAGAAAAACCCACGGACGGCGACAGCCAGAAAATAATCCACTATGAGAAAGGAGGAGTACAACCTGATCACTATCACAGGGTGTGATGCGATCCACAAAGGAGATTACAATAACAATCTCTCAACACTCAACTCACAATCTTTCAGGATACACTGGGGAAAATATTGGTGAGACTCCTTTCTCTCTCAATATTTTCTCTCTCTCTAGCTCTCTGTGTTTTTCGATGTGTTTTTGGTGGAGAAACATGCACCCTATTTATAGGGAGAACTCCCTATAACCTAACTTGACTCCCACTCCAAATAGATTTAGAATCTAATACAATTAGGAAACCTAACACAATAAGGAAACCTAAATAATATCCTAATACAATTAGGAAACAAATAATTGTGAGATCAAGAGATTTGGTGATTTTAGGACACTTTCCTAACAAACTCCACCTTGGACTAAAATCAACGAATCATCGATCCAGATAAACATCTTGACTGTCGCCATCAACACGCCCCTCCGCAGGGCTCTCACATGCTTAGAACACCAACTAAGTCCAAACAATGTTCGAACTTAGCTATAGATAGAGGCTTGGTTAACATGTCTGCAGGATTATCAGAAGTATGAACCTTCTTCACCACGATCTCTCCTGCAGCAACTGTATCTATGATGAAGTGATACCTGACGCTTATATGCTTGGTCTTGAATGATAAGTGTCATTCTTTGTCGATGTATAGCACTGATCGTTCGAATAAACCACAGTCTCGCCCTGTGGTACTCCAAGCTCCATGACCAATCCCTTCAACCAGATGGCCTCCTTCACTCCTTCCATTGCAGCAATATATTCAGCCTCTGTAGTAGACAGGGCTGCTATAGATTAAAGTGAAGCTTTCCAAGATATTGCTCCTCCACACATGATGAACACATACCCTGAAATTGAGCGTCTCCTATCCAGATCTCCACCATAATCAGCATCAACATAACCTGCAACATCAGATGTTGCAGCACTACCTCTATCATACAGGATGCCCTTCTCCAAAGTACCCTTTACATAGCGAAGGATCCACTTCACTCCTTCCCAATGCTCCTTCCCTGGATTCTGCATATATCTACTCACCACACTAACTGCGTGGGACAGATCAGGTCTAGTACACACCATAGCATACATCAAACTACCAACTGCACTAGCATAGGGAATATTAGACATCCTCCTTACCTCCAAATCAGATTTAGGACAGTTCTCACTAGACAACTTGAAGTGTGCAGCTAAAGGAGTTGAAACTGCTTTACAGTTTCTCATGTTGAATCTGTCCAACACCTTCTCCATATATTTCTTCTGAGACAGGAACAACTTCCCTGCCTTTCTATCCCTTTGGATCTCCATACCCAAAATCTTCTTCGCCGCTCCAAGGTCTTTCATCTCAAACTCCTGATTGAGTTGAGATTTCAGCTTCTTTATTAGTGACATGTCCCTGGAGGCAATCAACATGTCATCCACATACAATAATAAATAAATGAAAGACCTTTCTTCAAATTGCCTGTAGTATCAAACCTTTTATACCACTGCCTGGGTGCCTGTTTAAGTCCATACAAGGACTTTTTCAATCTGCATACCTGTTCCTGCTTACCAGGAACGATGAAACCCTCTGGCTGCCTCATATATATTTCCTCCTCCAACTATGGAGGAAAGCTGTCTTGACATCAAGTTGCTCCAACTCCAAATCAAATAGAGCAACAAAGGCAAGCAAGGTGCGGATCGACGTATGCCTCACGACTGGCGAGAATACTTCGTTGTAGTCGATTCCTTCTTTCTGGTTGCAACCCCTTACCACTAATCTGGCCTTCCACCTTGCACTTTCTACACCAGGGATACCTTCCTTTCTCTTGTACACCCACTTCGCAGTAAGAGCTCGTCGCCCTTTAGGCAACTCACATAGCTCCCATGTATGATTTTTCTGCAGACTCTCCATCTCCTCTTGCATAGCTCCTATCCAATTTGAGGCATTCGGACAAGAGATGGCCTCCTGATAGGTAGAAGGTTCAGCACCTTCAGGAGTCTCCTCTGCAACACTCATAAGCAATCATAGCATCATCTTCTTCATTATATCGCTGGTCTCCGATCTCCCCTGGGACGATCTCTAGCAATGCATGGTTGTTCCTCCACCTGAGGAACATTCGTCTCAATCTCAGGCTCATCAACCTGAGTTGGTTCAGGAGCATCAGTAGTTTGCTCCTGATTGCAGGTTCCAGCAGCTCCACCTTGAGCCTGCTCCACCTCGAACACCATTCTTCCTGCATCCTTCTCCTGATTTTCTGCATCATCGTATACCAGAGATTCCATTCCGGATAACTTAGCGGTTTCATTAAAGGTTACATCTCTGAATAACTTTCATCAAATCAAGACACCACATTCTATATCCCTTAGACTCAGACCCGTAACCTAGAAACATGCATTTAACAGCCCTGGGAGACAGCTTCCCATCATTCACATGGACATATACAGGACATCCAAAAATTCTCAAATTAGAATAATTAATCTGGATTATTGTCCATACTTCCTCCGAATCTGGTATTCGATAGAGGCATGAGGTGATCTGTTCAGCAGGTAGCAGGCAGTAGATATCACCTCTGCCCAGAACGATTTGTTCTTCCAAAGCCCTGCATTCGAGAGCATGTAGCGGGCTTTCTCCAAGAGTGTCCTGTTGATTCTCTCGGCTACCCTGTTTTGCTGAGGCTTACCCACCAAGGTTCGATGCCTCGCAATCCCACGCCTCGCATTCAAGAATTCAGAATCAACAAACTCCAACCCATTGTCAGTCCTGAGTTTCTTGATTTTCTGCCTGTCTGTTCTCCACCAAAGCTTTGAACTTCTTGAAATATGAGAATGCCTCATTCTTGTGCCGCAGGAAAAACCCAAGTCTTCCTCGAGAAGTCATCCACGAATGTCAACATGTAGCGCTTGCCACACCCGGTGATGGCACTCTAGCAGACCCCACAAATCGAATGAATATAATCAAGGATCCTGTTGTTGTATGTTTAGCCCTTGAAAAGCTAACCTCTCTGTTTCCGTAGACACGGTGATCGCAAACTCCAACTTGTCGATCTTTGCGCCTTCAAGATATCCTTCTTGCTCAACATTGACATTCTCTTCTCGCCCGTGGCCTAGTCTCATGTGCCACGCTTTTTGTCTTTTGACTCATCAAGATTTAGGATCGCCATGCAGATCTGCCATCAGTAGACCCTGCAGGATGTATAGACCGCCTTCCCGATTCCCTTCATAAGAACCATGGAACCCCTGCACACTTTCAAAACACCATCTTCTCCTTTGTACCTGCAGCCGTTAGCTTCAAGAGTACCCAAAGAAATTAAATTTCGAGTCATGTTAGGGATATGACGAACCTCCTTGAGAGTTCTAATGATGCCATCATGAGTCTTGATTTTGATGCTACCGATTCCTGCAACCTTGCAGGCTGTGTCGTTACCCATGACTACGACCCCGGTGTCAACACTCTCATAAGACTCGAACCAGTCCTTATGAGGACACATATGATAGGTGCACCCTGTGTCAAGAACCCACTCATCTCTAGCTATCCTACTCGATGTGGTAGCGAAGGCATCATCCGTAACTACAAACCCATCACCATCTGACTCGGACTCTACGCAGTTTGAGGTACCAGGTTTGGTGTGATTATCCTTACCCTCCCGCTCGGTCTCTCTGCTTTGCCCAATGCCTCTCTATATGCCCCATCTTACTACAGAGTTACACTTCTTATTCTTGTGAGGATTCCTAGACTTTGAGCGGTGTTTAGACCTCCTCTAGACCCGCTTCCCTTACGCTCGATATTTCTACCCCTTACAACCATAGCATCACCACCCTGGTCATCACCATCGGTATCAAGTTTCTCCTTAGACAGTAAACTAGCCTTTACTTCACTAAGGTTAAGGTCACCACGATTCCCATACAACATGATTTCCTTAAATTGTTTATGTGAAGCAGGTAGGGACATAATTAAATGAAAAGCCTTATCCTCATCAGTGTGTTTTATGTCCATTGATTCCAATTCAGTAATAATAGAATCAAATTCACTAAGATGTGCCTGAATAGAAGTACCTTGGGGCATCTTCAACCTGTAGAATTTCTCCTTCATTCGGTACTTGTTTGCACGACTCTTCGACATGTACAGCTCTTCCAGTTTGGTCCAGAGCATCCGAGGTTTCTCGATATGCATCACCTCTCTCTGAATGTGCTCTGCCAAGCACAGATGAATCCCTGCCAGAGTCTTATCTTCAAGCTTCTTCCACTCCTTGAGTCGACTCCAATATCCTTCAGAGTTTTGGAATTCATCATCGCTCATTGTCGCATCAGTCTTCGTGTCGGGATACTCAATCACATCCCATAACCCGTGCTGAATCAGGACCGCCTTCATCTGCAGTCTCCACATAGTAAAACTCCTCGTTCCATTAAATTTTGGAATATCACACTTCATGATTGAAGCCATCTCCACCTTGTTCTGATACCACTTGTTAGAGAAAAAGTGAGTAGCAAGGTAACAGCGGAAGCGAATAATAGAATCGAAAACGAGATGACGGATATTACGACAAAATTTAGGAACGAAAAATAAGCGATAAAATCAAACACCAGAATTACGTGGGAAATCGAAGAACTCGGAGAAAAACCCACGGACGGCGACAACCAGAAAATAATCCACTATGAGAAAGGAGGAGTACAACCTGATCACTATCACAGGGTGTGATGCGATCCACAAAGGAGATTACAATAATAATCTCTCAACACTCAACTCACAATCTCTCAGGATACACTGGGGAAAATATTGGTGAGACCCCTTTCTCTCTCAATATTTTCTCTCTCTCTAGCTCTCTGTGTTTTTCGATGTGTTTTTGGTGGAGAAACATGCACCCTATTTATAGGGAGAACTCCCTATAACCTAACTTGACTCCCACTCCAAATAGATTTAGAATCTAATACAATTAGGAAACCTAACACAATAAGGAAACCTAAATAATATTCTAATACAATTAGGAAACAAATAATTGTGAGATCAAGAGATTTGGTGATTTTAGGACACTTTCCTAACACAAATAAATCAGGAATGATAAAGGAGAAGAGAGAAGAATGAATGATGAATTCTCTGTGTATTACAAGGGCAACGTGAATGGCTATAAATACACAACCAAAGAAAGAAAACAAAACAGAAGCAAAAGAAAATATCAAGAACAAGAAGAAGATAACAAAACTAGCTAAGCAACTAACTTAACTAACTCAATCCTTAACACTGAGAAGTGAGAACTCCCTTTCTTGGTGAATATGTCTTAATGATACACCTTATTCAAAAATTTTGCAAGATTGCTCCAAGTTCAATTTTTCATTTCCTTCATTTTTCTTTTTCAGTTAGCTTTTGGTTCATTACAATTTCAGTTATGTGGGTATATTTTTGTTGGGCATCAAGCTTGAATGAGTTACAGGTGGGAGACTCAATTTTGGAGACAATCTATAATGGATTCTCCAACAAATCCATATCCATAATCCATAACCTAAAAAAAGCACAAATGAACTTACCACTATCGCAATCTACAAGACATAAAACACTATAGTCTGTAGCCTTTGATTCTTTTAGATTTTTTAGGGTGTTTTTTACTTTTTTTTTGTTCAATCTACTATCCATTGCTTTTAACTCTTTTTCCTTTTTTCTATTTTTCTATTTCGTTTGTCAATACAATATATAAAGAGCACGTACATTGGGCCCTTATATTCGTTTTTCTATTTTTTATTCCCTTTTTTACGATTCTATTTATTAAATTTTCTTTCTTGGAAATTTTGATGGGAAATCAAATGTAGTGAACATAAAGTATAAATTTTTAACAAACAGTGTGTGTTTTTTAGAATTTTTATGTTTTATTTTGATTTTTTATCGCTATTTTCTATCTTAATTTTCTTATGCAGGTCATAGATTTGGGTGATGTTCAAGATATTTTATCTAATTTGGATGATGTTCCCAAAGACGTTGATAATAAGTACAAAAGCTACTTACATCTTATTACCTCTGAAGAAGCACGAATATGTGATAAAATATTTAATTGGAAAAATATGAGCGATATTGCATATGAGACTTCTTCAAAATGTCTGTATTTGACCGTATATCAGATGCTATCTTTTTTTCCAGACAAATGGCTATCAAATTAGGTAAGCACACGAATGTTCCTAACTATAAATTTTGGAAATATGCAAAAAAAATATAAAAAAAAATCACACAAGTGGCAATAAAATTCAATTATTACTGATAAAAATTTATTCAATTTTCACATCTAATAGGGTATCGATGCATATTTATATGACTTGCATTTGAGATCTCAAAGTCATGGAGTAAACAACAGGATATATTTCCCGGTCATGCTTCAGGTATTGAGCTACATTATTCTTTTTGGATTTCTGATAATTAATCCTTTTCGTATAATATTTCTCTCAAATACAAAAAATTATGCAGACGTCTCTATCACTAATAGATGATAGCGTTAAAAAGACATCAAAGAAGCGCACTCGTATTCCTGACAATGTCGTTGAACCCTATCTTCCAGAAGACACTGCATACGTTGAACAGGTATCTACAGGTTTATATTCCTATAATTATATTACAAATGGATTTGATATTCAACTCTTTATTTATTTGTACGTGTGTATAGGTTTATATTCCTTTGATGGACAAGGATAGAAAACATTGGATATTGGTTGTCATTAATTTAATGGAGAAGCAATGGTATTATTTGGATTCAATGAGGCCATCAGAAAATACAATTCAATTAGCATTTGATGTGGTAATCACACAATTTTACACTTCTATTTTTTTAGCAATTTATGTTGCTAGTATTAAAGCTAATTAGTTTGAATACAGTTACTGAAAGCATCAAGGTTCTTTAAAGATCATCCACGATTATATCGAATTTTTAAAGATGTATACGATCTGAGTCTTCAAATACCGGCGATGCATTATCAACCAAATTCGTAAGTAAAATAAGAATTAACACAATTACACACAATAGCACAATTACACACAACTCATGGTTTATAGTTTCATGCAAATTCTAATACTATGTTTATTTTATAGACATGATTGTGGCATGTTTGTCCTTAAGTACATAGAAGCGGTTGACAACTCTACATGGAGCCAAATACAAATCACTGTACGATTTTTAAAACAATTAATATTTTTTTAAGCTTATATACATTGCATAAATTTAAAATAACAAATAGCATATTTCCTTGTATGCAGTCAGAGGAGATGCGAGTGGAACGGTTGAAGTATATGGCTAAACTCATGGCAAGTGAATTCATCATAGCAAGTTTTAAATCATTAGATATGCATTAAATTGATGTTTCGATACACTCAAAGTGCATCTTAGAAGCGATGATATGCATTGTATGAATATTTAATTTTTTTAATCCACGTACATTGCATGAATTTTAAAAGTGATGATATTTGGAGATTTTTATGGAATATATTCAATCAAATTCGCCACATTCAATTAAAATAAATTAAACCGTTGAACTTATTAAAAAATGACTAGAATAAACATTAATTTATTCAAACAAACCTAGAAACCTAATATTCACCAATCATCTTTTGGGGTCCAGTCGACAATCTTAAGATCATCCTCTAATTTCTCAACTTCCTCCCTGTAGCCAACCTGCATATATTACATAACAGTTATGTTATTATGATTATATTTCTCTTCCGACAAACTTGCATACATAACACAATATTTGGTCAATGATATGTTTATAATTAGGATGACAATTACCTTTGTTATTTCTCTCTCGACATATGAATTCGGCATGAAGGCCATTAGCTTTTGACGCAATGAATCATCCTCCCCAGTAGACCTGGCAGTTTCTGACCCGACCCGATAACCCGATCCGAACCCGCCCCAAATTTCTGGGTTTTGAACACGATTTTTTCAACTAAACCTGAAGTATACCGAACCCGAAAATTAGCGGGTCAAACCCGACCCGCCCGTTTGACCCGAAAAATTAATTTTTTAAGTCCAACTTTATTAGAATTTGTGATTTTTCTTTGTAATTTTTAACGTTAAACTATAAGCGCAACTTATTTATTTGTTATTTCTCTAATTTAAGTTAAAATAGTTACAATAATTTATTGTTACTAGAAGATAATCATATTTTATTACGTATATTGTACAAAAAGTAGTATTTAGAGACCATTTTTTTAAAAGAAAAAGCGGAAAAAGGTCGCAATCATAACCCGTTGGGTTGACCCGAAACTGAAATACACCCGACCCGATTTACCTGAACTCGATATACAACCGACCCGAAACCGCCCACCCGACCGAATTGACAGGTCTACTCCCCAGTATCCGCTTGAGATTGAATCGGTGTATAGTTAGGACTTATAGCATAAGTTTCAAACATTTCACAATCTTCCATTGGTTCTTTTCCAGCAAACTTCTTGTTGAAAATTTTGCCACAAGTGCGCTTTGTATGACCAAAACCATGACATTTGCTACATGTTCGATTCTTTTTTCCTTTTGGTGCACCTTTTGAGACCACAACCTCTGAATCTTTTACTACCTTCTTTGTATCAAATAACTTCTCTTCTTTTTGAGATGAGGAAATGTCCTCATTAAGCTCAATCCCTTTTTGAGCTTCAATAGTCCACCTTCGTAGAATGATACCGCTCGGAATCTCTTTCATATTTGCATATTTCATAAGTGCAAACATATGGCGGCATGGAAAACCTACCGATTCCAACTTCATGCAACAACAACACATCATTTTAGCAGCATCATGCCTAATCACTATATACCAAATCTCTTCACGCTCAACATCTTGCAACCAATAGTAAATGGGCTCATCAGGACCAACTACTTCTTGTTGCTCGCTTTTCACAACATACTTTGACTCAAAGCTCATTTCTTTGCACAAAAGATTATAACTATTTCTTGTGTATACCTCAGCAACATGTGACTTGATGTTACGAAGCACCCCTTCTATAACAGGATATGTATGAATGGTTGTATGATCACTATGTCTATCATTATCTCTTTGTTCTGCAATTACTTGTTCGTGTAATTGAACAAGTTTGTATAAGTTGGTGTTTCGATCCAACCCTACTTTGATTGTTCTATGCATGGACTCAACCCTTTGAGTGCTCCGCATCCCTAGAATAATTAAAAAATTAAACATAATTAAAATTCTAAAAGCACAATGAAAGATAAATCAGTAGCAATATTTATATATACCTGCGAAGAAATGTCCACGTAGATATGCTTCAGCCCACTTCTCCTTATCATTGAACAAATCCATTGCCCACTTTTGATGCTGCACTTTATGGTGAGACGTGAGTGCTTGCCAACCAACTTCAAAATCGGAAGGAGTTTGATATTTGTTTACACATTTGATGAAGCCATTAGCAAATTTAGTGCCCCCATACTTTTTCACATTTCTCATTATATGCCACAAACATAATCTATGACATCCTTCCGAAAATACTACCTTGTCACCATCAGTGATAATTGTTTCTGGTTTTTGTCCATCTCCAGCTTCAACTAACTGCTCCAACAGCCAAATAAAAGAAGATTCATTCTCATGAACTACCAAAGCACAACCAAACGTCACTGTCTTCATATTGTGGTTGATCCCAACTAGCACCACGAGTGGCTTATTATATTCATGACATTTGTAGGTGCTATCAAATGCAAGAACGTGCCCAAATGTCTTATAATCCAAGCGCGACTGCTTGTCACACCAGAACAACTTCTCTAATCTCCCCACTGAATCCTCAGTATATCTCAGGTAGTATGTAGGATCAACATCCTTTTTCCCTTGTAAATAAATTAAAAGAGCTCTAGCATCACCTCCGTCAACTTGCTCATTCCTGTACTTATAAAGATGACTTTCCAGGTCAGCTTTCAAATACGGAAGGTTTTCAATGCTTCCAACTTGATTCACCATTGAGCGCATTATGTGGCGTGGTGCGACACCGACATCATCCAAATGTTCTATTTGCTTCTTATCCTCATCCGGAATGTTCCTATGAGACCTTGATTTTCACATATCCAAATAAAAATATGTATAAGACCAAGTAATATGATATTTAAAAAGTATACTAAAATAAATTCACATTTAGAGCATACCTGATGTACTTAGTGCCTTTTGGTGAATCAAGGTAATGTGTATGTAAATGCTCAAATTTTGCTACTATCCAGTAATCCCCATGCCTAATCCATTTGAACTGAATTGCAGCTTCGCAATTAAATCTTGTCAATTCTTTTGGCTTTCTTTTTCTCTGGCCATTGTTTTCTAGGTACTTTGGGTCACGTTCACCCTCCGCCGAGCAACAAAACACTTTCGAAGTTGGATGATCATCTGCTCTGCTCTTGCATGCACCTTTCTGTCGAAATCCAAATCCTTTAGACTTTGCATACAATGCATAAAATTTATGACACAGATCCAAAGATCCGAATTTTAATTGTTCCATCTCTCTCATGGTAAAATCTGCAAGCTTCTTGCCAAATGGATTCCATTTGTTTTCATCATCTAGATTCTCGATAAGTATAGCATCATCATTCAGAGCCATCAAGCACTAAATGAAAAAAATACAAACAAATGTTTAGAAGGCTATGTCATATATATGTAGAAAATAAAATAAATATTAGGATCTAACATTATTTAAATACAAGAAAGAAAGGAAACAAAAAATAAAAAACTATCAAATGTTAAATTTTAAATTTCTTTTTTTGGTTAGATCATTAGTTAGTTATGAATAAAAATAACGTTTTAAAAATGTTTGCACCATGTACTATTATAAAGAGAATAAAAATAACGTTTTAAAGTCACGTCCAATTAACAACCTATGCAGTCATCTATGTTCGATTCATAATTAAATTATTAATCATGAATAATAATAAAAATTAAAAATGTGTAGTCTTGGCAAATAGTAATTTGATTGAGATATTAACAATATTTTGTTTGAAGCACTAATTTTCTTTTTCAAATAAGAATTAATGATGATCTATTGTTCCTGTGAGTAATTAATAAATATGTTACTTCAAAAAGATAACAAATGAATATGATTACACAAACTATAATAATATAAAAATGAAGGAATTACACTTCATATAACATAATTTATCAACTGAAATGATGAGAAACTTTTTTTTTTTACTATTTAAATGATATAAATTAGACGTCAAGTAAGATGTTACAAATATAATCATAGTACAATTGGAAGGCAAAAAAAAAGGATTTACCGGTGTTTGAAGATGCCTTTAGTCCCTTTATTGACTTTTCACCGTAAGCAAGGAGATCAATCATAAACAACAATTGACTCCATGAGTAAATTTATATTTTTCGGTAATTGTACAAATGATATCAATATTAAATCAAGTAAGATATACAAATATAATTATAGCACATTAAAAAGAAAACAAAACAGTACTTACTGGTGTTTGAAAATGTCTTCGCCGACTTTTCACCGTAAGAAAGAAGATTGATCACGTACAAGATTAGTTGGACCTCATGAGTAAATTTATACAAGTTTTGAAAGAAAATTGATGACAATATTTTTTTTTTTTTTGGAAAAAAACTTTTCATAAGAAATTCTATTGCCAAATAAAAGTTATTGAAGCATATTACAAAATACAAACTAACCAAATTAAAAAAATTCCTATTATAACTTTATTTTGTAGGGAATAAAATTATCTCATATAATATTATGGTGTAAATAATATTTGAGTCTATAATGTGAGATTTGTTAAAAATGGAAACAAATTATTATGATATTGTAAGCATTTGAAAAAAAGCGAAATTGATGACAATCTTTTTTTTTTTTGAAAAAACTCTTTTCATAAGAAATTCTATTGTCAAATAAAAGTTATTGAAGCATATTGCAAAATAAAAACTAACCAAATTAAAAAAAATCCTATTATAACTTTATTTTATAGGGAATGAAATTATCTCATACAATATTATGGTGTAAATAATATTTGAGTCTATAATGTGAGATTTGTTAAAATATGGAAACAAATTATTATGATAGATTGTAAGCATTTGAAAAAAGTGAAATAAAGTTTTCTTTTTTTCTTTTGAACGCTGAAATTAAGTTTTCGAAAAATTAAGTTTTCAAAAAATGGGCCCGTGAGATTTGAACCATCAACCTAATCACACTGTGAATGGTTCTGAATGTCTAGAAAAACCAGCAGACTATAAAAAGTGTTATTAGATTACATTGCATAAGGAAAACCTATTAACAAAACCAAGACAAATTTAAATTAAAAAAAATCAGAACAAGTCTTCTTCTTCCTAGCCCTAATTTAGCGCCTCCTCCACCACCGCCAACAATGGCAGTCCGGCGAAGATGGACGGCCGGTTAAGCCTCAGCTTACATGCGACCGTTCTTCTTCTTCCTCCATCTTCTTCTTCTTCTTCCTCCATCTTCATCAACCTATCTTCTTCTTCCTCCTCTTCATCAACATATCTTCTTCTTCCTCCTTCTTCTTAAAGCTCACAAACAATGGTGTTCTAGAAGTTTTTTTCCATTTTGGATAGATTTGGGTGGTCAAAAATTTCACCGGTGTAAATGTCGCCGTCGCCGGAGGGTCGCCGGAAACGATGCCGGAGGAGGGTTGCCGGATTTCATGGGTGTGACTTGTGATGTGGTTTGGGATGAATGACATTCTCTGACTAATACTTTTAATAAGATAAACAAACATACCTTAGTAAATATTTAATTTTTGATCTTTCATTAATAAATATTTGATTAAAAAATACATTTCATAATTATATATTATATATGAAAATCAATGATCAAGATTAAATTCGCCACATGTACGGTTGAGATTCGTTTTACTTATGGTAGTTGTCATGGTTGACAACCACTATAAGTTTTTACTAACCTATAATATATATCTATAATTTATATAACCTATTAAAAGTACAGATATAATGTTGTAACATTCTATAGCAAATCGGTGCACCGTAGCATTTCATTCCTTTCTTCTTACTTTATTCTTTTCGTTTGGCTTTTAAAGAGCACAATGGGTATTCAATAATGAATTATTTGTCTTTTGATAAACAAATATAATACATGAAATAAAAATATATTATATTACAAATCTCAAAAGAAAATTGGAATCTATAACCTATAATATATATCTATAACTTATAAACCTTTTGAAAGTACGGATGTAATGTTGTAGCATTCTACACTAAATCGATACACTGTAGCTTTTCATTCTTTTCTTCTTACTTTATTTTTTTTCTTTTGGCTTTTGAAGAGCACAATTGGTATTCAATAATGAATTATTTGTCCTTTGATAAATAAATCCTCGAAAAGAAATTAAAATCAAATTAAAGCTCAGTAAATACGATATTTAACCACTATATCAATAGATCTACCTTCCATGTAATTTTACTCTATTAAATTCTACACTAAATCGATACAGTACTGTAGCTTTTCATTATTTTCTTCTTACTTAATTTTTTTCTTTTGGCTTTTGAAGAGCACAATTGGTATTCAATAATGAATTATTTGTCTTTTGACAAATAAATCCTCGAAAAGAAATTTAAATCAAATTAAAGCTCAGTGAATACGATATTTAAGCACAACGGGCCTATATCAATAGATCTACCTTCCATGTAATTTTACTCTATTAAAATCATTGTAAATGAAAATACGCTTTTATTATTTTGAAGCAAATGTAAAATTGTCTATTTCTTTTTTAAAAGAAAAAAACTCCCTATTTACTCAGTCCAGTATTATATGTTATTTTTGAAAGGAGTAAAAAAAAAGATAAATTGGTACTAAACAATATGGATATATTTTTTTTATTTCCTTTGTTGCCAGTTTTGTACGAAAATGAAATGTAGTAAAAAGAAAATACGTTAAGTAAAATATACCATAAAAAATAAGTCAACTATTTTTCAGAGCTATTAGAAATAAATTATACCATTATTTTATTCATCTTTTTATTTTTTAATTATTTCCTTTATTGGAAGTTTTGGATGAAAAATTTAATGTAAGAAATAAAATACATTAAACACGCACACGCGCGCTAACGCACATACACACATACATATGTATATATAATGGATCTGGTAGGAAGAGAGCCTAGATAGGAATGTGAGAAGTGTAATTAGCCGTTGATTTTAAATCTGAATAAAAAAAAAGAAAATTGGCAATATAACCTAATTCTCGAAGCTATTACATGAAAATATACAACACTATTTTTTTGGTATATAAATGATCTATAGTGTTAATTTTTGAAGACCTTTACTTATTTATTTTAGATTTTTAATCAATGAAAATCTAGGTTGAACAATAATTTATGTATACAAATTCTAATGGTGAATCCACATTCACTAAAAAAATTATTATCCTTGCTAGCTTTTCAATGAATAATTTAACAAAATCGAGAAAAGATTCTAAAATGCTACGTAGTATTTTTGAATATTTTTATAAGCAACTGTTTCAAGTGCAGTGAATCATGAGCTATAGTGTAATATGAAGATTACTACATTAATACATGAACAAATATTCATCATATATAACCAAATTAAGTACAATGCTTTGTACAAATTTATTAAACTATTGTCAGAACAAAACATTAAAAGTATTTACTAAACTATTGTAAATAAAGATACTTGACTTCATGCATATTTACACTACACTCCAGTATATTTAATCTTGTATACCTCGAAGTCTATCGCACGCGTTAACGCGTGCGTATTATAGCTAGTTACAGACAAAAAACGGCAAAAGGTTGGAGGATTAAAGACTCTCCAACTCTCATGTTTAAATTTTCATTATGTTGGTGTAGTCTCATGATTAGTTACGATTCATTGTGAATTGGTACTGATGTGGTTGAAGCACAGTGGTTCAAGACCTAGGTTTTCATATATCTTTCAAGCAATATTATCATGATTTTTTTTGATTGCTCAAAGTTTTAAAGGCTGTTTAATACACAACATATTCAATATATAAAGATAAAACAACAACGATTCTTCAAGTCATTTTACGATCGAGGTAAGTATTTTTTCTTTTTAATTGTAATTTTAACTTGGAGGAGTATTTTTCCTTTATAATTCATGTTTCTCTTTCGAAAGCTTAAACTTTATAATTGAGCAAATTATGATTTTACCTATTGAGGTTTAGTGAAAGTGGAATTTTACCCCTAAGGTATGAGAAATTAGGTTTATCCTACTTGAAGTTTGAACATTTTATTATTTTACTCCTTTTCCGGTGAATGACAATTTTACCCTTGTAGGATAGTATGAAAAGTCTAAGATAACCATGAGAAAAAACATGAAAAGACAACTTTACCCCTCCAAATAATTAATAAGATAATTTCATTGTGTGTTGTCGCATCCTTCATGTTCAAGTTACGTTTCCCCTACTGTAGAAATTTTATGTTAAGGGTAATTTTGTCAATTAATATTAATTTTATTAATAATTTGATATGCAAAGGTTGTATTTAATATTTAATACAAAGGTTAGGTGGGTTAATTATTAGTTGATTCAAATTTAAGGTAGGATAAAACTAATTTTTAAAACCTTGGGACTAAAATCCTACTTTCACAAAACCTCAATGGGTAAAAACCTAATTAGTTCCTTTATAATTTATTATCATGCAATTGTCATATCACTATGTATAATAATTAATATCTTGATAAAATTTCAAAAATAGAATTATCATGTATTAATTTGCCCGCTTCATATAAAATTATAAAACAATTGTGTTATACACTTGAAGAATTATGAATAATATAATGTTAAGAATTGTTTCATTTGATAATTTATTTGTTTATTTACAAATGTATGTTAATTTCCTTCGTAATTAAATGTATTGACATACAATGCATTCTAAAAAAATTAAATACTTAATCACGAAATTTTATTTTCAGTTCGGAAAATTATAATGTATTGGTGATACATTAAAATTTGTTAATGTCAATTAGTGTCAGATTTGATAGTTTATATTTCAATTTCCAATGATGAACATATCTACGCACACATATACCAAAGTATTATTGATAATAAAGCTATGTTAGAGTTACAATTATATTTTGAATTTACATTTATTATATTTCCTAAAATAAAAAATATGTCGAAGAATCATTTAGTCATTATATATATATATATATATATATATATATGTATTATGTATGTATGTATGTATAAGACTTATGCCAAAGAATTTACACACCATAGAAGGTGTTTGAAATAAATCCAATAATATGTGAGACAGAAAACCTACTAAAAGTTACCAATATGGCATGTTAATCTCCAGTACCCAAATTACAAAGATTAAAAAAAACTCATTACAATAATTCCAATTTCATACATATGAACTACATCCCACCAAAATAGACCAATGACCAATGCTTGAAATCACAACAGAACATGGAATAATGGAGGAAGACATGATTAGGGGAGACATTACCAGTCGAAAAAGAAATAAAGGATCATAAGCTAACTAAATTACAATACCAATGTGGAATAACTTTATTACATAATTATTGATCACTGAAGTGACTGACACCAAATAAAACAAAAAAATTAACTAATGTCAATATTTGATCCAATTGCAGGAAAACACAAGAATTGATGAGGTAACAACAACAGTCAAGCACAACACAACAAAATGCTAATAACAATTACCAAAAAAAAAAAAACAGTTTCGTGTAATTTTTAATTTTTGAAGATCGATATAATTGAAAATTATAATAAAACTCACTTACTATTTACCGTGCATTTTCAACAAGTGTTTAGCAAAACAAAATACTAAAAATTCTTACAAGTTGAATATTGAAGAGAGACAAGAAAATGTAGTTACAAATAAATTAGAAAATAAAAAAAAAAACTAAATAATCCATACATAGCACGGGAACAAAGATTTGTTATAATTTAAATTCAAGTGGCCGTTTGACTTGACATCACCCTAGATCTACCCATGAGAAACACGCGTTCTTGCAAATATACATGTGAACGCATCAACGATGTTATTATTTATTATGTGTGTCCACTTTGCATCTAATATAATGTTATGATAAGGTAAATTAATGGTTAGGATAGCTTTTTCCCCAATTTAAAAGGGAGGTAAGTGAAATGTTAGTATTTTTGTCATGGTTGTCGTGCATAGAAGTCTACGGATGTCTGCATATTTTGCAACTTGTACCACTCCTTGACTGGCATCTCTTCCAAACTGTCAACACTTATCTTGTATGCCTCACTTGCCATTGTTCTGTCTAGCCTTGTTGAACTGGTGGATAATACCCTTTCACATTCAGTGGCGCCTGCTGGTTGCATGATTCCTATCTCAAATAGTTGTGAGCTGAAGGCCAACATCATTTTGTACATTGCAACTTGTGACACATTGAGATTAATAAAAAAAAAACTTAGATAAATTTTCCTTTTAGCAATCCTTGATATGATTTCACGTTCAAGGACATATTACTCGAAACTCGTGATTCTCATGTATACAACTATACATATTATACATATATAATAAATATACATACATATATATTGAATTAATTATGACAAGTAAATATGACTGTCCCAAACAACAGCAAGAACAACCCTCCGTACAATAATTCAGTAACGCGGGAGCACTCGTGATCCTCGTCTCACCCCTGCAGTGTCCTGTAATTTCATCAATTAATAACCCCAGCTAGGAGTACTACATTTCACTGCTAGAATTGGTTTATTGTTTGGATAAGGTACGTAAATTAATAGAATAATCCACATTACTTAAACAGCCCAATTTAAAAGGTTGGAACGTGAAATGTCCACCTAATAAAATATTCCACATCATCCATCTCTCCCTTTTATTTAAACTGATCACAGCACGTACACACAGGGAAACTAACACTTTGAAAATTTGTGGATCTCATTCTCAGGAGAAAGTTTTGTTGTCCGATTATATGATGAAGGCCTCAACTGTTTGCCATTTGCTTTCGCTACTTTTCCTCTTCCTCTCTTTCGGTAAGCTTTCTCATACATTTACCTCCCTTTTAATATGCACTCCTGGTTTTTCATTACTTCTTGATTGGGTATAGCCATATTTCCGAGTTTATCCCTTGACATTTTTTATATAACTATTTTTTGTTCCTCTTCGATAATATAAAGAAAAAATGATTTTGTTCCACCTTTTCTGTATTATTTTTTTCGATATGAGTTTGTGTCATACTCCCTCCTTCCCAAATTATTTGTCACTTTTGACGCAATTCACAAAATTAAGAAAACTTTCACCTTACATTAAATTGCATAATTGGAAATGAGAAAATAATTAATAAAATGATGAATAAAAAAGAAAAATGGTCAATAAATAAAAAAAATTGAAGAAAAAAATGTACTTAATAAGGTTAACTAGCGCTATCTATTTCATGCGATGCACGGAGAGATTGTTCACCATATATATACTAGATTGTTTACTACAAATATTAGATTATTCAATCTTATTACAATGATTGTTTGCTTATAAATACCTGGAGCGTATGTTCAGGATGCATACAATATTTATTGTACTATTAATTTATAGTTACGTACATGCATTCTTTATCTGCAATTTAGTGGTTTTAGGAAGTAACTAAATGGTTGCTCATACCCGCAAATAGTACTACCCATATAATTAAAAATAAATATTTAAATATGGTGAAGCATCGTTAAACAATATTTAAATATAAATCTCCATGCAAAATTATATTTGTT
Source organism: Portulaca oleracea (assembly GCA_029582165.1). Lineage (NCBI taxonomy): Eukaryota > Viridiplantae > Streptophyta > Magnoliopsida > Caryophyllales > Portulacaceae > Portulaca > Portulaca oleracea. The sequence goes on from CM055869.1 coordinate 18,713,798, forward strand.
TTAGGAGTCAACTCAACTAGGTGATTGTTCATCCCTCCGTTCCATATTAACTGTCACAATTTTGATTTTCATTGTTTTCAATGTCATTTTTTGATTGATAATTTCTTACATAATATATTATTAACAATTGCAATATTGTACTTTTATGAAAGTATGTTTCGTTACGAATCTAATGGTGAATTTAGCAACTCATCGTATGTATTGAGAAATTTATGGTCAAATTTTTTGAAATTTGACTACAAAATTTTTAAATTGACAATTAGTATGGTACAGAGGGAATAGTATTTAATATATATATATATATATATATATATATATATATATTCATGTAAAATAAGATTGGTTTTATGAATTAACTTAATTAGGTGGTTGCTTATCCCCCGGGAATAGTATTTGCTCATTTTATTAAAACTAATATTCAAAGATGGTGAGCCATGATCAAACAATATTTAAATATATATTTACGTGTAAAATTATATTATTTTTAGGAGGCAATTAGGTGGTTGCTTATCACCAGAAAATAGTATTCCTCATTTTGTTAGAAACAATATTTAAATATTGTGTGCCATTGCCAAAAAACATGCATGTAAGTATATATATTTATATTTGCATATCATGTAAAATTATTTTGGCTTTTGGAGGCAACTAAACGGTGCTTGCTTATCACTGGAAAACACTGTACTCAATTTATATTTAACCGAATCTGATATACGTCCTACACCCGGCTCGAAATCTGCCAGCTTAACCAAACTGATAGGTCTAATAACGAGAGAGTAGGTGGGAGACATGTAGTCCCGCGAAGCATGTAATAACTATCGTTTTCCGAAAGCAATATTATGATTTAAATAATGACGATACGATGATGATGTGTGTCCACTGTCCAGCTAATATACTTTTATGATAACCTAAATTAATGTAGCCCAAGTCCAATGAGATAGTTATTACCCAACTAATGAGGAAGATTATTAATTATCCCGCAAACGTATTAGTAGTAGAATAAATCCACATTTTGGCCGGAAACAACCAAATCCAAATTTATAAAGGGAGTCAACCACTCCAGCCCCCTTTAATATTTGAAACTCATCACAGCAAACACAGGCATGCAGCGAAAGTCTACTGAATTTCAGGAGAGAAAGTTTTGGTGTCTGATTACATGATGAAGCCCTCAATTATTCTTTCCTACTTCCTTTCCCTGCTTTTCTTCTTCATCTCTTTCGGTAAGCTTTCTCATACATTATATATCAATCTTCTTTACCTACCTTTAATTTTGCACTCCATGGTTTTTCATTGAGTATAAAAACCACATTTCTGTGTTTATCCCTTGACTTTTTTATATCAGTATTTTTGTTCCTCTTCTATAAAGGAAAAAAAAAATGTTTGTGTTCCTCTATTTTCTGTGTTAATTTTTACCGATATGAGTTCGCGACTTAGGTAAATTTTTTCTTAGTTTTCTAGTGAGGATAGATAAATTCTTTTTAAAGTGACGTACCCTTGAATTACTTGATCCACCCTTTGAAGTTTTTGACATTACTTATTTTCTATATCCCTGAAAAAGCAAATTGTCCTTAGATATCTTATTGGGTCATCCGTAACGGTGAGTGTAAATTCGACTCATTGCTGACATGACATGAGATGAGAATGGAATGAAGTCATGTAAGACATTTCAGTGGTGAGAATGAGACTCGTTTCGCGAGAATCTCGCCGTCAGTCTCGCGAGACAAATTTGAAAGCGAATTTAATACATTAATATTTTAGTCATTTTTTTTTTCTCTCTCCCCTCATCCACATTATTTTTTATCGATTTATATATATAACCAAATTAATTATATTATTAAGTAAAACCTACATACTTTTTTAATTAATATAAGTCAAACTCATACTCAACATTGGAAAGCTAGTTAAATAAAGACATAAATTTTGACTCTCTTGATATGGGTCCATATATTCTACATCATCCAATTAGCCAAACTCAAACTAACTATTGTGGGTGCTCTTAGGTTCAAGATATACTTATATACATTTGATGTCACACGAGGGTAGATTATTATAAATACTTTGACACAAAGTATAGGAATGATATCAAAATTGATGCATGAATTGCGATTTTAATTCTTTTTTTTTTTTTGATCATTAGAAGCCAATAGGCTAAAGCATCACAGATGCTACAGAGAATCCGCCAAGATCGCAAAAACAGCCGAGGCAAACCGCAAAAACAGCAAAAGCAAAGTTACAAACATGAGAACCCAAGCAAACAATCAAAACAACAGCCGAAGAACCACCCAAAGAAAAGCAAATCACTTCTTCTTGGATGGAGGAACCTTTAGCCCACACACCTTATCCACCAAGGCCATTTTTTTTCTCAATCGCCGCACGAGCATCCTTAATAAGCTTCATTTTTCGCGTAGATTCAACAGACGTCGATTTAGACCTTCGAGACGCATCCTTAATAAGCTTCATCTTTCGCGTAGATTCAACATACGTCGATTTAGACCTTCGAGACGCATCCAAAACCACTCTCCATTTAGATTTCACCACAGACTTGCCTCTCCTTTTACTCCTAGCACCGACCTTTGAAAGATCCAGGATAGAATCCACAAAATCAAGAGAGACATCCGACTCCGAATTGATCGAGACAGTGTCCTCACAACCAATAGGAGCATGATTACAAAGGACATCCTTATAAGATCGCAGTGGAGAAGTAAAACACCCCTGTGACCCAAGAGTGTCATCGCCGCCCAAAGAGTGAGTCGTCTTTGAGTCGTCTTTGCGATTTTAATTTAATGGTCACTAAAATACGATCCAAAGCACCAATTTAAATGTAATTTAACTTAATGAATACTCCCTATATTACATATTTAAAGTTCATATTTCTTTTCTTGGATGTCCCAAAATTATTGCTCATTTTAGTATTAGGCCTTGTTCTTTTATGCGATGGGTTGCTGTAACAGCCCGGATTTTTGAGGTATTATTTAGTAGTATTTTAATCTATTAATCTTGTTTTAGCGGAAACTTATGAAGCCAAGAGTGTTACCGCTACTTTCCCAATCAGTGAGAAAGCAAGGCGCGTAGTTGAAATTTTAGGAACATATATTCATAATGAGAATGGATGAAACTGCAGCTCTTGCTATTCAGCATAAGCCGAAAGGATTAGGAGATGAGATGTGCACCAAAGGCGAAACCTATTCTTGTCTTGATATACCGAAAACGCAACAAGGAAAGAGTTGTTTCATCGTCCGAGTTGAGAAGTAGGTAGAACGCCGCGTCTCCTGCACCACATGCGCTTGTTACTATAAGTCATCATTGTGAATCATCAACCATAACCGGGAAGAGCCTTTCCAAAAGTGCAATTTTCGTATGTTAGAAATGTCCTCGTACTATGAATAGCCTCGTCAATCAAATAGTTAAGGTGGATGGCTCGCATACAGCACAAACATAGTTTTCGTAAGCTGTTAGTATTACCGAGATCCGTTGAAGATATCAATGAACTTCTATGATCACGGCCTGATCGTGGGATAACGTGTTATCAAAGGATTTCCTGCTCGTAAGCCGGCTAGATTCAATACAGCGGATGAGGAAAATCCAACAAGCTTAGACAAGATAGAAAGTAAGGAAGACAGAAGGTGGGTAGCGACCTAGACCCCGGTAACCTTCGTAACCAAAGCGTCAAGACAACAGCCAAAGGTTATCTCCATTCCCTTCCACCTTAGTTTCTCCCAAACTGGGGGAAACTTTCTATTTTTATTTGTCAGTATGTGGGGAGGCAATTAGTGCAGTGCTTGTGCACAATATTCCATTGTTTTAGGTCGGCCGACCTGTACACCCGATCCATGACCCGTAGGGCCAGGATCAAGGTTAGGGATACTCGACCTGCATGGTACGGTGGTCATGTCTAGGATCCACTGGTTTTTGACCTGCACAACCTCAAATTTCGAGTAGGTCCGGATATATTTATAGATGCCAACTGAGCTTCTGCAGGTCTTTATACCCTCTTGACCTTCCACATAAGAGGTTTGAGTTGAAAGCATTGGGTTGAGAAGTTAAAATGGTATATTAAATTGAAAGAATAAAAGATATATTTAAATTCTATAATTATAACAAAACATATAAATTATACAATTATATTTTTAGTCATAATTTTTAAAATTTATAAAAACGATCTAAAATTTGTCTAACAGATCAGGTTAATTTGGTGAGATGTCATTTATATTTGTTATATCAGCTAACGGACTTTAAGTTCCTTATATTTAATAATTATAAATCACAACAATTAGAAAAAATTAGCATTAAAAAACATACGACATATTAGTTTGAATGGCAAAAAAGAACAACTTAATTACTTACATGATAACTTGTCTAAAAATTCATATCGACCCGTTTTTCATTACATTACTGTATTTTTGACAGATGTATCTGCTAGTATTTCAATAAGCCGTTCAAGTTTTCCAAAAGATTTTATATTTGGTGCTGGTTCATCAGCTTATCAGGTATACTTCATTCATTCACTCTCATCTTTGTAAACTTATCTAAAATATGTTGTGGACTTCAAACAAAATAATACAACTTCAACATAATTAAGTTTCAATTCAATACATGGAGACCAACTATATTTTACTCTCTTTGTCACTTTTTATTTACTATTTTAAAGAGTGCGAAGAAACTAAGATAATCAACAAAATTAAGGAGAAAAGAATATGAAATTATTTAATTGGTAAATGTTAATTATAACGGATGAAAAATATAAATATAAAATTGATAAAATTATATTAAAAATATAAAATGACAAATAGTTTAATACAAAGTAATTAATTAATCAGACAAACAATTAGTGAAGGGGGATTAATTTTACTTTTTATTGATCCGTTAATTTCTTTAACTGAACTCCACATCTCCTCTTATAGTAAGTCAAATTCATGGGTAATTTTAATGTATTAAAATTTATCAATTTTTACCTAAATTTATCAAAATTTACTAAAATTTACCAAAAGTTATCAAAACAAAAAAAATAAAAGAAATTAATTTTGATATATTAGCGTTAATTTATCAAAAGTTATCAAAATTTAACTTTTACACAATAACTTTTTACCCATGAATTTTACACCGTGTTTCAAATGTGGAATTAATATGTGCATGTTGACGTGTGTGCAGACTGAAGGAGCGTTTGATGAAGATGGAAAAGGTCAAAGCGTTTGGGATTATCAAACCCACAAATATCCAAGTTTGTTCTCCACCCACTCCTCTCTTATCAATGATGAATGATCTTGGGTTTTTACCGATTAATAAATGTAATTTGTATAGTAACCTAATTCCAGACCATAACTAAGAAGGTAGAGAATAAAACAATTATAATTAGTGTGAGAATAATTGATTGAACTCATCTCAACTCAAGATTTAGCCTCCTAATGCAATTCAATAGAAGTTGTCAGGATTCTTTGCTAAATGAGAAAGGAAGGCTTTAGGCTCCTAACACAATTTTGATATAATTATAGGCGCCCTCACACACACACATATATAAATATATATTAATTAATAATTTTTCAAATTTACAAAAAGTGCTTAAAATATATCTAGCAGATGCATGTGGGGTCCATTTAAGTTGGGTGTTATTTGTAATTGTTGGTATGACAAACATATTCTATGCTTTTTAAAATCGATAATTAATAGTACCTATCAAAAAAATTAGTAGTGAGGGATGGAGATAGGGTGAGCCCAGAGTGAAGCCAAGAGGGAGAAGGAACCAAACGAAAGCCATGCAGTATATGTCAGAAATTTGCCAGAAAATATTGACAAGTATGGATTAAGAGGTATTTTTGAGAGATACAGGATGGTGAAAGACGTGATAATACCCTGGAGAAGAAGTCGAAAAAGAAGATATGGGTTTATTTATTTCTGGAAGGAAAGAGCAGTTCAGGAAAGCATGGCAAGGATGAAGGGGAGGAGAATTAGGGGGAAGAGAATACAAGTCCAACAAGCAAGAAGGAGAGCTTGGAAAAGGAGGGAGGCAATGAAGCAAGTTTGGATTAGGAAAGGATTGGGACAGAATGGACAAGGTAACAATGAAGAAATGGAATACAGTGAAAAGAATAGAAGGTGAGGCAATTGAAGGAATGCAAGAATGGCTTCAACGAAGTTTAATATGCATCAGTCCATAGCCAAGAGATCTAGCATGCATCAATGTCCTCTGCCATAATTCATAATTATGGTCTGATCTCGAAAGTGACAGCAATAAGCAGCACAAAGTTCATCATCACTTTAGCAAGATAAGAAGATGTAGATGAGGCCCTAAAAAAGCCGTTGGAGCTGGAGGTTTGGTTCTCGGAAATTCGAAGATGGACAAGATACGAGACTTGTGAGGATAGGATAGTTTGACTTGACATCCATGGAATCCCGCCTCATCATGGATGGAAATTGGTGAACTTTCAAAGGTGCGTTCAACAATGGGGATTGGACAAAGTACATTAACAGCAGAACACTTCGAACATATAAGAGTTCAGATCCCAACTAAAGTGTTCTAAACTTTCTCAAAACCTTTAAAGAGAAAGTAAAGCTGGAAAATAAGAATGAAGAAGAAATTGATGAATCTTCATTAAGAAAGAAAAGGAGATGAAAATGAAAGACTCTGATGATACAAGACAAAGGGAAAGACCCTTTTTATAACCCTAAACAAAAAGGGTGATGATATGTGTCTTACCCTAAGACACTACTTAAGTGTCTTTATTTTTATAAAACTAATACGTATTATCATTTTTAACCTTAATTTTTTTGACATATACTATTAATTATCAATTATAATAACGGACCAAACTCACCCCATGAACAACAAATTGGGCCCAAAGACAAAAAGAAACAAAAGAAAGAAAACACATAAAAAATAATAAAACCTAACAAGTGCTCGCGAGGATTGAAGGGAGGGTACTCGTACTGTTGTCACTGGAAGACTGTTCGTATACAGTATTCATAAAAGAGGAAAATACATATGTGCACCCGCCATTTACAAGATCATGGGATGTAAATGACTCAGACGATGAAAAGGAGCAAGAGGAAGCAGACACTCAGTTTACCAAGCTGGACGAGCAGATGAAGAAATCCATGGAAAGGATACCTGACAATAGCTCAATGAAGGAAGAAGAGAAGTCGAATGACAATGTAATAGAAGGTGAAAAGTCAGAGAGAGCATCAAAAGTACACGTTCAAATTAACGATTCCAAGTCATGAGACAACCAATAAAACAAGAGTTGATATTTTCAAGAAATTACAACAATAGTTGAAAAGGCTCAAACCTTGAAAGGTGAAATGGTGAAGGCTCTTAAAATAAATGAAGAGGAAAAGGTACAACAGCCACAAGAGAATGAGAAGGGCGATAATGTGGAATGGGAAAAAGTAGGGACATCAATAAATACAATATTGATGAAGTGGGTTTCGGGAGTTTGGAACTGCATTCAGTTACTGTGGAGCCTAGTGAGAATTATGTTATTGCAACTCAAGGAGAATATGAAGAGGTAGAACAAACCCCAAAGCAGATTGACAACTCAGAAGAAATTCAAAGGAAAATAGAAAGAAGAATGCATGAGATTGGAGGTGACAGAGTCTGTCACCAAGCAATTTCTCAAAGGACAGAAGGGGAAGAAGTAGAGAAAGAAAAACAACTGGTAAGAAAGGAAACCAAAATAAAGGCAGAAGAAGGAAGCATTAAAGATGTGGTTTGGAAAAAGAAAAACATTGGAAAAGATGACAGTGATAAAGTTAATGAGTGCAGGTTTTGTTCTCTTAAATTCTGCAAATCTCAAGCTCTTGGAGGTCATATGATCAATTGCTACCGCCAAGTAGTTATAGATGGCTAGGTAGAGTTCCATTATTTTAGGGAATCAAGGCAATGATGATGATGTTGGAAGGAGCAATTTGTAAATGACAAAATAAAAGGGAGAAAAGTTTGTTGAGATCAATTTGGCAGGGGTGAACTAATAATGTTGGAAGGAGCAAATTGCAAAGGACAATCAAGGAAGAGGACAAGAGGAGTAACACAATATTCAAATGGTAATGCCCTTGTCAACTCTTTGACCAAGGTATAGAAGGGAGAAAAATGTATAGTCTTGACATGACTTCCCATGCATCTACATGCTAGACTGGGAGTGTCTCAAGAAATTAAAGTAGGCAAGCTCTACCTATGAATCTTTTATGTCGGCCAATATATATAAGATGCACTTGGAGCACATGCTCCAGATATTTGCGAGTGAACAATTATATTAATCAGGGTAAACAATTATAATAATTAAAGTGAACAAACTAATATATATATGGATGAACAATTGTGGAATTTGGAGCACATGCTCCGAGAGCACCTAATAAATTGCATATCAAGGTTGATATTGAGCCAGAAAGTGGAAAAGGAAAAAGTAATGGTAAAGCATAAGCATGGAAATCTAGAAATAACAATCAAAGGAAAGGTGAAATGGAATGACGCATGTAGGGGTGTTCATCGGTTTCAAAATCGAACCGAATAAGGGATAAAGTCCAAACCGAAATCGAACCGAATAAAATCGGTTCGGTTCGGTTTATTCGGTTTTGAGCCAAATAATGCACACTTTTTATGGGTTTTTCACGGGAACCGAATAAACCGAAAACCGAATAAGGCCTAAAGTCCAAACCGAAAACCGAATCGAATAAAAATCGGTTTGGCTTGGACCGGTTCGGTTTGGATCGGTTCGGCTATCGGTTTATTCGGTTCAAAACCGAATAATGCACACCCCTAGACACATGGATTGGGGACTAGACAATTAGAGCTTCAAGGTGGCACAATGATATGGGTTGCAATGTCAATTTTATCAATTTTGTAATTGATTTTGTGGGGTTTGCATGGATTGATTCTTAACTTTCCCTTGTTGGGGCGGGGCCTAAAGGTTTTTGCCTTTCTATATTGCTAGGCCTGTAGCCTTTCTAATAATTGAATAAAAAAAATCAAAAAAATTAGTATCACTAATATCAATAAATGTTACTTTTATGAAAAACAAGACACAAAATTTTGTATCTTCCTCCAAGACATATAGCAACACTCGTTATATATAATGATTTATAATAGTCAACTACCTAAATATACTTCTATAAGACTATAGTTTTATAATTTTTTGAAGATATATTACATTCGTCCCTAAATGAGTTTTAATTTGACTAAGCTTCGACTGTTGATTACTTAAAAATTATAATGAGTTATAATATAAAATTAACATTGTTGTAATTTTTAGTACAAAATATATATCTTTCTAACAGTGGTGATTTTATATTATAACTCATTGTAATTTGTTAGTAATCAATGGTGAAAGCGTAATCAAATTGACACTCATTTAAGGGACGAATATAGTAGTAATTAAAAATAATGGTCAAAGTTCAGTATGAGAAATCGTGAAAGAATTATAATAACCTATTGCCTGTACATATAAAATTTTAAGGAAGTACTTATATCATTGCACCTATCAATTTCATCTTTAACTTATTTCAAAATAAGTTATTCATTAATTGAAAAGCATGCTTAGAACACTCGTAATGGTAAGTACGAGTTATACTCACTAATAAGGTGGAAGCAGTATAACCCATCAAGATGGTTAGAGTTTTTTTTTTTTTTTTTTTTTGGATAAGTAGCGGCCGATAGACCCTTTTATTGAACCAAATAACAAAGTTCCATTAGGCACAACAACTGAAAAACAGTCAGAGAGATGCACAAGCATTCAGCCACCCAAACAGAAGGTGTAATGAAGGAACAACAACCAAAGAAACTGAGCACCCCCACCTCATACAGTGACATCAAAAACCCATCTTACAACAGAGGCATGAAGACAAGCTATTGAAAAATTAGGGGAAGTTGTTGAAAATTCACAACTAAATGATCTATCGAGTACGAATGCTTGACTTTCCAATCTGTAGACCAGAGACAAAGGCGCCATTTGATATTTATCAGTACCAATTCCTTGTTCCTCTCGATATGCTCAAACACCACAGCATTGCGATGACTCCAGATCGACCATATAATAGCAAAGAAAGATGCAATCCAGAAGTAAGTTCTGATTTTACTATGGAATTTGATCTGAATCCAACGATCAAACCTGTCAGTCAAGGTCGGTTACAGCTGTATAATCTGTCCCAAGCACTGCATTACATCTGACCAAATGAACCAGGCAAAGAAAGAGAGATCATTTTGTTGTTTTCCAATAGTGAAACTCTTCATATTAACTTGCTTTCCAATAGTGAATGCGAGTTTGATTAAAATAATTAAAAAAGATGTGGGCCCCATATATAATAATTTAAATACACTACAATAAAAAAATTTTAAAAAAAGGAAAAAATGTCGATAATCTCGTGTATGTCTTTGCACGGCGCGCATGAGTTTGAATTTTTCTCACTGCTAACACTTGTCCTCGCCGCTGGACTGTCTTTCTTGTCCTTGCTCACGCCACATCAACGCCATATCACTCTCAAACTTGTCGTTGTTTTGAATATGTTGCTTTCCTTTTCTATGTTGTTTAAGATGGTTTTTGTTGTTTTACTTTTCGCTATTTTACTATTGCTTTTATAACTCTATACATCCTTCGTTGTGAATTTCGTAACTTTTTAGCCTGAATTAACGAAAAAAGAAAACCTTCAACTAGAATTGATGCATTGAACATGTTTCATTCATGATATTGTAGACATTACCACCATGGATGGAAGCAATGGAGACGTGTCAGCTGATTTTTACCATCGTTATAAGGTACCATGACATTATAAATTGGGACTACAATGTGCATCATAAATTTCTTGTTAGTCTGTTACGTTATGACATATTTATAATGCCTTTGTATATTTTTCCTTTGAATATTTTTATATATGAGGGTGTTGTACGTAGTCATGCCACATAAGAGCATGATATCCACGTCGTGCGTCACAATCGACCGGCTTATATGTCTTTCAGGCCGACAATTTGATCTAGAATCTTTATTTCCTATAAATGTGACTATCCATGGATCTTTCATCCACTAACATAGTTCATATTTATGGTTCCACACTGAAAGCACAACTCTCCAACCCTTCATGAGCCATGAGCATTATTAGGGATGACTTTAAGGACTGATGACTAACCCCACAAATCACCATGAATCATTCTACCATGGGTTGCCTCACTCACAGGCTACCCTAAAAAGCTTTTCAAAAGGTCCCCGGTATATATATCTGCTACCCCAATAATTGAGGACGAACTTGTTAAAATAAAGACAGCGGTGGATCCAATTTTAAAACAAGGGGTTCATGGATCTTATTAAGAAAATAAAATTTGTTATATGTGCATATAATTATTAGGTAAACATGCATATTGGTGGTACTTGTGTTAGGTTTTAGGTTATCTATTTCCTAAACAGATACAGATTAATTGGCGGAATATTATAACAATTATAAACAATTAATCAAAAACAACTGCAAAGGCTTTAGTAATTATATCTGATCGCTAATTCCTGCTGAAGAAAAGGTTGACCTTACAGATTCCAACGTTGAAACCCTCCACTGAAAAGTCCATGCAGCACTTCGGGCACTCCGGCAACCCGATTGCTAGATCCACCCGATCGAGACGAATCTCAATCTAAGATGTATGTGAGATTGTTTCGGGAAACAGATAATGTTTCCTGAAACTAAAACTGCAAACTAAAAGAGAGAGGAACTCAGAAAATCACCTTGGTATCTCTCTAAGAGTCTTAGGCAGTTGGTGTTGAATAATCTCTCCCAGAGACCCCTTTATATAGTGCTTAGAAAACCTAGGGAAATGGTTCAAAACCCAAAAGGGTCGACTTAACGCAACGGCAGATTTCTCAGGCCCAACACGGTCCGTGTTGGTCTCCAGAAAGTCCATTAACTCGGCCCATGGACACCACGGACCGTGGTGTCTCAACACGGACCGTGTTGGGTCAATACGGTCCGTGTTGAACCCAATTCGGTCCGTGTTGGGCTGATTTCTCACAGAAATCAATTTCCAACTTTTCTAAACGTGATACAATATCACTTAAGTTACATACATTGTTCCAGGGCACTGACTTGTGTGACCCAGTAGGACCAAATAATATAGTTGTAATTAAATATATTTAATTACTAATTATAGAGGTCTCTAGCAAGACATATAATTACTATATTACTTTGGTTTAATCTCCGCGTATATCGAACATTGTCGGGACATTCCCAACAATCTCCCACTTGTCCCACAAGTGTTCCATTCCTTGAATCCCCTTGTCACTTACTGTCTCTAGTTCGGATAAGATAAGCTAAAGTCATCCTTATTTAAGACCCGAATGTTCCTCGATCTCCGAGTTTAGACTTTGAAAAACAGACGATTAACTATTGATTCAACTGAGCTCGGCCAAGCATTTTCAGTCCAATCTCACCGAGTGGCGAACGAGACAGTTGTCCCTAATAGGGAGGACAATGTCATCTTGTTCAGACACACATTCTCGCATGATCCAATTGTAACCCAGACACCCCTTTTATAGCCTACTGTTACGAAAGGCGTTTGACGCGCTCCAAAGTCACAACAGACCATGTAGTCTATGTACTGAACTCACGATTTAGGAATTTTGAGTAGTGAGAGCTCCTATGACAATTCTCAACTTAAAGAGCTCCTACTGCGGGTCAGTTCGGTAGTTGTTCTCAACAATACCCATGTGATTAATTTATGATGTCATCACATCACTATGATCACGAAACTTGATCATCACCTCAATCCTACATGCTAATTGTGTTGATATTATCATTGTTCCTATGTGATAATACAATTAGGAACCAGGTCGACTGTCGACCAAGACTAGCGTTATCAAGTTCACTAATGGGGTTTCAGAAATCGGACCTCATCCAATTTCCCATTTTGAATACACTAACCTTTTTGGACATTTACATAATTCTAAACCACAATTGATGAAAATTTTTGGAATCTTATTCTTAATGATGAATCAACAAGGTCATAATTCATGAACAATTCATGTAAATTTGACTTGTTAATATTTCGGAATGTGTTTAATACCTATTGCCCATGCATGACTATCATGCTATGACTACAACAGGGGTTTAGTACATAATACTTGCAATTAACCTCATACATATACAATCTCACTAATGACCTTTAATATAGGAAGATATTTCCGGAACACATGTTTGGATTCATAGTGAGCTTCAGTTCCTTTGCTTGAGTGATAGCTCCTATCAACAAGGCTCCATTTCTCTCGCAAGGCTAGAAACATCACCCAATTCTAAAAACGAACTTCGCAATCCTAACAGTTTCTGCCACAACTTCTAAAGTCGTGCCATACTTGTCTTATTTGTAGAATTAACCGCATGTCATGTTAGGAACTTCTTCCTGTTCACCTCAATACCACTCAAAACAAATCGTATAATTTTCTCTGACCTTTCAGATAATCATATTTCTCTGCATGAGTGTAACATCATTATAGATCTTGCCTCCAAGAAAATTCTTAGCCCCACCAATCCTTCACTCTGAAAATTATTTCCAAGTCAACCTCAGTAGAAGCAACATTGGAATATTCTTCTCAGTAGGCAATATGTCAATCACATACAATATCAGAAAAAACGCATTGCTCCCACTGAACTTCTTGTAAACACAATATTATCTTTGGCACTTCCCAGTATGTCAAACCTTTTTTTTTATATATCCTGGTCAAGAAGGTCAACGATTCCAACTGCTAGAAGCTTCCTTAAGACCACTGATGGTCTCTTGAAGTTTACAAGTATTCCAACAAAAAACCACTCAGTTGTGTCAAGTACACACCTTTCTTCAAAATCTAATTTTGAAGTCAGTCTTGATGTCTATCTTAATGAACCCATGTGTTTCCTTAAAACCCTCCTGTGCTAGATGGCTCACACCTTCAGACAAATCAACCGAGTTCTAAACTTGGTTGCATACATGGAGTCCATTTTAGACTTGGTTGGATGGAATCTTGATTTGCTTAAAGCTCCTTTGATGTAGGTAGAGTCATTACTTTCTGAAAGTAACATCTCACGCTCATCCTTAGAAGATCGATATCTCTGTGGTTGACGGAGTTGTTTACATGACCTTGGTTGGAGTAATGTTCATGACACCTCCTCCTCAACGTTTTGAGGAACTTCAACTGCCTCAACCTTGTTCTTAATTTTCCGACAAATAGGAAAATTTGAACTAGGATCAAGTAGTGGAGTTTCAAGTGATGATTATAGTGTTTTGTGTCTCTCGAACTTCGGTAAGTTCAAAAACTCTCCCACTAATTCTTTTAGAGAATAACATATTCTCTAAGAAGAAAGCATTTTGAGACACAAACACTTTCCTCTACAACAGTTTGTAGAAGTGATACTCCTTTCTTTCAGAAGACGGTTCAAGAACCTCTCTTCTCCATATCATATATGGTGTCTTCTCTAGTGCTTCAGATAATCTTTATTCAGTAATTAAAGCTATGGTTAACTGTGTGTATCCCCAAAAGGTAATCGACAATGTTGACTCAACCATCACTGATCGCACTATATCTAATAAGGTGTGATTTCAATTTTAGATACGTCATTGAGATGTCGTATTCCTAGAAGAGAGAGTTATGAAACAATTCCACATTCTTTGGAATGGTCAGTGAAATCATGGCTCAAATACTCACCTCCTCAACCTTATTGAAGGGTTTTGATTTTCTTTCCAAGTTTGTTTTGTACTTCACTTTGAAAATCTTTGAACATTTCAAATGATTTGGACTTGTGGCGTATTAAGTAGATATACCTATATCTACTAAAAATCATCACTGAAAGTGATGAAAAAGTACATCAAACCTTCTTCTAGCACTAGTGCTCATAGGCCCACATACATCAATATGCTTGCATCCTAATAAGTCATTAGCTTGTTCACCAATTCCAATAAGAGGTGATTTTAGTCATCTTACCCATCAGGCATGCTTTACAAACATTTAAACTTTTCAAAGTTTATGTTTTCCAAAATCCTACACTATGCAGTTTTCTGAATGCATTTATGATTAATATGACTTAAGCTTATAGTGCCAAAATTATGTTTCATTTGAGTCATTTGTTCAAAATCTTGGCTCAACCAGTAGCATCCTTTCGATCGTACCTAGGTGCTTTCATTGTTTCGCCAAGACTACTTCATTTTGGAAATCTTCAAACTATTTTAACATTCCATCTTCAAATGAATCTCATAGACATGAATCACCATGTGTTATTTTATTCATCTTTGAAGATTTGAAGTAATTCACCCCTTGTACTTGTGCTCAATTGGTCTACATACATCCATATGCATGAGTGTTTGTTGACACATTCACCCTTTCTTGTAAAAGGTACAACCATGCTTTGCAGACATCACATGTTTCAAAGTCTTATCATTCAAAAGTCTATCACTGTGACGCTTCCGAATGCGCTCTGATTTGCATGGCTTAGTAAGGTTTAAGTTTGAACATGAGTTATTCCTTTTAAACCTCTTGGTTTCGATGTGTTGGGTGTGTTTATCCGAGATCTTCTCTCTCTCTCTCTCTCTCTCTCTCTCTCTCTCTCTCTCTCTCTCTCTCTCTAATTGAGAGCAAGAAATCAAATTTCTACGAATAATGAGAACATAAAATCACCTATAAATTTCTCTTATAAGTCTTGAGGGAATGGATAAACAACCAACTCTTCATAAGGAACTACAACTAATTGCATGTTCCCATTTGTAGGCTGACTCTCATCCTTCAAAGCACATCTACTTTCTTTGTAGATCCGCACATTTGCATAAATGCGAGTTTCATGTGGTATCTTATACTCAAAGTGGGTTTAATAAGGGTAGTGTGTATCATATACGCATTTGCCTAGAATTGAAATCATATCTCAAGTCTTCCTTATAGTTATTCACGCTCCCAGTGTCATACATGATCTGGCTGTTAACCGGTTGTTGTCATTGGTTGGGTATGTACAAGAAAAATTCTAATTTATTCTGATTAAGCTAATGTTTGTCCTTACCTTTCCTTTGACTTCTTGTCTTTGATAAATTTCTTAAATCTTATTTTCCCTTTTCACTAAAAGACTATCTTTGGTCGCCAATCTTTTGGCTAAAGGGGATCCGAGGTTTCCCATGTTTTAAAATAGTCAAATTATTTCAGAACATGAGCGCCATCAATTGGCTCTTATCTAGCTCAACCGAGACTATCTGGCTATTGGTTTCATATTTATCAACTCTAATTAGTTCGATGAACTTAGTTTTGAGTTGGTAATATTGAAATCCTTCCTCTAACCTTTAAACATTTTGAAGTTGTATGAATACTATGACATTACATGTATTCATTTGGCTTGATTGGCTCAATGTTATATCAAAGACATGTTCCTTTTATTCGCCTCCAAGACAATCTTGTGATGGCGATGTCAATTAAGGAATTGATGTTAATTGTTTTTATCTTTCTCAAGGAGAAAACAATATTTTATTAGTGGTAGATGTTTGAGTGAAAATACATAAATAATTCTACGAGACAAGTTGGTTCATTTTAGTCATTATTCATCAAAAGAAATTAAACTAATTTTAATTTCAAATCAAAACACTTTATCAACTCTCATTTAGTGTTTTAATTAACCAAGACCCACAAGACTCATGGGCTCAAGTGGACTTTCGCCCAACAAAACTCGATCCCATGTTATCTTGGGTGGATCATCTTATGATCGATCATTCAAAATGACTCTTGACAAGAAATTTATATCGAATACAATATTTTTCTTCCTCTGCTCTTGGCCCAAAACTATTTTGATAGCGAATTTGAATTGACCTAGCTCCCACCCTACTTATTAATGATGGACAAATAATTCGCTTTGGCTTTCTTTATTTATCCATCTAAGTGGTGTTTCGATAGGTTGAGCAATAATTCATTTTGAGAGTAGGTTTTATTATCCTAAGCATGCAATTCTAGGTGAACTCTTTCGAAAAGCATAAAATGAATAATAAAACAACATGCTATGACAAATTTATAGCATAAATAAAACCCCTAGTATGACCACCTAGACTTAATAAAACTAATTTTAACTAAGCCTTCACAGTTTTCAAGGAACTCTTCTTGGATTTTGCAACTTCCTTGGATGGGCTCCCACTCGAATCACCACCTCCATTGCTGTTGGGCTCCCACTTAACTTGATGTCTCTAATTACAACAAATTTCCAAAATGGACCTCACAATTGAGGCCTTACATGAATTAAAATAAACTTAACTGAAAATTTTAAATTTAAAATTAATTTAACGACGGCACGCAGGCCGTATTTCACCCAACCCGGTACGCAGACCGGTAAAACCGACTATCTATGACCATACTAGAAGCACATGCAAACAGGTAATATTGCAATAATTATATCAAATATAACACATGCTTAAATAACAAATTATAAAGGCATATATAATTGCAATATAACACATAAGGAAATAAATACTAAATAAAATTTCCTAAAAGGTTTGCATGATTAATTTAATAAACAGAATCCAAATTTTATCTCAGTTACCTAAACAGATTTAGGATTTTATACCTATACATACAAAATACTTGACTTTCCTAAAATCAAGAAATCTAAAAGATACTATAGCTTTCAAAGATATTGTAAGTTTCCTAAACTTTACAAAATAATAGATTTTATGCCCATTATCTAATTTAGTAGTAACAGGATTTAATAATTAATTTCTAAAATTAATTACAAACTCTAAAACACACGAATTCACCAAAACTGCTGGCAACACGGTGCGTGTTGGATCAACATGGTCCGTGTTGCTTCCCAGTTTTGGTTAATTTCATGAATGAAAATTTAAATAAAACTATCATAACTTATCGAATTAAAATATTTCATATCATAGTGTTATCTAATAACCCGATATGAATATTTTCCAGAATTTTAACAATTTCTAAAAGATTGTAAAAATTTAGGGAATTAAACTTTTTAATTCTCCGTTTAAGAGGAAAATAAATAATAATAGTCCGATAAGTTTAAAAATCAAATTTTATAATTTTCCCATACAGTAGGTTCATCCAATATGCTACTGTAAAAATTTCAGATTTTTATCAAATTTCGAAAATTAGAATAAAATTCAGAAAAGTAAACAATTATACTTTTCTGTTAATCTGAAAATTAAAGGAAAATTAGTAAACGATTTCGAAAATTCACGACGAATTTATCCATAACAGAATGGTTACCTAGTAACCTACTGTAAAATTGTCACAAAATTTGCAAATTTCTATGAATTTACAAAATTCAGAGAAGCAACAAATTTATTTCTCTCATATCTGAAATCTAAATTAAAAAATATAATTTGATTGGATAAATTAACGAAAAGTTTTTTCCCTAAAAGTATGGTTACTCAGTAACCTACTGTAAAAATTTCAGAAGTTTTAAAAATTTGTACAAATTTATAAAATTCAGAGAATTAAACGAATTTTAATTCACTTCAGATCTGAAAACTTAATTAAAAATCCATTGTAATTGGGAAAAGTCTACAAAAAATTATGGAAAGTCCATAACGCTTCCAGGCACCTCCAATAAAAATTTCAGAAATTTTCGAATTCGTTTGATATTTTATTTCGATTTTTCATATTTACCATAATTAAACTAAATCAGAAAATTAATTCTACAAAACCCTATTTTGCGAATTTAGACCTATTTCATGTATTGCCTAATGTTTAACAATATTAAACATGATTATTTCTAAAACATTCAAAATTAAATCGAGTTCATGCTATATTTAACAATTAAACAAACATAAAATCGATTAATTAAAGGCAATGAGAAACAAATAATAACAAAGCATGAAATTTTACAATATAATCTCAGATTTATTATCATGAACATTAAAGATTAAAACTTTCATAAAGATTCAAAATTTTAGGCATAAATCTATTCTAGCATATTCATAATATAATTCAACTATTGACAAAATTAATTATGAATACAAGTACAATTCTTTAGCATGCAATTGGTGGCTCTGAAAACACTGTTAGGTTTTGGGTTATCTATTTCCTAAACAGATACAGATTAATTGGCGTAATATTATAACAGTTATAAACAATTAATCAAAAACAACTACAGAGGCTTTAGTAATTATACATAATCGCTAATTCCTGCTGAAGAAGAGGTTGACCTTCCAGATTCCAACGTTGAAACCCTCTACTGAAAAGTCCACACAGCACTCCGGGATTGCTAGATCGACCCGATCTAGACAAATCTCAATCTAAGATGTATGTGAGATTGTTTCGGGAAACAGATAATGTTTCCTGAAACTAGAACTGCAAACTAAAAGAGAGAGGAACTCAAAATTTTACAATAAGAAACAAATAATAACAATGGCAATAAGAAACAAATAATAACAAAGCATGAAATTTTACAATAAAATCTCAGATTTAATATCATGAACATTAAAGATTAAAACTTTCATAAAGATTCAAAATTTTAGGCATAAATCTATTATAGCATATTCATAATATAATTCAACTATTGACAAAATTAATTATGAATACAAGTACAATACTTTAGCATGCAATTGGTGGCTCTGATACCACTGTTAGGCTTTAGGTTATCTATTTCCTAAACAGATACAGATTAATTGGCGGAATATTATAACAGTTATAAACAATTAATAAAAAACAACTACAGAGGCTTTAGTAATTATACCTGATCGCTAATTCCTGCTGAAGAAGAGGTTGACCTTCCAGATTCCAACGTTGAAACCCTCTACTGAAAAGCCCACGCAGCACTCTGGGAACCCGATTGCTAGATCGACCCGATCGAGACGAATCTCAATCTAAGTTGTATGTGAGATTGTTTCGGGAAACAGATAATGTTTCCTGAAACTAGAACTGCAAACTAAAAGAGAGAGGAACTCAGGAAATCACCTTGGTATCTCTCTAAGAGTCTTAGGCAGTTGGTGTTGAATAATCTCTCCCAGAGACCCCTTTATATAGTGTTTAGAAAACCTAGGGAAATGGTTCAAAACCCTAAAAGGCCGACTTAACGCAACGACGGATTTCTCAGGCCCAACACGGTCCGTGTTGGTCTCCAAAAAGTCCATTAACTCGGCCCTTGGACACCACGGACCGTGGTGTCTCAACACGGACCGTGTTGGGTCAACACAGTCCGTGTTGAACCCAATTCGGTCCGTGTTGGGCTGATTTCTCACAGAAATCAATTTCCAACTTTTTTAAACGTGATACAATATCACTTAGGTTACATACATTGTTCCAGGGCACTGACTTGTGTGACCCAGTAGGACCAAATAATATAGTTGTAATTAAACATATTTAATTACTAATTATAGAGGTCTCTAGCAGGACATATAATTACTATATTACTTTGGTTTAATCTCCGTGTATATCGAACATTGTCGGGACATTCCCAACAACTTGGACCTCATAAAAAACTATTTTTTTGTAATGTTCAAACCCTATAAATTACTATCTTTAAAGGTAATTTTTTTTTAGGATTATTAGGTTTTAAAATCCTCAACTTTGAACATTGTTTATCGGAATATTCTGAACTTCATTGTTGGAATGAATATTCCAAACTTTAAGGGGTTATATCAATGAATTAAAGTAATTTAAACTTGGATTTTCCTATAATTTAGTGGTTGTTTTTCTGTTTAGAAATACTTTCATACTACATATATATCACCTCAAAAAATATTATTACATTACACAAAAACCTGAATTTGATTGATATTAATTCGGTGTTGGACTACTGACAAATACAACTCCCTAAACTATCGTATATTCATTTCAAAAATGAAGTTCGGGGTATTCTGATTAACAATCTTTAAAGTTGTGGAGTTTAAAATCCAATGATCGAATTTTTTAATCCTAAACCTATCAATATAATTTTTTCCTCATTTAGCTTGAAAATATAATAATTTGTGGTTTATCTACTTATTTATATTGATTTGATAGTGAATTCTTTTAATAAATTGATCATATTCTTTATACTACTTTGTAGACATCAATGTAAGATAAAGCTTGGAACATTAAATCTGGGTTTTTTGCTTTTTGGACCCTGTATTTTGGAGTATTTACAATCAGGACCCTCATGTTTCAAAGTTGACAATTTAGACCCTGTACTTTGTTTCCGGCAACAATTTGGACATAATTAGAGGGGTCCGGCCAAAAGAGGCCCTTATTGTAGTTTGACTGATTTTTCCTTCCAAAGTTGCCCCTTAATTATTTCTGAACTTCCAAATTTACCCTTTATTTATTTGGTTTTCTAGGAGTTTGGAGTTGAATAGTCACTAAGGGTGGGATATGCGTATGGGCTGTGAAATTGAAGTCTTCAGTCTAGTCAATTTTAAAAGGAAATTCAAAATAAATGAATAAATGAAATAAGGGTAAATCGGTCAGTTTATGCAAGAGTTTGGTCTTCACCGGAGTCAAACTTAACTTTGGGCTAAATTTTTTGGGTCCATATTGTATAGGGTCCAAATTGTAAACTTTGAAACATGGGGGTCGAGATTGTAAATACCCCCAAAATACAGGATCCAAAAAGCAAAAACCCCCCATTAAATCGTCATTTATGAAAAGATAAACACCTAAAATATACATTGTGGGATAAAAATAGAGCTAACAAGTGTGATTGTATTTTGAAAATAATTATATCAAAATTACTCTTAATGTAAATCGGACCCCATAAAAAAAATCTAAATCCGTCACTGAATGAAGGTGCACCTTACTAGTGTTACAACAACTTTGGAAGTTAAGAATTTGTTGTCATTTCGAAGCATCTTAAGCATATCCTCGATCAACATCACGATTGATAAAAGTTCCGGCCTTCCACATTCAAGACCTTTAGTGCACCATCTTCCATCAGCATAGCAAATATCCTCAATTGAGTGCACAATTTCATACCTCATAAGTTTATCAATATTATTATAAAATTTATTGATATTCTTTTCAATCTATCAATTTTTTTAATACAAATCTATCACACTAAAACTTTGATCTATTCTAATATATATGTTGGACCTAGATAGTTCCACCACAATATAGAGTATAATTTAGACTTTTATTTGAAACGGGTGGAAGTTATCTACCGAGTATCCATGGGGTGTTTCGCATTTTGGACCTCGAAGTATAGGATAATTTATTTTCTGAACCCTTGGTTTTCAACATTAATTTTTTAGACCCTAGAGTTTGTAGGCTAAAAAAAGGACCCTAAAGTTTGCGGGCTGAAAAAAGGTCCTTTTCTTATTTTTCTTTTTCTTTCCATGTTTGAATTTCTCTTCCGGTTGGTGTCAAACTTCAAATCTAAGGTTAATTAAAACTGATATTAAAGCTATAATAAACCTCTCTTATTCATGTCAGAGTTACTTAAACCCTATACTCAGGGGTCTAAGTAGCCCCGACATGAAAAAGAGAGGTGTATTATAGCTTCAATATCAGTTTTAACTATAGTCCTGAAGTTTGGCGTTAATCGGGAGAAAAATTCAAACATGAGAGGAAAACAAAGAACGAGACAAGAGCTTTTTTCTTCGGTCTACAAACTATAAGGTCATTCTTTATTCAGCCTACAAATATTATGGTCTAAAAAATTAATGTTGAAAATCAATGGTTCAGAAAATAAATTACCCTATACTTCGGGGTCCAAAATGCAAAAAACCCAGTATCCATGGCAGGTCTATCTTCTAGCTAGCTTTGATGTAAATGTGAACAAATGCTAGTCACCGTTCTTTTATGCAATATCGCAACTTACTGCACCGCAATTTACCGCAACCTATCGCAATCTACCGCAACTCACCGCAATCTACTATTTACATTTTCATTAATATCAACACCCATTTATTATTTTCACCGCAACGCAATTTACCGCACCGCAATTCCACCGTATAAAGTAACGGTATATAATTTTGGTCCAATCGAAAAGTGGGGTGTAATCAGATGGTGATTAGTACGGAAAATTTGAGGGGATTAATATTTGTGTATCTTCATTGGCTCACAGACTTATGATAAAAGATGTTGAACTTGGACGTACAAGTACCTCAAACTTAAAGTACGGAAATGAAGAGTGAAAAATAATGGCTACAAATTAAATATGCTAAAGTACAGGCTGAAAAAAAACTCCCGAGATGTGCTCATTATGTAAAAAATTTACTTCAACATATGATGCTAATATGATAAGAATATCATGGGATGTAGGTTTATCCCTAAATAATTGTCCATTTGACTAAACTTTGACCGTTGATTACTCACAAATTGCAATGAGTTACAATATGAAATTATCACCATTAGAAAGATATAGTACTAAAAATTACAATAATATTAATCTTATATTATAACTCATTGTAATTTGTGAGTAATCAACGATCAAAGTTTAGTCAAATGAATAATTATTTAGGAACGGAGGTAGCACATATAAAATATAAATAAGGTAAGATTCTAAGGGTCTGATTGGGAGAGAGTTAAAAATGAGGGTAAAAGTTTATAAAAGTGAAGGAATTAATGTGAGGGTGAGGGTATGAGAGTGTTTGTAAGCTAGGGTAAACTATTTATACATACTTGGGAAATCAATAAGAAGTGCTCAAGACTAAGTTTTTAATTAATACATTTGCCCTTTCATATTATATGTAATACAATGACACTCATACATTAACTCTATACCTATTATCTCTCCACCCCTCCCTCTTTCTCCCTATTCTCTCTACCACCCCCCCTCTCTCATCTCTCTCCACCTCCCTCTCTATCCACCCCCAATTACCCCCGACCCCACTCTCTCAACCCCGTTTCTCTCTCTACTCTCTTTCTATCCTCTCTATCCACCCCCTAATTGACACATTTGCCCTTTCATATTATATGTAAAATTGTCAATTTATGTATTGTGTATGTTATAGGCCCTGTTCGGCAACCGACTAGTAGCTGCTAGCTGTTAGCTGATAGTTGTTTGGATTAACTATTTGACATTAACTGTTTGGGTTAGCTTATTGCAGAAAAAGTGTTTGATAAAGTAGCTTTTGTGAAAAGTTACCTCAAAAAGTTTCATGAATTTGCTTTTCGAAAACTACTAATGGGTTCAAAAAGCTAATATAAAAGGTTACTTACCAAAACATTTCAAGTAGCTTTTTAACATTGGTCAAAAAACTAAAAACTACCCAAAAAAGTTGGGTAACCAAACACCCCATAATGTCATTAGACTCTTCCTTACACCCAAAATTGAAGTATTAGAAAAATAAAAGTTAAGAGGAGTATAGGAGGGTAAATTTCACTCAATCTTACCCCCTTACCCCCTCTCCCTCCCTTCCTAAGCAGGGTTAAGGAGGAATAAACACTCTCCTTGAACCCACCAAACCCCTCCTCCCCCTCCCCCAACCCATCTCCCAAGCAGAGTATAAAAGCATAGTATAACAAAATTCTATCAAAACATTATATACATTATAAATAAGAAAGATTCAATCGGATACCTTATTTGTCACCTAAGGGCGACATATGTGAAAACCAATAGCTAAATTTATGTACACACAATAATTTGAATTGTTTCTTATGGTTTTAGGAGGACATCAAATTGATGAAAGATATGGGCTTAGACTCTTTTCGGTTCTCCATCTCATGGACAAGAATATTGCCAAGTAAGCGTCAAATTCTCTAATCTCACAATTTCTATGATTGATATCATTTGTGAGGACGTCAACTCACACCATATATATTACATGCATTTAAAGTATGTTTTTCAGATATTTACGAGTGAACAATCATAATAACGAAAATGAACAAGGTAATATCTATGGATGAACAATTGTAGTATTTGGATCACAAACTCCAAGTACATGCAATAAATTGCACAACTCAAAATACAGTCTCAATTTAATTGAACAGTAATATTGCGTGCTTAACATACGAGCTTTGTTATTTTGTGTCATTGGTTAAGTTTATCTGTTCTATCCACACTTATCCACACATATCCATATTTTCCATCTTTATCACAATACTTTATAAGAAGTTATAAAAAAATTATACATACTTTTCCATTTTTATCCACACTATTCATACTTTACGAACTTATCTATAACTACATTTACTCACTCTAGAAAATAACATGACCAGACTTTTGTGATGTCTTTTTTTTTTTTTTGGAATCCATCTATCTTTTAGCATTACTTTAAACCATATCATTTCATGATATAGGTTGTTTTCCAAATTTAATTACTACATCCGTAATATTGTTCAGTGACTTTTAGAGGTGGTACGGGAAATCAATATCACAAAAAATGTGTGATAGTTAGTCTGAAAATTACTTAAGTATCCTTGGTTAAAATCAATTTTCAGTACTTCATCCAACAAATACTATTGAAAAAAAGGGAAAATAGTAATTAGTATTGAATTAGAATAATTAAGTTATAGATAATTTGAAATGAGAAAACTTAGTTAGAAATCTAGATAAAAAAGAATAAAGGTAGTAAATACTATAAATAATTATTAGTTAGTTACTAGTTTTGACCTTGTTTATTATGTTTCTTAGTTAACTGTTCCATAGCATTTTTGGTTAATTACATGTACAGTTTGACATTTCATATTGGTGTTCACTAATACATATTGATTACCTAATTTATTGTCCACGCCCTTGACAGATGGAACCAAGGCTGGCGGTGTTAACCAACTTGGGATTGATTTCTACAACAATGTCATCAATGAACTTCTTGCAAATGGTGATCGCCAATCTCTTAGCAATTTTCCTATATAAACAGGAGATATAATTAATTAATGAATTAATGAAGATGAAACTAATAAACTAGTGATTTGGAGGGCAGGTATTGAACCGTTTGTGTCCCTGTTCCACTTGGATGTTCCACAAGCTCTTGAAGAAAAATATGGGGGCTTTTTAAGCCCTAATATTATTTACTGTTTGGATTGGAATAAAATGAAATATTATGAATGTATTGGATGTGTAGTTGGGATTTTGAGGAATATGCAGACATATGCTTCAAGGAATTTGGAGACAGAGTGAATTACTGGGTGACGTTAAATGAACCAAACACATTCGCAGACATGGGATATGCTTTAGGGCTTACACTCCCACATCGTTGTACTCGTACCCAATTCTCTTACCCTTGCTCTGTCGGAGATTCTGCCATCGAGCCTTACCTCATTGGCCACCATTCCCTTCTCGCTCACGCCGCCGCCTTCAACTTGTACAAACGCAAGTATCAGGTTGGTTCACTCATTCACATTATTCTCCCCTTCTCTTATCATCAATTCAACTAGGGTTTCGTTTGTGCTCATTGACGTAGTAAATACATCCAAATCTTTTTATAATTGATGATTAATACTTTTTATTAAAAAAATTTATGTCAAAAATCGTAATAAATACTAATTTCTCGCTTAGGAAATGAAGCATCATGCCCCTTAATTGAGTTTGATTATCTAGTTTTTCCTTTTTTTTAATAATTATTGGGCATAGCCCACTTTTATTCAACAAGGGAAGAAAGTGCCATACAACACAAATATGTTGGAAAAACAATGGATGAATCAAGGCTAGCTACGAGAAGAACATTATATGAACCGTAGACAGAACATTATCTGAACCGTAGCTAGATAGACCACAGCCTTGAAAACGATTACGGCTCGACCTTGGTGCCAATTGAATATGTCGGTCGCTCCCCGAGGTTAACTCAGACAACCTTTGGACACATGCACTCGTAGCCAAGGGCTTGAAGTATGATAATCTGATTGCCAAGAAAGTTTAAGAGATGAAAAGGGAGGATTGTGTTTGTATTGTATGTCTAAATAGTCCAATAAGAACTCCAAATTACAGGAAGAAAACGGACTGTTGGAATAACAAAAACGGAAAAGACAAACATAATAAAGATAAACGAGAATCAAGGTGAATTAATAGCAATTAAGAGAAGGCGGAAAACCTGCGAGAATGATGAGAGAAATCTGGAAAAAATTAATTCAATCAATGCAAAAAGTCAAACTGGAATCAAAACGACCCAACCCACGACACACGTCTCCCCCATCCTGGCCGGAATGGCGACGTCGACAGCGTGCGCGCATGTGAAGGCCCAAACCATACCCTCCTCCATAATACCCACTTTCAAGTCAATACAACACTAGAAGAAAAAGTGAGATATATAAAATCACTTAAGAGACACCAAGAGATATAGAAAGAGAATGAAAAAAACCTTGTTGCCATTACCTCTCAAACCTCCATATCCAACAATTCCCCACTAATAGCATTCAAGGAAAAATAGGAAAAGAAAAGAAAGAAAATTGGACAAAAACTATATCAGATACTTAGGCGTCAATATCATTCGATTCGAGTTGACACATTAGTGATGTGAGGCAACAACCAACAACCAGACAAGTGGACTAATCCTTGAACTTGAAAAACCTTGATCGGGATACAAGTATACAACACATATCAACCTTATAGAGAACATACTTTGCGATAAAACAAAAAAAAAAAAAAATACTTGCACCGTTATGGCCATGCACACACCTTGACACTCTTAAGTGCTCTAGAGATAGCCTTAAGCTCTCATTGAAGATGACCAAACCTTCAACAGTTACGTAGGTAATTCCATCAAGTCTATCTCTACATAGACCAGAACAAACGTGACTATGGAATTATTAAGAGCAAAATAACTCAGCCTCGCATCATATAATCGGTGAATCCATCGGTGTGTCACACAAGTACCCCCCCCCCCACAACGGGCGTGGATTCATTAAGAGAATAAACTCAAGCTTAAAGAACTACTTGACACCATAGGGATAAAAAAAAACGTAGTGCATCTCGAAGAATAGTATAGTTTCGTTTGACCAAAGTTGGTGTCCACCATTCCTTTTCAAGCCATAGGCTTAAGTCCTATCCCCCTCGATTCCTCAAGAACAACTTGTCTGGCCAATCCTTTAGTAATAGGATCCACCAAATTTTTCTCGGATCGCAAGTACAACAAGGATATGACACCATGTTCCAGCAACTGTCTCATTGCACTATGTCTAACACGGATATGTCTTCTCTTTCCGTTGTAGACACAGTTATGTGTCACTCCAATTGCTGCCTACGAGTCAGAGTGTATAAAGATAGGTGTCTCTTGATTTTCCCACAGTAGCATGTCTGCTAATAGACCTCTAAGCCACTCTGCTTCTTAACATGCCAACTAAAAGAGCAATAAATTCAGATTCAATGGTAGAGCGGGCTATGCAAGTCTATTTTGCCGACTTCCATGAAATAGCCCCTCCACCTAAGCTAAATACATAACCATTAGTAGAACTAACATCATCATTATCAGAAACCCAGTTTGCATCACAATATCCTTCTACAACAACAAGAAATTCATTAAAATGCAAACACCAATTAATTGTACCTCTAAGATGCTTAAGTAAACGATGAAGAGCATTCCAATGTTCTTGACTGGATTATGTGCATAACGACTCAATCTACTCACATCATAAGCAATATTAGGACGAGTAAAGTTCATCAAGAACATTACACTTCCTATAATTTTAGCATATTCAGATTCAGACACACTAGGGCTTTTATTCTTCGGTAATGAAATGCTAGGATCATAGGGAGTTCTAACAAGTGTCACATCAAAATGGTAAAATTTCTTTAACACTTTCTCAAAATAGTGTGACTGACACAAAGCATAACCAGTATTTGTTTTTCGAATTTTGATCCCTAAGATCGAATCAGCTTCACCCATATCTTTCATTTCAAACAAAGAAGACAACAACATTCTAGTCTCATTGACTACAAGCAAATTCTTACCAAAGATCAGCAAGTCAACAACATATAAGCATATAAGTACACAATCTAATCCGATCACTTTTGAGTAAAGACAAAACTTAGTCAAATTTGCTTTAAAGACATTTTTCATAAGAGAACTATCGAACTTTTCAAACCACTGTTTGAGAGCTTGTTTTAGACCACAAAGAAATTTTCTCAACCTGCACACTTTATCCTCTTGACATGGAACCTCACAACACTCAAGTTGGGTCATATAAATTTCTTCCTTTAACTCACTATTAAGAAAAGTTGTCTTAGCATCCATTTGATGCACAACAAGATCAAAATAGTGGAAATGAGAAAATACAATAATTTTCACCTTACCTGACATTAAGTGAAAGTGATTTTGAGTGGCAAAATCCGGTTACTTCTTATCGGAAATGTAAAAATACAATAATCCCCCTATATGATTATGTGAATGTACTATCATGCCCATAATATTGTGAAGAAAATGACTTAAATGACTCTTTCATTGTTTTGTATGGAAAAAGGTATGTCGAAATTCCAAAAGAAAACACCAACAATCGATTCCCACACTCCTCTTCTTCAACACTCTCCTGTTCATGCCATATGAATTAATATTAAGAGTAAAAGCGTCAATTTATATTTAATTGAAAGTCATATCAATTAATATTAAGGGTAAAAAAGTCAATTCATATTTATCTTTTTAATATTACGCCAGAAAATCCAACAAAAATCAATTATAAAATATCTTAGGAAGTTTAAATTTATGAACATTTAATGTCAGGTAAAGTGAAAATTATTTCACAAATGTCGGGTGTACATCTTGAAATATATTTATACAGTTAACCAATGCTAATAAATAAAAAATAAAAATGACAAATGTTTTAAATTAAAATGGTCATTAACCATATTGAAATTTACTTTAATCATTTTAAAATTTATATTTAAGATATTTAAATTATTGTAAAGATATCTTTCATTATCTTGAAGATTATTACCACTGCTCATAAGCTACAAAAAGAATGTATTTATGTGTAGTATTTCATAAATATAGAACAATGTATAAAATATACACTCTTTATCATGATTGGTATAATAAGATCATTATTTATTTATTTTAATATAGCTAATAAATACAATTCTTTAATTGTTGATAAATATATATATGTACTTATTAAGAAAATATAATTTAATTAAATCATTAAAATATAAATTATAAATGACTCAAAATAGTTATATGAAAATCTTTTCACAGTAAAGAGTGCAATTTACACTCATAACACTTTTTACTTTTTTTTTGAGGTAAATTTATAGATGTAACTTGTTGAAACTTTCTTTGCAGGATAGTCAAAAAGGAAAAATTGGAATTACAGTCTCATGTAATTGGCTAGAGCCCTATGACGATAGTCAAAGCAGCCAGGATGCTGCTGAAAGACTACCAACAACGTTGTGGTTGGTAAGTATGCATTTATGTTTGGACAGTGATATATATGCATCTTGAATTAAGGTGATTAACAATCATTTTAAGTGTTCATAAATTATTCTTATAATTTTTAACAATATTTTCTCTATTTATCAATTAACTGTAATAGTATAATACTTATTATCTAAGTTAAAAAAATATAAATGATAGTATAATTTTATATATAAGCCACAGTCAAGAGTACACATTTTATATATGCATAGTTTTATATATATGAAATAAATATAAATAAATAAACTTTTCTATATAGTTTACAAATCGTATAACTTCAAAGTAATGAAACATACATTTATAATAATTAAAATATGTTTATGTATAATTTTTAAGTGATTTAATTTAATTGAAATTTAAGATTATTATTAATCATCTTGAATCATAATGATGCTTATTATTTTGTTTTATGTTTATGCAAGTGATTGATTTATAATCCTTCCTCATTTTATCTGTTATTATATATGATTTTCATGTCAAACAAATATTAAAATTTTGATTATTGATTTATAAATGTGCATTATAATTTACAATACACATGATTATTCGACGTTAATATAGTGTACTTTGAGAAATGTTAGACAATACTGCACTATATAAATATTTTATATGATAGCATATTGATTTTTGGAGAGTAAATTACATTTACCCTACCTGACATTTGTGGTAATAATTTTTGCACACCCGACATTTGGGAAATAATTTTCACCCTACTTGACATTAAGTGAAAGTGATTTTTAGTGGCAAAATCCGATCACTTCTCATCAGAAATAAAACGATGAAAGGATCATTTAAGTCATTTCCTTCTAAATATTAATGGACAATATGATACATTCACATAGTCATATAGGAACATTATTGTATTTCCTCATTTCCGATGAGAAGTGACAAGATTTTACCGCTAAAAATCACTTTCACTTAATGTCAGGTAAGGTGAAAATTATTTCCCAAATGTCGGGTGTACAAAAAATATTACCACAAATGTCAGGTAGGGTAAATGTAATTTACTCGATTTTTGGAAGTGCTGACCAATAATGAATTGTACAATTTTTTATATGATAATATACTATAATTGGGCCGGGGTGTCGGATTTTTAGTGGAACTTTTGCTAAACTCTAGTGCATAAGCATAATTGCCTAGGGAAGCTCTCGATTGGTATGTAGCGCTGGCAAAATTTCATTCGACCTGGATTACCCGAATTGTCCGACCCGAAAAAACCGGGTTTGGACATAGATTTTTCGTCCGAATTTTGATATTGACCGAATATTCGGACATAAAATTTCTCTTTTTTCTATGGTCCGAACCCGATTTTTGCTTCGTCCGAATTGTCCGACCCGGTTCGACCCGAAATAAAACCAGGTCCGGACTTAAATTTCTCGTCCGAATTTTGACATTATCCGAATTTGTCCGACCCAAATTTACCGGACCCGATTTTTTGCTAGCGCTATTGGTATGTATCTAACACCCAAACCCCCAAAGTAGGATATATTCTAGAACCAAAAATAATAATAATAATAAAATTGTACCAGTGACATTTGGGCCCATAATTATCTGCTCAACTGTATATGGTATTTGCATTAATACCTTCATAAGCAAACTATTCCCTCCGTTTATTTTTATTTGTCTTTCACGCTTTTTGAGGTCCGTCTTTAATTAACAATTTCACACACAATATTTTTATAAAGATCTACGATATTATACTTTTCTGGTAGTATTTTTTATAACGAATCTAACAAAATCAATTTTGTATGATGAATCATTGTACAAATTAAGATATTAGCGGTCAAAATTTTTATCACAATTACCACGGTAACAATTAAAAAAATGGAGGGAGTAGTAGAAAGGCATAACTTTGAGTGTGATTTTTGTTTTGGTTGAATTTGCATATCATGTTTTGCATGCAGGATGTTTAATCCAATAACATTTGGGGAATATCCAGAATCAATGCGAATGTTAGTGGGAAGCAGATTGCCAAACTTCACAAAGGAGCAATCTGAATCACTGAAACACTCATTTGACTTCCTGAGTGCAAATTACTATACTGGAGCATATGTTGTCGAACAACAGGCTACCATGCAACATTATGACCAAGATGCCTATGCCAGTACAGGCAAGTTTCTTTATGTTTCTTTCGCTTTCTAAGACTCAAAGGTGCTTCCAAGTTACTAACCATACCATCAAATCACTGTTGCCTTGCTAAAAATTAAAACACCTCATTGAAAATAGTATACAAACTAGGGTTTTTTGCATTTTGGACCCCGAATTTTAGGGGTATTTACATTCTGAACTTTTGGTTTTCAACATTAGCATTTTGGACCCTAAAGTTTGTAGCCTGAATAAAAAAGGATCTTAAAGTTTGTGGACTGAAGAAAAAGGCCCCTGTCTCATTTTTTATTTTCCTCCCATGTTTGAATTTATTTCCCGATTGACGTCAAACTTTAGGACTATGGTTAAAACTAATATTGAAGCTATAATACACCTCTCTTATTCGTGTCGAGGCTACTTAGACCCCTGAGTACATGGTTTTAAGTAACTCCAACATGAATAAAAGAAGTTTATTATAACTTTAATATCGGTTTTAACCTTAGTCTTGAAGTTTGATGCCAATCGGGAGAAAAGTTCAAACATGGAAAGAAAAAAAAAACAGGAAACGAGCTTTTTTTCACCTAACAAACTTTAGGGTCCTTTTTTTCAGCCTACAAACTTTAAGGTCCAAAATATTAATATTGAAAACCAAGGGTTCAGAATGTAAATACCCCTAAAATTCGGGGTCCAAAATGCAAAACTTTGCCATTCAAAGATTGACTTTATTAAATTGTGAAGCATTGCCATAGACTTCATAGTTGCCCAAGGTAAGGCCCAATTACCCAAAGAAGATATTGTTTTGAAGAGAGTATTGTTGAATCAATGTCGTCTATTGAAAAGATCTAATGCAAATAAAGCGTGGAATGTATGACCACAAGTTTGCAGTTTGGAGAGTGCCCTTAATCATTGATATATATATTTAGAATTTTATGGATGGATCATAAATAAGTGGTCTAGCTAATCTTTTTGTTTATTATGACAGTTTGGGACAAAAATAATCAACCGATTGGAAAGACGGTATCTCTCTCTATATATTCCTCTTTTTTTTTTTTTTGTTACTGAGAGAATCTTTCTATTCCTTATAATATGATGTTATTGGTATGACCAAAGGCTTGCAGTCTGTTAAAATTAATCTGTTCATGTATTTTTATGTATTTGGAAAAACTATCTTCTAAATCTCATTAAATCCCACGTCAGCGGGACTATAATGAGAATTGTTGTTGTTGATCTTTATAGAGCATATTTTTTTTAATTACTACTAATATTAATGCATTCAATTTCTTTTTTCACAGACACCAATGTTTTGGCTTTATGATTATCCAAAGGGATTGGAGAATTTGGTCATACGTATGAAAGAAAGCTATGGAAATCCAGTCATTTTCATAGCTGAAAATGGTAAGTGTTTTACCTTATAAAGTAAATTCACATCTCAAAATTAGTTTGTCTCATTATGTAACATTTTTTTTTTCCTATATATATTTCGTATCATACATGACAGGTTACGCCACTCAGGATAAACCAAATTCAAGTCATTTAATTGATGAGTACCTCAAAGATACTCCAAGAATTGAATATTTACAAGGCCATTTAGCTCACCTTCTTCAAGCTATTGAGTATGGTTTCTTCTATATTTTAGTTTGATGAGTTTAAATTAGTCAATAGATAAATGAATTAGTTCAATAATTTTTTATAATTCAAAGCCTGAAATAGCTATGCTATAGAGTTCTTAACAAAGTTAAATACTAGCTAGAACATCATATAGAACAACATCATAGTTCAATAAAAACATTAAGGGTCCATTTGGACTTAGGAAAATAGGATGGAAAAAAAATCTCATGGAAAAAAAATTAGGAGGGAAAATTTTTTGGGGTAAAGTAAATTTCTTTCTCTTGTTTGATTCAAGTAAAATTTTGAAGGAAAAAAATTGTTTTCTATTCAACTTTCTTTTCCTTGTTTGGTTTAAAGAAAAATGTATGGAAAAAAACATTTGCATCAAACTTTTAAATGTTAAGCTTCATTTTACTAAATTATATGATGTGATTTGGAGGGGAGGAGTTAGAGAGAGAGAGAGAGAGAGAGAGAGAGTTAGAGAGTTAGAGAAAGATGAAATTAGAGAGAGAAAGAGAGAGAAGAGACAGAGAGAGAAAGAGAGAAGAGAGAGGGAAGAGAGAGAGAAAAGAGTTAGAGAGAAAGAGAGAGAAAGAGAGAGAGAAGAAAAAAAGAGAGAGAAGAGTTAGAGAGAGAGAGAGAGAAAGAAGAGTTAGAGAGAGAGAGAGAAGAGTTAGGGGAAAGAGAGAGAGAGAGAGAGAGAGAGAGAGAGAGAGAGAGAAGAGTTAGAGAGAGAGAGAGAGAGAGAAGAGTTAGAGAGAGAGAAAGAGAATCAAGGGAGCCACGAGAGATGATGGAGAGAAAGGTTGACTATGATCCAAAATTTTTCACCTAACTTTCCTTTCATTTTTTAAGGGAAAATTTTTTATTCTTTGTGACACCAAATTTTCCATGCAATTTTTCAACTATTTTTTTCCATTCCTTTTTCTTCAATCCAAACAAAGGAAAGATTTTCATTTTTCAAAATAATTTTTTTTCCATCCTATTTTCCTAGGTCCAAACGGACCCTAAAGGAAAAGATAACATCATAATCTTATAAAAGGCAAAGAAAAAAAAGAAAAAGAAAAATTGTTTTTGCATTAAAGCCCAAGGTTCAAACTCTCAAACACAACAACAAATTACAAGTTTTAGCATTAGGGCTTCTGCTTATATAGTATATTAGTATCATATATGAGCATTTGACAACAATCAGGGCTTGGATTTGTGATTGGTGTGACTTGAGAGGGTCGAATGACTAACTGAATAGTTTCCAGAGTCCAGATTATTAGTATTTGAATTTAGTTTTTGTATTAATAATCTTAAAGCAATTAATTGAATCCTAGATATTGGGTCTGATTCTAGATCTTACATGTCAGGGTCTAGTCCTGGATCTCTTTACGAATGAAAACTTTAGAATCAAGTCATGGATCCAGTTAACTAGAACCCGGATCTAAATCCACTAAATCTAACCGGTTCTAAATTTAAATCCGGATATCCGATTTTTCTGCTCACCCTTAATCCTAGGACTAAGATAGTTAACTAGTACTACTCTTATATTCCTTTTTTGTCATTTATTCTTCTAACTTTTTCAAAACTATTATAAATCATACAGTTTAATGGTTGCTTAGTTTTATCGTACCACTGTTTAGATTCTTAATATGTGTAAGCTAGTTTTTTTTCACTCTCAATGCTATTTTATAGTTAGGTGTTGCATAAAATTTTAAGAAGTACTGTTTCAATTTGATGTGCGTAGTAGCAATCTTTAAAATTTAAATATAGTCATACTTTTTTATTCAAATTATCCTTTTAAATATCAAATTAAATTGTTATTATTTTTATTTTTGCCTTAACTATGTATAATAATTTAAAATCTTTTAAAAATTTATATGAGATATACACAAAGTCAAATAGTAACAAGGCTCTTAACAAAAATAAACATACAGGTTACTTTATAATAAGTTTTGACAATAGATTTAAAAGTATCAAACAATTAGGGATATTTTAATCTATGATTAGTAAAAAAACACTTAAAAGCATTTTCATTTAAAACATTGAAGAAGTTTAACTCAGAATGTAAATCGATAATTTATACTTTAGCTTGTCCCTTGGAGGAAATTTTTGGTCACACTAGACCCAATCTGACTTTGCTTACAAATCTATATATGCTTCGAAGTGACATTTGAAATGTGCAAACGTTTTTTCTTTTCTTTTTTTTTTAGATAATTTGCAGCCTCTAAGCAATTTATTCAACCAAATCAAGTGTGTCAAAGAGCACAATACAACTCCATCCCCAAGATGTAAAATTGGGGCAAAATATGCCGAAATTGTACTAGTTTCAAATACTAAAAATGTAATTTGAAATTATATTTGTAAGCTTTAGTTGCTTAATGTGATAAGCAGAAACATTAATCACCGAAGTATAATAAGATTTAAATTGTAACTGTGAAAGTCTTGTAATTGGTTAATTAATTTGGCTGGTCATCATGTATTAATGCAGGAGAGCTGCTAATGTGAAGGGGTACTTTGCCTGGTCACTTTTAGACAATTTTGAGTGGGATTCAGGTTATTTGGCTAAATTTGGTTTGTATTATATTGATCGTAACAACAATTTAACCAGAATTATGAAGGATTCTGGATATTGGTATAAGAACTTATTGTCTTCAGAAAAGATGCAGCCAAGTACCTACATTCTCTAACCTTGGTCTCATCCATGGACATAAATCAAGAAGGGCCAAGTTTTCACTTGACTATTCTCTTTTTTTTTTTGATGTATTACCTTTGGGGAAGTTGACAAGTTACCCCCTTAAGTTTTTAGCATTAATTAGTATTTAGACTCGTGCATTGCATGGGATAATTAAATTTCATGTATTATTTAACATTTTCGATGTATATATCAAATAAAGTATGTCGCAAAATTAGAAAAAATCAAAAAGATATTAACATAGAAATTACAATTATATAAGTATTCAAAGACTAATTAGCAAAGAATGAATTCCATTGTATAAAATGGAACAAATTAGCCTGAGTTTTAAATATGAACATTTAAATTTCTCCATGTTCTTTGGATTTGATAAAATGAAGTTTGGATGGAGTGGATTGGATTGGATAAGTTATGATGCTTTTTGGGGATTTGTGTTTTTAGAGAGGAAAAATGTTTGAAAAATTGTGTATGGTTTGGATTAGATTGGATTGGATTGGATTGGAAAGATTAAAAGAGTTACAAATCCAAAGAAAAGGGTTACAATAATTATACAACATAACACTTTGATTTAATTTGATTATCCTCGAGAAAATAAGTGTTTTAGTCAACAATTGTGACTTTTTTTTTTTGGAATACAATCATACAAAAATGGAAGGGGAGGCTTGACACAACAATTGAGTTGTTGCCTTGTGATTGTGAGGTCACGGGTCAGTCCTCAGAATAAATTTCTTGCAGAATGCAAGAAGGTCACAGACATTACATCTTTATGGTGTGACCCTTCCCCGGACCCACGCTTGCGGGGACGCTTTGTGCATCGGGCTACCATTTAATCATACTAAAATACTAATGAATCAAACCATCATTTTTAATATGCGATCTATGTTCATATTTATTTTTTCCAAACATTTTGGAATAAAAGGTTACTAAAAAACCTTTCACGTCAATAATTGATAAATAAATTGAAGCTTTTTTTTTTTTTTGAGTTGAAGCATATATTCTACCACTGTACTAAACCAAATGCAATTGTGTGTAAATGAAACATGTAAGCATCTTTAAATGTTTATTACAAAGAAATTGACCATTATATGAACAATGGATTGATATTAGATGAAACAATGCTCCCTCCTTCCCATATTATCTGTCCCTTTAACTAATTTTCTTTTTTCCCATAATATCTATAATTCCAATAACATATTAATTACTAATTTATCATGTGAATCTTATTAATTACTTCTTTTTCTTCCATTTTTCTTTCTTATTCATATTTTATTCAATATTTCCACATTTCCAATGTGATAAATTAATGAAGATTGGAAGTTTTTTTGGTTTTTTAAATTATGTCTAAAGTGACACTTAATTTGGGAAGGAGATAGTATGAAATATCACCTCCTATGTTTAAAAATTCTTAAATTTCATAAAGAAGATCTTATGAATGTTTCATTGGTAAATTGTCCTTGATACAATCTATTTGAAATTTAAGAACCTGCAAGTCATTGTACATCATAAACATAAATATTCAATCAATATATGATCAAATATTCTAGAATAATATGAGTATATACAAATCAAAGCATTTATTTATTTTTCCTTTTTTAGAAATGGATCATCTCCTTTCTTCTAATTTTTTTTCTTTTAGGGGTGTTTGGTAGGAACCCCAGAGAAATTTTTCCCAGGAAAAATTTGCCATGGGAAGTTTTCCCTGAGAAATATTTCCCTGAGAAAATTTCCCTTAGCCTCCGGCCCCTAAGAGAAAATTTCCCTAGGAAAATAGAAAAAATGGTGGGCCCACAGTGAAATTTTTCCCGAGCTCAACCCACATCCAAACATCAGGAAAATAAGTCAATCCGGAAAAATTGACCATTTCCCCGGGGTTATTGACCAACCAAACGCAACCTTAAAATTTTGAACATTGTTATTGTTCCCGGCATAGGGTAATATGACCAATCACCTTGCTTATAAGATTGAAAAAAGAACAATACTACAACTAACATAGGCTTAGCTTTAATCGTTGCACTAGTAGAATTCATACCAAAAAACGTCTGAAAATTGGCGTCTCTATAAACATCAGACGCTAAACAATTGAAATAAAATAAAAAGAAAGATAAAATTAATTTGGGCGTCTGTGATTGTCAGCGTCGTGTCCTGTGCAACATTTATGCGTCTGCCAGGCTATTAAAGTGACGCCTAAGTGGTTTAAATTAGATGTAATTAGGGTTGGGTGTGTGTTTGCCATTTTTGCCGTCGAAGAGGAAGAGCGAAGCGAGAGAGAGTAGGAGAAGAACTCGGTGCACGGCGCAAATTCAACCAAAAATCAGGTAATTTTATCAGTTATTTTTGTTTCAGATCTGTTATATTATGATTAATATTATGAAAATTGATTAAATAATAGATTAAATATGATAAAAAACGAGTAGTTTGAATATTTGTATGTTTGTTTCGTTTTTGTTGAGTTTGATATTAGTTGAGTAGATATAAGTTGAAAAATTGAGTTGTTTTAGTGAATTTGTATGAATTGTAATATATTTTGGATGTTGAATGTGAATTTTATGCGTGAAAATCGTGTTTGTAATGTGGAATTATTGAATTTAAATATTGTTTGTATGTTTTATATTAGTTTAATTAATTGCATGTAATAATGCATTTAAAATATGTTTTGCATGTTGAATTTAATTAATTGCATGTATGTTAATTTAGAAATTGATTTTTTTAATGTTTTGTGGTAAATATAAATATGAATAATTATATTTACTTTGCAAAAAAATAATATTTGTAATTAAAATATATTTAAGTTGAGCATTATGATAAATATTAAGATGTAATACGAATTTTGTATGTTAATTTATATGGCTTAATAAATTTGTGGGAAATTATAATGAGTTTCAATTGAGTATAAAACTATTTAATTAGTTAGCAATATACAATTAGCTAGGAATACATATTTAGTTTGTATATAAACTATTAATATTCAATTTTAGTTGAATTTATAATTTAATTTGTTTAGTAAATAAGTTAATAATATAAAAACCATTATTATATATAAATTATTATTCAATTTGTACGGTATACGTACATAGTAAATATAATTATAAACTATTTATTAAAAAAAATACTTTAGTGTACGTACGTTTACTTAATTAATTATGAATAGTTTGTTTAGGGTTATTGTAATTGGTTAATTGTTAGGTTAGTATAGAGGATTAAGTCGATCGGTGCTATTCCGAGTAGTTTATAAGAATTAGTTGTCATAAAAGGAGGTTGAGTTTGGATGATTTTGGTTGTTATTAGTAAGTGAGTTAGCATTTAAAGTTGGTTGCACGCGGAAATTTGCTGCTAATCCAACCTAAGTGCTAACTTAATTACTCATAACTCCAAACGAAGACATAAATTATGTAAATAATTATGTCACGTACATCCATATTTACTTACGTAAGTACTCAACAACCAGTAGCTACATACTTAGTGAATAGGTTATTTATGATGGTATTTAGGTAGTAAGTAGGGAAATTTATATTTATAGCATCTTAATGGGGATATATATATATATGTCATAAAAAGAGGTTGAGTTTGGATCCTGTTAGTATCCAACGAGTGTGTGTTTCGTGATCTGATAATCTATGGCTGAAAGGGACTTGCATAAGGCGTGTTGACTCTCCTTTATTCGTTTGGTTCCCAAAAAGCAGCGCAATTTTCGTAAGTGAATTTGCACGAGGGTTATACAGTGCTCTGGGAGTAAGAAACATATCAGATTCGATACAATGGAGTGTTTCTATTGCGCAGATTGAGGGGTAGCAAGACAAGGTGGGTTTGAAAGAGAAGCTCATAGTAAAAGGTCTAATATATAAAAATCCAACACCATGCATTTCTATTAGACCCTTTACTATGAGCTTCTCTTTCAACCCCACCTTGTCTTGCTACCCCTCAAGCTGCGCGATATAAACACTCCATTGTATCGAATCTGATATGTTTCTTACTCCCAGAGCACTGTATGGCCCTCGTGCAAGTTCACTTAGGAAAATTGCGCTGCTTTTTGGGAACCAGACGAATAAAGGAGAGTCGGTACGACTCATCAAAGTCTTTTTCAGCCATAGATTAACAGTTAACAAACACACTCTCCTTGGATAATAACATGATCCTCTTGCATAGTGACATAGCTTACTTGTTGTTGTCATAAAAGGAACTTGAGTTTGGATGATTTAGGTTATAGCGTATACGATTATATTTGTGAATTTAGATACAAACAGAATAATTTATTTTCGATTATTAATTAAATTCATGGTGGGCTTGAATAATAGATTCACGTACATTATGGACGGGCACCCACATCGCCGTTGGATGTGCGAGAGGTTTGAACCGGGTAGGAGGGTTATCAGGGTTGAATGGGCTGCTGGGGTAGCTATGTTTGATCAATTTGCAAAGAGTAATTCGTATGAGTATCCGAGGACTGGAAAGTATCGGTGCCCATGTGCGAAGTGCAAGAATAAGAACGGACTTAGTCCTGAAGAAGTTAAAGAACATTTATATCGGCGAGGGTTTATGGAACAATATTGGTGTTGGACGAGCCATGGTGAAGAATGGGGTGACTTTGATGATGAGGATGACAGTGGTGACGATGCGGAAGGTGATTGGGAACCGTCTGCAGGTAGTCCTCCGACAAACGAGGAACCGAATCAGCCACCGTTCATCGACAAAACGAAAGAGATGATGAATGATTTCATCATGGTG
The DNA here is from genome assembly GCA_029582165.1 of Portulaca oleracea. Lineage (NCBI taxonomy): Eukaryota > Viridiplantae > Streptophyta > Magnoliopsida > Caryophyllales > Portulacaceae > Portulaca > Portulaca oleracea. Next base: position 18,755,059 of record CM055869.1, read on the forward strand.
AATGAGGCGCCTAATGCGAGAGCTCAACAATTTTAAGATATGCTTCAATCTGCTCAATAGCCTCTGTGGGAAGGGTGTACGACCCATACTGAGTTGTCCACTGCCGTGAGGTTGATAAGTCAGAAGTCGAAGCACAATTTGTCGGAGCAGGAAATGAACGATATCATGGGACTGATGAGCGAGAGCTGTCCCCAGCCGAATCTAGTGCCTTGAAACTACGATGAGTTGAAAAAGAAGGTTAAGAAGTTGGGGATGGGCTATGAAACAATTGATTGTTGCCCTACTGGATGCATGATATACTATAAGGACGATGCACATCTCACTGAATGTAAATTTTGTGGCCATCCTAGGCATAAGCCACAGAAATCGTCAACCACGACAAAGAAAGGCGTCCCGTATAAGAAAATGTTTTACTTTCCCTTGACGCCTAGATTGCAGCGTCTGTATGCCTCAAACAATACGGCCGGGCATATGAGATGGCACGCGGAGAACAAGCGCGAGGAAGGTGTACTTTGCCATTCGTCGGACGGCGCCTCTTCATTAATGTTCGACATCGTGCATCCAGAGTTCGCGGCGGAAACGCAAAATGTAAGGCTGGGCCTGTGTGCGGATGGGTTTAGCCCGTTCAACATGACAGGGAGGTCTTATTCGATATGGCCGGTTGTAGTTACTCCTTACAACTTGCCACCTGAATTGTGCATGAAAACACCGTACATGTTTCTTACGTGTATTATTCCAGGTCCGAAGAACCCCGGAAATAAAATTGATGTCTTCCTCCAACCCTTGGTGGACGAGCTGCAACGCTTATGGGTTGGTGTTGAAACATACGACATCTCCAAAAGACAGAATTTTAACATGAGGGCATCTTTGATGTGGACGGTGAATGATTTTCCGGCCCTTGGCATGCTACGGGTGGAGCACGCATGGTTCTATGTCGTGTCTGTTTGCATGGATGGTTTGAAAGCAATTCTTCAAGCATGGGAGGAAAGCCTCGTGGTTTGATCACACCGGCGCTTTCTTGCAGAGGGGCATGCTTTGAGAAGAAATCGAAAGCCATTTCGAAAGGGGAACACTTGCCCAGATAGAACTGCCCCACCGTGTAGGAAAAACGGTTATGAAATCTACGAGGAGTTGAAGCACTTCCCCAAGGTGACTACCAATGGCGACTTTGTTGTCCCGGGATTCAGAGAGAATGCTCATAATTGGAAAAAACAAAGTATATTTTGGGAGTTGCCTTATTGGAAGGATCACATGGTTCCACACAACTTAGATGTGATGCACATTGAGAAGAACTTTGTGGACAACATCGTAAACACGGTGATGGGGGTGGACGGCAAAACGAAGGATGATGGAAATGCAAGGAGGGACGTGGCGGACATATGTGATAGGCCGGAACTCCATCTATTGCCCGATCCTAACGGTAAACCCCTACAGCCCAGAGCCAAATATGTTCTTCCTGAGGATAAGCGAACAGACGTTTGTAACTGGGCACAGCAGCTGCGTTTGCCGGACGCTTATGCTTCGAACTTCGCGAACTGTGTTGATGCATTAGGTAAAAGGTTTCAAAACTTTAAAAGCCATGACTGTCATGTGTTCATGCAGACATTGTTACCTGTTGCGTTCCGGGCACTTCCCGATGATGTGTTGGAGCCACTCGTTCAGTTAAGCCAATGGTTCAAGAGCCTGTGCTCCACAACATTGAAGCACAGTGACTTAGTCCAGCTTGAAAAGGAAATTCCCATAATAATATGTAAGCTGGAATATTTCCACCCGGCTTCTTCAACGTAATGGAACACTTGCCCATTCACCTGGTCCAGGAGGCATTCTTTGGTGGTCCTGTTCAATATCGTTGGATGTATCCCTTTGAGAGGTATTTCGGGTGGTTGAAGAAGAAAATAAAGAACAAGGCACACCCTGAAGGATCTATGGCCCAAGCTACCTCATGTTTGAGATTTCCCAATTCGCATCTACATACTTTGGGAGGGATAATGTATCGTCTTCTACATCAACAAGTATGCGTAACGAGGACGATGGGGATGAGCCTATGTTATTGTCGGTTTTTAAGGACAGTGGGAGCCCTGTGGGAGGTGTAAACACGAGGTGGCTCAGCGATCAAGAGTATAAAACAGCACACCTTCATGTTCTACTGAGTTTAATTATGACTTTAATTATGGTTTAATTTAACGTTTAATTTATATTCGCACTTACGTACAGAAAGAAAAAAACGATGGAAAAGACCCTAACATATGGGAACAATTCAAAGCGACCCACATGAAGCAGGGCACCAATCAGTGGGTGCACGACAGGTTCCGCCAGCTTGGGGTAAGTACCTTCATCATCCAATATTTAAGTTATTATAATCGTACGTACACGTATGAACATTAACTTTAATTCGCTTATTCCAACTACTCTTTCTTTGTATCGACCAGGAGACGATGCATAGTGATTATGAATCGTACAGAAGAGAGATGGAGGCAAAGCAACGGGAGGACGGTCAACCAGAAACTCCCATTATGTCTGGAGACGAGTTCTGGTTGGACAAACAACTGCAAAGTCGGGGACACGTCGTGGGCATGGGGGTTGTGGGGGAAGCTATGAAGACGCAGTTCCCCCACATCTCATCGAGGAGACGTCCACGACGTCGTAATAACACCGATAGCGTCGACGTCCGAGCCTCTATTACGGAGCTGAACAGAGAGCTTCAGCGTCAACTCGAGGAAGAGAGGCAACAGCGCGAACAAGATAAGCGCATGCTGCAGGAACAATTCCAGAGGCAATTAGAGGAACAACGGCGCCGATCTGACGCAGCCTTGGAAGAGAAGGTGAGGCAACAAGTAATGCAACAAATGTTGCAAATGCAAAGAATGTTGCAGCAGCAAGCAAGTCAGAGCTGGCAAGCCCCTTTCCTCGCTGGATCTTCCTCTGGAAGTCAAGTGCCATACACTGGACAGCCTCCTCCACCGCCGCCCCGCCGCCGCAGTACTTCTCGTCGGACCCCCGTCTCTCAAACCCCACAACCTCATCCCACCGTTCCTCCCGAGGACTCGTTATATGCTTACCCAGGTAAGCAAATTTTTTCCATAAACACAAAATTAAATTGCTAATTACACGTTCCAATAATTACTTAATTCATTTTGATTGTATTTCATACCTTTAATTTCCAAATTGTCGTTGTATCCCAGGAGGCCAATACCTATTCCATAGCCTCGAAGAATTGACACAACGCCAGAATCAGGGTGATGATGACGACGATGAGGAGGAGAGCGAAAGTGATGATGACGATGCCGCCGCCGTGTGACGACATTAATCGATCATTTTAATTGTGTTTATATTTTACATTGTATGAACATTTAAACTCTTTCTTAATTACATTCATACTTATTAGCTAGTACATTATTTAATCCAAACATCGAAATATTTTTCATTATGTTTGCGCACATACGTACAAATTAATTAATTAACTTAATTAACATATATATATATATAATAACACGTACGTACACATGAGAATAATTATAATTAACAACATAATCGAGAGTGAAACATATATATATATTAAATTATCTACCTAGAAAAAATTACAATATAACTAACAATAATAATAATTAATAATTAACTATACCTAAAAAATATACACATATATACATCATAATTAGTTATAACTAAAATTAAGAATATATAATAGTAATAGTATCAATAATAATAATAGTATCAATTATAATATCAATAATAATAATAATAATAATAATAATAATAGCGCGCCCCAGCCAACAGCGAAAATTTTTGAAAAGTTTACCCAATTTAGGCGTCTGTTTTCCTGCAAACAGACGCCCAAATTATTGAAATTGAAAATGACGTCTGTTTGGCGGGAAAACAGACGCCATTTTGCCAGCACCTATATAAACCTTAAGCCCTCAAACTTCCCTCCGAATTTTTCCCACCCATCTCCATTTCATTTCTCTCATCTTCTCTCATCAATTCTCTCATTTCCCCTAACCTTCAAAACACCTCAAATCCATCCAAGATTGATGAATTGAAAATTTTACAATTGAAGATTGAACATTGGAGAGTGAAGATTGAAGATACAAGATTGAAGATTGAAAAATCAAGATTGAAAAATATTGAAGTCATATATGAATTGTAATTTAGGTTTTTATTTTGTTTGTATCATTTAATTTAGTAAAAATCATCATTAATAAAGTTGTATTATATTTTTTTATTTGTTAAAATATATATTCATTATCATTTTATTGTTGTTATTTCTATAAAATGTATATATATATATATATGAAATTGTACAAATATATATCATTTACTATTATATAAAATGTATTTATTTTCATTATTAATATCTCCACAATTCTTATTAAACAATTTAATTACAAATACAAAAATTTAATTTTTACGCTTTATTTTATAATTAGAACAGTCAAAATATACTATTTATTCTAATTATTTTCACTATTGGAATTCACGTTTTTTTTTTGTTTCTGTAACCCAAAATCGGCGTCTGTTTGGGATGAAACAGACGTCGTTTCTGCATAAAAAACGACGTCTATTTTATGCCAGACAGACGCCGATTTTGGACTGACACAGCCCTCGTAGTCTGCAATAATTTTGGCGTCTAATTCAAACAGACGCCAATTACAGGCGTTTTTTTAAAAATGGCGTACTAGGTTTTGGCGTCCGTTTTAATCAGACGTCAAAACCATTTTGGCTTCTGTTTACACCCATATCAGACGCCAATTCCAGACGTTTTTGGGCACCAATTCTACTAGTGTTGTAAAATTTAACGGTTACATTTATAATAAGTTAAGTTTGGATAGAAACTAAACCATCATCAATTAGAAAGCTTAGTAGACCCACGTTACAAACAATTAATATTCAACAATAAATTACTAAAAGATGTCCTATGTTTTGCGGTATCTATTTTTTTGGGACCATATTATTAAAAATAATTTATGGGTACCATGTGTTTTGTTGTACCTATTTTCTAGTGACAAATTATTTTTTAATTTTATTACAAGATCTCCAAGACTATGTATAATTGCAAAAATATCTCTACCTTGATAAAAGCTTGTTAATTTATATTTCCACCTGCATTACTATTTGTTTTAAAGAATTCGCATATCCATATTTTTCATTGACAAGCTCTGATAATTTGTTTTAAAGAATTACTATATGTTCTGCATTACGTACTATTTGCTCTGATATCAAATGAAAAATAAGGAGATGCTAATTTTTTTTAAAATAAATTGTAATGCTGGTGGAAATATAAATTGACAAATTTTTATGAAGGTAGGGATATATTTGCAATTTTACATAGTCTTTGGGATCTTGTAATAAATCTAAAAGATAACTTGTCACCAGAAAATAGGTATTACAAAAACACAGGGTACCTAGAAATTATTTTCAATAATATGGTCCCCTAAAAATAGATACCGCAAAACATGAGGTACTTTTTAGTAATATATTCAACTATTCATGTGCCAAACTAAAATATATGTGGATGAAAATGCCATGTCCAAAAATCAATTATGAAGAGAATATATATGTTAAATATTCCATAAAAGTATTTTTTTAACGATATATAATTATTGAATTTTCTATTGGCAACATATAATAATTAAGTTATATAATCGTTAATTCAATCTTTCCTTTGTATATGACATTTTCGTATAAATACAAATAAAGAAACAATGATAAGTAGGTTTAAGTCAATAATATATTGTAACTAGTGAAAGGAAAACTCTAAAGCTAATACTAACAACACATTATATATAAGAGTACTCTCCAAATTTTGAAGACATTAAAAATAAACTCTGTTGGGTTAATATGGCCCATTGAGTCCGTGAGTCCAAAACAGGAGAAGATCGAGGCCCAACCCCTGCCAAGAAGAGGCGGCAGGCGCGCCTCAAACAGAGAGTGAAGGAAGTGAGGCGCGGCTAGCGTCTGGAGGCTCCACCCGTGCCCTTCTTCACAACCAAGTTGCACCTCGCGTGTATCGGACGCAACTCGTGCCCGAGACATAAGCGACCCTGATGAGGAAGCCACCAGCGTCCATTGAACGTCGTCCGCGTCTCAAGTTCTCATAGCAAATGTTCGTCGAAGGCAGGCGCAAGCTGCGTTTAAATCAGACGACAACCGCGTCTCAATGACATATCTCAAGTCCAGAGTTCCTCGTCAAGTCAGCTGCGATTTGCAATTATTTGAGTTTTAATGTAACTCCATTTTCTTCTCCTAGTCACCCTATAAATAGGATGGATTTTCCTTCGAGTTCTTCGGTTTCCCATGTATACCTGGTGTTCGTTTTATCGCTTAATTTTTCGTTCCTAAATTTTGTCGTAATTTCCGTCATCTCGTTTTCGATTCTGCTGTAACCTCGCACTTATTTTCTGTCGTAATCACTTTTTCTTGATGTAACTGATTGTAGTTTAATTAGTACTAATAATTGTAAGTGGTAACTAGCATATATGTGTGTTAAATTAATTAAAATTAAAATATTCATTTTCCATATATACAAAGAAATAGGTTCAGAACTATGCGTTAAATAAAAATATATTAAAGTTTTTATCATTGTTTATCAATCATTAACCCTAGTATAGTATGTTAATCTCACAATAATCTATTCTATTAATATATTAAAACAAAACCATTGATGCCACGTGTCAATACAATACAAGCTTAGAATAATTTGCTTCCTGATGCTTCCTATGGTTCTGCTTCTATCTCTGATCCTCTTCACTCGGTCATCCCCAAGGCTGTTAAGTCTCCTTATAAGGATGCCCTTTTGAGGGGTGTAAAGGTTGGGAGTAATGATGGTGCTACTAAGGTGGCTCTTTCCGATAGCGAGCGCACTGTTAGTGACATGCCTGACAATGTTGTGGGTGAGGTATTTTGTCCTCCACCTCATGATGCTGAGGAATCTTTTCATAATGCTTACAAAGTCAGGACCCGTCATAAAAAGAATGTAAGCTTCTTGTGGAACCCAAAGTGGAGGCTGGTTAGTAGAGCTTCGTGTAGGATCCACTCTAGTGGTCCTAGTCGTGCTAAAGGGGGTTAAGAAGCCGACTCGAAACTGCAATTCTCTCACGGGGAGCAAATCCACGCCTTTTGATGATTTGATGGATCAGCTGACGGTTGACATGAGCAATAAAGGTGGCCTGAAAATATTACAAGACCGGGAGACGGCTATAAAACTACTAAAGAAGAAGAGGTTGGATGAAGACAAGGGCTGATTGGGTGTGATTGTCCCTTGAGCCTTGGTGTTTTCTCTTGGAAGACTGGATGAAGAGGCTTTCAGGCTGTGCTGTTTTGTTTTGTTTGTCTGCTGTTTACTCGTTTGTTTCGAGTTGTGCTGTTTTATTGTTTTTGTGTTTCCTTGTTGGACTGCTGTTTATTGCGGTTTTGTAGCATCTTTGATGCTTCTTAGCCTTTTATGGCTTGCAAATTATCGGAAAAAAAAAAAAATTTTTTTCCTTTTTCTTTTCTTTTTTAAACAGGAATCACTTTAGATTTCAAGAGAAATTAATTAAAATAAATTCCGATGGAGTATCCAACTATCTGTCCATTATGACTATTATTGTTGACTGTCCGATTCCAATTGAGGACGATCAAAATTCCAAGCAGATGACTCTTGAGTTCCATACGTTTCTCAAACTTAATCTACCATAATATTATTGACGATAATTACCACATTGATACATATTCCACTGTTCTTAATCCACGCCTTTTGATGATTTGATGGATCAGCTGACGGTTGACATGAGCAATAAAGGTGGCCTGAAAATATTACAAGACCGGGAGACGGCTATAAAACTACTAAAGAAGAAGAGGTTGGATGAAGACAAGGACTGATTGGGTGTGATTGTCCCTTGAGCCTTGGTGTTTTCTCTTGGAAGACTGGATGAAGAGGCTTTCAGGCTGTGCTATTTTGTTTTGTTTGTCTGCTGTTTATTCGTTTGTTTCGAGTTCTGCTGTTTTATTGTTTTTGTTGTTTCCTTGTTGGACTGCTGTTTGTTGCGGTTTTGTAGCATCTTTGATGCTTCTTAGCCTTTTATGGCTTGCAAATTATCGGAAAAAAATAATTTGTTTCCTTTTCCTTTTCTTTTTGTAAACATGAATCACTTTAGATTTCAAGAGAAATTAATTACAATAAATTCTGATGGAGTATCCAACTATCTGTCCATTATGACTATATTATTGTTGACTGTCCGATTCCAATTGAGGACGATCAAAATTCCAAGCAGATGACTCTTGAGTTCCATACGTTTCTCAAACTTAATCTACCATAATATTATTGACGATAATTACCTCATTGATACATATTCCACTGTTCTTCCATACTTTACCCACCATTTATAAATCATATTATTATGATAATGTTCTTTTTTTTTTCCAATCACAAGGTGATGTTATTCCACTTTTTTTTTTTAAGAAAATGTTATGCTACTTTTTCAAATACAATAAATTTTACTCTTTATAATCTATATCTCAAAGTTAAGATATAATGTACTCCTAATTTATCATCAATTTTCAATTTAATTTTGACAGTCAAGACTATCAATTGCAACTACACACAAACTCTCAATTTGATCTTCCCCTTCAAAAAGTCAGGTAATATATTTTCATTTTTCATTATATAGATCGATACTCTCAACTTCCATGCATTCTTAATATGAAAAATTCAATCTCCAATATAAAAGTATTAAGAAATTCCATGCTGATCAATTATACTTTGCCCACATAAAATTGGAGGTTACCTAATGTTGCTATTCTTTTCTTAATTATTATTTTTTATATATTTCAAAAATAAAATATAATTAATAATAATAATAATAATATTATTATTATTATTATTATTATTATTATTATTATAAAAGTACTTTCTAACTATAAATCTAATAGTAGAAGGTCATGCTCTTTTGTATGGTGGGATAGATGATAGGTAAGATAGATGGGACAAAGTAAAATAAGTGGATAGATGGAATAAATTGACATAGTATTTGAAAAGATAAGTTAATGTTGGGTTTGTGTGGCCCATTGGCTCTGCGAGGTCCAGATTGAGGGAGAAAGATCGGGACACCACCAACGTCTGGAGAGACGCTAGCAACGCCCCTCACAGAAGGCACGAGAAGCTCGGCGCTATCAACATGAAAATCGGCGCTGCCAGCGCCTATGTCACGGAATCGAGAATAGAGGCGCTACCAGCGGCGCTACTGAGCGCTGCCAGCGTGACATCCAATAGCTCCTTAATACACGACGTGGCCAGCGCTCTTCAGGCACTGCCAGCGTCTCGAAGGTCAGCTGATTCGGGGTGAGGCTTCCTTTTTTTGTTATCTAGGTTATGTATTGTTTAACTAGTTCCATTCCCTCACCAACATTATATATATGGTACATGTTTCTCCACCAAAATCATCAGAGTGAGATTAGAGAGAAATTTTTAGAGAGAGGGAGTCTCACCAATATTTTCCCCAGTGTATCCTGAGAAATTGTGAGTGAGATTTATATTGTAATCTCCTTTGGTGATCGCATCATACTCTGTGATAGTGATCGGGTTGTACTCCTCCTTTCTCATAGTGGATTATTTTCTGGCAGACGCCGTCCGTGAGTTTTCTCTCCGAGTTCTTCGGTTTCCTATGTAAATTTGGCGTTTGATTTTATCGCTCTTATTTTTGTTCCTGAGTTTTTTCGTAATATCCGTCATCTCAATTTATTATGCTTCCGCTATTATCTTGCTTATATTCTAACAAGTGGTATCAGAGCAAAGTGGAGATGACTTCAATCGTTAAGTGCGATATTCCGAAATTCGATGGAACAAGGAGTTACACTATGTGGAGACTGCAGATGAAGGCGGTCCTAATTCAGCACGGGTTATGGGACGTGATTGAGTATCTCGACACGAAGACTGGTGAAACGATGAGCGATGACGATTTCAAAAAGCTTCAGAAGGATATCAAGGGTAACTTGAGTCCAAGGGTGTAACGCCCCGGAAATTCAATTATCGAAAGGTCAAAGTCAAACTAACGTTAACAGACAAAACTTAGCGGAAGACTTCAAATTTAGTTTGGGCGTCACTGCCGTATCCCCGAAGGAACACAAGGCGAGAAAGGAAAACACAACTGTCTGCTAACGGTAACTACTAACAGCTCAAAACAAAACTTTAAGATTTCATAACGAAAACAATATAAAAAGATTCAAGGACTTCTAGACTCGTCGTCCTCACTTCTAATTCCCGTCCCCGGCATTTAGATCTTCACCTGAAAACAAAACATTTCAAAAATGAGGGGGAAATCTCAATAATGTCTACCCCTAACGTTTAAAACAGTTTAAGTTCTTTTCAATTCATTTTGGGGAGAGGGATCGAATCAAACGTTTTACAAACCTTTAATCCCATACTGTTTCCTCAACCCATCCAATCCATATTTTAATTTGCGGGCAGGATATCAAATCCCATAAAGAACATCGCCTACCAAAGGCATCAAACAACTATCCTATATCAGGGATGAAACCCTGATCTCCTGGCACATAACCCATACAGGCATCGAATCCTGGTCACAGGGTTATCATCCGCATAAACATTAGCCTCTCAAAGGCATCAAACAGTTGCCCACCAAAGGCTTCATAACATCTATCCTATATCAGGGATGAAACCCTGATCTCCTGGCACATAACCCATACAGGCTTCGAATCCTGGTCTTAGGGTTATCACCCGCAAAAAACATTAACCTGTCAAAGGCATCAAATCAACAACCCGCTTAATGTTTCCACTTTGAATTACTAATTCATTATTCAAACTCATCTCACAACTCTCAAGTCAAACCCAACCCAGATTATCAAAATCAATAATAAAACCACTTATAAAATACCATCTCAATTTCTCCACTCATAAAACAAGGTACAACAATTACAAACAGTTATCCAAAACAGATGGTCATAATTCTACAAAAGTCCCCTTTCGGGATGCAATTATCAAAACAGATTAGAAAACATTAAAACACATTTAAAGAGCATCCCAGTGGGGATTAGAGCATAGACAATTACCTGAATAACGTCACAGTACAGCAATAAGGAAAACACACTTGAACTCACTATCGTCACGCACTACTCGGGCCTAGAATAAGAATAATTATCTAATCAAAACGCGTTCTAACGAAGTTAGTATTAACTATCAACTACCTAACCCATCCCTAGGAACACTTAGGTTCCTATCATTTATGAAATTACACTTAACACATCCAAGAAAACACATAACAGGACCACACATTATTTTCACTCAACAATTTTCATAAATAAAAGCAAGCAGAGGACAGATTGTAATGTTCACATAAAACGGGTCACAACTCGACTTCCCGACATCCTATGGGTCTGGTTCTGGACTTTTCGGAAACCTCGGGATGTCTACTAAAACTTCTATGTTGATGACTAAGCCCATATCAGTCCCGAAGAACTCTAAAAATACCCATCTTCCCAATTGGTCCAGTTCTGATAGGTTCTGGTAAAACGGTTATAACTCGGGCTATACAAATCAAACGTTCGATCCGTAAAATTTCTATGGTTCCTAACATCTAAGGGAACCTCCAGTCCAAATGGTTCGATCAAAAGGTAACTACACTAGCCGTGGTGACTCAATCTTTAGACACTAACGAAACTGTCCCGTTACTGGTTCTTAATAAATTAGTTATTTTGGTTCTAACTTTTACTAATCGGTCTTGGGGTTCTAATTTGGGTTTAAAAATAATAACTTAGGGTCAAAGGTATATAGTCCAACCCAACTAAGGTCCAACATTAAACTTTGTAGAATTGAACTTATTTTAAAAAACAAGAAACACTTTAATAAAACTTTAATAAAACTTAAGTCGTACAAGAACTATAATAATTTCTTAAAACATAAAACACGTAAACAAGGTTCAAGAATTAATAAAGGTGGGTATAATATGTGGGTTTCTTTAATCAAGATTCAAGAAGGACTTAGGAAATATAAACATAAGGAACAATATACATGTAGTTACTAATCAAGAATCTCAACAACTAATTCTTTTACTAAACTCAATCAAGATTCCTGATTTCATTAACAAGAATTTAACTTGTAGTGGGTTAACTAATTTATTTAACAAACTTAATAAGATTTACTTTTAAAGAACAATAAAGAACATAACGATTTATTTAACTAAAATATTCAAGAATTTACCTAGGTAATTTAGTTCTCAGATTCGTGCATACAATAATATTGTGGTCTAAATCCTAACATAATTTATAAGTTAAAGATACAATAAACGATTCAACCCTAACGATTTAACTATTACAACCTAATCTAATTACAATTTACAACATAAAATTACATATAACAATAAACAAATTACACATAATTACAATTAAGAACAAGATTACATATAGTTTTCCTAATTACAAAACTAACAATACAATTCAATAATTATAAAAACAGAATATTATTTTTGAAAATAAAAACAGAAACGAAAAAGGAAAAAGAAAAGGAAAAATAATAAAAATGATTACATATAGTTTAGGGTTTTTAGGGTTAGGGTTTTTACGTAGGGTTCAGGGCAGAGGGGGTGTTTCTTGGCGACGGTGGCGGCGAGTGTTGGTCGGAGGGCGTGCGTCGGCGGTCGCAGGTGGCAGGCGACGATGGTGGCTCGTCGGAGGGGGGTGGTCGACGTCGATTTTCCGAGCAGCAAATCACCAGCGAAACTCGAGCAGTTCCTTCGACTGGGCGACGTCAAGACGGTGGTGCGATGGTCGCCGGCGAGGGGGGTGGCGATGGCGGCGCTGGTGGGCGACGGTGGTGGCGCCTGGACTGCGGTGGTGCGATGGAACGAACGAAAAGAAAAGAAAGAGAGGAAGAGGAAGGAGAAGATGGTTGCGGTGGTGGCTGCGACGGATTCCGGCGAGGGCGAAATCTGGTGGCTGCTGTTGGTGGTTGCCGACCGAGGGGGAAGCAGAGAGAGAGGGTTGGAGGGATTAGGGTTTTAGAGGGATTAGGGTTTGGTAGGTTTAGGGGGGAGGAGAGGTGTATATATACTACCCATTTAATTAGGCCCAATTAACACTCCTTACCCAACCCAACTAAAACAATTAAAAAAAAAACTGATTTTTCTAAAAAGAAACTAATAATACTAATAATAGCAATAATAATATTAATCACATAGCAAATAATATTCATGTAATTAATCGCATAATAATATTTATAATATCACAAAGATATTAACTCACGAAAATACTAATCTACCCTTGTTAGCCCCTCAACGGTCCTACGAGCTCAAGCGTTAGCATAAATAAACATATCACGAACAACAGTAAATAACGAAGTCAAACCTACTTTATTAACGACGTTACGGTCAACCTTTTTGAATTTTTCGGGGTTTTACATCATTACCTTCTTAAAAGAAGTTTCGTCCTCGAAACTTAAACTTAACCCTAACGGTCCGGTAAGGAAACTAACGGTTCCATTCCTCCTAAAACTCAAGGTTTTACATCATTACCTTCTTAAAAGAAGTTTCGTCCCCGAAACTTGACGCACCTTAGGCTTGGAACAAGTGAGGGTACTTCTTCCTCATTTCGTCTTCTGTTTCCCAGGTTGCTTCCGTTGTGGTATGATTTGCCCATCGTACTTTTACCAAGGGAACTACTTTCCTCCTGTCGCTTTTCCTACGGTCTAGTATCTCTAGCGGTTGCTCTTCATAGCTCAGATCTTCTTGCAGTTGAAGCGGCTCGGGATCAATCACGTGAGTCGGGTCCGGAACGTATTTCCTGAGTTGTGATACGTGGAAGACATTGTGCACTCTGGGAAGTTCTCCTGGCAGTTGCAACTTGTAGGCAACCTCTCCGATGCGTTCCAAGATTGGATATGGCCCGATAAACCTTGGTGTCAACTTCCCCGACTGACCGAATCTCATAACTCCTTTCGTGGGTGAAACCCGTAAAAACACATACTCTCCTACTTCGAACTCCAAAGGTCTCCTCCTCCTGTCAGCATAACTCTTTTGCCGACTTTGTGCTGCCTTCATCTTGTCTTGAATGATCCGAACCTTCTGAGTAGTGGCCTGTATTAGGTTTGGTCCGATCGTTAGAGCTTCATCGATGTCCTGCCAACATAGGGGAGTTCTACATCTCCTTCCATACAAAGCTTCGAAGGGTGACATCCCTATACTAGCATGGTAAATGTTGTTGTAGGAGAACTCAATGAGAGTCAACTCGTCATCCCACGAGTTTTTGAAATCCAATGCTCATGCTCGTAACATATCTTTGAGGGTTTAGATGGTCCTCTCTGTCTGCCCATCTGTAGCTGGGTGAAATGCGGTACTGAACTTGAGCTTTGTACCAAACGCCTCTTGTAACTTTTTCCAAAAACCAGACTGGAATCTGGTGTCTCTGTCTGTGACTATAGAACTGGGTACTCCATGTAACCTTACAATCTCCCTTACATAGGCTTGAGCTAGCTGATCTAGGGACCAGTTGTTGGCGATGGCTAGGAAATGAGCTGACTTGGTCAATCGATCTACAATCACCCATATTGCATTGTGTTTCCGCCTGGTCCTTGGTAGACCTATCACAAAATCCATTGATATCGAATCTCATTTCCACTCAGGGACGTCTAACGGTTGCAGAAGTTCGGCTGGTCGTTAATGCTCCGCCTTGACTCGCTGGCATGTAAGGCACTTTGCCACAAAGTCTGCCACTTCCTGTTTCATATTACTCCACCAGAACATCTGTTTCAGGTCTTTGTACAGCTTACTTCCCCCTGGATGCACTGAATATGGCGTATTGTGCCCCTCTTCTAAGATCTTTCTTTTCAGCTCCTCCATATTAGGTATGCAGATGCGATTATGGAATCGTAACGTACCATCTTCATGGATCACAAAACCAGGGGCTTTCCCCTGTAAAACTTCCTCCCGTATCTTGACAAGCTGCAAATCCAGCTCTTGAGTCCTCTTGATCTCTTCCATAAGGGTAGGTTGCAACTCCATGGCATTCAATACAGCTTTCTTCCCAGGTGTTACCACATTAATCTCCAATCTCCTAAACTCCTCGCACAACTCGTGCGGCATCATCATCAAGTGGTTTATAGCAGGATACGGTCTTCTACTCAAGGCATCAGCCACTACGTTTGCCTTCCCGGGATGATATTGGAAATTCACATCGTAATCCTTCTGAAACTCTAACCATCTTATGCACGAGGTTCGGCTCATACGTGTGAAAAGGTACTTCAAACTCTGATGGTCTGTGAATATCTCGCAGTGCACTCCATAAAGATAATGCCTCCAAATCTTAAGCGCGAAAACCACTGCTGCCAACTCTAGATCATGAGTGAGGTAATTCTTCTCATGCGTCTTCAG
Source organism: Portulaca oleracea (assembly GCA_029582165.1). Taxonomy (NCBI): domain Eukaryota; kingdom Viridiplantae; phylum Streptophyta; class Magnoliopsida; order Caryophyllales; family Portulacaceae; genus Portulaca; species Portulaca oleracea. Next base: position 18,770,412 of record CM055869.1, read on the forward strand.
TTGCCTGGATGCATATGCAATTACCTTCCCATCCTGCATGAGCACACAACCCAATCCACCATGTGATGCGTCACTGTAGATGACAAAACCTTCGTTCCCCTGAGGTAAAGCAAGAATAGGGGCCGAGGTAAGCCTCTTCTTCAACTCCTAGAATGTTTGCTCACATTTTTCCGACCATGCGAACTTTATTGACTTCCGAGTCAAATTGGTCAACGGGGTGGCGATTTTCGAGAAATCTTGCACGAACTTCCTATAATATCCTGCCAAACCCAGAAAACTCCTAATCTCCGTGGCATTCTTCGGTGTCGGCCACTTGGTGATGGCCTCCACCTTTTGGGGGTCTACTGCTACTCCTTCCTTGGACTCCACATGTCCTAAGAACGCTACTTGTTCCAACCAAAACTCACACTTCTTAAGCTTCGCATAAAGCTCGTTGCTCCGTAGAGTCGTCAATACTTCTCTCAGATGATTCGCATGCTCCTCCCGTGTTCCTGAATATACCAATATGTCGTCGATGAACACCACTACAAACTTATCTAGGAACGGCTTGAACACTCTGTTCATCAAATCCATGAAGGCGGCTGGGGCATTTGTAAGCCCAAAAGGCATTACCACGAACTCATAATGGCCATACCGAGTTCGAAATGCGGTTTTAGAGATATCTTCTTCGCGAATTCTTAACTGGTGATAACCTGACCTCAGGTCTATCTTAGAAAACGTTGTTGCTCCTCGCAACTGGTCGAAAAGATCATCAATACGAGGTAGAGGGTAACGATTCTTGACGGTAATCTTGTTCAACTCCGTGTCGATGCACAACCTCATGCTACCATCCTTCTTCTTCACGAACAGTACAGGTGCTCCCCATGGTGACGTGCTGGGTCGTATATATCCCTTTTCTAGCAGCTCGTCCAGCTGAGTCTTCAACTCCTTAAGCTCTGCGGGCGCCATGCGATATGGGGCTCTTGAAACAGGTGCGGTCCCAAGCTCCAAATCGATGGAGAAATATACCTCCCTGATTGGAGGCAAGCCCGGGATCTCCTCCGAAAATACATCAGAAAACTCCCGCACTACCGGGATATCCTCAATCGTAAGCTCCTCCGCCTTGGTTTCGATTACGTTGCATAGAAACCTTTCACAACCTTGGCCCAACAACTTCTGAGCCTTGAGGGCAGAGATGATCCGCACACTCTGAAGATGCCTATCACTCCAATGCACTACCTTCTTTCCGTTCGGTCCCATTAAGGTCACCTTTTGCTTATAACAATCTATCTAGGTTCTATATTTTGCTAACCAGTCCATCCCCAAAATAACGTCGAACTCCATTAGGTCAAACATATAAAGGTCGGCCTCAAACTCCTGTCCTGCTATCACTATAGGACATCTCTCATATAACTCTCCACAACTAATGGTATCCCCGGTGGGTAGGGCTACCGACATAGGCTTACTATTCTCCGAGGGTTTCATCTTAGCCTTCTCTACTATAGCTCGTCCAACAAAAGAATGACTAGCGCCAGAATCAAACAAAACAGAGATATTGTAGAGGTGGAGAGAGAAGGTACCTGTCACAACGTCTGCTTCATTCTCAGCCTCTTCTTTCCTCATTACATATACTCGTCCTCTTGCGTTGCGCGGTGGTTGTTGTTGCTGACGAGGCGGGTTCACTGGCCTCCCGTGGTTGTTTTGATTTCCACCGGAACCATCCCGGTTTTGTTGTTGCGGCCTTTTGTTCCCATTATAACCTCCTTGGTTTTGGTATGTTGACTGCGGGGCTCTCCAATTCCCGATGTTTCCATTGTTCCCACCATTATTACCCCCTGAGTTCTGTAAAGGGCATTGCCTGATGTGATGCTGGAGACTCCCACATTTAACGCATCCTCCCTTTGCAGCTCCTGATCTACAATTTCTAGCAAGATGGCCAGATCGACCACAAATCCCACAAATAGGCACATGAGTTGGTCCACGTCCCGAAGGTCGGTTGTTTTGCCAGTTGTTGGGGCGGAACCTCTTTTCCTGATAAAGTTGAGGTGGGTCAAAACGGGGTGGCTCTTTCCTCTTTTGCCCCTGTATGCCTAACTGTCGTTCCATGTCATGCATCACCCTTTCTACAGTGAGGGCAACGTTCAGCATGTTCTAGTAAGACGTGAACTCTCGCGATGACATGCGATCCTGAATCTTGCAGTTCAGTCCATCCTTAGCTGTTCAGTGGCTACCAAAGCAGATGCAAACCGAGATAGTTCGGTGAACTTTGCAGAGTAGGCGAGCACGCTAGTTTCCCCTTGACACAGATTCATGAATTCTTTTTCTTTCGCCTTCTGGAGAGAAATTGAGTAAAATCGATCCCTTAGCACAACCTTGAAGCGGTTCCAGTCGAAACCCGGTTCGATCCTTATTTCCTTCACACTGGCCCACCACAAATCGGCCTCTTCCTTCAGGTGGTAAGCAGCAAAGTCCACCCTTAACTCCTCAGGACAATGTGTGGTGTCGAAAATCTTCTCAATCTCCCTAACCCAATCTTCAAAGACCTTGGGGTCAGCTACCCCGGTGTAAGTGGGCGGGTTGAAGCTATTGAACCTTTGGAGGAGAGCAGAGGGATCATTTTCCCTTTCTCCTCCTTGTCGATCCACCACCCTCTTCAGTAGATCCTCGTGCTTGTTAAGCATCTCAATCATCAGCAGGCTAGCAAGGTCATTCCCTGGTGTTGTCGTACTCTGCCCGGATATCAAGTGAGGAAGGCGTTGACGCAGTTCAGTCGCGGTTTGAGGGCGCTGTTCGGCTGCAGCTTGCAGGCGCTCCCGATTACCGTGGTTGAGTTGAGATCCGTTCACGTCCGACATCCTGGTTCAAAGGGTCGATTTAGACTACTTAAGGGTTTTCCAATCCATTGTCTCAACATCATACTAGAGGTAGCTACTTGGTCCGGTCTTCTCATAGGGTGCTAAACAATACGAAATTGTAATTCTATTTCACCAAGTAATTTCTTATGTCATCAATTTATTTCATGAATTTTTCATCACATATTGAAAGGTCACATATATACCAGTATCACAAAACAAAATTTCTATGAACACCAATGTAATCATATGTACAATATTCCCCATCGGGGCAAATACCCAAAAGAAACAACATACCAATATCCAGATTATATCACAGTTCAACAGAAATACAAACGTAACAGCTATACACTCCTACTCAACACATCGTGGCCATCCCACTCAGATGATCCTCCTGCATCGAGGGTTCTTCCTCGCTGAAACTGGAGTCCACTCGGGATCACTCGTCTCATCCCTCGAGCCCTCCTCGGGGTCTTCTCCTGTCCCCCCGGTCCACCTCATCCTCCTCCTCGGGCGGGATCTCATGCTCGGGCTCGACGGCGGGTGCAGCCGTGACCCTAGAGGTTACCTCGGGCTCGGAATCTTGGGTGTCGTCCTCTGTGGGATCCTCCTCCGGATCTTCTTCAGGGTCATCCTCATGATCCTCAGCTGGTGCAGGAGCTGGGTTCACCTGGACCCTCTCTACTCGGCGCATCCCAATCCGGGTGATCCTAGAAAAGACCCCCGGGATTCGATGCTCCGGCTCTACCCGGCACCTCTGACACCAACAGCACGGGTGTGGGTACCCCTCCTCCGGAAGCAGGGGTGGCAGCAACGACGGCACAGTATGGCCCCACCAGGGATCGTCTCGTAAGGTGAGTAGAAAAGCATTGGCCTGAGCTTCCTCGTTGCCACGCAAGCAAGAGTTCAGGACATCCTTGGTGTATCGGTCGATCTCATCGTAGAAATTCAGCATGTGGGTTCCCAAGTACCCACCAGGAGGAATGGGTGTGTAGCGGTGAAAGCACGGCGTGGGTGTTGGTGACAGTGTGTGCGTTGTGCCATCCTACAAGGTCAGAACGCATTACACATAAAATACTGATGATATAATAAAAAATATTTAGGGAAAGCATGAAACCATTTTCCCCCATCCTACGCTCATCACTCCGAACTTAGCTTCCTAGGGTCCATCTAAACCTAAAGGACTCTAAGGAGCTACTAGGTCGCAACCCAGAGCTCTGATACCATTCTGTAACACCCCGGAAATTCAATTATCGAAAGGTCAAAGTCAAACTAACGTTAACAGACAAAACTTAGCGGAAGACTTCAAATTTAGTTTGGGCGTCACTACCGTATCCCCGAAGGAACACAAGGCGAGAAAGGAAAACACAACTGTCTGCTAACGGTAACTACTAACAACTCAAAACAAAACTTTAAGATTTCATAACAAAAACAATATAAAAAGATTCAAGGACTTCTAAACTCGTCGTCCTCACTTCTAATTCCCTCTCCCTCAAATGAATTGAAATGAACTTAACTTGTTTTTAACGTTAGGGGTAGACATTATTAAGATTTCCCCCTCATTTTTGAAATGTTTTGTTTTCAGGTGAAGATCTAAATGCTGGGGACGGGAATTAGAAGTAAGGACGACGAGTCTAGAAGTCCTTGAATCTTTTTATATTGTTTTCGTTATGAAATCTTAAAGTTTTGTTTTGAGTTGTTAGTAGTTACCGTTAGCAGACAGTTGTGTTTTCCTTTCTCGCCTTGTGTTCCTTCGGGGATACGGCAGTGACGCCCAAACTAAATTTGAAGTCTTCCGCTAAGTTTTGTCTGTTAACGTTAGTTTGACTTTGACCTTTCGATAATTGAATTTCCGGCGCGTTACAAAGGGAGTGGAAGAAGCTGGAAGATAAGGCCCTGGCAGGGATTCAGCTGTGTTTGGCAGAGAGAGGTGATGCATATCGAGAAACATCGGGAGCTTTGGACCAAACTGGAAGAGTTGTACATGTCTTTGAGTCATGCAAACAAGTACAAAATAAAGGAAAAGCTCTATAGGCTGCGAATGCCCACATGTACTTCTAAGCAAGCACATCTTAGTGAATTTGATTCTATTATTACTGAATTATAATCAATGGATGTGAAACACACTGATGAGGATAAGGCTTTACATTTAATCCTGTCCCTACCTGCATCACATAAATAATTTAAGGAGATCATGATGTATGGGAATCGCGGTGTCCTTAACCTTAGTGAAGTAAAGGCTAGTTTATTGTCTAAGGAGAAATTTGATACCGAGGGTGATGACCAGGGTAGTGATGCTTTGATTGTACGGGGAAGGAGTAATGATCGTAAGGGAAACGACTCTAGAGGGAAGTGTAAACACCGTTCAAAGTCTAGGAATCCTCACAAGAACAAGAAGTGTAACTACTGTGGTAAGATGGGGCATATAGAGAAGGATTGTTGGACTAAACAGAGAGACCAAAAGCAGGGTAGTAAGGACAACCACACCAAACCTAGTACCTCAAGCTGTATTGGGTCCGAGTCAGACGGTGATGAGTTTTTAGTTACGGATGATGCATTGGCTACCACATCAAGTAGGATAGCTAGAGATGAGTGGGTTCTTGATGCGAGATGCACCTATCATATGTGTCCTCATAAGGATTGGTTAGAGTCCTATGAGAGTGTTAACACCGGCGATGTAATCATGGGTAACGACACAACCTGCAAGGTTGCAGGAATTGGCAGCATCAAAATTAGGACTCACGACGGCATCGTTAGAACTCTGAAGGAGGTTCGTCACATCCCTGACATGACCCGCAATTTCATTTCTTTGGGTACTCTTGAGGCTAATGGTTGCAGGTACAAAGGAGATGAAGGTGTCCTAAAAGTGTGTAGGGGTTCCATGGTTCTGATGAAGGGAATCAGGAAGAGCAATTTATACATCCTGCAGGGGTCTACAGTGACAGGAACTGCAGCATCAGTTTTAAATCTTGATGAGTCTGACAATGCAAAACTGTTGCACATGAGACTATGCCACATAGGAGAGAAGAGAATGTCAATGCTGAGTAAGAAGGGATATCTTGGAGGCGCACAAATCGACAAGCTTGAGTTTTGCGACCACTGTGTTTATTGGAAGCAGAAGAGGGTCAGTTTCTCCAAGGCCAAGCATACAACGCCAGGGATCCTTGACTATATTCACTCAGACTTGTGGGGTCCTACTAGAGTGTCATCACTGAGTGGCAAGCACTATATGTTGACATTCGTGGATGACTTCTCGAGGAAGACTTGGGTTTATTTCCTGCCACACAAGAATGAGACATTCTCATATTTCAAGTAGTTCAAAGAATTAGTGGAGAATCAGACAGGCAGGAAAATAAAGAAACTCAAGACTGACAATGGGTTGGAGTTCGTTGATTCTGAATTTACTGAGTTTTGCGAGGCATCGAACCCTGGTGGGTAAGCCTCAGCAAAACGACGTAGCTGAGAGAACGAACAAGATACTCCTAGAGAAAGTCTGCTGCATGATTTCTAATGCTGGGCTTTGGAAGAACAAATCGTTCTGGGCAGAGGTGATATCTATTGCCTGCTACCTGTTGAACAAATCACCTCATGCATCTATTGAATACCAAATTCCAGAGAAAGTATGGACAAATAATCCAGTTAATTATTCTAATTTGAGAATTTTTGGATGTCCTGTATATGCCCGTGTGAATGATGGGAAGCTGTCTCCCAAGGCTGTTAAATGCATGTTTCTAGGTTATGGGTATGAGTCTAAGGGATACATAATATGGTGTCCTGATTTGAAGAAAGATATACAATCTAAAGATGTAACCTTTAATGAAACTATTATGTTATGTGGAATGGAATCTACCGATACTTCTGATGATGCAGGAAATCATGAGAAGGATGCAGGACGAACAATGTTCGAGGTGGAGCAGGTTGAGGCTTAAGGTAGAGCTACTGGAACCTGTACACAGTTGATGCTTGAATGAATTCCTTAATGCATGTAGTGTTTTAGTAAAAAAATATTCCTCTTAATTTTATGAACAATCTCCATAATACACAACTGACGTCCATCAAATTTTCTTCTATTGCGAGCTTCCTAAATTCCAGCAATGCAGCCTTGATGTTTCACCTTTAGTGCCACTCGTACACCAGGAGAACCTGCTCGGATTCACAATAACATATCATTAATAGAAGGTAGATTATTTACAACTTGTCCAAATATAAACTAAGACAAAAGAATTAGGATTTAGATATGATGCCAAAACGACATTTCACTCTTACACAGGCATACCATTGTATGGTTGTATAGGTGACCAACACCTTGTATAACAATGCATCACATCAAACCCCACAAATTATTGAAAAAATATCAATCAATCAACCCAACCCTAAAGACTAAATGAAATTTAATTTGAGAGATATGCATAGTCTTGCTGTAAATGTATTTTAAATAGTCCAAAGAATAATCACAACAAACATATATTTTATGGGTACACAATTGTTCAATCTGATGAAACAAAGAGCAACAAATATTAGGTAGCATCAATATCTAAGGTATATTCTCCAAGTCTGACGTAAAAATTCCTCCAACAAGAAAATAAAAACAAAGACAAGCAATATCTCTCCTATATACAGAAATTTGGTTGCAATGTTATATATACAATTCTATATGCATACCGCTCTTAATTGGTTTGTGGATACATTTCGGAAGCACCGATATTCAGAAAACCCTGAAAGTGCCAAATCTCGAGTAGTAATTTGCTAAAACCAGAGAGAAATTGATATACATACGGCTCTTGGTTTGAGAGAGAGAAAGACAAAGATAGAGAAAGGGAAGCAAGAGCGAAATTAGGGTGGAGTTCAGGGAGAGAGAGAGAAGAAAGTGATAGAGATAGAATAGGAAGCAGTATTTGATTTGAAAAAAAACGAAAAATATGGTGGAGTTGTCGAGGAAATAGTACTTTTCGAAAACTAACCTCTTTGTATTTGCAGGTTTACCGAGAATTCAATGGTGGCTTCAAATGTTAATAGTTGACAGATTGGAAGAGAATGAAAGATGTTTCAACGTTTATATATTAGGTCGGGATCGAGGTAGAGTCCTAATTAGATTTGGGTGAGAGGTAGAATCCTAATTAGATTTTAGTAGGAGTTAGAGTCCTAATTGGGGTGGGAAGTAGACTTCTAATTAGATAAGACAGACTCATAATCTGATTAGAATTCTTGTTTATTATTTTTTTAAGTCGATTTTTTTGTTATTATTTCCTAGGCGGGAATTTTTTACTGTATTTTTAAATCAATTTTTTTTCTTTAATCTGATTGGTCGATAACCCCTACAATTACTCTGAGTGAGTATTTCAAATTTCGAATATATTACTTTTATATTATTATAGATAAAATTTAATTAAAATTATTAATAGTGCGTATTAATATTACATAATTCGAATAAGAAATTTCAATTTTCCTTTTTCTTTTATATATAAAACTCACAATTAGCGTGAGTTATTTGGTAAACTCACGCCAATTAGAAGCTTTTTCACCCATTCTTCAACGTTGGGAGAATGTGGGATTCGTGAAAAAAGCGTTAGAAATTGGCGTGAGTTTGATTCTCACGCCTATTTATTGGCGTGAGATTAAATCTCACGCCAATTTATCACATTTTTTTGCTTATTTGCATACTAGCTTCTGGCGTAAGTTATATGCTCATGCTTCCTGATTTTTGGAATGAGTTTACTACTCACTTACATACTAATCCCTCGCGCCAAACACTTGTTTTCTACTAGTGTTTTAATTGATCTATGTTATGTATAAAGGGAGAAAAGGTTATAGTATGCAAATTTCAATTTACCAAAATTACTCTTTGCACCACTTTAATTTAAAGGTCAAAATTGTCATCTTATAATTCAATGGTCCCCCTTATCCTTGGCAAGTCATGCATTAACTATATATCATGTACATTGCCAGTTTAATCTATCAAGAATTAGGTCCTGTTCGGCAAAAATAGCGGATTGAGTAGCGGATAGCTGTTTATGTAGCGGATAGCTGTTAAGGTAGCAGATAACTGATTTATATTAGCGGATAGCTGATAGCTGTTAAAATAGTTATTTGTAAAGGATGTGTTCAGTAAAATTAAAGGTTAGAGTAGCTGATGAATATGAAATGACTAAAAAGGACATATCTCTTGTTATTATTATTATTGTTGTTGTTGTTGTAATTGTTGTTGTCGTCATTGTTATTTTACTGTCGTAATCGTCATTATTATTATTCTATCATCATAATCATTATTATTATTATTTTTATTATTAATTACTCTCTTCACCACAAAAAATTGTCCATGTTTGACTAATGGGGTAGAAAATTTTAAATTTTGACTATTAATTTATCAAATTATATATTGAACTATTAGGTAAAATTAGAATTGTTAGATTTGTAATGAAAAATGCTTTTACTTCAACATAATTTTACAAATCTTAGTAATCTAAAACGTGAAAAATTATTGATCAAAGTGTTGTATCAAATACCGTCAAAATAAAATGAGGTAAGTTTTTTTGGATGGAGAAAGAATAATGATGATGATGATTATGATGATGATGATTATAATAATAATAATATAATAATAATAATAATAATAATAATAATAATAATATAATTTGTAGTGAGGTATACATGGTAAGATATATTTTGTTTAATCATTCATCAAAAACATTAATAAAAAGGGTAGATATGAAAAGCATCCCTCAAACGCTGCTCTTGAGTACTTGACGTTACTCATTGTAACGTTTGTGAATTTATCAAAAAAGCTACTCTAATCCGCTAATTTTAAACGCCGTCGCACCGAACAGTTAAAAATTGATAAAATAGCATTTTAACTGGTGAAAACGTTAAAAGCTATTTTAAACGCTGTTGCCGAAGAGGGCCTTACTCTTTTTCCTTCACTGGGTTTTTTCCCATTGGGTTTTTCCTAGTAAGGTTTTAATGAGGCATATTCTTTGGCAATGGACTTTCAAGGGGGAGTGTTATGGAATAATTGTGTGAATGACCATACTCTTACTTTTCTTAGTAATGAAGTTTTCTTAGCGATGAAATATTGTTAATGGTGAAGTATTCTTAGTGGTGAAGAATCCTTGTATTTTAAAGGGAGTAGTCAACCCAACTCCCCTCTTGCATTTTAAACTCATCACAGCAAACACAGGCCGGGAAATTCTTGTGTTTTTCAGGAGACACAGTTTTGGTGTCTGATTACATGATGAAGCCCTCAATTCTTTCCCTGCTTTTCCTCTTCCTCTCCTTCTCATTGAGTAAGCTTTCTCATACATTATATATCAATCTTCTTTTACCTACCTTAAATTTTGCACTTCCATGGTTTTTCATTGGGTATAACTATAACCACATTTCTGTGTTTATCCCATGACGTTTTTTATATCAGTATTTTATTCCTCTTCTATAAAGGGAAAAAAATATGATTTTGTCCCTCTATTTTCTGTGTTAACTTTTACCAATATGGGTTTGTGACTTGGGTAAATTTTTACCAATATGATATGAAATTGATGCATGAATTGTGATTGTAATTTAATGGTCACTAAATAGCAATACAAAGGCACCAATTTGAATGTAATTTAACTAAAAGAATACTCCCTCCATTTCATATTTAAAGTTCATATTTCTTTTCTAGTATGTCCCAAAATTATGGTCTATTTTACTATTAATAGAATCAAATTTTTTTCTCTTCCATCTAAAATCAAAATAAAACAATTCCATAAAAAAAATCAAAATAAAACAACGTATTAAATAATGTACCCTTAAAAATTTTCATTTCGTAAGAGCAACTAAAGATATGTGATTGAGGGAGTAATATTTTTCAAATCAAACGTGCAAGTCAGTTAAGTAGGTTGCCTTAACCCGAAATTTTTGGGTGTTGGACACAATTTCCTCAACCAGAGACATGAGTAAAGAGAAGGTGAAAAATCTAAAAATCAATTAATATAATATACCTAATCACTGGGTTGGGGACGTTCCCCTTGATCAAACTCGGCCCTACCCAAAAATTTGCAGGTCACAGTCAACATGGCTCGAAAATTTCGGACACCCAACCTAATTAGGATCGGGTTCAGGTCACAAGTGCACTAGCCTGATTCGAGCCGATGACCCGATAAATAAACACACAATATAACCTTTCGTCAAAAAAAAATCAATTGGAATGTTTGGTGTATGAAATAACTTATTTAGTTGATGCTGAATTTATTTTTTTTTTGTTTTGAATTCTGAATTAGAAATTTTGTTAGTCAACATATATGCTGAAAATTAAAATTCTCGGACTTTCAATAAGGATGAACAAAATAAGAAATATTAAATTTCAGATTCTGAGATCGACTGACCCGATGACCGAACCCGCGACCCGTAAGGTAACCCGACGCGAGACCCGATAACGAACGAAATTTGAAAAGGAGTAGGCAATAACGAACGAAATTTGAAGCACCTAAACAAGAAGCCAAAAAACAAACCAAACCCTCAGACAATTGCACCTATTTGCGACTCCAATAAACCAACTTTTCAAATAGGCTGTTGAATAGGTTGTTTACTAAACAGGGCCATAAAAGAGGATGATTCATCAATAACAAGATGGCCATGGAAATTTAGATTGAAGAAAGGCAAGAAACTAACAATGGAGGAGAGGTGTGTTTTGGTTAGGGGGGGGGGGGTTTGGGTTCTTGTAAATTCATTTTAGATTCTGGTTGAATATGGAGAACACAAGGATCTCTCTTTCTGTCATTAGAGCGACTCTCTCTGAAGGGGTTGAGTTTATCCGTGTTATTCTTCTTCTTGCAGGTCTTGATGACATATAAGTACACCTGATAACTAGATTGGGATCCATCTGAGTGGCAACCTGCAAATTTACGGGTTGTATCAAACCATTATTTTGCATTAACTTGATCTGACTTGCAAAGTGTAGGCCCTTTTTAAAGGATCATTTGGTTGGGTATATTATAATATGACTTCATTTCTGAAAATTCTATTAAAAAAAATTCAATCTGACTTTTGTTATTTCACCAGGAGACTTGGTGTTTGTTTTTTTTTTTTTTTAATTTACTGATTGAACTTTTGTTTGGTTAATCAATGTTGGATTTTTTATATTTTTTTTACGTTTGAAATTTCGATTGTTATAGAAGCATGTTGTTGAAATTTTAGGATTATTCATAATGAGAATGGATGAAATTATATTCTATTATTTTGGGTCGATTGACCTGAACACCCGTGGGCTCAGGATCGGGGCTAGGGATACCCAACCTGCTTGGTGGTCAGGTCTAGGATCCAGTGGTTTTTGACCTGCGCGATCTAACCACAACCTAATCCCAAATTTTGAATAGGTCTAGACATAAATATAGACGTTAACTGAGCTTCTGCATGTCTTCATTCCCTCTCGACATTCCACATAAGAGGTTTGAGTTGAGAGGTTAAAACGGTAATATTACATATTAAATTGAAAGAATAAAAGATATGTTTAAATTTTATAATTATAATAAAACCTATAAATTGTAAGATTATAATTTTTAGCCATATTTCTTTTAAATTTACACAAGCGATCTAAAACATATCTAATGCATCATGTTAATTTGATGAGATGTCATTTATATACGAAAATGATAAATCCGCTAACGGACTTGAAGTTCCTTATAGCGTTAATAATTAATCACAACAATTAGGAAAAATTTGCATTAAAAACCATACTACACACTAATTTGAAGGGGAAAAAACAACTTACAAGATAACTTGTCCGAAAATTCATATCATGACGCCCATTTCTCATTACATTACTATATTTTGACAGATATATGTGTCGGTATTTCAATAAGTCGTTCAAGTTTTCTAGAAGACTTTATATTTGGTGCTGGTTCATCAGCTTATCAGGTATACTTCATCAGTTCCCTCTTATCTTTGTAAACTCATCTAAAATATGTTCTGGACTTTAAATATATTCATACAAAACTTGGATATAAGTTTCAATTCAACACATGGAGACCATCTATATTATACTCCCTCTGTTTTTATTTATTATTTTAAAGAGTGTGGAGAAACTAAGATAATCAATAAAATTAGGGAGAAGAATTATATATAAAATTACTTAAATTAGTAAATACTCCCTCCATTCTTTTTTATCTATCATTTACGGAATTCAGTGTCAATTTTTAATCAATAATTTCTAATATAAATGTTTTGCAAAAAAATATAATATCATACTTTTTTTAATAGTATTTTTTATTACGAATCTAATAACATCAATTTCATATGATGAATCATTATACAAATTAAAATATTAACGGTCAAAGTTTTGAGACGATTTCCAAGGACGACTAATAAAACCAAATAGAGGGAGTATTAATTATGAGGATGGAAATATAGATGTAAAATTGATAAAATCTACAGTAAAAATATAAAATAACAAATAATTTTGGACCAAAATAGTATATTAAAGGGACAAAGAAACAGTGAAGGGGAAGTAATTTTATTTTTATTGATCGGTTAATTTCTTTAACTGAGCTCCACATCTCCTCTTACAGTAATAAGGTGACCAATACATGGAATACAGACGTAGTGTTTCAAATGTGGAATTGATATGCGCATATTGATGTGTGTGCAGATTGAAGGAGCGTTTGATGAAGATGGAAAAGGTCAAAGCGTTTGGGATTATCAAACCCACAAATATCCAAGTTTGTTTTCCCCACCCCCCCCCCCCCCTCTCTCATCAATGCTCTTGTGTTTTTACCAATTAATTAATACACGTAATTTGTATAATAACCTAATTTCAATCCATAACAAGAAGATGGCGAATAAAATACTTATACGTAGTACTTAATATTACATTCATCCCAAAAATTTTGTTATTTGACTAAATTTTGATCATTGATTATTCACAAATTACAATGAGTTACGATATGAAGTTATCGTCATTAGGTACACCGTATGTTTCCCTAGTAAAAATTACAATAACGGTAATTTCATATCATAACTCATTGTAATTTGAGAATAACCGACAATCAAAATTTAGTCAAATCACAAACATTTTAGGATGGAGGTAGTAATTTGAGAATAATTGATTTCACTCACTTAACTGAACATTTAGGCTCCTAATGCAATTCAATAAAAATTATCAGGCTCTTTTGCTAAATGGGAAAGGAAAGGTATGCGCTCCTAATACAATTTTGATATGATTATACGCGCGTAATTTTGATGTGACTGTGTGTGTGGTGCGCGTATAATCATATTTTTGTAAATTGGATGATGGTGATCCCTACTTTCACTTTATATTTTGGTGGTCCAAAAAAAATAAAATTGGATTGTAGTGGGATATTTTCGTAAATATCATAGATTTTGTGTTGCATTTGATTCAAAACTTAGTATAACACTTTACCATGAACTTTAATGAATTTACGGTGCTTCTCCCAATTTTTTTCAACTTTTTTTATCCACTACATTTTATTTTCCTATAAATACCTTATTTCAGTTATTTGTCTTTGGGTTTATTGACTTTCAACATACCCAAATCAAATCCGTTATTTTGATATTAATTTGATTTGGTTATCACAACTATAGCAAGTCTCTTCATTTTTTTATTGTAACATGAGATTGGAAGCCTCCGATCAAAATATTGATTATATGAGCTCGGGTCATACTGTATGGTTGTTGGTTTTATTAAAGTGAAGAGTAAGATATTGGAGCAAGTAGTTTGTAACGAGTAAGTTTAATTTTTCTTTTGTTGGTTATTTTATAAATTTTATATGCTCTTTTTTTATCTTATAAATAATTAGTAACATTTGCTTAAAGCAATGGGAGCACTGGCTTTAATATTTTTTATATGGAATTGTTAAGTAATTAGCTCATTATCTACTTTTTTTTTATTTTTAATTGAAAAATATCCACGATATTGCCACATATATAAAAACTAATCTAATGTTAAATTTCCATACTATTATTTGCCTTCTATCAATATAATGGAAATGTATATTATCTGAAGTTTGCTTTCTAAAACAGCATTGACAATGTTATTTTATCATGCGATTAATTTGTTTTAATTCAATATTTTTAAGTAAATTTTAGTTCAAACAATAATTATTTTATTGAATTAGGATTTATCCATGAGAAATTTTACAAATTTCTCAACAATTTACAAAGAAAGGAAATAGGAGGGGTCGGGGTCAAAGAAAACAGGGTGGGGTTTTATCTCATTAACGTACATATTGCATATATTATTAGGCCCTGTTCTTTTCTGCGGTATTTTGCGGTGTGGTGTGGTGGGGTGTGGTGGAATTGTGGTGGGGTGTGGTGGAATTGTGGTAGGTTATTGGTATGTGGGGTAGGTGAGGAGAAATAATGTAAAAAGTAGAGGAGAAAAGTGAAGAGAGAGAAGAGTGAGGAGAGAGAAAAGTAATGATTTGTAGCAAAGAAATCATGGTGAGTTGTCTGCAAACAGATAGAACAGGGAGTGTTGTATACTTTTAGAACACATTACATTTTAAAATATTTATATGAGAAGACAAAATGTATGTTTTCAATATTCATATTCACAATATTACATTCAATTTTACTTTGTAAATATTGGCTACTTTCTTTTGGGGTATGTTTTCAATATTAACCATTTCAACCAATATTAGCAAGTAAATGGTGGACCTTATTGGATATTTATATTCACAATATTACATGGTTGAATAAAATGTCACGGTAAAACTTTTCACTACAACTATATTGTGCCAAAAATAAATATATAAATTTAATAATTTTAGATCTAATAGTTAATTAGATTTACTATATTTATTAATTTTCAATAGTGTTTTTAAATGCGTAAATGGCACATATGGTTGTTGGATGTTATGAATTTGTTATATTTGAGCTACATAGATTAACAGTGATGGATTTATCATTTAAGGCTTGGAACTAGGAGTGTCCAGTACATTACGATACTTATTTGGTAAATATATATTTCATTATTTTTATCCTAATTAAATTGTACTAATTTTTTATAAAAAAAAAAATTGGGTTAAAGCGTGAGCATGACAGCCCGTAACCCTAATGCTAATAGGCCACTGTAGATCCACCATTTAATGTTGATTATATTATTATTATTTGTATACAACACATAAATAAATAATAATAGTCACAATGTGTCTTCCATGATTTTTTTAAAGAAAATATTTGTTTAAGAATATAGTTACCCTAATTGATGTCTGTGACTGTGAGGCATAGTTTATATTTTTCTTTTTATTCAATAATACAATGCTACTTTATTGGAATTTGATTAAAAATGTTTATAGGGTAATTAAGGTTAAGATAAAAAAAAATATACAAAGGGTGAGGGCGGGAAAATGTGAACTTTGATGAGTGTATTTTCAGAAAATTATAATTGCTAATGTTTACCTTTTTTCAAAGAAAAGACATTTTATACTAATTAATTGGCAATTGAGTTACTAATAAGAACTAAATAAATGATAATAATTATTATAAAATATAAAATTAAAATTAAAAATAAGATGACCATTTAGATTCCATCTAAGATAATTCTTTTTTTGGAAATGGATCTAAGATAATTAAAAATAAGATATTATAACGACAACTGTATTCGATGTTCTATTGTTGATACATTGTACTTGATGAGAAGATTATGACATTAGTGAAGATAATTGTAACGATGTTTAAGTGCATTTACATATATTGAATTAGAACTTTGTATTTTTGTAAAATTATTACGAAATTACACTAAAAAAGTTATGATCATGGTAGACGTACATCGTCTAAAACGTTATAAATAATATGTCAGACTAATACGAAAGTATATTGAAAGATTATAATTGCTAATGTTTACCTTTTTTCTACAAAAAATCTTATATATATATATATATATATATATATATATATATATAAATTGACTATGTGAATCTAATTTTGTCCCATGCAACGCACGTCTTTGAGTCCTAGTATATATATATAAAAGGGTGTTGCAATCACTCCACCTAAGAGCATGACATCCGTGTTGTGTATTCATAATTGACCGGCTTATATATGTCTTTCTGATCGACCAACTATCTGATCCAAAATCCTTGCTCCGTTATGTGATTATTCTTGGATCTCTCATCCACTAGCTAATACTACTCATAGTTACCGGTCGCCTTTGAAAGCATAAAAATTAACCGGGACATTGTTTTAAAGATTTAATATTATATATATAAGATTGATGTCGTTAGATTCGTAATAAAAAATATTATTAAAATAGTATAATATTATTCTTTTTATAAAAATTTTACATTAGAAATTATATATTAATTAAAAATTGACATTGAAAATCGTAAATGACAAATAAATGAGAACGAAAGTATTACAAAATTCTATCAAAATATTATATACAAACTATAAATAAAGAAATATTTTATTTTATTTTTTTCAATAAGATGCCCCTTATTTGCCACCTAGGGGCGGCTCAGCAGCAAAACCGGTAGCTAAAATGACGTACACAATAATTAATTTGAATTGTTTTTAATGATTTTAGGAGGATATCAAATTGATGAAAGATATGGGCTTGGACTATTTTCGATTCTCCATCTCATGGACAAGAATATTGCCAAGTAAGTGTCCAATTGTGTGGTTGGTTAAGTTTATCCACACTTTTCCACCTTATTCACAATACCTTATTAAAAATCTATCATACATATTTTTCCACCTTTATTCACCATATTGACACTTAACTAACATTATCCATTTTTAATTTATCCACACCATCCATACTTTATTAACTTATCTGTAACCAAACTTTACCCACCGTAGCTTTTGTGTTGATTAACATATTACAAACTTTAACCTCGTTGTTCATGATTGCCGCCTACTAACTTTGATTAATATATTACAAACTATCCTAACAGCTTCTAAAGATTACCGCTAGATAGGGATAGGCATAACCGTTAACCGCATTTATAGTTTGACATTTGAAATTTCATATTGGTGTTCATTACTACATATTGATTACTTCATTGTCCATGCCCTTCACAGATGGAACCAAGGCTGGCGGTATCAATCAACCTGGGATTGATTTCTACAACAATGTCATCAATGAACTTCTTGCAAATGGAGATCACCACTACTTTTGCTATTTTATTTTATATATTAACTAATTCACATCTCGTTCACTATTATAGAATAATTTTTATGTATATACATTTTTGCTTAATGGTTTAGAATCATACGATCATAATCCGATTATACCATTCATTATGATTCTAACAATGCCTTGTGGCCTCTCTTATTAATGAATATATGTATACAGGTACTTACGTACGTATGTGTTGTTAAAGTTAGGCTTGAAAATTGGTATTGCTATTTGTAGCAATGAGCTACCAAACCAAGGGATATAACAATTGATGACTGATTAGCATGACCCATGAAATCAAATTTGGGGCATTCGATCTTAACCAAATGAATGCATGTCCATCGACCATAATTTAACCTATTTTGGACATGAATACTTGGCAATTTTTCTAAAATTTGCATACAGCAGGAGATTTAATGAATTAATATGAAACTAACAAAGTAGTGATTTGGAGGGCAGGTACAGAACCGTTTGTGACCCTGTTCCACTCGGACGTTCCACAAGATCTTGAAGAAAAATATGGGGGCTTTTTAAGCCCTAATATAGTGTAAGTCTGGCCCATTAATTAATTTATCATGATCATGAATTCATGATCATTTAGTGTTGATTATTGGAATTAAATGAATGAATTAAACATTATGAATGTATTGGATGTATAGGGGGGATTTTGAGGAATATGCGGACATATGCTTCAAGGAATTTGGAGACAGAGTGAAGTACTGGGTGACAGTAAATGAGCCAAACTTTATGGCTGACATGGGATATGCTTCAGGGCTTACACTCCCACATCGTTGTACTCGTACCCAACACTCTTACCCTTGCTCTGCCGGAGACTCTGCCGTCGAGCCTTACCTTGTTGGTCACCATGCCCTTCTCGCCCATGCCGCCGCCTTCAACCTCTACAAACGAAAGTATCTGGTTCGTTGTTACTTGTTCCCCTCTCTTGTTTTGGATTCGATTAAGATATCATATGTGTTCATTGGCGTAATTATTACTTACAAACCTTCTTGTATTGATACTTAATACTTATAAAGTAGATATTTAATAATAAAAAAGGATACGCTACTATAATTTTCTACATTTGCACAGAGTAATCCCGTCACAAAAGGTATGAAAACCCATTGTAAAAGGTTATTTACGACAAGAATGACACCCGTCACAAGCCGTCGTAAATGCCTTGACCATGAAAAGTCTTTTACGACCATATATTCCGTCATAAAAGCTCTGCACTTATTTACGACGAGATCTTTGTCTCGTTCTAAATAGAGGCATTATTTACGACGGGGTTTTCTAGTAGTGATAATTGCACCAATGAATGTCATGCTTTCATTTCTCATTAACCTGTTCTGTGATGTAACGATATCTATATATATAACTAGTCCTTATACCCGTGCGTTGCACGGGACAAAATTAAATCACATATATTATTGAAAATATTATGTAGGCTATCAATAATGATTATTACTTTGTCAATATAATTTTCTAATAATTTTAGGAAAAGACAATGTTTCAATTCAAAATATGTAAGTGTACTTAAACAGTTAAACATAATCATTATAATCGTCTTCACTAATATCATAATCTTCCCATCGAATACAATGTCCAAACAATACAACATTTTTTTATAACACAATATAATATTGATTTTATATAATCGAAATGTAACCGTGATTTTTATATTTTGTATAATAAAAATGAATAAATATACAACATTTTTATATCTTTGATACTGATCTCCATATGGTACATTTCTTTAGAGTTCAATTCAAAATACATTAACAATTCATTTTTTTCTGTGTTACAACCATTTATTTAAATGGATCTTTTTGTTCATATATATGTAATAACAATAAAAAAAAAAGTGTTGGTGATGATAGACAAATATTAAATACATGATATAGTGATGATAATAATAAATTAATTATAATATTTTTATATGGTTAATATAGAATCTTGAAGATTAAACAATGAGAAGATAATTGAATAGTGATCTATAAAATTTGTTCTATTTTCTAACATTGAATATCAGTATCACTCACGTTCAGTGACTTTTGTATAATTAAAAAAATTACGATAATTATATTATATAAATAGAAAAAGTTTAATATAATTAAACAATGAGAAGATTGAAAAATATAATGTGGATCTTCAAAACTTTTCAAAATTAATCTGTTTTTTTTTTACAAAAAACATTTTACAAATGAATTGTAAAACTCATTAGTCATTTCATACCAAAATAATTAGACTTTTTAACTGTGAAAAGTATAAGTTAAAATGTAATTGAAATTCAATTTGAGATTAACTTTGTTTTCTAGAATCAAAATTATATATTTCATGAAAAAAAAAGCACATCACGTTTCTATTTTTTTTTTCTTGATTATGCTCATCAGTATTTTGTGCCATGTACATATATATTACATGAGCTTTACAATTATTTTAATTCACCAAACAACTAAAATAATCTAAAGGCACAACATGAACTCTAAGTTAAACTATCTAACATGTAGGGACATTTGAATAAATAATATATTACACTTGAGATTTAAATGCGTAAAATCAGCTTAAAGAAATTACGTAATATTTAAAGCAAATTAGAAAAATGGTTGTATCTCCTACCATGGAGTGCCAAACCCCAACTACATTACAAAACTTTTTATCTCAAAATGTATCATATCTTTATTAGCATGTGAATAGTAAACCACATTACAAACATTTTATTAATTTGAATCGAATAAAGTATATATGTAAATATACCTTTTCATAGGTGAACCTCATATCTTTACTTAAAAATATATCATCCTTCACATTGTAGAATTTCTATAATCTCGAGACTTTTGCTTTGATTTTCAATCATCTCTTTCAAGTGAGTTGATGTAGAAATGACTAAAACATTATGATTGTGATAGAGTGGTTGACACTTTTGAAATTGTGGTAATCACTATTTATCCAGAAAGATGAATGGTTGATACACAACCTCACTCACCATGGTTTTTAAAGGAACATTGTAGAATATTTTTTTTTAAATTATATGATTAATTGAAAATTAAATGTGAATTCCACCGTTACAAAGGCTATTATGGTTGTTGAATATTTTTTTTGAATTGTATAATTAAAACAAAAGAAAGGTGATGCAATGTTGTATTCATGATTGACTAAAAACGTATGAATTAAAGATAAGGTTTGGCTGTTACTAACCAATTGAAGAGGGCTCAATTTATACCAATGGCTATTTGCTTCTTTTTTTTATTTGCAATTAATAATTAATAATCACTTAAAATGAGTTTAATGTTAAGCATTGGTCAGCAACTACCAATGGCTTAAAATGGGATTAATGTTAAGATTTTGAATGGTTCTTTTAAAAAAAACAAATAAAAAATATTTTTTGGATGAACCTAAAATTCCAAGAATACCCCTATAAAATCACACAAATTACAACCTTATTCTTTGTACCCAGAAATATATATATATATATATATATATATATATATATATATATATATATATATATATATATATATATATATATATATATATATGCCTGCGTGTGTGTGTGATCAAACTACTTTGTAGTTTCAATTAATTTTTTAAGCGATTTTATTTGGATTTTGAAAAATGATTTTAGTAATTACTAAAATAACAATAACCAAGAAACATTATGTAGAAAATTACCCTAAATATATTACAAATCTTGGAAATATTTGTCTAGTTATTACAATTGAAAAGAATAATTAATTCCTTTAGTTACATACATATCATGTGGGAATGTTCACGAGGACTGATTTTATACTTTTCTTTTATATTTTTGTTCGATTATCTCAATTATATAACTTGTAAAAGATCAAAGGAATGTAATTCAAAAACACAAATATAGCAATACATAATTACTAATATATATAGTAAACATGATTAAATAAATATATTTTAAAGAAATAAAGCATACCTTTTGGTCGTTGTAATATAAGAATGATAATATGAGATGATATTTGGAGATATATTTAGACTTTACTATAAGGCGCCGTTCTTTTGTGTGTTAACGCAACTAATCGCAATGCAAATTATCACAACCTACCGCAAATTACCATTACCTTTTTACTATTTCCCCTTTTTTCACCGCAACTTACCGTAATCTACCACAACGCACCGCACCGCAACGCAACGCAAATTAAACGCACAAAAAGAACGGTGAAGAAATCTTCAAAAGCAATAACAGATAATCATTCAAAAGAAACAAAATAGAGTATATATATTGGTTGATTTATCATAGGAGAGATGGATAATATTTACCTGGAGCGATATATAGTGTTTAGTAGGTAAAAAGCATCAGAAGAAATAATTTATGACCTATCAAAATATTTGAAATATAATAATATGGAAAAATAATTAAATAAAAGCCTAAGTTTGGTTTGTGTACATACATCTTTCTTACACAACCAACCTGCACTGTAGAAATCTACAAAATTGAAGCTTTTATAATGAGAATAATAAAGACATTGGTAGCCATAAAAGGAATAGAAGCATGGAAGAAAGGATAATAATAAGTTATAAACATGGTTAATGAAAGAATAATATAAACGTATGAAACGTATGGCCGGCTAGGAATACATATGACTATCAAGATTCTTTATGATTAATTTTTCTTAACTGAGGTCAATTTATACTATCAATTAATATTTATTTTATTTTTAAAAAAATTAAAAATGATGAATTTTACTTTTCCAAAAATTCCCTTACTAAAACTCACATATTACGATCCTCACCCTTTGTACCCAGAATATATATATATATATATATATATATATATATATATATATATATATATATATATATATATATATATATGATATATGATATATGATATATGATATATGATATATAAAGAACAATTCGAGCTTGCACTGAAGTGGACTATGAAATATATATATATATATATATATATATATATATATATATATAGAAAATATATATATATATATATATATATATATATATATATATATATATATAGGATAATTGGATTCTAATAATCCCTACTTTTATCAATTGAACAATGGTGGACCGTACTTTCACTTTGTATTCTGGTGGTCCAAAAAAAAATAAAATTGGATTGTAGTGGTACCAAATCCATCTCCACATTCTTCTTATTTTTTCCATTGCTACACTATATTGTTTTTGTTTTTTTTGTTCCTGCCCCTATAAAGTTAATGAATTGTAGTTTCTAAAACATTTTTTAAATTATTTTTTTGAAACTCTGAATAATTATTATGCTTTTTTAAAAATAATAAAAGTGCAAAAATAGTAAAAAATAGTAAAAATAAGAAAAAATTTTGGGAGAAACGCTGTAAATTCATTAAAAATCATTGTAAAGTGTTATACTAAGTTTTGAATCAAATGCAACACAAAATCTATGATTCCCTTGAAAATATCCCACTACAATCCTTTTTTTTTTTTTGGACCACCAGAATACAAAGTGACAGTACGGTCCACCATTGTCCAATTGGTGAAAGTAGGGATATTTAGAATCCAATTATCTTATATATATATATATATATATATATATATATATATATATATATATATTGTAAGTAAATATTAAATAAATATGATAAGTTTCCTGAATCATGATGGTGTAGACACCGAAAAATTGATCGATGGACCTTTTTTCGCGGCGCTACTTAAAAAGAATGATGAAGTATTCTTTTTTTTGAATTGGGAGCCGACTAGGATTGCTTATCCTTAATTAAGGTTGAACTTTTAAGGACACTTTTAATTGACAAGTTGATTTAACCCCGAAACTCGATTTTATTAAGGAAAAGATAAAAAAAGAAAAAAGAAAAGAAAAAGAAAAATAAAAAAGAGGAAACTCGACCGGGAACCCGTCTGAGTTCCATGAAGACAAAACGAAAAAAAAAGAAAGAAAAGTAACCAGACGGGTTCTGAAGCAAAAGAGAAGAAAAGTGGGAACCTGCGGGTTCCCGCTGCTTGAGTAAATACAAGACGGGAAACCGTGCAGGTTACGAGAATCAAATCGGCTTACCTTTGGCGCAAAACGTGAAATAGGTCATAAAAACCAAAAAGAAAAAGAAAACCAAAGTATGAAAATAGAGTCGCCAGTTGAATTTTAGGAGAAAAACAACAAACCATTAAAGAAATAGACTCCGGCCTACGAACCCAAAGACGGATTCGGGGGTAAGGTTACGAATTTGACAATTAAAATCATCAAATCCGCCTATTCAACGAATAGACTCTACTAGAATTAAATTAAAGCGAAAGGTTGAAAAAGAGGGAGGAATTGAATAAATTTCACGAGTTTATCATTAATGTCATGCAAAGAAACGAAAGAAAAAGAAAGTAAAATTACATTATATTAATACAAGAATCACGCTAACCTTTAGTGGAGTAGCATGCAAAGGGGAGAGAAGAGAGAGAATACACTAGTGTCAATACTCCTAGTATATTCTGGTGTGTCTTTGGAAGGGAAAGAAGGGTTTAATTTATAGTGGAGTGGGGGAATAGGGGGCGCGTTCTAGGGTTAGGTTTTAGCCGCCGCGCCAATACCAAGCCCAGGAACCCAGACGGGTTCCTGGCGAGCTGAGCCAGGCTTTGGCCCAGGAACCCAGACGGGTTCCTGCTTGTTTTCGTAACATTTGGGCCATTGCTTGTTGTCGGGCTAGAAAGGGGATGGGTTTGCATGCTACTAAACCATTCGGCTAACTTATTTTTACAAATAACTAAAACTAATACCGGTACAAAATCCGGTGTCTACAGATAGCCCCCACTTTGATCGAGTTTGAGTAAAACGATGATCAAAGTAGTTGTAGACACCGAAAATGGGTCGGACAGATTTTCAGCTCAGTCCGGGGACGAAATAAAAATGCTCAAACGAATTTGGGCCAAATGGATGACCAAATTCTTGGGGTCGGCGCGGATTTGTTAGATTTGGGCCAAACTTGGTGGGTTGGCGCGGATTTTCCGACTTGGGCCAAATTTGGTGGGTTGGCGCGGATTTTCTGATTTTGGGGCAAAAGCAGAGGGTGGCGCGGATTTCCTGAAGTTGGGCCAACAATGCGAAGTGGCGCGGATTTGATGAATTTTGGGCCAGGGTGAAATGGGTCTGCGCGGATTTTGACAAAGATTGGCCCAAAACGACAACCTTACGCGATTCGGCTCGAAACTCGCGACCCAAATTTCAAGTCGGATCCGGATTCAAGTAAAACTCGGAAATCGCGGATCGATCGATCGGTCAACCAGAAATCGCGCGGATCGATTGAATAAGCTGCGCAGCGGTTTCTTTTGACGATCAAACAAGCTGGCGGTTGCGAAGGGATGCGCGGATTTGGAGCGAGGCGATTGTTGAAAGCGCTCAATCGCCATTTTCTGTGGGCTATTTAAGGATCCGCGGCTCGGTTGGGGTTGGCAAATTTTCATCTGAGAGGAAACTGAGAGCAAACAAAGGGAGAACTCCGCCAATACCAGTCGGGGCTACGATAGAGGGAAATCTGCGCTGATTTGGTTGATTTTCCGGCCAACGTTAGATCCCGACTTTCCACCCTGCACGAGAGAGATCTGCGCGGATTTGTTCCGACACCCATACACCCAGGCTCACGCGGATTTTGGTTCTTTTCGGCCTACTTCAGTTTCCGATCTTCACCCGGCACAAAGCAGATCCGCGCGGATTTGCTTGTTAACCCGCACCCAAATTCGCATCAGCCGAGACTCGCGCGGATTCGGTATAATCCAGTTATCTTCTTTTCCGCTCAATTTTTCATCTCGTTCATAAAAGAAATGTAACAATGTAGTCTCTAGGCCCCCGCCCGCTGTAATTTTCTTTGTTTTTACTTTAGTTTTCATTACATGTGAACCCCGTTATTTTATTATTAATTGCATGACATTTTAAATCAAGTTCGTGACAACTTTCTTTATTTTATTTTCTAATGTAAACCCGACCTAGTAAAGGCCGCTTCGGCGGGCGGTGCAAGGGCATCCCCCTACACCGACACCTTTACCCCCGGATCCGTTCTTTTGGTTCGAGACCGGAGTCACTTTTTTTCCTTTTGTTAATTTTGTGTAAAATTAACTGGCGACTCCCTTATTTTCACGGTATTTTAGTTATATTACCCTTTTAATTTTTTTATGCATAATTGATTATCGGCGCTGTTTTGAGTGCTGGGTCGAAAATCACCTTGGTATCACCAGGCGGATCAAGCACAGTGGGCGATGGCGATTCGTCCACGATTCGAAAGCGGAATGAAAAGCCGTGATTTGGCCCAGTGCGCCAGATCCGCGGATCTAAGGCGTGCTCGGTCCATTTTTCGGTTTTCAAAAGGAAATCTTTATGCTTTCTAAAATGATAAAAGGTTATGTTATAATTAGAAATATCGTAACCCTCGAAAAGTCCAAAAATCTTTATTTCGTCCCTTTTAAAATAAGCAACCCTACGTCGAATCGACCCTCCGTGGGGGACCGTGCCCTCCGGGCCGCGGGCCTCTGATGGCGACTCTACTGGGGACTTATAAGAGGGTAAAACTTGAAAAGTCGGGTTTTCATTTTTTTTTAAAAAAAAGTTGTCACGGTTTTTTTTAGGCATGTTGCATTATACGGGCCTTCCCCTTTCGTCGGGCACAAAAGGTACCGTTTAGGAAAACCTTTATTTACCATTTCGGGAAACTTTAACCATTCAACTCGGTGGGTCCACTTAGACCTTCACCGAGCGGTGGTTGTTTTTCCCCTCGCAATACTCCTTAATCCACACGATTAAAGGAGCAACCGGGGTATTAACCTTCCATGCACCCCATGGAGGCCAAATACCGGGACACGAGTTAGGAGGCGAGGATAAAGCGACCTATAAACTCCAAATGTAGAACTTTGGCTAGTTGAACGCACTTTGCATGCTATGTGTTCTTCCCTATCCTCGAACCCGAGACCATGCAGTAGTGCTTAGAAAAAATATAAAAAAAGTTTCTTTTTCTCTTTTTCGTTTTTGTTTTTGTGTCGACCTGGTTTAGGTCCGATGAGCCTAAGCCGGAAATCAGCATTTGCGGGGTGCTCGACCAGACAAGCCCAAATTAGAAGTCGATTTTGGGTTGATTTGGCCCACACAGGACTCAAGCCCAGGGAATCCGCGCGGATTCCTGGCTGGGCCGGGTCATGTGTGGTCCAAATCCTTCCAGTTCTCTTTTTCTCGTTTTTGTGTTTAGCCTGGTTTAGGCCCGGCAGTAGACCTGAGCCCAGAAATCCGCGCAGATCCCAGTGGGCCAAAACCCCTGGAATCCGCGCAGATCCCAGAGAGCTCGGTAGCTGCCGGGCTTAAGTTGAGGTGGTTTCAGGTTTTTTAGTTTGTGTTTCCATGTGCATAAAGTCTTTTCATCTTGGGTCGGAAGATCATTTGGCTCGTACAAGGTTGTTGGGCCTCATGGGATCCTCACGGATTTTGTGAGTGGGCCTACCCTTGTGTGGTCCAAATGGGCTTTTTAGTTAGTTTAATCTGCTAGAATTGATATGTTTAGCCCATATGTGAGGCCTGAGTTCTTTCTTTGGATTCGGCCCGATAAGGTCTAAATATGTCATTTCAGGTCGAGTCTGCATTTGCATAAGAGTTTTATTTATGCTTCGCATATGATTTTGAGCTTTAGTTCAGTCATTCGGGGTACAAATAAAATTCTTCATCCATAACATGCATCGTGTCTTGTCAGTCGGTGTTGAGCTGAGTCCTGAATTCCTTCATCTTCCCGAACAGAATTGGTTGGTTTTGGGTATATCAAAGGGACGAGATAGACTGGTTAGAAGCTTTTAACGTCTACTACAACGGTAACGAGGGTCGTGCGTCACCGAAGGCAATTGACGAGGAAGCATCTGAAGCAGGAGTTGAGTCTTAGGTAATTGACCCACCTGAAACAATGTCAGATCATTCTGGAAGTCACCGGGATAGTGATCCAGAGGAGGGATCGGTGCCTCCTCCACCACCTCCTCCAATCTTGAAATAGAAGCGGTGACCAACATAATTACGAACATGCAAGTCACTATGAATGCTCAGTTAGAGGCACAGAATCAGAGAATTGATGACATCATTCATGCCATGGAGGAGGCGAAGAATTCAAATTTGAAGAATCCCCCTACGGGTGAAGTTGAGCAATCAAGAAAGGAGAAGGACGGGTCGGTCCACGAGGGTTCGAACTCGAGACTAGACCGTATTGAACAGATGTTGAAAGAATCCACTCTCTTCAACAACCAGTTTATGGACGACATAGGTTTCACACCTGTTCCTCGGGGTAGACTTCCCCCTAAATTCGACATGCCTGATATCAAATTTCATGATGCGAGAACCCATATCAACATGTGCGGAATTTTCTGGGGGCTATGACGTTAAAAGGAGTTGAGGAGGAGATTTACCATATTATCTTTCCTTGGACTTTAGGCCCGGACGTTATGAAGTGGTATAACACACTCAGTCCTACTAAGACCTCACGATGGAACACACTTTGCAAGGAGTTCTTACACCAATACTCCTACAATGTTGACATGCCCGTCACTTTAAGGGACATGGAGCTCATGAAGCAAGGAGAAGAGACATTCTCGACTACTACGCTCGATGGAGGCAAAAGCTCAAATGGTAGATCGCCTTCCGAGGAACATCAAGTAGATATGCTTGTGCAAGGCTTACAACCTTGTACAACACCCATCTAAGGTTTCAACCCATTAAGGACTTTGCATCACTAAGATTGGTTTGGAATCAAAATCGAAAGTGAATCGGCTAAGCTTGGAAGAACACTTATACTAACAAGCAAACTTACGGCCTAGCAGGAAACACTCCATGTCTTTGAAGCACTAGAACAACTTTCAAGAAAGGATGCGCCAATGGAAAATACTACGAAGTTGGGAGGCGGTGATTCTACAAGCGTCACGAGTTTGGAGATGTCACATTGAACAAGATGTCTAGGTCGAAGCAATTATCGATCGAAATGCTCTGAGTTATGCGCCTTGTGCAAGCCTTTCATTCTTGAGTACTTCTTGCATGATTGTTGAATTTTAGTAATTGTTTATCTTTTGAGCTAGTAGAATAACCCGTGAGATTTTAAGCCTTCATAGACTATTCATTATATATATAGTCTCATTTTCTTTTTGTGTGTAACTCTTTCATGTGTGCATCTCTAGAACTTGGCTTGACATTCCTTAAAATCGCATTTGGCATATGCATTGTGTTAATATGATTGAGGCATCCTTTTGTTAGCTACATAGCCAAATGGCCACCTGACATTTTAACCTCTTTTTGCAAGCCCTTGCTAACCCTTTTTCCTGTCTTGTTGTTTACCCTATAAGTGCACATAATTTCCTACCTTTATCCAAGATAGAATGAGCAATTGATTCGGTTGTATGAGGCGATTTCGTGGTCGATTGTTGAGAGTGAATAGTTGGTTTGTTGCTACAAGGGAAGTACATTGTTGAATATCCTTTCTATCATTTTTATTCTCAAAGGTTATAACTTGTGACTACCGGGATTTGAGTTGCTCTTTAGATTTTCATGCTATTCATTAAAAAAAAAAAAGAGTTCAAAAACTAGGAATTCATAATAAAACAAAAGAAGCAAAACGAAAAAAAAGGAACAAAAAAAAGAAAGAGCAAAAAAAAAAAAGAAAAAAAGAAAAAGAAAAAAGAGAGAGAAGTTTTGTTTTAATTTTGGGTTTTGGTTTGTATGTGGTACTCTATCCCGGTTTTCTTTTGTTATGGATGTTTTGTGTTCGTTTAAGGTTCAGTGTGGAGGTATTGTATTGCGTGTAATGGAAATGTTGTTGCTCCTTAGGTACTTGGCTAATTAGCTCCACATTTTCCAAATGATTTCCCTCCTTACCTTAGCCTGAACCCCATTACAACCTTTTAAAAGTCCTCATGATTAGTATTTTTGCATGTTGTCCTCAGTGATGAAGGGTTGAGAGTCTTGCCAAGCTTATGGCAGTTGTATGCATTGGAATGAGTCTGAGTGAACCCTCATATTGAGAGGAGTGTTCCCCTTTACCTAAAGTGAGGATCTACTAGCTTCACTAGCTCATCAATTGCTAAGGTGATACATGATTGTTTAGGGGTATAACATAGAGTAATTGGCTTCGTGTCTTGGTCTTATGCTCATGGTATTGAAATAGAGTTTATTTTGACATGATTTTGACCTTATGCACCTCATTCTCATCGGTCTTATTTACATGTGATATAAGGTCTTTTTCTGCTGTTGATTAAACTTGCTCGTAAAGTCTCGCACCTTCTTTTCTTCATGGCCTTTCTTCATGGACCCTGGGGGATTTCTCTTCCCCTTTGTATGTCTTCTTTTCGAATTGGGGGCTTTCTGTTTCCCTTTGTCTTCCTTTCGAACTGGGGGCTTTCTCTTTCCCTCTGTTTTCTTTTTCAATTGGGGGCTGTCAGGATATAATTCATTTTGGCTTAGATTTCCTGATCATTACAGATTGCATCCAGGGTCAATTTTGTTTTTTCCTTTTGCCCACCTTTTAGCAGTCAATCTAGGGTGTCTAAGAGTGGGCATTTCGTTCTCGTCTCTTCTCGTGGAAATTACACGTCAGTCTTGTCACTTTCCTTCATATTTCATGGGATAGCAAGATCAAACTCTACTATCCAGGGGCGATAAGTTATAGGCTGCAGAAAAATCCTATGATTTTTGTGAAATGAATGAAAAGTCCCTGTGGGTTTTCAAGAGCAAATGTTCATCATCAACTCTGCTAACAACACTTAACATAAGAACAACTTTTTTTTTTAAGCATGTTCTTCGCAGGCCAAGTCCCTATGATCCCTTATGGGGCAGATTGATCGTTCATGAAGCTTCAGAAAACTGGGCAAACCATGGAAATTCAATGTCTTAAAGACAATGTCAAATATAGCAACTGGTGATCAGAACCAGCAACTACCCCCAAGTTATTAGCCACTGACTTATTAAGTCAGCAACTAAATACTTACATTACCATTTTGAACTACGGCTGATTCCACTCATAAAGTTGATACGTAGGAAGCTTTTGAAGTCGGCTCAAATAATTGAACAAATCATCTTTCAAGTGATCATCAAAAGGATATTATCCGATTTCGGGTCATGCTCGGCGAGTTAAAGCAGAATTTTTGCACTCGAACCTCTTTTCTCATCGATTATTTATGTCTGACCGAAGTCTCGACAGACTCCATGTTGATCTAAGCTCTCGAGGTTCCCTCGAAATTCATAACTAGAGTGCTTCAAGATATCAATTCTCATGGATTAGATTCATCACATATTTGAAGGAGGGCTCGAAGCCGGGTTTACAAGTTAAAAATGCTTGTCAGATTTTGGTTCTCACCATTTGAAGCATCCTGATATTTCAAGAGTCATCGACCACAGCTCAATACTTAGACTTTCTTATGCATTGCATGTGTGTCTTGCATCATCATAGATTAAAAGAGTCTGCATAAGTGCATTAACATCATAGAGTCCTTTCTTTCCTTTTTAAAAGATAAATGAACGGTCTAAGCATTATACATGCTCTCGGTGTTCATCAATGGAGATCCAATTTATCACTGCCGAACTCAAGAGCTGGTAGTTGTCTGATCAACGCGATCGCCAAAGTTCCCACTTTCATGATCAATGAAATGATAGCAGCATGAAATCTTGCAAGGCATATCCCAAAACTCTTTTTCATTTTGGGTTAAGCTCAATAAGATGGTGAAACTTACACCGAACATCTCGCTAACTTTAGCGATTAGAGCAAGGCTTCAAACGAGAGCATATCTTCAACTGGCTCTAATTGGGTGCAAAGCTCTCGCAGAATTTCGTAACTTCACCAAATGAAACAGAATTTCGTAACCAGCTAAAAAGTGACTCTCCTAATTCATCGGGATGCTTCGTCAATCCGCGAATTCTTCGTCGGGTCCCTCGCAGATTAAGTTATCAAGCCGGACTCCTGGATTCCTTGCGGATTCTGTCATCAAATATGACAGGCTCAAATGAGCTTAAGCAAGATCTTGCACAAATATGGCAAGTTTATCTTGTCTTAAACAAAGCTTTGCCAACTCCACCCAGGCGCTGATTCTCCATCATCAAGTTGGAACCCTGAGTTCCTCGTCAACCTCCATCCGCCGACAGGGAGTTTTCTCATTGGCTAGCAGGATTTTTTCCACTATCCTCATTTATACTTAAAGAAAAAAAATGTGTATCATTTTTCTAGGGGAAACGACCCCGCATTTTGACTTTTCTTCGATACTTATAAGTTTCATTGTCTTCTTGTAGGTACCAATCCTTCAATATTTTTTTGGGCTACCCCCGAGAAATTCATCAAAGCCTGGACGACTTCCAGCAATCTCAGGTGGACTACCTCCACACGTCATTGAAAGTGTTCGAGCTACCCCCGAAAAATTCATCAAAGCCTGGACAATATCCAGCACCAAAGCTAGCCACAGATCAATTACGAGAATTCTCTGTATTCAAGCTACCCTTGAATATTCAAAAGCCTGGACGATATCCAGCAAATCAGCATCGGACTACCTCCGGTCAGAAGTCCAAGCTACCCTTGGATTAATCAGCCTGGACAACCTCCAGCAATCAAGTCAAGGATTCGGACTACCTCCAGTTGGCTACAAAAGTATACTTTGACTTTCGTCTTATTCAGACTCAGTCAAAGTGGGGGCTATCTGTAGACACCGAAAATGGGTCGGACAGATTTTCAGCTCAGTCCGGGGACGAAATAAAAATGCTCAAACGAATTTGGGCCAAATTCGGACCCGACCCAAATTCTTGGGGTCGGCGCGGATTTGTTAGATTTGGGCCAAACTTGGTGGGTTGGCGCGGATTTTCCGACTTGGGCCAAATTTGGTGGGTTGGCGCGGATTTTCTGATTTTGGGGCAAAAGCAGAGGGTGGCGCGGATTTCCTGAAGTTGGGCCAACAATGCAAAGTGGCGCGGATTTGATGAATTTTGGGCCAGGGTGAAATGGGTCTGCGCGGATTTTGACAAAGATTGGCCCAAAACGACAACCTTACGCGGTCTCGGCTCCGAAACTGCGCCCAAATTTCAAGTCGGATCGGATTCAAGTAAAACTCGAAATCGCGCGGATCCAAGATCTTGGGTCAACCGAAATCGCGGATCGGTTGAATAAAGCTGCAGCGGTTTCTTTTGACGATCAAACAAGCTGCTGGCGGTTGCGAGAAGGATGGCGGATTTGGGAGGCGAGGCGATTGTTGAAAGCGCTCGGCGCCATTTTCCTGTGGGCTATTTAAGGATCCGCGCAGCTCCAGTTGGGGGGTTGGCAAATTTTCATCTGAGAGAAGCGAGAGCAAACAAAGGAGAACTCCGCCAATGCCAGTCGGGGCTACGATAGAGGGAAATCTGCGCTGATTTGGTTGATTTTCCGGCCAACGTCAGATCCCGACTTTCCACCCTGCACGAGAGAGATCTGCGCGGATTTGTTCCGACACCCATACACCCAGGCTCACGCGGATTTTGGTTCTTTTCGGCCTACTTCAGTTTCCGATCTTCACCCGGCACAAAGCAGATCCGCGCGGATTTGCTTGTTAACCCGCACCCAAATTCGCATCAGCCGAGACTCGCGCGGATTCGGTATAATCCAGTTATCTTCTTTTCCGCTCAATTTTTCATCTCGTTCATAAAAGAAATGTAACAATGTAGTCTCTAGGCCCCCGCCCGCTGTAATTTTCTTTGTTTTTACTTTAGTTTTCATTACATGTGAACCCCGTTATTTTATTATTAATTGCATGACATTTTAAATCAAGTTCGTGACAACTTTCTTTATTTTATTTTCTAATGTAAACCCGACCTAGTAAAGGCCAGTGTGGTCTGAGGGCATCCCCTACAAACACCTTTACCCCGGATCCGTTCTTTTGGTTGAGACGAGTCACTTTTTTCCTTTTGTTAATTTTGTGTAAAATTAATGGCGACTCCTTATTTTCACGGTATTTTAGTTATATTACCCTTTTAATTTTTTTATGCATAATTGATTATCGGTATTGTTTTGAGTCCGGGTGAAAATCACCTTGGTATCACCGGTGATCCGCGGATCAAGCACAGTGGGCCATGCGATTCGTCCCGATTCGAGGTAGGAATGAAGCCGTGATTTGGCCTGGCGCGGAGATCCGCGGATCTAAGGCGTGCTCCGGTCCATTTTTTTCGGTTTTCAAAAAGGAAATCTTTATGCTTTCTAAAATGATAAAAGGTTATGTTATAATTAGAAATATCGTAACCCTCGAAAAGTCCAAAAATCTTTATTTCGTCCCTTTTAAAATAAGCAACCCTACGTCGAATCGACCCTCCGTGGGGGACCGTGCCCTCCGAGCCGCGGGCCCTACAGTAGTCTTGATGATCTTGGATATGAATCAGAAGCCTGTTCTGAAGCTGGTTGACGCTTGGAAGCTTGGTCCTGCGCCGATGTTGAGATGTTGTTCATTGCATTGTGAAGGCCCAATGATGGCCCTTGTCGCATTGTGAAGGCCCGACAATGGCCCTTGCCGCATTGTGAAGGCCCGACATTGGCCCTTGCCGCATTGTGAAGGCCCGACAATGACCCTCGTCGCATTGTGAAGGCCCGATGATGGCCCTTGTCGCATTGTGAAGGCCCGACAATGGCCCTCGTCGCATTGTGAAGGCCCGACGATGGCCGCTGTTGATGCTTGGAAGCTGGGTCCTGCGTCGATGTCGATATGGTGTTAATCGTATTGTGAAGGCCCGATGACGGCCGCTGGTGGTGAAGTGACGCGTATTAGCCCGGCGACGGCTGATGGTGAATGTCGCGTATTAGCCCCGCGACGGCTGATGTGATGTGTCGCGTATTAGCCCGGCGACGGCTGATGTGACGTGTCGCGTATTAGCCCGACGACGGCTGATGTGATGTGTCGCGTATTAGCCCGGCGACGGCTGATGGTGAATGTCGGCGTGAGCGGTGATGGTGAATGTCGGCGTACTAGCGGCGGTGATGGTGAAGTGTCGGCGTATTAGCGGCGGCGGTGATGGTGAATGTCGGCGTATTAGCGGCGGCGGTGATGGTGACTGTCGCGTATTAGCGGGGGCGGTGATGGTGAATGTTGCGTATTAGCGGCGATGTGAAGTGTCGCGTATTAGCGGCGGTGATGGTGAATGTCGGCGTATTAGCGGCGGCGGTGATGTGATGTGTCGGCGTATTAGCGGCGGCGGCGATGTGATTTGTCGGCGTATTAGCGGCGGCGGTGATGGTGAATGTCGGCGTATTAGCGGCGGCGGTGATGGTGGCCGCGTATTAGGCGTATTGGCGGCGGGCGATGTGTCGGCGTATTGGCGGCGGCTGATGTGAAGTGTCGCGTATTGGCCGGCCGACGGCTGATGTGAATGTCGCGTACTAGCCCGGCGGTGATGTGAAGTGTCGGCGTATTAGCGGCGGCGGTGATGTGAAGTGTCGGCGTATTAGCGGCGGCGGTGATGTCATGTATTGTTAGGGCGATGATGGCGGTGTATTTCGTGCATTGTTCGCGAAATAAAGAGAAGGCATCGGTTATTTGAAATTCAAAATGAGTCGGAGAATTTACAGTCGGTTTGTGTCTCAGCGGGCTCGAGTTGAGCATAGCGCATGAGCATAAGCTTGTATTGGGCTCGGCGGCCTCGATTGCTTGTTTTCGACCCAAAGAAACCCGTCTGGGTTTGGTCAGTGTTAGGCTCTTCTCCTGTTTTTCGTAGTCGGGTGAGGTGAAAAGGCGGCCCGGATGGAATAAAGAAGGCCCACACTGTCTTTCGTTCGGCTTTTAGGTGATTCGATCCCTTTGCTTGCTGCATAGCCCCAGTTTAGTGGCGATTCTTGCTAAGCGGAGTCAATTGATAGTTGTCGTAGTGACTTGCCTTCTTGAATTTTTCCATGGTGGACTTTGTGGACCTAAGCGGTATTCGTAGATTTGTCCCCTTGCTTTGCATAGCCCCGATTTAGTGATTTGATTTAACTCTTGCTAAACCGGGAGTCAATTGATGGTTCTTTGTAGTGACTTGCTTCCTTTTTGGATTCAAGCCCCGGCTTAATGGAAACTCGATTGAATTTTTCTAAGCCGTCACTCGAAAATGCGGCGGTGCCGAAGTCGCACCTATCGGCTCGGTAGCGTCTGAGAGATGGTAGACTCCTCTTACTACCGTGGGACACTTACGGATCGGTGGGCGGGGTCCATAGAGTGATAACGCTAGTGGCGGTGGCGACACGAGGTGCAGCGTGAGCGATCGTCTGCGAGGATTCTTATGCTATGCTATACACGACTCTTTGCTATGTACTTAGGACAATGCTATGCAATGATGTACTAAATGCATTTTCTATACTTATGTACTAATGCGGTTGATGCAATGCTCATGTAATGATGGTGTTATACAATGCGATTATGACTTTCTATATCTGCTGAAAACAATCGGGATAAAGGATTTTGATCAACACAAAGTTGAACTAACAAGCAAGCACAAAGATTAATCTGGACAAGATCAAAACTCGATTCGAAAGAGATAGGAAGAAGTTTTGAATCTTAAGGAGAGAACAAGTAACTCAGACGCATAAGTCCACCAACAATTCGAAGAACAATGCAAATATCGCGGTTGGTTATGGGCGTAAGCTAGCGAGAAAGCGAACCTCACATGGAAGGAATAAACACTCAAACACTCAATTTTGAATATGTATGTGAGTTTCTCTCATACTCAAACCAATAGAAACAAACTACCATAAGCTTGGTAAGAACCTCGCTCTCCACTACTGGTATGCAATGCACAAGTGACAATCAAAAGGACTTTTTCGGGTTGTAACGGGGCTTAGGCTAGGGTAAGGAGCGGTAAAATTTTGGGAATGAGGAGTTAAAAGCCATGCTTGGATTGATTTTCAATGAAATCCTCTAAACTCTCCTTCTCACTTAATGTATGCAAAGCGTTTCACCTTCCATCCTAAAACATCTCAACCGAATACAACCGAGTCAAAGTTTTATGGACTTTAAGTTGAATCTTCCTAACCACCCTTTTATTTTTTTTTTTTTTTTGATTTTTTTTTGGGTGATCAGGGAGAAGAAATTTCTATTACAACTTCGACTTTGAACAGTATAACCAAATTCGCTCAAGATATGGGACTTTCAAATTTTCCCAAGCTTCATATTTTGCTCACCAAACCAATTGTTCCTTCCAAAAATGACGGACTCTCTTCCAACCAAGCGAGGCTCAAGGGTCTTGGATGTCATAGGCTAAGGCTTGTATTGTCGAGGTTCAATCATGAAAAAAGGGGTGAACAAAGGCTAGCGGGCAAAAGAGCAGTAAATACAATGAGGAAGGCTATTTGGCTATGTAGCTTAAGAAAATTGAATGCCTTAATCACTTTGTCACGCGTGCTATGCAAACATGTAGTCTCAAGCAAGATGCAAAACAAGTTCTAGAGATGCAACTAATGGGTGAGTCGCTCAAGGGATCATGGAATTGATGAAAGTAATCAATTCAAGTTTTAGGCAATGTGGACTCACGGGACGGGCTCAATCAACTAAGCTTAGCCCAAAGATTTGCGGCACGCACATTTATACCTCTAAGATAGTCAAAGCAGCCAGATACGTCTTCTATAACTTGTCTCAAAATCAGCAGGCTTGAAGAAAAGGTTTTTGAAAACTTTTGAGATCTCATCTAGATTTTCCTAAGTGAAGCAAGTTAAGCCGGGAAAAAGGTCAATTTTTAGAAAAAGGTCATGGACTCTTTTTTTTTTTTTTAATTTTTTTTTAACCTTATGACTAAAACTGATATGATGCTCATGCAATACAATATGCGACCTACATGATGGGAGACATGGAACTTATGCAATGCAATATGTGACCTACATGATGGGAGACGTGGAACTTATGTAATGCAATATGCGACCTACATGGTGGGATCATTCCCACTTCCCCAAACAAAAAAAAGATGATTAAGTAAATTCGAACTACAGTTTTAGGGCTAGCGAAGACGCATAATTAGCTCGTGGACCCGCATCGCAACCATAATCGGGCCCAATGGAAAATTGCCCGAGTTGAGAGCCCGAAAGGAGTTTTGGCCTACAGCAGATGGGCCGAGGAAGGGAGTACAATGGCCCACGAACCGTGCAGGTTCTGGCAGAAATTGTGATGAAGGGCCCAAAACCGTGCAGGTTCTGGCAGGGATCGTGTGGCGCAGGGCGAAACGTCTGGGTTCTGGTTTGGTAACGATCGCGATGTTGAGCCCAAAAACCCGTCTGGCGGTGGTGTTAGATCGGTGGAACCCGTGCAGGTTTCGCTAGCATCCTTGCGACGCCGTCGCATGTGATCTTCGCATTCTAACCGCCACGAAACCCATCCGGTTTCTCAACACTCTCAAACTGTCGTCGCTCTTTCTTCATCCATATTCCACATTAAACTCATCTGGGTTAAAGCCAAGTGTCTAGAGAGAGGCATTCTAGTTGCTTGGCCTAACCAGTCGATTGTTCTTTTAAGGGTTCATTGTATTTATTATCCGTATTGGCACCACAGCTCGAGTAAGCAGAAATGTTCATCTTATTAAATGCAGAAATGGGGTACATCAACAGACTCTGGGTTTACCTCGACCAACTTAGGACTACTAGAACCTGACTCTATGACATTTGGGACAGACTATCCTACAGACAGAGTGAATTTATTCTCTTCATAGGTGATCTCATGGTGGCCGCCATCTTCTCCAATCAGCAGACTTGGATTAAAGCTCGGGTTAGAAAGCGCGGCGATGACTGGGTCGACGGCTTCTTCCTTGTGGGCCTCTTGTTCGAAGAGCTTTCCAAAGATGCTACCTCCAGCGAGGTGAGTCCATTCCAAAGGTGGACGACTCCTCCTGGGTGGGATGAATGCAGCGGTCGTGGTGACAGCATAGTCATTGAAGATTTCTAATCCCGCCACCAGGATCCCTTGAGATTTCAGATAATGCGGTTCTGGGAAGCCGTAGTAGGCTTCCGAGGTGGGTTTGGTGGGGAAATAACACCGTCTCGGATTAGTCCTTCAATCTTACTTTTCACGATCCAGCATACTTCGGTGTCGTGACCTCGATTACGATGGAAATTGCAGTATTTGTTTCCGTCCCACTTTGGAGGCTTAATTTCAGGTTCAGGCGTCGGCAAGGGTAATTGGATAATCCCCTTTTTCGCCAGTCTTTCCAATGCCTTGGCGTAGGACATGTCCAGCGGGTGGTAAGAGTCGAGCCTCGGAGTGTATGGCCTTCGTTGGATGGAATTAGTCTCAACAGTTTTCTGAGGGGGGCTAGGCGCGCTAGTGGCCCTCCTGTTGGAGCTAGATCCTTTCCAACCAGAATGTTGTGTGCTTTTTTTCATTGTTAGCAGCTTCAATTTGAACACACAAGTCCTTTAAAGTCTCAAAGTCTTTGATGGATTGGAAACCAAAGTGCCGAGTGATGCGGGGATGGATTCCTTGTCGGAAAGTGCTTAGTTGCATTCTAAAGGGGACAGATTCGTCGATTTCAGATAACATGGAGTGCCATCGTTCGTAATAAGAGAGGAACGACTCGTCCTCCCTTTGTTTCATGGAAGTTAGGTTATCCGCAGTGACCTCCTTTTGCTGCAGGCGACTGAAATGGCTTACGAAGGCTCTGAACAACTCATCTGCGTTGGTCTTAACTTGCTGGGGTAGATTTTGGTACCATACCTTGGCCTTACCTTCTAGAGTGGAAGGGAAGACTGTGGTGTA
Source organism: Portulaca oleracea (assembly GCA_029582165.1). Taxonomy (NCBI): domain Eukaryota; kingdom Viridiplantae; phylum Streptophyta; class Magnoliopsida; order Caryophyllales; family Portulacaceae; genus Portulaca; species Portulaca oleracea. The sequence goes on from CM055869.1 coordinate 18,810,024, forward strand.
GAGACCTTCATCTACCTTATGGAGGGGAGCCAGCCTCAAGAATTCCTCCAAGTGATGCGATGGATTTTCAAAGGGTCTAAATTTCATGTTTGGCACCTCAACCTTGTCCCTTATTCTTGATACACAATGTTTGGGGATGGCAAAATCCATGCAGGGGTCGGTGAAGGTCGGATCAGTTTTCATCATCCTTCTAGTGAGCATGTCAACCTTCTCCTCAAGTTTCTTGACGTAAGGGTCCTCCGAAGTTCTGGAGTTATTCAGTGCGGGTTTGGACCTGACTTCACCAAATGACTTGGGTTTTGAGCCTCCATTTTTGGACTTGGGATGACCTTCTCCAACCCCATTATCTGCCTCGGCCTCAGATTCGGTATCATAATAGTTTTCTTCTTCCTCAAGTCCGATGCCGAGCTTTTTGTTGATCTGCTTAATGGCTTCCAGCACGCCATTCATAGTTTGTTGATTTTCATTGAACTTCTTTTCCAGTTTCTCATTGGTTCTGTCCTCCTGGTCTGCCATGCAAATGGTAATTGCTTCCTATACCCGCTCGTACAGCGCGTCAAATTGCTTGTCACCAGAACTCTCCCCAAAAAGGTTGTTGGCGAGGGATCCCGACATGGTGGATTCACTGGATTCACTGAATTGGGCCGGCGATCTGTAACTGGGATTGTGAATAAGCCTACCGGTTTGTGGGTCACGGATGCGGGCTCGGAGATGGTCTGTTATCTTGCCTGCATGGAAACTGATTAGTGCTCGAAAGAACTTTTACGCCACCCGCCCGATGCATGCATGACTTAGTGGACCTAAATGAACCTAGGACATGGACACGACACCTATATGCTGACACAAGGATGACTCACCCACTTTTATGGGAGTGCATGTCCTAACTCTATATGGGCTTAGCATGATGACTGACAGGACTGACACTGACTCAAGGGGCGTCATAAAGGGCCGAATAGGATCAATAGCAAGGCATTGGGCTGTCCGTGGGGTGAAGCGATCAGGCGAAGGAAGAGAAGGCGGTGGGTTAGGAAACCCGTCTGGGTTCCTCTTCCTCTAACTGGGCCCCGTTCTGTCAATTACCAGCAGATGGGCCAGTCCTGATGGCCAGGAACCCGTCTGGGTTTACTGACGCGCTGGACCCACACTGACGGACAATTGACACGAATGGATCGGCTCTGACAGGCCAGAAACCCGTCTGGGTTTCTGATAAGCCAAAATGCACCTCGCATGTTCCTACGCGGACTAGAACGACTCCCGACTCATGAATGGGTGAACACTGGGACTCGACTTTTACAGGATTAAATCACATGACATACAGATGCGGGATGAGCCTAGCCATGGCTTTAGATTCAGGGTTTTTCTAGGTTTAGGGAGATGAACAGGGTACCACGTGTTCTCGCCCCGGTGCATTTTCCTTGTACGGAATTCAAGGAAGAATGTGTGGGGTGTTGCTCTTTGGGTTTCAAGGAAACCTTCAGAGTGTAACACGGGGAGAGGAGAGATCAAATGCTTGGCGATGTAAGTGCATCCCACAAGTAGTGACCTCCCGCTCTCGGGGTTGATTCCTAATTTTAAAACCTAACCCAACGCTTTTGTGCTCCCCAGCCATAAAGGCCCAAGAGTAGCCTGGTATGCAATATGCCTAAAAAATGATAAAAATGTGAAATAAATCAATTCCTCCTTTTTTTTTTACAAAACACACTAAAATTCAACTCTTTCAAGTTTTACCCTCTTTTTAAGTTTAAGTCCCCAGTGGAGTCGCCAATCTGTAGACACCGAAAAATTGATCGATGGACCTTTTTTCGCGGCGCTACTTAAAAAGAATGATGAAGTATTCTTTTTTTTGAATTGGGAGCCGACTAGGATTGCTTATCCTTAATTAAGGTTGAACTTTTAAGGACACTTTTAATTGACAAGTTGATTTAACCCCGAAACTCGATTTTATTAAGGAAAAGATAAAAAAAGAAAAAAGAAAACAAAAAGAAAAATAAAAAAGAGGAAACTCGACCGGGAACCCGTCTGAGTTCCATGAAGACAAAACGAAAAAAAAGAAAGAAAACAGAACCCAGACGGGTTCCTGAAGAAGCAAAAGAGAAGAAAAGGGGCTGGGAACCGCAGGTTCCTGCCTGCCTTGAGTAAATACAAGGCGGAAACCCGTCTGGTTCCGAGAATCAAATCGGCTTACCTTTGGCGCAAAGCGTGAAATAGGTCATAAAACCAAAAGAAAAAGAAAACCAAAGTACGAAAATAGAGTCATGATTGAATTTTAGGATAAAAACAACAAACCGTTAAAGAAATAGACTCGCCTCTGAACGAAGCGGATTCGGGGTAAGGTTACGAATTTGACAATTAAAATCATCAAATCCGCTTATTCAACGAATAGACTCTACTAGAATTAAATTAAAGCGAAAGGTTGAAAAAGAGAGAGGAATTGAATAAATTTCACGAGTTTATCATTAATGTCATGCAAAGAAACGAAAGAAAAAGAAAGTAAAATTACATTATATTAATACAAGAATCACGCTAACCTTTAGTGGAGTAGCATGCAAAGGGGAGAGAAGAGAGAGAATACACTAGTGTCAATACTCCTAGTATATTCTGATGTGTCTTTGGAAGGGAAAGAAGGGTTTAATTTATAGTGGAGTGGGGGAATAGGGGGCGCGTTCTAGGGTTAGGTTTTAGCCGCCGCGCCAATACCAAGCCCAGGAACCCAGACGGGTTCCTGGCGAGCTGAGCCAGGCTTTGGCCCAGGAACCCAGACGGGTTCCTGCTGAGCTGAGCCATACTCAGGCCCAAGGAACCCAGACGGGTTCCTGCTGAGCTGAGCCATACTCAGGCCCAAGGAACCCAGACGGGTTCCTGCTTGTTTTCGTAACATTTGGGCCATTGCTTGTTGTCGGGCTAGAAAGGGGATGGGTTTGCATGCTACTAAACCATTCGGCTAACTTATTTTTACAAATAACTAAAACTAATACCGGTACAAAATCCGGTGTCTACAGATGGCTATTAATAATTTTGGTTTTCAAAATTTATATTTAGTATATTTAAATCATTATAATTATATCTTTCTTTCATTATCTTGAGACTTATAACTAGGCATAAGCTATATAAAAAACAATTTCATATGTATATTATTTCATAAATATGAAATTATATATAAAATATGGGTTCTTTATTATGGTTGATATAATTAGATTATTATTTATATATTTGATAATATAACTAATAAATGCCATTTTCTTATTGTTGATAAATATATTTAGTTACTAAAGAAAATATGATTTGAAATCATTAAAATATAAATTATAGATTGTTATATGAAAATGTTTTCACAATAAAGAATGTGACATGTAACTTTTTTTACTCTTTTTGTGAGGTAAATTTATAGGCATAATTTGTTGGAATTTTCTTTGCAGGAAAATCAAAAAGGAAAAATTGGAATTACAATTTCATGTAATTGGCTAGAGCCCTATGACGATAGTGAAAGCAGCAAGCAGGCTGCTGAAAGACTGTACCAACACCGTTGTGGTTGGTAAGTATCCATTTATGTTTATGCAAGTGAGATTTATAATCCGTTCTTATTTTATGTGTTACTATATATGACTTTAATGTTAGATGAACATTAAAATTTTGATCTTTAATTGATTGATAAGTATTATAATTTACTATATAAAATGGTTCTTAGATATTAATATAGTGTATTTTGAAAATGTTTGGACAATATTCGATTATACAAATATTGAACTTTGATAAGTATTATAATTTCTTTCTTTCTTTAACTATATTAGAAAGGAGAGTTTTCTCTAGAAATGCGCGCTTTTGTTGTTGTTTTGGTGGGTGCTTGCCTGCCTGCTTCCCCTTGTAGCTTGCTCCTTTCCTCCCAATCCCACATCTCACATCATTCATCGTTGATCATTTCATCATTCATCATCATAATGATATATTACCTCCTAATTGTTGATAATAGTAGCTTTTTTTCTTCCCACTTTAAATGAGAAAAAAATTATTATAGAGGTAAGGAAATATGATGAAAACTTATTTTTGAGTAAAAGTTAGATGACCGTAATGATATATTACCTCCCTTGGAAAATGTTTGTCATTGTGATTAATTTTTGTCCTAATTTATTTGTTACTTTTATCATTCCAACAACTATCACTATTTTTTTATATTAACGGTCAAAGTTTTTGGCACAATTTCTTAGACAACATATAAATAAAAATGGAGGTAGTACTATTTTTTAATGTGTTTTTCAGATACTAAGGCGTAGATAGTGAGAGAATTTGAGTAGGAATAGGTTTTTATCGAGTGAAAAAATAAAAAGTTAACATAACTATTAAAATTAAAATAATTAAAATAGGTATTGAGAAATGGAAAGTGACAATTATTTTGAAACAAAAAAAGTTAGTTTAAGTGTCAATTAATATGAAACGAAGGGAGTATATTAAGACCCTTTTAAGTTTTATCTCTTATGGATGCACTTATAGTGATTGTCAACCATGACAACTATCATAAGTAAAATAAATCTTACTCGTGCATGTGTCAAGTTTTATCTTGACTGTTAGCTTTTTTATTTAATATAAATTGTAAAATATATATTTTAAAATTTTAGTTTATTTAAAAAAATTAGAATAAATATCTTTTAAAATATGTTTATTTACTCGACAAAAACTTAGAATTAAGATATTTAAATTTTAAAAAATCTCCCCTAAAAATCTTTTTATTAAGAAAATATATTTTGTAATGTTGTACTAAATAAAAAAATTGAATGACACAAATTAAAGTTGACACATGTATGAATAACCATTGTTTCCATTGTGATCGTTGTCATGGTTAACAACGACTATAAATTTTTCCACCTCTTATTTAAGTGTGTAGAATACTAGAATTAGTTTATGTAAATTAAGGTAAGGTAAGATAAGGTAAGGTAATTAAGGAAATGAGAGATATTTTAAAAAAAATATGCTAGAGATAGATAAATGTGGCATCACTCCTTTCTTTTTTATTTTTAAATTAATTCTGTCAGTTGAATAAAAATTTTTAAATATAAGTTATCTAAAATTAAGTAATGTTCTTTTGACTGATAAGGTAAGGTAAGGTAAGGTAGGGTAAAGTAAGGTTAGATAAGAATAATCTTACCAAGTTAAAGAACATAACGTAAATATTCCATCCGTCTCAAAGTAATTGTCAAAATCCAAAACAATTCTTCATTTTGATAAATTTTGACCGCTAATTAATTAAAAATTACAATAACTCACAAAATGAAATCAGTGGCAATAGAAACTTATTTTCCTAAATATTATTATTAACTACTTCATTCGTTCCATATTAATTCTCATAATTTTGATTTCTACAGTTTCTAATGTCATTCATTGATTGATAGTTTGTTATATAATATGTTATTAACAATTGTAATATTATAATTTTATGATAGTATTTTTCATCATGAATCTAATGGTGGTAATTTTATATCGCAACTCATTGTATATGTTGAAAAAATTATGATCAAAATTTTTAAAATTTAATTACGTAATTTTCAAAGACAATTAATATAAAACGGAGGGATCGAAGTAAATTTAAAAAATTTGTTAAAATAAATTAACAATGCCCGTGCCTTGCACGGGCCTCTCCGACTAGTACTATATAAAATGGTTGTTAGATATTAATGCAGTGTACTACACTATACAAATTTTTTTATATAATAAAATATTGAACTTTGAAAGTGCTAGAGAATACTACATTATATAAATCTTTTACATAGTACTAATTAATATACTATATTTTGGAGGTGTTAGATTTTTAGTAGAATCTTTGGCTATATTCTACTGAAAAGATTCTAGAAAAGCTCATGCAGTATGTATCCAACACCCAACCCTAAAGTACAATATATTCTCATAAAAAAATGTATATTAATTGCAATATTGTTTAAAGCCTTATAATATACTACCTCCGTTTTTATTTATCTGTCGTTTAGAAAATTGTGTTAAAAATTTTAATTTTTAATATTTTAATTTGTATAATGATTCATCATACAAAATTGATATCATTAGATTTGGAATAAAAAAATACTATTAGAAAAGTATAATATTATATTTTTTATAAAAATTTTATATTAGAAATTATTGATTAAAGATTAACACTGAAAACCGTAAATGACAGATAAAAAAAGAAGGGAGGGAGTAGTTTATTAATAAATATTTTTTGCATTAGTAGGTATTCATTGTATATCAATAAATATGTTTGTTTGATTGCAATAAATAAATAAATAAATTATAGTAGGTAGATTCGCACTAAAGCCTTATTTGTGTGTGATTTTTGTTTTGATTGAATTTATTGTTTTTTTTTTTAGGATGTTGAATCCAGTGACATATGGGGAATACCCAGAATCGATGCGAATGTTAGTGGGAAGCAGATTGCCAAATTTTACAAAGGAACAATCTGAATCACTGAAACACTCATTTGACTTCCTTACAGCAAATTACTACACTGGAGCATATGTTGTTGAACAACAGGCTACCATGCAACATTATGACCAAGATGCCAATGCCAGTACTGGTAAGTTTCTTTATGTTGCTTTCTCTTTCTATAACTCAAAGGAGCTTCCAAGTTACTAACCAAACCATCAAGTCACTATTGCCTAGTAATTAAAACTTCTAATTAAAAATAGTATACAAACTATTTTGGGACAAATCAAAGGTTGGTCACAAACTCACAATCAACTGGTCAATAAGACAATAACTATGATAAACGTAACTGAGCTACCTAGGATTAGAACAGGATGTAAGGGTGTTAATAATCTGACTCTGACAAATTTTATCGTCATATATTTTCTATCAAAATAACGTCAACAAACTATTTCTCGCTGTAGATACAATGTTTTTCTTAATTCTTATTGTTTGAATCCAAATTTTCACATTATTAATTTGCCATTCAAAGATCGACTTTAGATTGTGAAGCATTGGCATGGACTTCATACTTGCTCAAGGTAAGCCCCAATTACCCAAGGTAGATATTGTTTTGGAGGGGATATATATTGATGAATTTGCCCGATCAAGAAAATACCGGGTTTGGTCAAAAACTTTTCATCCGAGCTTTGACATTGATTGAATTACCGAGTTGGACAGAATATTTCTCTTTTTTCTATTGTCTAAAACTCAATTTTGAGATGAATTTAGTTATGTCTGAATTATCCAATCCGAAAAATCCCGGACTCGAACATTAATTTCTTGTCTAAATTTTGATATTGACGGGTTCAAATTATACACGACTTGGATTTTTACCGGCGCTAAAAAGATCCAATGCAAACCATATGCGTGGAGCGTATGACCACAAGTTGGGAGGAAAGTGCCCTTAATCATCGGAACATATTTTAAAATTTATGGATTGATCATAAATAATAAGTGGTCTTACCAAACAAACTAATCTTTTTGTTTATTATGGCAGTTTGGTACAAAAATGATCAGCCTATTGGAAAGCCGGTATCTCTCTGTGTTCCTTTTTCTTTTTGTTTTGAGGGGATCTCTCTATTCCTTATAAAGTCACTGGTGATTTTCGATATCCATATTATTTAAGGACTATAAACAGAGATTCAAATAATATAGATATCATGGTTTCTAAAGAGAGACAATTTTTTTAATTATTATGAATATTAATGCATTTTTTTTTACAGACATCACTGTTTTGGTTTTATGATTATCCAAAGGGATTGCAGAATATGGTCATGCGTTTGAAAGAAAGTTATGGAAATCCAGTCATTTTCATAGCTGAAAATGGCAAGTGCTTTATCTTATAAAGTAAAGTTACAGTTCAAATTAATTTATGTCTCATTATGTAACATTTTTTGTTTTCCTATATTTTGGTATCATACACTACAGGTTACGCCATTCAGGATGAACCAAATTCAAATAATTCAATTGATGAGTACCTCAGAGATACACCAAGAATTGAATATTTACAAGGCCATTTAGCTCACCTTCTTCAAGCTATTGAGTACGTTTTCTTCTTGATTTTAGTTTAATGAGTTTCAATCAGTTAGTAGAGAAACAAATTGGTTCAATAATTTCTAATTATTCAAAGCTCGAAATAGACTGGAAAGTTCATGACAAGGTTACATTCGTTATATAGAGCAACATCATAGTTCAATAATTACATTCATGGAATGGCTAATACTATCATAATTCTATAAAAGGCAAAGAAGAAAAAAAAGTAAAAGAAAAACTGTCTAGTGAATTGGAATTAAGCATTTCTTTCAAACAATGTGGAACTAGGGAGACCGAGGAAGCTGTCATGGGCCCTTATCGGTCAAACTTAGTTTATTATAAAATGATACAAAGAAATAGTCCAATGAAAGAAGTTGTTCTTCCCTAAATATTTTTTGGATTATTATTAATAAGGGTTTTTTGCCACAAATAATCCGTACTGAGGACTTGTGACTGGAATAATTCAAAGTGACTTTTTGGCCACTAGCAGTCTGTACTTTTTCACTATTTTCTCGTAGCAGTCCAAAATCAATTTTCGGCACCGGAAAGCTGACGTGGCGACCGGAAATCTCCTTTTTGGAGTGTGAAAAAATATACTTTCCGGTCGCCACGTCAGCTTTTCGGTGCCGGAAATTGCTTCTGAACTACTATGAGAAAATAGTGAAAAAGTACAGACTGCCAGTGGCTAAAAAGTCACTTTGGATTATTCCCAGTCACAAGCCCTTCAGTACATATTATTTGTGGCCAAAAACCCTATTAATAATCACCCAAAATATTATTGGATTAGTTGTCCAAGTTAGAAGAATAGTGGCAAGCATCAAAATAGAGGGAACAGAGAGACTTTAAGCCTTGAGGCAGGGTATAATACCCTTGAAGAAATGGACTTGTGAAGCTTATGACTCAATAGCTTTCATCTCCACCTTTAGCCTCATGTAGTCACTATATACACATGCCAAAACCATCCAAGCTCGACTCGAAAAGCTTTTGACTTCTTGTAGTAAAAGATGGGGTAACACGATCACTCTCACAAGATAGGGGGTCACTTTGGTAGCTAAAAGTCGAGGGTGAAACCTATATCCCCTTAAGACTTATTCACTAGATTGCGAATAAACTTAAGGGTAGAGTCTAACCTCTTGTAAGCTACGTTACAAGATCTCTCAAGAACTCTCAAGAAGTTGTTGTAGTTCAATACCCTAGCAGTTGTGTTGAAGCTCTCCAGGATAGAAAGAAGAGATTAAGGTGTGTAGGATGAGTGAAAATCATCAACTATTTATAAAAGTTGCAGCATTCAAACTCATTCAAACTTAACAATCAATATAGCATGATTTGGGGCTTTGTCTATGGGGTCTTAATAATCATTAAGGGGTTAATCTTGATTGAGAATATCAGTCAAGAATAATTTCAAAAGATACCTCACGCATTAATGCCCAAGACTAAAATTAATGAATTTTGTGAAAGAGCTCGACTGGGTTCCAACACGGTCCGTGTTGGCCTCAACACGACCAGTACAGAACCAGCACATTCCGTGTTGACCTAGGGAGCCTTTTTCTGACTCTTTGAACCTTAACACGACTCGTGTCATACTCGGCACGATCCGTGTTGGGTCAATTTTACTTGGTAAGCTGGATTTTGACCGTTCCGGTCAATCATTAGCTTATAACATGTTCACTTATGCCTCTTAACTCTTGAAATACTCCGACAATCCCCCACCGTTTCAAGAGTTTCATTTGAAATAGCCCAGGATCCCTATTTGGGTAGAAATATCCCCCACCATGTATGGCACCTCTTAGAGAACTTGAACATCCAAGAAATCAAGGAGTTGTTATACGTCATGAAAGTGTCTCTCAACTTAAACTTTCACTTAGTGTACATAATTACAATTAGTCTAAATATAAAAGTAGACAAGTCTTTGAACTTTCGATCCTTATTTGACTATTGGATGAATTAACACACATACAACTCAAAACTTTGCTTAAAAAAAATTGACACTATTACAAAACCGGCCATGTGTCCATTACCTTCTGTGATGATAATCAAGCCTAGCCCTAGGCTATCCAAAGCAGCTCACTTTACGTCCTCACATAGGCAGACTTTTACCCTCCCGTAATAGAGCTCTCCATCTTATAGATTTTAAAGTTTGTTAATGAGTTATAGACTCAAACCTCCTTATCATTACGGTCCTTGAGCATCACTTTGTCCTTGGGATGAATATCTTGAATATAGATGCTCCAATTGTCTTACAAAGTCATCGACCATTGAACTCAAGACTTGACCATGAATATCAAGTGTAAGTTGGAGCTTTGTTGATGACAATTTCATGAGTGGACTTTACTCCCACCCCCCTTGATGATTTTACCACCAAGTCCTTGGCTAATCCCTTTGTAAAGGGATCAGCTAGGTTCTCACTTGTCTTGACATAGTTCATCGCCACAACTCCATCCTTGATGACTTGGTGAACATAAGCATGTTGTAACCCAATGTTCCTTGACTTGCCATTGTAGACACGATTACAAATACTTACAATTGCGGCATTGTTATCACAATATGATGTTATTGGAGGCATGGGCTTTCCCCATAATGGAATCTCCAACAACAAGTCTCGTAGCCATTCCACCTCTTTACAAGCGGTGACCACCGCTATGAACTCAGAAGCCATGGTGGAACCTGTGATGCATGCATGTTTCTCAGAGCCCCATGAAACTGCAAATCCACCAAATAGGAACACTCAACCGGACGTTGAGGTGTAATCCTCCTTACCACTTATCCAGCTTGCGTTCAAGTATCCTTCTAAGACCAAAGACTCTCCCTTAAAATGCAATCTATAATTTTGAGTCCTTTTAAGGTATCCAAGAATCCTTCTTATAGCCTGCCAATGCTCTTTGCTTGGGTTGCTAGTATATCTACTAAGTTTTACCACCACAAAGACTATATTCGGCCTAGTACAAGTCATAACATATATTAAGCTTCTTATGACTTTAGCATACTCCATTTGGGCAATCGGCCTACCACCATTTTTACTCAATTCAAGGCTTGAGTCAAATGGGGTAGTTACCACATAGGAGTCCTTGTAAAACTTTCGTAACACCTTTTCCATATAGTGGGCTTCTGTTAGACTTATTTCATCATTATTTCTAGTGTTTTTTATACCAAGTATCACATCCGCCTGTCCCAAGTCCTTCATAGAGAACTTGGAGGATAGAAAACTCTTAGTTTCTCAACTTGTTCCAAGTCGGTCCCAAAGATCAACATGCCATCAACATATAGGCATATGATTACACCCTTTCCATTCTCAAACTTGGAATAGACACACTTATCTGACTCATTGATCTTAAAACCAAATCAAACACTACTTCATCAAATTTATGATGTCATTACTTAGGTGCTTGCTTTAGACCATATAAAGATTTAATGAGTTTACAAACTTTATTCTCATGACCTTTCTTAACAAACCCCTCGGGTTGTTCCATTTACACCTCCTCTTCTAGTTCTCCATTAAGGAATGACATTTTGACATTCATTTGATGGATTACTAGCTTATGGATCGAGGCTAGAGCTAGAGGTACTCTTATAGTTGCAATCATAACCACGGGTGAATAAGTGTCAAAGTAACTGATACCATACCTTTGTGTAAAGCCCCCTACAACTAATCGGGCTTTAAACCTTTCTATGGTACCATATACTTTCTTTTTACATTTAAAGATTCATTTTGATGTAATTGGTTTGCATCCCGATGGTAAATCTACTAGGACCCAAACATTAGTTTCTTTAATGGAGTCTATCTCATCTTGTACCGCTTCATTCCAAAAAGAAGCATCTTGTGACTCCATAGCCTCTTTAAAAGTTTTAGGATCCTTATCTACATTATAGATATAGGGAATCTCTTACTCGATAGAGTTCCTATTTCCCTCTATTAAGTAGACGAAGAAATATGAACCAAAAGACTTGGATTTCCTTGCCCTCTTACTCCTCCTTATTTCCTCAACATCATGTTGATTATCTTGAATAACATCCTTTGGAACCATGTCATGGATGACATTCTTGGGTCTATGAATTGAAGAGAACGGAGTCTCATCAAATATTGCATCCATTGACTCTATTACATTATTCACTGTTATGCAATCATTTGGTTCAATAACCATAAACCTATAGGCTTTGCTTTTAAAAGAATAACCTAAAAAGATGCACTGATGTATGCAAGGTCACAAAGATCAGAGTTTGACCTCACAGACACCACACGAGTACTCTCCTCTATGCTGCTGGGACTTAACAGAAGCTAATTGGATGCAATTAGCTGGAATGGATGATAAACCAATAAGGAATGAAAAGGATAGACTTGTACTCAAGCTGATACAGACTCACCACAGCAAGAACTACAAGGACAAGGACTTGATTATCTCAGTGGATACAAACACACCACCATAGAAACAATCGAGCTCTATAGACACCACTAGGAATGTCAATCCTAGATACTGAAGTAGACTTAGCCAATTGAGAGTTTACTATCACTCACAAACGGGAGGCTCAACAAGGCACTCAAAATGCTATTCAAATCACTGATTATTTCTTACAAGCAGCTGAAAATAAGCTATATATCCCTAATTCTTAATCAGTTTAATTAGAGGCTTCCTAAACATGAAGAAACCTACTAATCTCCCTTAACTAAATCTAAACATACTTCTCCTAACTTAATACATCATAATATATTACTTCCTAACCGAAATTGACCAGCTTACATAAATAATACAAAAGAAATACATGCTTGCTTCTTATTGGACCAAAACCATGGTAAAGTGAAAATGAGCCAATAGAATTAAACATTTCCTATGCTGGAAGGTAATTGATCCCTCTCTCTTCAACGATACTATGCTGCTAACTCATCAAACTGAGTTGGAATAACCTCAACAACCTGAGCTTGATGGTAAAAGACTCAAATACCCTCCATTGTAGCTGCTTGAACTGGAACTGCTGGAACTTGAACATTGTCGACCTGATAATGTACATTGGATTGCAAAAAACAATCTAGCATTTTGCTTCACTGCAGTCCATTGTAGTTTGAAGTAGACTCCTCAAGGATTCCCAAACCATCGAGAAACCTCATTTTGGTTGAGAATCGACCATGTACTTGCAAAATCGAAAACACTTGTCAGAACTGGAAAATTGACAAATCTGGTAAAACTTGAACTTGTGACCCTTGCCGATCTGCTAATTTTTTTTTTCTTTCTCTTTCAACGCTATGTCAGTTGGGTGTAGCACAAGCTTTTAAAAAGTACTATTTCAATTTGATGTATGAGTAGCAATCTTTAAAATTTGGATAATTAAATTCTAATGGTCTTTACTTTTAATTTTTGTATGCTATTAGTCTCTTTTTTTTTTAATATTCTGGTGGTTCTAGAAAAATCAAAATTGTATTCTAGTGGTACCAAATATTTCTCCCTATTTTCTTATTTTTTCATCCCTACTCCCATTTTTATAGTTTTTTTCATTCCTGCTCCCAAAAAGATTATAAAGTGTAATTAAAAAAAAATTTAAATTCTGTCAAATTTTTGAGAATCCTAACAATTATTATGATTTTTTAAAGGAATAAAAGAGAAAAAAATCATGAAAATTAGGTAAAAGTTGGAAAAAATTGGATAAATGTTGTAAATTGGCTAAAAATCATGGGAAGTTTTGTGCAAAGTTATGGAGCAAACCCAAGTAAAAATCCATGATACTTAGCCTCTTGATTTGGTGACATCCCACCAGAATACAATTTTTCATTTTTTAGGACCATCAAAATACAAAAAGAAAAAGTAAGGATTGCTGATATATAAAAGTTGAAAGTAAGAACTACCAAAATTAAATTTTTCTTGAAATTTTAAACATAGTCATACTTTTTATTCAAACTACCCTTTTAAATATCGAACCGAATTGTTATTAGTTTTACTTTTGCCTTGAACTATGTATAAATAATTTTTAAAATCTTTTGAAAATTTATATTAGATATACACAAAATCAAATAGTAACCAGCCTCTTAACAAAAATAAATAATAGATAAGGTTACTTCATAATAAGTGTTGACAATAGATTTAAAAGTATCAAACAATTGGGCATATTTTAATTGATGATTAGTAAACAAGTGAACTTAGAAGCATTTTCATTTAAAATTATTGAAGATTAAGTGTACATCAATAATTATAATATGAAAGTGTAAATAAACACCTGTTACAAATATTTGTTATTTGGACGAATTTTTTTATGCAGACGCTTGACCCAACCCTACTTTGCCAACAAATTTATTTATATATGCTTTGAAGTGACATTTGAAATGTGCAAAATAAATTCCCGTGTTACAATATTGCGTTAGAAATTGTGCTAGTTTCAAATACTAAGAATGTTTTCTTTGAATAATATTTTAAACTCTAGTTGCTTATTGTGATGAGCAAAAACATTAATGACAGAGGTATAATAAGATTTAAATTGGTTAATTGACTAGATTGGTCATCATGTGTTATATATTGCAGGGGAGGTGCTAATGTGAAGGGATACTTTACCTGGTCATTCTTAGACAATTTCGAGTGGGATTTAGGCTATTCAACTAAATATGGTTTATACTACATTGATCGTAACAACAATTTGACCAGAACTATGAAGGATTCTGGATATTGGTATAAGAACCTATTGTCTTCAGAAAAGACACAGCCAAGTACCTACGTTATCTAACCTTTGTCACATCCATGGACATAAATCAAGAAGGGCCAAGTTTTCATTTCCATTTTTTTACTATTGTCTTTTTTATTTTCAATGTATTATCTTTGAGGAAGTTGGTACTACCCCTTTAAAATTTTAGCGTTAACGAGCAGTATATATTCTGTGCATGCACAGGAAAATTGTCAATTATTAAACTAGCGAGAATAAAATGTGTTAAACTTTTTTGTGATAGAATATATGTGTTAATAAACTTATTACCATTGAAATATGTATATTTCTCACACACACACATATATATAGTAATATATTAGAAAATATTAACTAAATAATTTACTTGGTGAATTAAATATTATTATAAATATGAAAATGAAATCAAGAAAGATGTGTTATAATTTTGTCATAAATGCATACAATAAAAAATAGTAAAATTTTCTATTATTCAATGTGAATAAATGCAAGCAATTCTATAATTCTTTTCAAATCTTTCTCGATAGCATATTAAAAATATTTAATCTTAAACATCACAATAAATAATTAATATAATTGAAACTATGCGTGTATGTTATAAAAATAATGTTGTCGTATTAAATA
This sequence comes from Portulaca oleracea, assembly GCA_029582165.1. Taxonomy (NCBI): domain Eukaryota; kingdom Viridiplantae; phylum Streptophyta; class Magnoliopsida; order Caryophyllales; family Portulacaceae; genus Portulaca; species Portulaca oleracea. The sequence continues at coordinate 18,825,279 of CM055869.1, forward strand.
AATATGACTCTTTTATGAAAATAATTAAAATAGACAAGGTTAGAAAAATTATAAATCATTAACTTTTAGTAGTAAATAACTAATACTCACAAATTAAAAAATAATTACTTTTTGGAAAATTTAAGAAGATGTCAAACAATCATAACATCATTTAAAACATGGCCGTATTACTTTTTTCATAATAAAGAGAGATTAATTAATGTTTCATAAATGGAAAATAATGTTTGTAAAAAATTCAATAAGACTTCGTTCAAAAAAAAATTCAATAAGACCATTAAAAGATAATAAATAATGGACCTAGTTCATTTTTTGGGAGATGAAAGGTGAAAGAGAGGAAATTTAATCATATTTATTTTCAACAATAATATGGAATATGTTATTGATATTAATTTTTATTTAACAGAAAAAAGTTTTACTACAATATTCAGATATTCCTAATACAAATATATTTAATATTAATTTAAATTATATATTTCAAAAAGCATACTAATTAAGAACTATATATATGTGTGTGTGGCCGTGTGGGTGGGGGGGGCCCATATATTCATCCATGCTCACATGCTCATCAAAGGACCATGCTCATATACCCATTAAGAAACTATATATATGTACCAGATATTCATGATTTCGCAACTCATTAAATTAAGGTAAATATGTAATTACTTTCTAGACATAAATTATCTCTTGGTCTCGAACATTATTGTTTCACAATAAAGATTGGTGATTTTTAAAAATTAATTTCTACAATGAATTTCTATATTAGATAACACGTGAGGAATTTCCTATATAACTTTTTGGGCATAATTTACCTATGGACAAAAAAGCCAACGTAAATATGTGGATATTATTTAACCAGTGTGGATGTAGAAATTATTTGAGGTATTATTGTGAACGTAAAGTATGTGGATACATTTAATCAGTGTCACAGTGTGGATGTAGAAATTATATGGGTATAAAACTATTTGGAGATGATGGGCCCAATATAGACCAAAGCCACCTAATGTGGACATACAGTTCATTCAAAATGAACACATAAATGTGTAGACAAGGCTTTTATATGTGAAAAACCTGGATTATTATTGTGACAGTTCAGAAATTTAATTATGAAGAAGTCAAACGTTGATTGAGGTTAACAGCGGAAGTCTCACTTTAACTGGGCATTACTGCTGTATTTTCGAAGGAATATCAGGTAAGAATGAAGTAACCTAAAAATGTCAATGAATTGTGTAATATTAGAATATGCATACACAAGCTTAATAGGCTTGTCAAGCCTAACGAGTCGAGCTATTTGTGGCTAGACTTGGCTTGTCTAATTCACGAGCTCGAGCCCCTAGCAAGCCAAGTCGAGCTTCCCGCCAAGCCAGCTTGCCAAGACTCACGAGCTGGCTTACCACATTTTCACCCCGGGAAGGAGTAAACAAGTCAACCATTTTCGCAAATCATTTACTCCCATCCTAAATCTACCAAAGAATTGTTGGGAGGTGTCACATATTTCTAACAACTGATTAGAAGGGGACCACTTTTTTTTAATGCACTCGAAGGGGACCACATCTTCAAAGAACTGGCTCTTGAATTATTTTCCGACCATTTTGGCTGAATTCTGGTGATGTATATATTGAAAGACAAAATTGAAATACCCCAATACTTTTATCATAATAATTGTTGGGAGGTGTCATACGTTTCTAAAAACTGACTGGATGGGATCATTTTTTTCAAACCTCTTTTCGACACTCTCTCCTCCCCCAAATATCAATACGCTCAACCTATCAAAACCATAAACAAACTCTTCTTCTTCTTCTTCTTCTTCTTCTTCTTCTTCTTCTTCATTCGTCCACCATCCGACCACCATCACAACCACGCACCCGACCAATCGCCAACAACACCACCATCACTCAATTCGGTACCCAGCCACCACTGAGAACCACCATGACTATTTTAAATCAAACCATAATCTAAGTTTGACACAACCAAGCACGAATCTCTCTCCTAATTCCATCAACATGTTCTCAATCTATTTTTTGTTTTTGGGTCTTAACTCAACCCATCAAGACCTAATACTAAGCAAGCAAGGAGAGAGAAGGAGGAAGGGCATCAGGGGTGGCGTTTGGTTGTCCTGGGTCTAGGCATCGGTCAATATGGATCGCTGGCAACGACCTCGGCGGCAACTGTTGGTCTGATCGCACAAAATAGAGGAGAAACATGGATGCTTCAGGGTTGATCGAGTTCAGGTGGGTTTGGGGGTGTTTTTGGGTGGATGGAGTGGCTTTTCTAGCGATATTTGGGTTGCAAAAACGGAATCTAATTGGTGATTATGGTGTGCGTGTTGAATACAGTTTGAATCAGGGAATGAGAAGACAGATTTGTGCTTGGTTGTGTCAAACATAGATTGGGGTTGATTTAAAATGGTCATGGTTGTTCTCGATGGCGATGTTGGTCGCGGTTGGACTAGTGGTATTGGTGGTGAACGAATGAAGAAAAAGAACACTACAACATAAAGGGCCTAAGGCAATGCCTCGGATTACAACAGTATAAGAATTGTTGTCTTATATACCCTAAGGCAATAGTGCTTTATTTGTTGCATAGTTTTCATAGTAACAGTTAAGGGATCGTTGCCTTAACTGACATAGGCAACATGTCTAGAGGCGTTGCTTATTATAATGCTATGGCAACAGCCATAGGAATGTTACTTACAAAAAGGCAACGGATTCATCAGCGTTGCGACTAAGATTCCGTATTAACAGTTATGGGATTGTTGTCATTAATTTCAAAGGCAACATTTCTAGTGAGGTTGTTTATTTTTAATGTTATGGCAATTGTTATAAGAATGTTATAGAAAAAATCCATATGTTGAATATATTTTAAGTTGTGCTTATTTTAGTGTTTTGGTATCATAACAATATAATAAATTTCGTACTCACAATCCAACAAATAGTACCAGCCGACCTCCTCCTCCAACATAAAATAATACAAAGCTGCCCTTGGCGTCCTACTTATAATAATAAAAATTATCAAATGAGATGAAACACGTACCTTACTATTTTCAATTTTATTTTAACGTAATTAGGTGGTCCAATGCGTTAAGCCCCCTACCTCAGGGGAATACTAACCCAACGGTTCATATGGAACAGGGGTAGGGGATGTCGCAACGCCGTATACAAGGCCCACGTCTCCCATTATTATATTCATCAACATACTCTTGATCTTGGTAAATAGGAATGCTCCCCGGAGGATTCGAACTTTAGAGGGAGAAGATGAAAGCTAGGGTGGGTGACTTGGAAATACGGCAAGGCCCAATTAAAGGACGCCTTGCTGTTTTCTTGGAATTAACGTAACATTGAGTAACCAAAACAAGTACACACATTGTCTTACTTCTCCTAGGTATGACACTTTGACGTCTACGTACTGAGTTGATGACTGTCGAAAAGGCCCGAGTACATTGCTCCACCAAGGGGGTCTTAGTTTGCAGGGTGTACGTTAATGAATACTTTAGGGGGGACCAGATAGCGAAAGACGATTAAGGAATATAATGGAGATCCGAACTCGAATTTTCGATTAGGCTAAAAATAATTAATCGTTAGCAGCAGTTACTGACAACATAGTGGAAAAGGTCTCCCAGGGTTTGTTGACAACCGTACCATATATGTAGCAATTATCGAATGATCCAACTGACCACTCGTAGCTAGCTAAGCACTAACTATACCAATTTCAGACATGACATGAATTGAACATCCACTCAATAGCTATGTTGAGTTACACGTACATAAGCGCGCCAAATAAAGGAGATGACCTAGGTCAGTGTTCGACCTTTAGTTGAATGGGAATAACCTCAAATCGAACGTATACCCGACTCATACCCAATTCGAATGACATGTATGCAATGCTAGGTCTACGTACTTTATAGATTAGCCAAATAGTCTAACCAAAATACACACATACACACAAAGACGAACACGGGCACAAACACACACTCCAAGGACCAACATGTCGATTCATTATTAGATATACAAATGTTTGAAATAGATAGTGTGTTTTAGATATAGTTTTTTATTATTAATAATCTTTAGGCCTATGCACATATTTTTGAATTTATAGTATAACAATAATAATAATAATAATAATAATCAAAATAATAATAATAATAATAATAATAATAATAATAATAATAACAATAATGAGATAACATAGTCCTTACTTAAATTTTAAAGTAACACAAAGTTACAATAACAAATAATTAAAGAAACTAGTATTATTTTCTTCACAAATAATATTTTGCTTTGAAAATTATGAAATTTCTTTTGGTAGAACCAATTGAGTTAATTGGCACTCTACTAAATTTGGGAAAATCAAAAACTCCCTCCAACTTTTCCTTTTCAAGGGCAATTCCCTCCAACTTTTCCTTTTCATGGGCAATTCCCATTTTTCTTTTCAGCTTCCCTTTCTTCTGCTTCTCCAATTCCCATCGGCTACCATCAGGTATTGTTCACTTTGCTCCATCAATTCGTCATTCTACAAACACGCTACCAATTCCCATCACTTTGCTCCATTCTATAAACACGCTACCATCAGGTATTATCTTCTACAAATCCCTAATTTGCCCCTTCACTTTCTTTCTTCCCCAAATCTGGTTATGCAATATGTGATGCAAACCCTAAATTTATTTCAGGGGATATTGCTCAGACATTTGGTTACAAATTTAGGGTTTAATTGCATGTGAGTTTTCGTTGTTGCTGTTTATCTTCTTCGCTTTTGTATGGTGTTTTGACCATCGACGCTTCTCTGTCTTCTTGCTCTCTCGGTCGACGCCCCACCACACCAAGCACCAGGCTACCCAGCCCACCACCAGGCGACCGCTGCCCATTTTGAGTTGGTCGACGCTCTTATGTCTTCGGCAGACTCGAGCCACCGACCAACGCAGCTGCCCACTCCCAGACCGGCGATTGGAACGACTTCCTATCAGTGACTATTGTGCTAATCTCCGGCGACTTCTCTTCGCAAATCTCCGTCACCGGGAGGTTTTTTGCCGTCGATTTATCAACTCCAGCAGCAATCGAATTCTTACGGTGAGTATTCTCGCTGCCCAGAATTGGTAACTGATCTCGGTTTCTCTCTCTTATCTGGTGGTAGATCGGCGAATTTCGCGCCATCGGAAGTCGGCTACGATTTTCTCTCTCTATCTATTTGCATCCCTGGTAACGAGATACCTACTCCTTTGATCCTCCTTCTTCATCTGATATTTATTGTTCATGTTCTTGCTGTGAAAATCTGCGGTTCGTTTCAAGCTAGCTTTCATAATTTGTAATCGTGACTTGATCTACGTACTGTTGTTTGTTGCCTTGAGTGATTCGGTTTGTATTCTTTTGAAGTGATTTGTGTTTATGCGGGGATAAATCTGAGTTTGCTTGATTGATGTTTCGATCGGTGCAAGATGATTTTTGATCAGTGAGTTGAATTTTTGATCAGTGAGCTGATTTTGTGTCACTGGGTTTTTACAGGGTTTTTGCCAAGCTCAAATTGAATTTAATTCTTGCTTTGCCTAATTATCTGCACTAGCCTTTAGTAAATTAGCTCCGCTGTGCCTAATTTGGTCCATTTGTTGTTGTTGTTGTTGTTGCTTTTGTATGGTGTTTTGCCCTTCTGCTCTATGTGATGTAATATGTGATGTAAATTTAGGGTTTAATTTAGGGTTTAATTGCATGTGAGTTTTCGTTGCAACTACCGTACGATCCAAATGAAGGTAGTAGAATAATACACGACATTGTTTTTCAACTCTTCCCAGTTTGATTTGGATGTCCAATTAAAATGGGTATTCGGAATTATCCCCAAAGGTGCTAGCTTTTATCCCCAATTTACTAAATTAGGGTTTGGAGTAATGCCTTGAAATGGTTGAAAGTGCAACAGAACAAGCTTCAGACCTTGAGTGGGGATTGAATCACTAAACTCACTGTAAATTAAGCTTTTTCTGTTTCAGTATGTTGTGTTGGGCATGTCATAAATTGGGAAAAATTAAATTGAGATAAATTAAATTGAGATTTCGGGTTTAGGTGTTGGATGCTAGAAAGGACAAGCTGAGATTAATGGTTCAAGTGAAAATTCTCAGTCATTGATGTGTTTAGTTGTATTTGTTCTCATGTTTATATATGGGATTCTATCAGTGTATCCCTACTGAGCTAGGCCACAGCAAGAAACTTCGAATTCTTGATCTGGGAAACAATGCCATCTCAAAGTGGCCTAATTTGGAGGTATGCTTTCTTGTTCATGTTCTAGTGTTTGAATGAGTAAAGTCCTGTCTAATGATTATTCATGCCATGCCTACCTTGTCTTGAATTTGTAACTTTTCATGTGCTTTCTTCGCTTGTTTACCTGAAAAACCTTAATCTATTGGTAACCCTCTGTCCGACTTCTCTCATTCTTGCTCATATATTCCTTTTCCATTTCCATCTATGAGGTATATTTCTCATTCTATTCCCGCTTTTCAATCCATTCCCATGTACTATTTATGGCTATTTGACAGTCTCACTAAAATGAATGCCAAATTATTATCGTGAAATAGTTTCGTCAAACTGTACGGGATGGTTAAATAATTTCATTGGAATGATTTGATGGACAATTGGATTATATCAAATTTCTGATAAGTTGAGCTATTTAGAATGTAATTGATCAATTGATGATTGTACACTTATTGAAATGAAGGACAACAAAACATAAAGAGTGCCATTAGATGGAAATTTGGCTACTGAATTTTCCTTAAATAGCCTATATATCACTGCAAGTTGCAACCCAGATGAAAGGTCTTCTACAACTTGATTTTGCTATTGGTTGCCTCATATAGTTGTTACTCTTGAGTTGTGTCCTATTTGTTTTCTTCTGTAGGTTTTTAGTTCTGAGTTCCTTGTTGTAACCATTTTTCTGTGAGTGTCTACATGAGACTCTAATTTTTATCAACCAAAATCATTCCTAATATCACATTGACATTCATATTGCACCCTATTCAACCAAGCACACACATACACACATCATTCCTAATCAATGACATGATAACAAATCTAACTAAATGCCTTAATTTTATTTCCAGCAGACCCCCACCCCAAGATCCCCAACCAAAAAATTAAATCTTTTTATTTAAAAAAAAAACTCTCAAAATGAAATGAGAAACAGAGCAAGGGAATTAAATGTATAGTAAGGTATGTAAAGCTTACTTGAAAGAGCCAGGATGAAGCTAATACCACACCATAACTTTGTTAGAGTTGGGTCTCACCTTGTCCCAATACAAAGCCCTCAACTTTGGTTGCTTAAACTGTGATGTAACACTATAACTTGATGTACAATGTTGTTCGACATCTATTGTCATATTAATCGCTCCTTAATGTTGCAATAATCAAGCAGAATAAATAAAATGGAAAGGTGCAACGGACAACTCTTTATTATACATTTCACTTCTCCTCTTACACGGTTCCTTTATTTTATGTTGCAAGTCACAAATCACAGCACAAATTTCTTCTATTACTGAATAATGTCAGTTGATAGATGTATGGATTCTTCAACCAGGATAATGTCCAAGTTAGACACCTTACTGTCGAGGATCAGGTATATCAAAATATATAATTTATAAATTAAAGGTAATCATCACAATTTACAAAAATCCAACTTTGCTTTTTATAAATTGGTTGGGGTATATCAAAATATATAATTATAAATTAAAGCATCCTATTTTTTGTCGCTTAATACTTCCTACTAGTTACTAATTTTAAGTGTGTTCTTCTACAATTTGCAACTAGTTGATATTAAGTATTTTGTTTTCTTTTTCTCAGGAAGAAGATGAAGGTGATGGTGAAGATGAAGATGAAGGTGAACATGGAAAGCTAATATGATGAACTGTCTAGGTCGTTATTCATCTATATTGGATCGTGTCATAATATTAGGATAATCTTCAAAGATGAAAACTTTTATTATTAGATATACTATTTTGGACTTGATACTTCTTATTACTATCTTTTGTGTCTTATATGGATGACATATTTCATATTTTGGCTCTTGTAATGAGATCCAACAATGATATTAATAGCATTTGGACGTTTGTTGTCATATGTATATTATTTCTCATATTACATATCATTACAGGTAATCAATTATAAATATTGAATAGGTACTGGAAATAAGCATATGCAACAATAGTAGATTGTTGCTATGAAATACAAAATCTAATGTACCGTTGCTTTTGGTGGGATAAAGCAACAGTCCATTGCCTTTTAATACTGTTGCCTATGTTGGTTTATACTGCAACGATAATTCACTGTTGCCTTTGTCGCTTTAATATACAACACTATTGGACCGTTGCCTTTGTTGTCTTCAATACAACAACCTTGGATTGTTGCCTTTGCTACTAATGCAATGTCACTGGATTGTTGCTTTTGCTATGAATGCAACAACACTGGCATGTTGCCTTTGCTATTACTGCAACAGCACTAGACTGTTGCCTTTTCTGTTAACGCAACGACACAGGACTGTTGCCTTAGATGGACCGTTGCCTTAGGCATTGATTGAGCCCTCTTGCAGGAACCGTTGCCTTAGGCCAAAATACCGTTGCCTTTTCCAAAGGCAACGGAAGTATCTGCAACGGCCCATGCCTGTTGGCTTAGGCCAAAATACCGTTGCCTTTGGCCTAAGGCAACAGTTTTTGGCGGTTGGCATATGCCCTTTATGTTGTAGTGGAAGATGAGTTTGTTTATGATTTTGATGGGTTGAGATGTATTGATATTTGGGGGAGGAGATAGAAAGTGCATATGTTAAGTTTCACCCAATTTGGGGAAACTAAAGAGAGAAAAGGGAGAGAGATTGGAGAAATGATATTATTGATTATCTCAACTCAATTACAAATGAAGGGAAGGAAGGCTTTATATAGCCAACTTCCTATACCTAATAAACCAAGAAAATACAAGATAAAGAAACAAGATAACCAAGAAATCAATACAAGCTTTGCTAATCCTAACACCCCCCCTCAAATTGAAGGGTGACAAAACTCCAATTTGCCAACAATTTCTAGCAAAGCTGAACGACAAGGTTGCTATCACTGCCAATGGAATCAACGAAGGGCAGTGCAACCTTGAAATCTTGAACTCGAACTCCAATAGCTTCCTCGCCATCACCACAACTCCTAATAGTGGGTGAAATGGACGTAGATACGGAAGAACTCGGTGGAGCCGAATGACGAAAGAATTGATTGTTGCCGAACTTTTTCCAGGTATTGAAATTGTCTCCGGCAAATACATTGGCCTAATAGAGACTTTCCTGGTTGATCGGATGAGAGAACAAAGAAACGATCACACGGATCAATCATAAAACGACATGGTGAATGAAAGGGAAGCTCAGACCATCGACCGGTCTCGGGATCAAACACTTCAGCAGACTGCAAGGGAGTTAACCCACCTCGGTACCTACTAACCCCTCCAACAACATACAGTTTGTTGTCTATGACTCCTGTTTTACTATATGCTCTACCAGTTAACATGAGACTCACTTCACTCCAAGTGTTTGAAATGGGATCGTAACGCCAGACACAGCTCAAAGCTGATGCTCTGGAGAGTCCCCCAAGCACATAGAGACAACCATTCACGGCTCCAATAGAACACCCACAAAATGGAAGTTTATCCAGAGTGTTACCTCTACCAAACCACCCTCTTATTGCATCCGATATTTTCAACCTTGTTCCCAACAAATTCCACATTTGCATAACGGCTAAGCCAATGCCAGTCCAATCTAGCACACCTCTGACGAAGAGAAAGAGACACGAAAATGCTTCTCCCAACATTCTTTGAGCATAAAAAAAACACCAAAATCAGCAAAGGGATCAAAGCCAAACACATCCCTATTTTCCAAGAATTTGGCATCCCAAACACATCCAGGATGCTCTATACTTTGAACAGAAACACCATCTTACCACATTTTTGCCAAAGTATCCATGCCACCGGACACAATCCCGCCATATACTCACTATCACTCTGATTCTTCGATAAATCAAGGCTCATCAAAACCGATAAAGAAACATCAAAAGCAACCCAAACCACTTACAATCACGAACCAAAAATCAATCACTCACACCCCAAAAACAACATCAAGATCAATTAAAATACCTCAAAAGCAAGCTTCCAAGATCGAGCAAGACTAACACCGGACGAGCAAGAATGAACAGTCTTTAACCGGTCAATACTAAGCTTCTTATTAAGAAACCCAACCTGGAAGTATATAGAGTCCGAAGGTGGCAAATCAACCTTGATCTCATCGGCATCGAACCATATAAATAGTCACCGGAGAAACGATCGGAGAGAGAACGGAGAGATAAACCCACGATTTGGGTTTGCCTGGATTGGACATTTTGAGGGGATTTGGGATCGATCTTGCCCTTTGCAAATCAAGAAGAACCAGTCGTCGGAGAGTCTTTCATGCTTGACGATTTCTCCGACGCATCTGACGGCGCCGGTGACGCCAAATCGGAGGTCGGCGTGAAGGAGGAAGTGAGGGAGCGCCATGGTTGACGGTAGCGAGGAAGCCGACGACGGAATCTATACGAACATGGCCGCCGTCGCCGTCGGAAGCTTCGAGAAAGACCGTCTGAACGAAGCGAAGCCTCCGACAGCGTAAGATCGACCTCCATTGTATTCGCTGGTGATGAGATTGCCTCGTCCGCCATTGACGAGTGAGGAGAAGGAATGATATTGATTGACGAAACCCTAGAGAGAGAAAGAATGAAGGAAAGGGGGTTTTTTTGAAGAGATGTTAAAAAAGTGGTCCCCTTCTAGTCAATTTTTAGAAATGTACGACACCTCCTAACAATTGTTTGATAAAAAAAATTAGGGGTATTTTTGTCTTTTCATATATACATCGCTGGAATTCAGTCAAAACTGTCGGAAAATCACATAACAGCCAATTCTTTAAAGATGTGGTCGCCTTTGAGTGTGTTAAAAAAATGTGGTCCCTTCTAAGTTGTTAGAAATGTACGTCACCTCTCAATCATTTTTTGCTAAAACTACGTAGTTCTTAAATAAGACTAGTCTGGTTGTGGCGCGTGCTTCGCACGCGCTGACCCGACAATTATAAATATCAATTTTAATATATTAATATTGAATAAAAAATATCTACATAATATAAAAATTTAATTTAATTATAATTTAGTTTAACTTCATTTAATTAAAATTAAATATAATTTTAATTTGATTTGATGGTCAATTATTATTAATGAAAATATACAATAGAAATCAAAACTAATTAAATATAATTAATATAATTAAGTGGTATAAAATGGATATTTTGTTTGGACTTTTCATAAAATATTTCATATAAATACAAGTATCACATTAAATGCATTGTTATTTAATGACTAATGGTTTATGATACACACTGAAGCAATGTTGCAAATAGGGCAAAACATAATTATATGGTTTAGCTTTGCCTTGTAATCAAATTACATAACATACTAACTAACTTCTGTAAATCTAAAAGGTTGCATTCCTGTATACAATGAAATTAAATAGTTATAAGCTTAAGGAATATTGATCTATCAATGCAAAAAATAATGTTATTGACAATTAATATACATTCATATCTAAGGTTCAATAATTTCCGATGTAAGAACAATAAATAATTCACTTTGCCTATTTCTTCTACCTTCATGTACTTATATCGGCAATTTCGATAGAGTATCAAAAGTTAAATTAGCAACAAAATCATAAATGATTAGTTAAACATGTTCTTTTTTATTGGATAAAGTTTAAATCGTACGACATTAATATGCTTGGCACCATATAACAAAATTTCATCTTTATAAAACACAATTAAGTTTAAAGGATTCACATATAATAATATTGATATGATTACTTAATATTTAGGCGCCACAATGTAATTAGGATATCATATTCAAATTTAAAAGAGGGAATATATAAAAATAAGGTAGTAGCTCCGCTCCTTTGACTGATTGTTCGTATTGGATCTCAGGATATGAGTTCGATATTGAAAACTTCAAATTTACAAATAATAGTATTTCTAACAACAACAAGAAAAAAAAACAAAAGTGAAATATGTAGCTTTTGATGAGGTAGGATGATAAATATGGATTGGTAATACTAATAATAATAATAATAATAATAACAGTAATGATAATAATAATAATAATGATAATAATAATAGTAATAATAATAATAGTAATAATAATAACAATAGTAATAGTAATAAAATAATAATAGTAATAATAATAATAATAATAATAATAATAATAATCTAAACAAGGGTATCATAGAAAATAAAAATATAAAACAAGGGCATTTTTGGAAATCACTATTTGTGACATAGAATGAATTAAACTCTTTTATAGATAATGGTTGAATAGCAATAACTATATAATTATAATAGTAATAATTGTAATAATTATATAATAATTTTTAAGATTTTCAAAAGCACCCAAAAGCTAAAATTTACAACAATAATAATAATAATCATAACAACAACAACAACAACAATAATAATAATAATAATGATAATAATATTTTAAATAACAAAAATAATGATAATAATAACAATAATTTTTTATCATTATAAAAAAGTTGACAAAAATATATCAAACCATGTAATAATAATAATAATAATAATAATAATAATAATAATAATAATAATAATAATAATAATAATAAGTACGAGAATGGATCACATGAGAATGGGCCTTAAATGAGCATGTGAGCATCAAAGCGTTTCTGGCGGACATTAAGTATTGTTTTCATGGACATCAAATATCCAATTTGATGTCCACCATTCATATTTGATGTCCATTAAAATAATACTTGATGTCCGTCAGAAATGCTTTGATGCTCATATGCTCATATAAGGTTCATGCTCATGTGATCCATTCCCAATAAGTAAATATATAATATCAATAGAGGTATAAATGAAAACAACATTTGGGACAAACATTTTCTTACATACTTTTATAAGGAGGTTAGATAATCTAAAAATAATACTACAACCTTCCATCTTAAAAAAAATAATAATTAGAGGGTAATAATTGCCGATTGGGAACTTAAACCTTTTTTTTATTTATTGTTATCTTGGCATTAGCGGATGAAGCTATCGAATACTCATCAATGGAACCCAACAGAGCGTGTATGGAGCATAAAAGGCTTTAGCAAGGTCAATTTGCCTAAAATTTTAGGGCTTGACAATTGATACTGAAGATCAGGTTCTGGTAAGTGTATCGTTTATACACAATTGAATTCTAAGAATTTTGTGCGTTGAACACTTGAATCTGTTAATAAGATTGCCAGAATTGACATTCAGAATTGAATTGCAAGAATTGGTGTCTTAACATCTGCATATACAGGATGTGTTCCATTAATTTTATGGTACGAGATTGTAAAAGACTTAATAAGGGGCTTCAATCGTTACTTAATAAAGTTTTTGTAGTTTGTAGGAAACAAGATGTCGTGTTCTATCAGTCTAAACTTTTGGTATGCCTACTCGTGACATTGGATACCTTAATTGGTTGGTAATTGTGGCACTTTATCTTCTTTAAGTTTCTTGGATTGGTGGGATTGTTAATTTTCTTAAAATCAGATTGGGAAATCATCCAAACTATGTTAAGAAAAAAAAAAGGATGCTTAGGTTTGTATTGCTTATCTTGTCCTGCTATATTTGTAGGTTAATGATAATGGTAATTAGGTTAGTCAAAGTTTTAATTACTCAAGTCATCCTTCTCTATTACATATTAATTGTCATCATTTTGACTTTCACAGTCTCCAATGTCACTTTTTAATTGATAATTTCTTACATAATAAGTTATTAATAATTGCAACATTATACTTTTTTTGATAATTTTTTTTCATACGAATCTAATGGTGATAATTTTATATAGCAACTCATTGTATATATTGAGAAATTTATGGTCAAAATTTTTGAAATTTAACTCCACGATTTTCAAAGACGACAATTAATATGGAGCGGAAGGAGTATTAGTATGTGACAGTGAATATTATGTCAGGGTCTGACTATCCAGGAGTACTACATGGTCTGTTAGACCATCAGTATTTTGCAGAGACAAAGGTGTCCCCACTAAAATGTATCCATTGTTTAAGATAAGCTCCCCTGGTCAGCACCATTATTGATCAATAAGAAAATGATTTTATTTAAATATTGGTAACATTGAAACTGGGTCTGCTTACATTATTGTAGCTTTAATGAGTTTACATCCCCCCTTTCTTTATTTGTTATTCTTTTTCAGTTTTCATTTTTTACCTCATGGATGTGGTTTTGTGCCATAGCTATTTTACCATGTACATCTATTTGGTAGGTAATAGTTATATAAATGCAATAAAGTGAGCACAGTGAAAATGGGCCTTCTGCCCAATTCAACTAAGTTTCCTATCCTTTCATCATTACAGTACATCTTATCAGCAAAGGTTTATTATTGTAATGCTATACATGTCTTTAGGACAGTAGCAGATCTAGTCAGTTAATTAGTAACAAGAACAGCTGTAACAGAAGTCAGGATTAACAATTAGAAGCATTCAATTATGATTCCTGAGCTGCTTGATGACATTGATGAAGTGAGTTTCTGTGCATGGAACTGTCAATCCTCCCATCCCATGATCGTAACCGTACTCTTCTTCGGCTTCTCGTAACAGCTCTTGGAAGAGAGGATGCTTCAAGTATGACACCGTTACCACAAACCGCTTCTTTTCCTCCTCTAATATGTAAACAACAAAATGGCCTTTTCGGACTGACATTCTTGTTCTCCAGCCTTCTTGACTTTTAGGAAATATTGATCCTCTTGTACTGATGCACTTAATGCATTTGCCAATTCCCATAGATTGAATAGGCATGTCCTAATTTTGATCATTAAGTATTTTTTGTTAAATAACACTAGCAGTGTTCTTTGTGATCAGGAATCTCCCGAATTGCGCCTAATATGTCTATTTATATGTTGGATGAACCATCTAGAAGTTATGAGTGTTTGGGATTTACAAGTGGGAGTAAAGTGGATATTTCCTGCATGGATAATTTACCAAAGTTGCAAATTGATCGTACATTATTGCTGTCCTTGCATTTGCTGTGATTAAACTCTTGGGGTTCCTGCCACTTCACATGGCAGGAAGCGTCACGCTTCCAACTTGGATGTTGTATTCATGAGGCTACTTTTCTTACCACATATAGAAATTTCCATGTGTTTCTTTGAATACGACTAGCGAATAATGCTATGGTTCCTGGCATGATTTTTAATTGATGCAAGCTCAGCATAACGTGGCAACTTTTGTATAATCAGGGAGGAAATACTGGAAATGGATTTTTTCCTCCCATCATGTATTTCATCAAATTTTCAAAGAAAAACTGAAAAGTGCTTTTCCTTCAGTCTTATGCCTATACTACTTTGGAATCTTTTTTAGAATTTGTTTGATCAGCTGTAGTATTTAATTATATTCTCTTCAGAAAGGATTGGGTGGAGAATTGACTGTTGTTGGTGCTTGTGGACTAATCATACCCATTAGGTAGAAACATTTTGTGTGCATATTAGAATGGTATAAAGCTTATTTATAGTATCAATGGTAGTCTTTTTCTGTCATACATGGATGCATGCTTGGGATCTCTTTCTGTTACCTGCCTTATTAATTGCATTATGTCTACATATGAGAGTTGCAAGCAACTACAATTCCATTTTCTGCTAATTAGAGAAAAGCATTTTAATGTAGAGACCCCTACTGATTTAGAAAATTGAACTGTGGGTTCTAATTCCATTGAAGGTTATATCTCTAGTTGGGGACGAGCTTAGGATTTGTTTCTAAATTGGTAGGAATGATTTTGCTCGAGAAGAACGATGATTTTTATATGTCATTAACAAGGCTCATTAGTTGGTGTCTATGCTTGTAAGGTTTGTAGCTTGTGTATTGTTGCTAGTTTTACAGATACTTCTATAAAAGGTCTTAAGATATGTGATTTTTATGTTGGGATGACCTTTAAAATCAAACAAAAAGTTAATCTAATTGACATCACTTTAACCATGTTAACTATCAAAGCAGTAGTCCTCTAAAGAGAGCAAACAAATTAAAGCCTCTGAAGTCTAGGAAGGACACATTGAAACGCACCAATGACTTTAAGAAAAGTTACCACTTTTTGATCACTTGGTTAATACAAAAATTAGGGGCATTAATAATCTAAACACCCAGGCTTGATCTTTTTCTTGTTTGCGGACAGACGATAAGTTCAGAAGTTTCATTGTTGCCAAAATCAGTTGACTGCTAACTGATTAGCATGGACAGGCTAGTTGTTTCTCTTTATACAAAATTTAGAAAAAGTACAGTTCATGGACATACTACTCATCTCAATAATATAAAGAATGCTTTGTGTGAGGAATATAATATCTATGTCTAGGTGTCTCAGAAAAAGAAAAGAGAAAATTAAGTGTATGCTATGTGAGGTGTACAATACAATTTAGTGTGCTGCAACCCACAAAAGTATAGCAGTTTGACAGAAAGTGGCACGATTACATTTTTAAGTAACATGACTTGGCCCAAATTTTGTCTTCAATAGAAGGGAATTTTAGTTGAATAATTGGCTTCTATCAGCTCCAGCAGAGGTTTACCCAGAGTAGGTGTAGATAATTGAGCACTAAACATTCTAAACAAAAAGAAACAGGTTAGTATAGTTGGTTTGATCTCCAAAAGAATATTCTGCCTGGATGTTACTTTTGAGCAAGTCTTATCTTCAGCAATAGCTAATGAAACATATTAAGCCTTCTTTCGGTAAGGCTTGAAAAGCTCCTCGGTGAAAAGCTCCTCGGTTTGGTTTTGTTTTTCCGGGATTAGAAGTCTCACAGGTTCACTTTCCTAGACCAAAAATATTGGTTTCGCTGCTAATTAGGATTTCTGTTTGAACTTTGAACTTTGACCCAAGCAGTTTCGGTTAAAAGCCAAAAGCTCAATATGCAGCTGGCAAAAATGTTAATGTAAATCAGGGGTGCTGTTTGTTGCATGTTACCTGATTCATTCTTGGCAGTTGGCATACAGCATGTGTGGAAAACAAGATGTAGAAACTAGGTTAACAAATTGTTGCCAGAGGATATGATTATCAAATTGAAACTACGCAAAAGTGTTAATCTGCATGGATTTCCTATTCCATGCATCTTGTAGGACATCATCGCTTCAAATTTGGAAAGGGTCCTCAGGAAACGGGAGGAGAGTATCGAAATTGCAGGCAGCACGTTGCCCAGTGTTCTAAATGAAAATGCAATTGGCTATTGAGATCAACGAGAGCTTCCTGTCTGCATGGAATTATTAAGCTGCCAATAGATGATAGAAGCCAAATTCTTCTGAAGCATTCAATGAGGGGTCTTTCAAATAAGATTTTAGGATCCCACGTATATGTTCATTTCATTTACTCCCACATAAACTATATCTTGTCCTTTGGAATACTCTTTTTATTTCTGTAAGAAAAAGGAGTATTTAAGAAGTTTCTTGGCATTAGAGGTAACACATATATGAAACCCTCATTACCCATCATTTTTCATTGATTATCATCTTAGATAAGAGAAAGGACAGTGGAATCTCTGACGATATAGTAAGTCGGAGATGAGAGCTTCTGAATAGTGAGAGTTTGATGGAAGCCTACATTTTTGTAAGGTTGAGTTAGTTTTCTGTTTAGAAGAGTTCGACTTCTAGTATCTTCTTTGTAACTCTGCTGAAGCTTGGAAATTGGGTATTTTGACAACCTACCTTGTTGAGGCTCACGTGGGTTTGATTCAATTCTATCACTAAGATGCCCATCTTTACTGAGGACTGCTGTCAATGCCTTGCTATTTCCTAGAGAAGTCATATACAATAAATCGTAAGGATATTGTTAGCAGTCCTGATCTTACTCTGGAAAATGATGTACAACAGATTCATGTGAAGGTGTAGTTAGATTGACTCTCCTACTCAGATTTTACTTATATTATAAAGGGAGACCTGCCTACATATTTTCTGCAGTATTTCCTGATTGTGATTGGAGTACTAGGAGACAAGACTATCTTGCTGGGACCAGTTTATAGAATATACACTATAGACTAGACTGACTACTGGATTCTGTGTTTGGGTATACAGCCCTAATTTCAATTGTTCTCTTATCTGAAAATTTCAACTCAACCGCCACCGCCACATGTTGTGAAAGGGTGCGCGGGGATGGTCATGGATATGGATAGCATTATTTCCAAGTTCTGCAAAAGCAGCAGTAGAAGCATGCCTATAACTTATATTCACCAAAAAAATAAAAATAAAAAGAAAGGTCACAAGCCTTTGCCGAGGAAAAGCTATGGGCCTATTGCATGTTAGTACTTAAGAGTTTGGAATTGGTGAATCCTGATGGATTTTACTGAAATTAACATTGGATATTTTGCGACAGAAGTTTGGAGTTACATATTTTTATGCTGAGTTGATTCATACAGTTGCAAAGTTTTATGCCTCTTCTTCTATAATGGACTGTCAATGTGTGAACTTGGTGTAAGGACTTGAAATAAAGCCAATAGGTGAAACTGTTACTATGGATTCATGGTAGCGATTTTCATACTGTGCACCTAAAGAAGTCATCATAAGCTAGCCTTTGGTCATTGAAATCTTTTGATCTTGGAAACACTTTGTTATGCTATTGGCTAAGTTCAATTCTTTGTCTTATGGGTTTAGCTTCATTTGATTGAAGTTGTTGATGGAGAGATTCTTTCTGGTAAGATGAGCTTTATGTCTTTTATCAAGTAAGTATAAGGCTAACTTAGCGTAATAGATTTTCCTCAAAACAAGTTACTACCCTTGGTGAATCTTGTTAAGAGTAACAGCACATTATCAAATTAATGTAAACAGTTACATCAGGAAAATAAAAAACAAAGAAAACTCAGTGTTGCAACAAGCCAACAAGTTACTCATGTGATTTCTAGTGGCTTAAAAACCCAGTCCACTCATTTAGGTGGAGTGGGAAAAAGGTATGTATATACAATCCGGTAATATGGTTCTCATAACCCTGGGCAGGTATAAGAACCAAACAAAAACTGTATAAAAAAGTAATTCAAAGGAAAATTGTGAGGCTTCTGTTGCCCATGCATTAATCTCCATGCATGTTTCATAAAGAACTCAATCCACTGTTGACAACATGGATAAAGGTTTCTTCATCGCAGGGAATGGTGAGACCGCCAGCAGGATGAGTGAAGCCATACTCTTCCTCTGCAAGGGTGAGCAGTTCTTGAAATGCTGGATGGTTCAAAAACGATAACGGAACCACATATCGCTTCTTTCCTTCGCTGAAGTCTCCTACATAAACTGCTAGGTGACCCTTTGGAACCCCTCCCTGGTTTCTGTTGTGTGATCTTTGTGGCCTTTTGGTGTTTGGGATCATATAAGGCAATCTGAAAACCATTTTTTCTTGTGTTTAATGGAAGTAAACAGATACAGAAATAGAAATCGGTGTGTGAGGTGCTTTGAAGAAGGTTGTTTCAAGGTTTGAAATGGTGACTGCTATATATAGAGCCTTAGATGAATTATGAAATTGCATTGAGATTATGGACGCTGTTAGACAACTGGAAGATAGGGAACGTGGAATTTTTAATTTCATGACCCCACTGGCCAACTATCAGTAGTACTCACATGTCTCAGTTCAATGCTTCTTATGTTTATTATTGCCTTCACATGTATCCTTGAAGTTCATTAGACTTCCGTACATTGAAAAATGAATAAAATACTCAAAAGACGTCTCATTCGCTTGAAGATTAATCTACCATACCTTGAGAAATGATCTGTGACAGATCCAACCTTTGTAAAACAATGCAATGCTTCTCTTCAAGCATTTGAGTTATTAGTTTTTAGTCAAGTTTAAACAAAAAAAAAAAAAAAACACTTTTGCTTCTCTTCTTTTTTCGTAATTGTCTAGAGGCAATTGAACTTGATATTTTCATGTAAATTTTATACAGTAAATATCAGAGCCATGGGGATACTTCTGTGAGGTATTCTCGATTCTGGTAAAAGGGCAGACAAAAGAAAGGGCTGGTAAGCTTTACAAAATTTCTTGCCTATGTGTCAGAATTCCCTCAGCTTATTGCATTACTAACGTTTTGCTAGGATGTAATGTGGAAGAGGCAACCTGTAAGAAGATAGCCAGTTATTGATCGCGTTTTCGTTTATTAATGATAAGTATGACTATGAGCTATATCCTAGATGTCAGTCATCATTGACTCACTAAATTAAATGCCCTCAGTATAGAATATCTTTTTGCCAACTTCCTGGCTAGTTCTCAACCAAAGTCTTGGAATGATTAGCTTGACCTTTATCTTGGGCCGCAATACTCTCTCTCAGCTGATAATTTCCGTGTTCTAAATCCTTATAAATCATTGAACAAAGAAGTATTATATTTTTGCAATTTTAGTAACTGTTTAATTTCTAACTTTCAATGCCAAAGTCGCATTAGGCAACTGACCTGTGGGGTTCCTCTGCATTTCAATCAGTGTTGTCAAAGCTGGTGCTTATTTGAGGGATCAACAGGACAACATGTATCTATCCAATATAATTTGTAAAATATTTCAAGTTTTGTGTTTCAAGGAAAGAGAAACTTCGATGGTGTTTCTGTTTCGTCCATTTTCAGAATCATCCTTAATTAGCCTAGGATGCTTCTTGGAAAGGATGAGTTCATATTGTATTTTATTAGTTCATACAAGTTCTTGAAGCTATGTGAAGTCTATCTGAGATTGACTGATTGAGGATTCCCATGTGAAAACTTCTGAACTCGCATTTAGCAGTCAAGATGCGTTTAATAATATATACAGGAGTATAATGAAAAAAAAAGTCAGTTCAGCTAAAAAATGAAAAACCAAAGGCTTTGATTTGGGAAGTGTGCAAATTGCAAATTCAAATTGAAATGAGCTGTACTGAATTCTTGCATGTGTCTCGCGCTGCTAAACTATTTGAATTTGATTGAGTAATTCCTGTCTATGCTTCACATGCATGACCATTCTGGATGTTAATTCATCATATCTTTCTCCCAAATTAGAATGCTAATTGACTTGTGAATGTTGTTTCTTCTTATTGTGAAATGTTATTCTATCACCTTCCGTACTAGGTTATCACGGAGTTGGAGGGTTGTCCCTTTTCATTGGAATAGTACTTTAATGTGCAGCATCTGGCTCTGCAAATGGAAAAGCAGGATTTTAAGCTTTTATATTGGTTGTGTTAATATGTCAATAATCATGGAGTAGGTTTTAACTGTCAATTATGAGGTTCTTTAATTTTAGCGACTTTCTTGCTTATGCACAGATATTATAATGTTGCATTATTCGTTTTCCTTTTTTCTGGGAAACTACAGTACTTATTACTTAATGCATAACCAACGCGGTTGATTCTTTGGCTTTTCATTTCTCTGACTTCGTCAGAGAAGCTGCTAATGTGTTCAATGATTATCATTCTTATGATCACCAACTGCAAAATCTTGTTGCACAATCATTCTAACCGTTGTTAATTATGAGTTTCTAATCCCACTTGCCATTAATCTTCTAATGTGCAAACCCTGATACAGCTGGTTAAAATATTGCGTATTCATTCATTATCAGCAAGAATTTTCATGAAATAGAAAGCAAATGGTGGCAAACTCTAAAATGTAAAGTTAGATTTAAACCATTGTAATGGTTCCTCTACAACGACATTGGTTGTCTTTCCAGCATTGATCTATCAAAATGAATCCATTTTCAAATCATAGTCTGTCTTTCTGTATTGTTGTTTGAAGATATGATGTATCTGTTATTTTGATGTTGAAGATGTTTCCTCGTAAATGCTCTTTTATTTTAGCATTCTGAAATTGTTCATGGCGCCGGATGGGAATGGGTTGGGTTAGGATAGAAATCTGAATCGATATTTTCCAAATCGGAAGACTATATATATATATATATATATATATATATATATATATATATATATATATATATTTATATATTACAACTGGGTGGAATTGATAGACTCCCTGTATGCTCAACTCTCAGGGATTAACAGAGGTGAAGGGAGATTCACTTTCTCAAACTTTACACACTCAGTGTGTTTGATTAATTTTTTCCGATACAACTTGGAGATGATTCCACATCGGTGCGTGACTTCCTTGATGATATGCTGCTACTAAAGTCTACAGCTGCATCTGATCCTCCATAGTAGAGCTGGGCAGTGCATTGCTGGATGGGTGGCTTGGCTGCATTTTTCTGCTACTTTCAGACTACCTTTCATCTTTTTTCATCCACCACTGCCAGTTTAATTTTAGAAGCCAGTTTCTGGAAAATGATGTTGATTGTGCAGAACAAATGGAAAGCTGATGCAGAACAAATGAGGTGAGCATTTTTCTGTGGTGTAATGACAACTATATATGAGTGTGATTTGTTTCTCCTATCATTGTTGTATTATCGTTATCTTAATCTTGTCGTGCCTACTTTTAGATACCACATGTTCCTGGAAAAGATGGAATGTTTTTGGGACTTGTCAGGGATGCTTAGTTGCCACAAGCAAAGTGTAGTTTAATCTATTTTCTGGTTATGGGATTTGTGCTTGTATCATGCAGTTCTAATTTGCATGTATTGAAGTTGGATTGCCTCATGCTTCAATTTTGAGTAATGACCTTTCTCAATTAGAATGTGCCTCTGGTTTACAGATTCATAGATGTCTACTATCGCTCACTGACAATTAGTGCAATAGAAAAGAATTGCTTTAACATAACCAACCATTGGGTACTCCATCCAGTAGTCATCTATTAAGTGCTTTGTTTCCCAGGAACATATTATTGAGATTTCTTTAGTGATTTTAGAAAGTAACAAAGATGTTCTAAAACTGATAATGATCACCTAGAATTGTTTTGCATTTTCAAAAAATATCTGGCGAGATGGTCACATGATAGAAATGCTTCTGGTGGATGAGGGTGTTTTGCTGATTGCTAAACAATAAAATTTGCAACATACACAGAAAAGTCATTCATGTCATGTTAAAACCTACTTGAGTGGTATTTTGAAAAGAAGAAAAAATGTATTTACAATAACTGCAATTGTTCTGCCCTATGAAACTGCCAAGCAAAAAGAAAATAGTCTACCGGGGGGGGGGGGGGGGGGGACTTTTCCTTAGTAGTGGTTCAATTGTAAATGGGAATTCAATTGCCTGGCGAGATCGGTGAATGCTTCGCCTTTGCAAGGAATTGTTAAGCCGCCCATTGGATGGTTATATCCGAACTCTTCTTCTGCACATTTGAGCAGGTCTTGGAATGCAGGATGGTTCAAATAAGATAGTGGAACCACATATCTCTTCATTTTGGTTTCTCCAACGTAAACCGCGATATGACCTTTGGGAACTCGTTGATGATTCTTTGCATGTAATTTGAGAATTTGCCTGGCTTTGGAGATGAAAGACAGAAGTTTCATGTTGTAATTGTGAGTTTTGCAGCTGTTTAGGTGAGAGAGAATATTGAGACTCAGACTGAAACTTGAAAAATGTTTGATTCTAAAGGGCTTCCTATGATGATTAGAACAATGGAAAAGTGTTTTGTGTGGGTTGGTCTGACCATGTTAGTGCCCTGCTTATATAGATATTTTGTACACAGCCTACACATTTGGCAAGTGGCCTGTGAAATATTTTTTCTGGCTAATCTGGGGGCTGTAATAATGGTGCCCACAGTAGAGTTTGATGTGCAACAGATCCATGTGAATTGTGTGTTTACCTTGTCAACTCCTTGTATCTGTGGATATTTATCTTGGATTATAGCCTGCAAATATTCAAATGTAGCCTATGATATAGGCAAATGTATCAAGGCTGCTGTCATTATCACGGGGGAAGTTTGGTTTCCTCATCACATGTTTGCCACTAAAAGTCTCATCAGAGTTTATCTGGTACACTTTTGAAAATCCACCCGTAGGGTTTAGGGCTTGGAAATCACTGCAGGCAGAGTCTATGTTGGAGAGGGCTAGTGATTACTAATTAAATTGTGGGCTATGAAATTACCCTTTTTTCTATGATTCATTGAACGGGCAATGCACCTTGTCAACTGGGTTACATACATTGAAGGTTGTATGAAAGGGTTCACAATATGATAGTACTTGGCCAAATAACTAAAGGTTAAAAAGATACTACAATATAATACTTGTTAATTTTTTTTGTTTTCCTTTTTTTTTTTGCGCGGGGGGGGGGGGGGGGGGTGTGTGTTCTGAAACATACATTGGCTGCAAGGGTTCACAATATTTGTAGAAGTAGAACAAGAGGAATAAGTCTGAAACAAATTATTTTGTGGATGTGTGAAATTGCTTTGGTTCATATTAGTGAATTAATGGCAGCCCTTCTCGACTGGTGCAAACAAGCTTTTTCTGGTCGACAAGGCTGACAGATCACGATGAGTTGATTTTCGGCTTTTGATCCCCAAAATATTGAATACTGTTTTTGCATTCTGTGCTGTACTTTTATGCTTAAATTGTAAAGCTTCTAGTTTCTTTTAAAATTTTTATGCTTAAATTGTAAAGCCTCTAGTTTCTTTTAAAATTTTTAGAAAGAGTGTTCAATAAAATGAAACCCCTTGGATAGCACAAGTTCAAGTGTTCAACAATTAAGCTAGCTGATCTCCAAGGTTGTACTGTATTGTGGTTGTCCTCCAATACAGGGAAGGGAGTTAGAATATTACAATAGACTTTTGGTGAGAAAGGTTGTTATTGTTTGTTGAAAACATCAGCTGGCCTGTTTAACTCTAAGAGTTTGTTCATTTGTTGTGATTTGTGTAAAAAGGATGATGTAACTGTGAGGATAAGTATCCAGAATGAAATTCAAGGATAGCGTTACTCTCTCTCTCTACTGTGTTTCATATCTTTCTCTCTCTAAAATGCCATTGTTTTAGATCGAGAATTGTACATCATTGAAGAAAACTTCTCCATTTACTATGATTCTTCCTGCATTGATGTAACACACTTGAACTTCAGGGGTATGCTGTTAACTTTCATGTTCAGATTTCAGCCAAATAGCTCTTCCTTAGAGTTGGGCGCTTTGTTATCTTTCTTAGGAATACAGTGTCTCCAACAAAATAGTATAAATTGAATAAAACCAAGCAGATAAGTTCTCCAAAGATGATAAAAGATTTTCGCACATCTAACTGATTATATTGAAAAAGATGGAACAATGCCTATATGTACATTGATTGCTAATTTTTTTTTTTTACACCTAGTTGCTATCTGTAATTCTCATCCTTATCCTTCTAAACTCTTCTCAAAATTGCAGGGATAGGGACTTCTATTTCATTTGGGGTTTTCACATTCAAAGGGAAATCAACTGATTTGTGACATTAAGGAAGGCTTCCTCTTTACACGGGATTGTGAGGCCACCCATGGGATGAATGTATCCAAACTCTTCTTCAGCATGTCGGAGCAGATCTTGGAATAACGGATGGCTCAAATAAGTGAGTGGAACCACATATCTTGTCATTTCATTTTCTCCCACATAAACTGCAACATGCCCTTTGGGAACTGCTTTATGACTTTTGGCATTTAGAGAATATGATTTGAGGATTTTCTTGGCATTAGGGATAAGGGAAGGGAGTCTTTTAGCCATCGTTGTTTGTATAATTGATTTACGAAACGGGGAGGGAAGAGAGGATAATTTGTAATAGAGTTGGAGGTGCAATCTTTGTCAGTTGATGGAGGATGGCATTGTTGGAGAATTTAAGTTGGTGACCTATATATAGAGGTTCGATTCTGGTAATTTCTGTGAAGTTTCGTGAAAGTCTAGGCAATGAGGTTGTTAAAGAGGACCCGCCTTTTTAAGGCTCACATGGGTCTGTTTGGCTTACCTCCCTTTCCCTTCTCTTGGCAAGTTTTTGTTGCTTAGGCAATTTTGTTGAGAAGTTGGCATCCAATTGGGGTCAGGGAAGGTATCAAGACTGTTCGTGTTTGAGATCATGTATTTTTGTTAGATTTGGTTGCCGGCAGATGAAATTATTGTGTACTCTACAAAATCGAATACAACAGATAGATTTGAAGTTGTATTGGCTCTAAACCACCCTTATTAGGCTGTGCTTCATTTAGGGAAGGTGGTCCACCTTGCCAAAACCTGTACTTTATCCAAAATTATCACAGTTGTCGTATTAAGGAGTAGGTTTATCGTGCTGGGACGAGTGCATGTACGTATAAACAAATAAGTTGAGGAGTTAGTTGGATGTCATTTTTCCTGTAACCTGAAGGTTTGCCTGGATTGATCCTGTCTTCCTTTTGCTTATCACTAGTGCACGGTGCCAGTGCTTCGCACGGGCTTTCATCCATTAAAGTTACTACAAAATAATGTCTGAAGATATAACTAAGTCTACCAATTTTTGAGGCAGCTGGATCTCATTTTCGAAATGTTGATTGCTTGTCTGCTAATGTCACCAACCTTTGACAATGTTGCATCAGCAAATTTTCAAGACTTGTCTTGATTTTTTCAATCTATTACTGTGAAAACCTATAACACCTGTCAGAGCTAAAACATTTCAGAATGTGTGTAAGAAACGGAAGCGGTATTGTATATGACTCGATTGCAAAAGAGAATGATAGAGTAAAGACCTGACAATATTCATGGGTGTAAAGGCTATCAGGGGCCCCTACCCCTACTCTGATAGTCAAAGAATGAACATCCATGTTCTTACCTGTGAGAGGGTTGATATGATGAGAAGTGTAATCAATTCCATTCTTTGCCAGTGCCAACGTCACTCGTTTTGGTTATCCATGGGGAACAGATGATGGTATAGCTGCATGATTTCATGAAGTAGGCCAATAAGGATGTGAATGGGTAGTGTGAATGCGCAATACTTCATATAAAATTATTGTCATCTCTAGAAGTGGACAAATCACTCTACAAGGGCAAAGATACATGGAATAGCTTCAAAGCATAAGATTATTACGAAGACGCAATGTTAACAAGAGGCATACCTTTTACAGGACAAAGGCAACATTCCCTCTCAATATTTGGTGTTTCACATGCTCTGCACACCCATGAGGTTAAATCTTGAACATTTCTAGCTCTGTAGCATTCTTGATGAGCGGCAATTTGAAATCTAACAGTGCAAACATGTAAATCGTTATACAATATTGTACAATATTGTATGGATATCTGACAAATTACCAGAAACTATACTATTATGTACTATCACATTAATCCACAATTGCAGAAATAATGTCATATTATCCGAAAATCCACCAACATACAGAAATATTATAAATAAACAGGAATTCTTGTTGAGTCATATCATGAAAAGTTTAACAAAAAGGCAGAAAAGTCGTAGACCATGCAGGACTTTGAAATCATCACAAACGTGAAGTTTTTGAAGGAAAATACCTATTGCGGATGATGATTTTGTTGCAATCTCAATCATGCGAATTAAAAATTTAAAAAAAGTCAACAAGATCATTCACGGAATCACTGCACAGATCAGAAATCAAAACCTTCATATCCATTGAGTAACAGGATAATCATTTTCAAGCACAAGCTGAGGACCCAACTCCTAAATTAAATCTGTTGTGGTTATAGCTAGGATATTACACACACACTAAAAGCAAATGGAGATGTTTGGATGACATGATATCAATTTCCTAAACTACCAACACCGCAAACACACCAAATTAAGCAACAGATGAGACCAACTTCTGACAGATTAAAGCTTCACTCACTCGGATTAGGAGCCAGCATTAGACGAACCAGCACTTTGATTGAGAAACCACATCTGTCAAATCTGAACCCAGAGAATAGTTGCTTCAGTCTTAGCCCACAGCCACTCCTCGGTGTAGGTTGTCACTTCTGGAGTGGCATTAGTCATCAGAGTGACAGGACAGGAGTGATGGGCTAAGATTGAAGCACATGGAACACACTCTTCAAACTTCAAAGTTCGTAATTATAATCTCATCCACATTACCATCATGTAAAGAAACAAATTTCTGCTTTTTTAATTTCATTGATGGCTTCTTGGGAAGCTTAGCAGAGGCAGCAGCTTGTGCATGATACTCAGCCCTCTGTAGCATCTGCAGGAGCAGTAGAAAGTACTGAAATTATTAGTTTCCATGGCAAAATTGTTGATAGCCTCCACCTGAAATTCAAAAATTCCAACGGAGAACGGTAAAAACTAAAAGATAGTTATCATGCACAAGTCTTCAATACTATATTCAAATCGTAATTAATATGATTGTTTCCAGCAAACCACGTTTAGCAATTAAGATGATGGATGGTGGACACTTGGAGCTGCTAATTGTCCAACCTTTATATCCCAATCTATGTATTGCATTTGCTTGTCAGAATCATTTTCATGTTCGTCCACCATTGTCAAGGACACTCGAATTCTGTTTTTTTTTTTCCCCCTTCCTGAAGTGATGTTCAGCTTACTATTGTCATTGGGACTCTTAAGGAACTATTTTTCTTTGCTAGAGTAGATATTCCCTTCTCTGCAGAACACCTGGTTTCTTGTGTTCTAAAGTTTACTGCCCAATTAGATGTAGGGTCGTGCTTTTCATTTTCTGGTTTAGTTCAACTTCATTGTTTGGTTTCAAATCACCAAATTATGAGCGCAGCTATCATACATCAATCAGCACCACCATTGCACGCAATACTTGAGCAAATTGCACTCAATGCTTCAACAATCAGGTCAATAAAAGAGCCAGTACTCTTTGGGTAATTTCATCGAACACATAGCGTGCATCATCCGTATAAACTAATGGGATAAGTATATTGTAGCTATTAAGACAGTTTTTAGTCTCTGTCTCTAAGATTGTGGAGCAGTAATTACATGATAAGATTGTGGAGCACCAAGTTGAGACAGTTTTTGTTTTCATTGAATAACAAGACCACTCCAATTGAATTAGGAAAGCTCTAAACATAAATAAACAATAACGGAAAAAGAAGCAAAATAAAAAGACGAGCAATTGGCAATAGAATTGATTGAATTGATCATGTAAAGGACAACTGCAATTTATCAGTACCTGATGGGAGCGTACAGCAGGCGACGAAGACGAGCAATTTACGAATGAAGAGCAAAACTGGAGATGAGTGAAAGAGCGTAACAGAAGATAAAGTTATAGGGTTGGAGATGGAGATGGAGTTGCAGATTATTTAGGTAAATGACTGGAATGGAGATGTGAATGACTGGAATGGAGGATACTGAGAAAGGTAGACAAAGGAAAATGAAAGCATGTGACAGAGAGGAGAGGAAGAAGACAGCTGTCCCAGTTGTAGTGTGAGTCATCAAGCAAGCAACCAAGGAAGGCAAGCATCACAATGCTAACAAAAACAGGAGGAAACTGTCCCTTTTTATTTAGGTAAAGGATTATACAGGGATGCTGTCATTATGGGGACTTGAATCATTACTTGGGAGGGAGTAATATGGTTTCACTAATTTGAAAAACTGCTCTTGGATCATTCTTTCTATGTCTGTCCCCTGTTCCTTCAATAATCTGAAAGTACATAGTGAAAAATGATGGGGTATCTGTTTTAGTATGCATTTTTTATGGGGAATCCAATGTTTGGCGGGCATGTTCTCCGTTATAGTAGCTTATAATAATACGACTTGGCTGTCTAATCATAGACATCTAAATTTTGTTTACTGGAATTGCGGAAGGAGATGGTGAAAACTTACGCTTCTCCTTAGTTGCTGCTGATTCCATAAGATTCTGAAGTTGGACTCTTTACAGACTTCTCGCTTCTGTTATGTTCATCTATATTTGTTAGCAGA
Source organism: Portulaca oleracea (assembly GCA_029582165.1). NCBI lineage: Eukaryota > Viridiplantae > Streptophyta > Magnoliopsida > Caryophyllales > Portulacaceae > Portulaca > Portulaca oleracea. The sequence continues at coordinate 18,855,003 of CM055869.1, forward strand.
GAGACTTGGTCATGCAAGTTGCACTAATGAATCTTAACCATACAAACCATATGTATGGTAGTTGCAAATTGAAGGAAGGTATGGAGCTCTCTGTCATCAATAGTGGATTGCCCAACTCCCCACTTTTGTTCTCTTTGATGTATAAATCATGTAAGCACGCGACAACACCGTAACCCTCTCTCATTGTGAATCCTGATTGAGAAATCCATGATGCATTAAAAATGTAACAGCCTTCTAGATATATGGCAAATTCATTGATGTATATAATCATGCGACAACGCTATCACCCTCTCTCGTTGTGAATCCTGATTGAGAACAGTTAGATTAGACTCGGGTGTTGGCAATCTTAGCCTTGGGAGAAGAGAGGTTGATTTCCGGGGATCCATGATCCAATAAGAATGTAATAGACTAACAGCCTTCTGGATGTACAGAGAATTTATTGCACAAGGGCTGATGTTTAATTGATTATTTCTGCGCATTGAAGTGGCACAGCTGCTCACATATCTGAGTATGTGCACTGATGCGGTAATATTATAGACTTCCTACAGGCTATCTGATTAAAACCTTAACAAATTTCTTTTGAATCCTAGAAACTTCTACATGCATGCTTATAGCTTGGTATTGGTGATTTAACCTTACCCTCTGTTATTTGGGATATGACTGTCTATCTTCTCTGAATATTCTGTTTACAATCTCAGACAACTAGTTTGCACTGATCCTTTGCTGCTGTTACTATTACTAATAGAACTGCACTTGTTGTCTTAGTAAATTTGAGTGCTAGTTTGCTTTATACAGACAATCCTTTGGAGCTAAATAGTAATTACCATATGCACATAACTGAACAAAGATGAGAAGTTCTCAGTAGATGTCAAATTGCGATGTATACCAAATTCATTATATCAATGAGGGGAACATATGTTTGTTTATGTACACAAGAATCAATTCTTTTCTATACTATTTTTTTTGGGGGGAAGGGGGGGGGGGGGGGAAGCTAAGGGTTTGTACATTTCTTTGAAGCTATTTGTCAAAATCGCTGGGAATGTGATCACACTATAAGTTTGCTCTGATGCTTGACTAGAATCGCAACTGCCTTGTGAGATGAACGAAGGCTTCCTCTTTGCATGGAAGTGTAAGGCCGCCCATTGGATGACTGTAACCGTACTCTTCTTCAGCACGTCTAAGCAGGTCTTGGAAGGTGGGGTGTCTCAAATAAGTAAGTGGTACAACATATCTCTTCATTTCACTTTCTCCAACATAAACTGCAACATGCCCTTTGGGTACTCCTTTCTGTTTCTTGGCATGATGAGGATGTAATTTTAGAACTTGCTTGGTGTTGGAGATAATTGAAGGGAACCTAGCGCCCAACATTATTGCGCAGGTAGTAAGAAAAATAGAGAGGAAAGAAGTTTGTAATGAGTTGGAACTTGGCGTTGTAGGAAGAGGCTTGAAGTGGGTGTTGCTGCTTCAAGGCCATGTAGGGTTTCCTATATATAGGGGTTGCATTCCCTTCATTTGTTGTACAATATTACAGGAGTCAAGCCAATTGCATACTTCAAGGAGGACCCACCTTTTTGATGTTCACATGGCTTGCTTTGAGCTATACCTTCCTACTCACTTGTATTCTTCATCTATCTCTGTGGGCAAGTTTGTAGTTTTGTGGGTTTTTGAATGTCACTATCAAGCTGGTTCCAATAAAGGACTCATATCACTTCATATCTGTGAACACATATTGCTTGGCTGAAATTCATCACTGCTGATTCACTGAACATCAAATATATGGCCCATATGAATTGTTTGGTACTGATGACCACCTGTTTCAGCATTTGTCATTTTAAATAACTTGATCCACTTTACCTGAAGCTTTTCCTTGGGAGGAACAAGTTCTTGTTATATTGAAAGACTTGTCTGTTTTTTAAGAACAATTGTTTAGATAAGTGGGCCTTCTTTGTTTTTTGGTCCTAGGGATATAATTTCTGAGTTTCATTTGTATTTTAAGAGATCCTTGTTAGGTTGGTACTCCACAGTTGCTAATAATAACCTACATGACACTATTGTTTGAAGTCTTTCTATTGATTCAACTTTAACAATATGATTACTTACAGTTTATTGAAGGCAGAGGCTTAAACTTTCTATTAACCACCATCATCAGGACCTGTAATCTTGACTACTCTGACCTGCATAGTCAAAATTGCGATTCTTCTACGTGGGTTCAGTAGGTGTGACTGTTGAACCAATAGTATGTTCAGAATTGTGACTATAACTGAAAGCCAAACAAAAGTGCACTATTGTATCAGGACACAAGTTTGAAGATACGTCATATTGTATTGGCGTCAAGTTAATCTCCAAAGATATTGTTTTTTGGTTGCAACTTTTCTTAGTTGATAATGAAAAGTACAATTTAAATGTGGTGTAATAATTCTCGCTGCAGATTGGTAACATCTTATGATGGGATTGACCAAAATGAGGAGAAAAATAATGGTAACTATTAACAAAGAAGGTAAAACAAATTTCAACACCAATGGTCGAGATTCTCTGTCCTCTATTCCATGTTTTTGCTTTGTGAGGGATTCAGTTGACAACATTGATCATATTGATATTTCTTGTTTTAGGGGATATGCTGATCACTCTCGGGATGATGAAAGCCAACGGCTTCCTTATCAAGGCTAGGTCTCAATATTCAGAATGGTTTTCAAACAAGATATCAGCATCACTTGCTTCTTCTTTTCACTGTGGCTTCTGAACAAGGTCAACCTTTGGAAATCCTGGCCGATTTTTCTCTAGTGATCTTGGTGATTGTAGTGTTGAGGTCAAAAAGGGAAGCTGTGCACCATGCTGACAGGTTGTGTGACTTGACCAGGTACAAATGGGAAAGGACGGCTGATTGACGACATTCCAAACGTAAATGTGCTTACTATATGGTGTGAATTTGATAGCGTATCTAGAACATACGTTGAAATTCACATATCCTTTTATGTGCACTGAAGAGCTAACCCTGGTTTGGTGGGCATATTCTCTGTGTCAACGTGATATGCGTGACAAGACCTGCATATCTAATTGTAAATCCTGTGAATATTCATGGAAATTCCTGGAATGAGATAATGAAAGTTTATGCTGTGCCTTTGTAGTTGCAGATATTATGATGAGTGATGTTTTTGGTCCTTGCGATGTTCACATAGATTTCTGACATTAGAGAGAAAGTATTGGTGCATGAAATAGCAGGGGTTGCTGGTGCTAATGAATTTTAATGATAATTTTTGGTTTGCAATTGCATATCATTCTCGCGTATTGTAAATTACAAATCTTACTGGATTTTCAACTGTATTAGCATGTGAGTGTTGACAGCCACCGAAAAATATTTGCTATCAATTGCGCAAAAAAAGTGAAAAAACTATGGTTTATTATGTTAAATTTGAGGAGTAAGGTCCCTCAAATTTGGTTGCTACGGTCGAGTGTGTGGAGCTTGCAAATGTTCTACAAGGTTGCAAATCAAAGTCGTTTCAAGCTTTTGAGATCAGGTAGGTAGATTATTGGTGATTTCGGGTTGTCTTCCAATATCTAAGAATGATATGGCTCAATATGTGTTATTCAAATAGTTTGTTTGGAATCTCAGCCTAATTGCTTGAGCTACACCTTAGCAGGTATAATCGTACTTGCTTTTGTCATTTTTGTGATTTATAGTCTCCAGTTTGTGACACTTAACTGCTAGATGTTTACTGCACATATGCATACACCTTAGCACTCAGCAATGTTGCAACAGTGATCAGAATTAGGGGAAAAAAAGAAAAGAAAAAGATAGGGTATTGTTTCTGTGGGGTCATGAAATGATTGGTATTTATAGAGATTGGATTTTCTTTAATTGTTGTATAGTATAGCAGAAACCAAGGCGATTCCCTGTTTTCGAAGGACTCTTTTTGAGGTTCACATGATTTTGGTGAATTTATCTGCTTGTATTCGCGCTCTCTGTGGGCAAACCTGTATGTCTGGTTTTTTTTAGGTCTCCTGGCAATTGGTATACTAAAGGGATTAGATTACAATATTACATCAGGCCTTTGAAAAAGATGTTTCTTTAAACAATTTTTTGCTGAGATTGATTCATCTTGATTCACAGAGCATCCTGTGAAGGATTTAGACTCATGTGAAGGATTTAGTTGTCCAGCATGTCATTAAGTGATGTTCACTTTGAAATCATTAATTCTTATCCTGTTATTAAGAAGTTAGCTAAGGCAGCTTTTCTGTAATATCTTTAAAAGCCTGCAAATTTTCGATCTGCCCGTCAACTGATTGGATAAGATTTCTTTCAACAGACAACTTAACAAGAACTTATTAATTAAGAACGGAAAGAGTTTGATTCTAATTGTTAAGTTATCTTGTCCGACAAAATTTGTTCTTTCCTAGTAAACAGTATTTACAGATCAAAGATGTGGTGGACAAATTCTGAAATAATGGCACATCTTTCTCAGTATATTCTCAATTACATTGAAAGATGGAAAACCATTGTATGTACACTGATTAGTTCTTTCTCACCCTACTAGCTACCTATATATATTCTTACCATTTAAACCACTCGACTAAACTTAGGACTGATAATGGGTTGTTCTTTTAGTTTCCTTGTGTCATTGTGAATTCATCTGCTTCGTGGCAGAAATGAAGGCTTCCTCTTTGCAAGGAATTGTTAGGCCACCCATGGGATGACTGTACCCGAACTCTTCCTCTGCATGTCTGAGTAATTCTTGGAATGAAGGATGACTCAAGTAAGTGAGTGGAACCACATATCTCTTCATTTCAGTTGCACCAATGTAGACTGCTACATGCCCTTTTGGAACTCTTTTTTTATTCTTGATGTATACAGAGTGTAATTTGAGAACTTGTTTAGCGTCAGAGATGATAGAGGAAAATCTTATAGCCATCATTGTCAGACAATTGATTGACGAAACAGGGTGGAATATGAGCAAAATTTGTTATAGGGTTGAGATGACGACTTTTGGAGTAGAAAGAGAGGTTTTGATGGAGAGCAGTGTTGTTGGAGCGTTAAGTTGGTGACCCATATATATAGCTTGGATTCTCATAATGTTCCATCTAATTTGCTGAAGATTAGGCAATTAGGGATGTGAATGAGGGTCCGCCTTGTCAAATGCTTATACGGCTTTCTGCAACCTACCCTTCTGTCTCTAGGCAAGGATTGTTACATTACTTATCCAATTGCTCAGAAATCATCATCCAATTGGGATCCTAAAAGATGTCAAGGTTATCCATGTTTGATATCTTGTTTCTTGGTGGTTGTCATTGACATTATTAAATACAATGCAAAATTGAATGGAACAGACCCATGTGAAGCAGTACTAGCTTTGCACCTTACAGATTAAGTTGTGCATGATTTCAGGTCGACCCCCTTGCTAAAACTTGTTTGGGCCCAACAGCTGGTCATGATTGTCATATTAGGGAACAAGTGTGACAAGTGCAAATATAAGGTAATATTAGGTTAGGTGCTCAAATAAAGGAATTTTATGTTTTGGTCTAGAACGCTCCAAAATGTTGTCCAGAAATTAATTTTTGATTGATCTCATCTTGTTTTTCTTCCCTCTATAGATTACACAAATATCCTCTATTATCTGAAAAGTCACCTGTGGTCAGGAAACTCTTATAACTTTGAAGCAAAAACTTGACTTGAAAATTGTTCCTAGACCAATCTTTGTTTTTAGTTTTGTCCTTCATCTAAAAACGTACATGGATAAGCAATTCCTTGTTTGTTGGGGAGTGTTCTCCATTTCTGTGTGATAAGACCTGCATTTCTAATTACAAATCTCTATTGGAGTCTGATGCAGCTACTTGGAGGAAGTGCTAAAGAACGAAGAAGGGACTTCTCGAAACACTTACAAATTAAGTCTAAAAATAAAAAATCTATTATTTTTTTCTGAAGTACCAGATAAATTCTATTTATCAGAATCCTGGAATGAGAGATAATAGCATTGTATGCATAAAATTATGAAGTCTAAGCATTTTCGTCAATGCGACGTTCACTTGTCTTTTCAGCTTTAACTGTTGGGGTTCCCTTTCATTTTTATTGGAATCTTGCAACTTTTTGCAGAAATCCCTGCAAATTACTGGAATCCTGGAACACTTGTTGGAGTAATACCTTGATTGTCGTAAGTCATAACACTTGTTGAAATAAAGATGCAATATTAAGTTCTGTACGGACACTTATGCTGCTTCTTGTAAGATTGACCTCAGCTGAATCCTCAACAAAAATTACTGACCAAAAATAGAGAATTTTGATTGTAATTATTATACCTTCAATTCATGTTTATTCAGATGCTTCGTGATCTCGTCCAAGAACTTGTTCTTTTCAAGCAAGCTAAGCACTAAGCAAAGGAACTAATCAGGCGGACAAATTTTCGAAGAATGGCATCTCATTGCAAAGTGTACTTTTTGATTACATTAGAATGAAGGAATATGTTATATATGTACAATGATTATGATTCTTATGATTCCTAGTAAGTCTATATTTTCTGTCATTAAAAGTGCCTGCCTAAACTGCAAAACTGAGAATGACTTTTTGTGTTGGTTCCTTGTCTTAAAGTGAAGTCATCTGCCTTGTGACATTGATGAATGCTTCCTCTCTGCAAGGGATCGTTAGGCCACCCATGGGATGACTGTAACCAAACTCTTCTTCAGCATGTCTGAGCAATTCTTGGAATGAAGGATGACTCAAATAAGTAAGCGGAACCACATATCTCTTCACTTGACTTTCACCCACATAAACTGCAACATGCCCTTTCGGAACTGCTTTCTGATTCTTAGCATGTAGAGAATGTGATTTGAGAATTTTCCTAGCATTAGAGATAATAGAAGGCAATCTCTGAGCCATCATTGTTTGCATAATTGATGTGGGAAACTGGGAGAAAAGTGATAAGCGTTTGTAATATAGTTGGAGATGGGATCTTTGGCAGTAGAAAGAAAGCTTTTGATGCAAGGTGGTGGTGTTCAAGAGTTGAGTTAGTGAACCCTTTATAGAGGCTGGATCTAATAATTTTTCTTATGATCTGCCAGAAATTATGGGTGGGTTCATTAAGGAGGACCTACTTTAATAATGCTCACATGGCTTTGTTCAGGTTAGCTTATCACTATTTGTTTCTGTCTTTCTGTTTTGGCATAATAGATTGTTTCTCAGAAAATTATGTTGAGAGGTCATCGTTCAGTTGGGACCCAAAACATTAGAAGATAATGCAGGGTTTAGTCAGATTGCATGTAGCAGACCCATGTGAAGTCGTATTAGCTCTATCCTCTCGATAGGGCTTATTGCTGTTCTTTAGGAAACATGTCAATTTTTTCTGTTACCATAGTGGAAATTGGAAATTAGTGAAGAGTTAGTTCTGGATGTCTATTCTCAGATATCTGTATCCTGAATGTGCTGAAATGTCTCCACTTCATATAATGAAATGGAAACTTCATATTTTAATGAACGTTTATGTAAGACGACCTTATCTTTTGTGTATACGAAAAGGGAACCCTATTAACTTGACCGATTTTCCAATCAATAACCTACAAAAATATGACCAGCCTATTTAATCCTAAGTAACTGTGCTATTTTCCTGTCCCTGACTGATATCACGGGGTGGATTTGTGGAGATATATGTTTTGCCATAGTTGTTGCAGATCCCATAATTCTCCAAAATCAGATGCTGGGATCATTTTGAGTGTATGTTGTGATTATCAAGGTGTCTATATTTGCAGAGAGAGGATCCATACGTGCCATTAGTTTCATTATATGCTTTGCAGGCACTCATAGTTTTATTATTTTGAAGTATCTGTTTGCTTTTTGCAATGCATATCCTACTTGAAATCATGTTAATCATCTGTCTCTCTCTTTCACATTGTTATAAGTCATGTAATCATGTTAAACCTTTTGAAATGTGCAAAGTTTAATGCATGAAAGGTGATGCTTAATGTGCTCCCCCATATTTTGAAGTGTTTGTTCTGGAGCTTTTTTCCCTTAGTAAATAAGACATATGGAGTGATATAGTGCCAGAAAATGCTCAAAAGTAGCAGTTCATTAAGCAGTGTACTGGATTACACTGAAAATCAGGAAAAAGTTCTATGTACACTGATTGTGATTCTTGTGATTCCTAATACCTACCTACATATTTTACTTTCTCATTTACAGCACTAGCCAAAACTGTAGGAGTACAAATGACTTCTTCGACTTGTGTCTTAGTGTGAATTCATCTTCTTCGTGACAGAGATGAAGGCTTCTTCTTCGCAAGGAATTGTGAGGCCACCCATGGGATGACTATAACCGAACTCTTCCTCTGCATGTCTCAGCAATTCCTGGAATGAAGGATGACTCAAGTAAGTGAGTGGAACCACGTATCTCTTCATTTCTCTTTCGCCCACATAAACTGCTACATGCCCCTTTGGAACTCCATTCTGATTCTTGGCGTGTAAAGACTGTAGTTGGAGTACTTTCCTGGCATTAGAAATAATAGAGGGAAGTCTTAAAGCCATGATTGTTTGACAATTGATCAAGGAAACAAGGTGGGAAATGCAAAGAATTTGTGATAGGACGAAGACAAGAACTTTAGTAGTAGAAACAAAGACTTTGACAGAGTACGTTGTTGTTGGAGCGATAAGTTAGTGACCTAGCTATTTATAAAGGTTGGTTTCTCATATAATTCCGCTCAGGATTCCAGAAATTCTGACAACTGGATTTGCTAAGGAGGACCCGCTTTGTTAATGCTCACATGGCTTTGTTCAGCCTATCCTTCTGTTTCTCTTGACAAGGATTGTTGCGTTGTTTAGCAATTTGCATTCAGTTTGGCCCCAAACAAGTACCAAGACTATTCTTGGTGGAAATCTTGTGTTCCTTCTTTTTTTTTGGGTGAGATTAGTAGTTGTCACACATATTATTAGCTACATAGCAAAATTAAATGCAACAGATCCATGTGAAGTGTTATTAGCTCTGCAGCATCCTGATTACATGTATTATAATTTAAGGGCGGCCCCTCTTGCCAAAGCCTGTTTGGCTGAAGAGCTTATCATCTCTGTCACTTGAGAAAACATGTAGGTCTAGTGCACCGATAAGTTCTATTATGCTCTGGACTTAAAAGATGAAGATGTAATCTGAAATATATCTTGATTGATCTTTTCTTTAGTTTGTTTCCTTCTATATATAGCTTACAAGAATTCCTACAATTAACTGAAAACATGCTTATAGTAAGGAAACTCAAAACATAGCTTGGAAGCAAACAACTCAACTTGAAAAAGAGCTCTGAGATCAATCTTTTATTTTCTTATCATCTGAAAATGTATGTGGAACTTGACGTATTCTTTTACATGTACCAGAGAGCAGCCGCTTGTTTGAAGGGCATATTCTCCTTGTCAGCATGATGAGGCATGTGTCTCTACTTTAGCTGTTGCAGATCTCATAAAATTACATACAGTAATCTCACTTCTTTTGCTGGCATATGGTGCAAAGTATAGTTAATACAATCAATTGCATATAGTAAAGGACATGTTTATGTACATTAATCTTAGTTCCTTCACATACTGCCGAGTGGAGAAGGCGGACTAACAACTAAGTGAGCTGGAATGTTTTCTCCTAACCTCGTGCTAAAATGTAATATCCCTGTAATTTCCTTTTCATGTTTCATGGGGAACTCAAATGCTTGAAAAAGTCAACAAAGGCTTCTTCTTTACAAGGAATTGTGAGGCCTCCCATAGGATGATTGTACCCAAACTGTTCTTCAGATAGTTTGAGCAATCTTTGGAAGGTTGGTTGGCTCAAATAAGTAATTGGCACCATATGTCTCTTCGTATCATTTTCTCCGACATAAACTACAACATGCCCTTTGGGTACCCCTTTCTGTTTCTGGGCATGGTGAGAATGTAATTTGAGCATTTGCCTTGTGTAGGTGACAATAGAAGGAAACCTTGTACTCAACATTGTTGCACCAGTAAAAAGAGAGGAAAAAACAGTGAGATATGTAATGACTTTGTAATGGAGTTGGAAATTTTTTCCGTAGAAAGTGTCTTGAAGATAGGGTCTTGTTGCATCGATGTCATGAAAGGCTTCCTATTTATAGGGGATTGGGTTATCTTTTTATTGTTCTACAGTATTACAGGACTCGACTGTTGAGGCAATTCCCTATTTTTGAAGGACACTCTTTTTTGAGTTCACATGACTTGATGGGTTTATTCTGCTAGTATTTGAGTCTTCTGTGGGCAAGCCGGTAGTTCTATGGTTTTTAGAAAAGTTCCGGGCAATTGGTATCCTAAAGGGCTTAGATCACAGCATTCCTATGAAAAAAAGAAATAAAAAAGAAACAGGATTTGATGAAATTGCTTCTTGTTGATTCATAAAGCATTATGTGCAATTGAATCTGAAGTATTTAGCTCTTCTGCTTAAGTGTTGTTCAATTTGAATTCGTTGATCCACTTTGTATCAAGTGTTCCTGTTTCTTTTGCTCATAAATGCTAACAATACCCTATGTGATATCTGGTATCGACATTTTTTATTCTATCAAATTTTGTGACATTATTTCTTATAGGCCCGATAGCAGGGTTTTCCATTTTCTGAGGTATAAAACATGTCGTGCGCATGACTAAGAAATCAAATTTGACACATCTGACATGCGCTTAAATGAAATCAACAGTTCTTTAGCTAATTTAGCAGTTCTGAAACCCCCCCCCCCCCCCAACTTCAATGTCGAGCTTGAAGGGCGAAAAAGTTAAACCTAAGAGATAATATCCTCTTAACTTATTAATTGAAAGTAATGCATGGATGTTGTAATAGTTGAAATATTATACAGCAACTGTGTCTTTTTTTAAAATTTAAGGAAAAAAAAAGGTGAGCAAAGCTCTATATAAAAAAAATTACAGGTTCTATATTCCCATCTCTAATCCAGCAAACATGTTCTCTATTGTGCTTGGTTGCATGGCGAAAAGCCGAAAATGGTTAGCCAAACTCCGAAACCTTTCCAGTGGCCATTTCACTCAGATCCACCACAGTTTGAATAGATTCAGGGTTCCCAACTCTGATACTATCTTGATTCAACCAAAGACTGGGCAAAAAGCTATTAATCAAGAATTGAACGTGTTTTAATTCTAACTGTTGAGTCTATATTGTCCTTCAATCCATTTTGGTTCAGTATGCCAATAATTGGTGATATTGTTGATGAATTTGTTCTTCCTAGTAAAAAATATCTACTGAGCAAAATATAGTGAACAGATTCTGAAATAATGGCAGATCTTTGATAAGTTTTCTCAATTACATTGAAAGAAGGAAAAATGTTATATCTACACTGATTCTGATTCTTCTGATTCCTAAAAGCTACCTACATATATACTTTCTGATTTGAGACACTTCCCAAAACTGCTGGGCTACAAATGAGCTGTTTGTATGGACTCCTCATGTCTCAGTGTGAATTCATCTGGTTTGTGACAGAAATGAAGGCTTCCTCTTCGCAAGGAATTGTTAGACCACCCATGGGATGACTGTAACCAAACTCTTCCACTGAATGTCTGACCAATTCTTGGAATGAAGGATGACTCAAGTAAGTGAGCGGAACCACATATCTCTTCATTTCTCTTTCACCCACATAGACTGCTATGTGTCCCTTTGGAACTCCCTTCTGATTCTTGCCATATACAGAGTGTGATTTGAGGACTTGTCTGGCATTAGAGATAATAGAGGGAAATCTTGTAGCCATCATTGTTGGACAATTGATTTAAAAATAGGGTGGAATATGAGAAGAATTTGCGATAGGGCTGAGATGATTAGGAGTAGAAAGAGAGGTTTTGATGGAGAGAAGTGTTGTTGGAGAGTTAAAATTAGCAACCTATTTATAAAGCTTGGCTTCTCATAATTTTTAGTGCAATTATGAAGTTTAGGCAATTGGAGGGCCACCTTGTAAATGCTCACATGGATTTGTTCAGCCTCTCCCTCTTTCTCACTCTTGGCAAGGATTGATGCATTATTTAGCCAATTGTATTCAGTAGTCATCAATCATCATCCAATTAGGACCCCAGAAAGACAGCAACCCTCTTCATTGTTGGAGTCTTGTCTTTTGGTGAGATTGTTAGTACTTGTCACTCGTATTATTGCGTACAATCCAAAAATGAATACAACAAACCCATGTGAAGTTGTATTAGTTGAGCACCATCCTGATTAATTCTTGTGTAACCTGAGCGTGACCCCTTTTGCCAAAAGTTGTTTCGGCTGTAGAGCTTATCATGATCGTCATATGAGGAAACATGTGGGACTAGTACACAAATAAGTGTATATAAGTTTTGAACTTAATAGATGAAAATGTGATGTGAGCATATATCTTGATATTCTTCTCTTTAGTTTTTCTCCACTCTATATAAGTTTATGTTTAGCAGAGTGGGAAGAGGCCTAACAACTAATTGAGGTGCAATGTTTTCTATGAACTTGTTGCCAAAAATATAACTGCCCTGCAATTTCCTTTTCATGTTTCATCGGGAACTCAAATGCTTCAAGATGTCAACAAGGGTTTCTTTTCTTCTTTACAAGAAGTGTTAGGCCTCCCATGTAATCACTGTACCCAAACTCTTGCTCAGCTAGTATGAGCAATCCTTGGAAGGTTGGGTGGCGCTGAAATAAGTAACTGGCACCACATATCCCTTCGTATCATTTTCTCCGACATAAATTGCGACGTGCTCTTTGGCCACTCCTGTCCTATTACTTTGCAAGGTGATAATGCAATTTGAGAAATTGCCTTGGGTTGGAGATAATACAGGGGACCTTGTAGTCAACATTTTTGAACAGGTGATAAGAGTGAGAGGAAAAAAGAGAACTGGAATGACTTTGTAATGGAGTTGGAAACTTTTGTTGTAGAAAGTAGCTGGAAGATAGGGTAGTGTTGCCGTGATGTTATGAATGGTTTACTATTTATAGAGGTTGGATTATTTGTAATTGTTATAGAGTATTATTGCAAGAATAGTCAAGGTAATTCCCTAATTTAGAAGGACTCTCCTTTTTTATGTTCACATGACTCTGGTGACTTTATTCTGCTAGTATTCGACTCTCTCCATGGGCAAGCCTCTAGTTTTGTGGTTTTTCCGAAGATTTTCAAGCACTTGGTATCCTACTTCCTAAAGGGCTTAGGTCACATCATTATTATGAAAAAAGGAAACAAGTTACTGTTGCTTTCATTGAATCACTTTACAAAAACCTTTTTTTCAATATAATTACTGTTGAAAATGTTGTTATGATAAGTGGATATCCAATTGTTATCAAGATCATATTATCTGAAAAGCTCCACTGTTAGATTAGGTGTTCCTTGTTTTTTTGGTTCATAGATGCTATGAATCAATTACAATCCACCCTGCATGGCTGCATGATCACTGGCTATGAATGTCTTCTGTTCTGTCAAGTTCAGCAATATGATTTCTTGTTGGCTTGATAGCAGCATTTTCCATTTTCTGCAATATTCTAGATGCAGTCCCCATGATCAAGAACTCAAACTTGACACATATGACATGCACTTACAATAGCGAAAGCAACCATTCTATGGAAATTTAGTTGTTTTGAACCCCCCGCCCCCCTTTTCTTTCTCTTTTCTCCCTAAGCCCCTTCTTTTTAATGCTGATTCTGAAGGCCAAAAGTTCAACCTAAGAGGATATCCCCTAATTTATGAATATTTAAGGGACAGAGAAAACAATAATTGTAAATTATACTCCCTATTTATTTATCACTTTAGGATAGTAGAGAGAAACCGAAATAATTAATAATTTCTGGTAGAAAAATTACAAAATTACTTAAATTGGAAAATTTTATTAGGAGAGATGGAGAATTTAGATGTAAAATTACTAAAATTGGTATAAGTTACATTGGGAATGTAAAGTGAAAAATAATAACGGATAAAAAAAGTTAGTTAAGTGGACAAATAAATATGATAGAGGAAGTACATAGTTGTAAGGTAATAGCTAGCTAGACACAAATTCATAAAGCAACTATTTTTAATACTGGAGAAAAAATTGCCAGATAAAAATCATGTATTCCAAGTTTACAGTGATAGCGTGATTAACTATGCTCTTTTTTTCCCTTCCCTTTTTAGTACAGGTTGTAGCATTATCTGCTTCTCAGTAATAAGATTGATTATCATGATAGGGTAAAGAACAACAAAGAAATAATGAAGTAAGATTAAAGTTCTTTCGAAATTGTGTAACCTTTTTCAATTTACATGATTCCAATTGACATGGGACATCAGATATTGCTTATAATTTCCTTACAAGGAAATGCTGGACCACCCATCGGATGACGGAAGTTAAAAGTCTTCTTAAGTTGATGGTTAGAGTAACATAATGGTAATATGGCCTTAGGAACTTGTTGCTCGATTTGGGTAAAATAGATTGTGATCTGAGACTTTGCTGTTTATAATATTTGTGTAAGCCGTTGGATAACCATCTTTGCCACAGAAAAAGGAACCAATAGACTAGACATCTTTGAATTTCAATTTGACATAGGGGCTTGAATTTTTCCAGGTGCTGCTAAGGATTAGATGTTGCACTTGTCAAATTGAGAATGAAATATTAGATTCTGTGTGCTGAGGCATTTAGCTCAGATAATATTGCTTCAACATGCCCTTCAATCCATCTCTATACTGACTATACATGATCTTTTTGAAAACTTAGTTATTCCCCAGCAGATAATATGCATGGATCAAAATGTGCTAGAAAATTCTGAAACAATTGCAGCATCTTTGTTCAGTATACTCATTTACATTAAAAACAAGTGAAAATGTTATATGCACAGTCTCTGTGATTCTTCTAATTCCTAGTAGCTGCCTACATATTTACTCTCTCTCATTTAAAGCTCTTGCCAAAACTAAAGCATTAAGGATTTATCAGTTCTTTCAGATTTCTCATTCCGCTCATCTCAGTGTGAATTCATCTGCTTTGTGACATTAATGAAGGCTTCTTCTTCACAAGGAATTGTGAGGCCACCCATGGGATGACTGTAACCAAATTCTTCCTCTGAATGTCTCAGCAATTCTTGGAATGAAGGATGACTCAAGTAAGTAAGTGGAACCACATATCTCTTCATTTCTCTTTCGCCCACATAGACTGCTACATGTCCTTTTGGAACTCCTTTCTGATTTTTCGTATGTAGAGAATGTAGTTTGAAGACTTGTCTGGCATTAGAGATAATAGAGGGGAATCTTGTAGCCATCATTGTTGGACAATTTATCAAAGAAACAGGATGGAGAAGGAGAGGAATTTGCAATAAGGCTGAGATAAGAAACTTATGCAGTAGAAAGACTAATTACGATGAAGATTTGTGTTGTTGGAGTGTCAAGTTAGTCATCTATTTATAAAGGATGGATTCTCATAGTTTTCGGTACAATTTTGCAGTAGTTTAGGCAGCTGGGTTTGTTAGGGAGGACCTACCTTCTTGGTGCTCACATGGGTTTGTTCAGCCAACTCTCAGCAAGAATTGGGCCCCAAAAAGATCTCAAGAATATTCATGGTTGAAATCAATCTTGCGTTGTTTTGGTGATATTGGTGGTTGTCACTAATATTATTGCCAACATTGCAAAATTGAATGCAACAGACCCATGTGAAGTTCAGAGGTTGTATTAGCTTTGCTTTTCTTGATTAAGATTTTGCAAATTTCGTGGTGACCCCTCTTGCCAAAACCTGTTTGGCCTAAACAGCTCATCATGATCGTCAATTGACAAAACAGGTGGGACTAGTGCAAGTTCTGGACTTAAAAGATGAAATTTAATCTGAAAATATATCTTGATTGAGCTTGTCTTTATTTTGCTTTTCACTATATATATATATAGTATACAAGAATTCCTGGAATCGACTGAAACATGCATGTCTTAAGATGGCATCAAATTTGGTTGCTTTTGACGTGTGTGTTGACCCTTTCATTGTGTTTCGGATATGCGCGCACTAACAGATCAAAGTGTTCTCAAACTTCTGATGAGTTCAGATTGCCTGATTATTAGTGATTTTGGGTTGCCTTCTGAAGTCTAAGATATTACTCAATCTGTCTTCCTCCAAATATTTTGTTAGAAATCTCAGCCAAATTGTTTGAGCTAAATGTTAGTCTGTATATACACTATACATAATTATTTCTGCCATCTTGTGAAGCCGAAGATGTTTACTGTGCTGATGCTATGTTATCAGGTGAGAAATTCGGAATAGCTGGAAACTGGCATCTATTGCAAAGTGTAATGCAATACATTGTACTGTACTGTACTCTCAATTCGCTTATATTTAGTGCAGTGGCATAGGCGGATTAACTACTAATTGAGCTGGAATGTTTTCTTTGAACTTCTTACCAAAAATATAACAGTCGCATACTTTCCTTTTCATGTTTCATCAGGAACTCAGTGCTTGAAGATGTCAACAAAGGCTTCTTCTTCACAAGTGTGAGGCCTCCCATAGGAATACAGGATGATTGTATGCAAACTCTTGTTCAGCTTGTTTGAGCAATCCTTGGAAGGTTTGGTTGCTCAAAAATGTAATTGGCACCATCTATCTCTTCGCATAGGCGGATCTATGTGTAAGTTAGTGGTGTCCACGGACACCGTCAGCCAAAAAAAAAAAATTGTGATTCTCTAATATTATTCAGAAGAAAGTTTCTTAATTGGAGCAAGTGGACACCGTAAAAAAAGTCTCAAAAACATAATAGAGGCGTTCAATTTAACAGCAACCTAAAAACCCTAAAAAATTACTCCCTCCATCCCAAATAAATTATCCAAGTTTGACTAATTAGGTCAAAATTTTTACTTGAATACAATATTATTAGTGTTGCTAAGATAGAAGGTGAAAAATTAGTAGCCAAAGTGTAGCATCAAAAATCATAAAAAAGTAAACTGGACAAATTAATTGGGATGGACGGAGTACCAAATTAATTTTTCATAAACAAAAGTGTAAGTCAATGAATTGAGTAATTGGGTATTAGTATAAGTGTAAGATATAAATATCTAGTTAATGTGAAATTTCAATTTATTTGATGGGCATATTCATATGACAATGTGAAATTTTTTTCAAGCTTTTGAATATGTCATTTAATATTATTTTTATTTTATTTTTTAAAAACGCTTATTTAATAACAAATATATCAGACACCCCTAAGTTGAATGTCTGGATCCGCCACTGTCTGTTCGTATCATTTTCTCCAATATAATCTGGAACATGTCCTTTGGGAACCCTCTTCTGTTTCTTGGTATGGTGAGATAGTAATTTATGGATTTTCCCTGTGTTGGAGATAATAGAAGGGAACCTTATACTCAACATTGTTGCACCGATGATAAGAGCGGGAAAAAAAAAGTAAGAAGTGTTATGGCTTTGTAAGGTGTTGGAAAGGTTTACTGTAGACAGTGGCTAGAAGATAGGGTGTTGTTGCTGTGAGGTTATGAAAGGTTTTCTATTTATTGATATTGGATTATCCTTAATTGTTGTACAATATTACAGGAGTAAAGGCCGTTGCCTATTTTAGGAGGACTCTCCTTTAGTCCTTTTAGAGGTTCCAATGACTTTAATGAGTTTATTCTGCATTTCTGCTGGTATTTGCAGCCTCTTTGTGGGCAAATTCTGCGGTATTTTAGGCAATTCCCAGGCAACTGGCATCCCCAAGGGGGCTGAGATCGCATCATGCCTGTGAACAAAGAAAAAAAATTGAAAAAAGGAACTAGTTTTAGTGAAACTGATTCCTATTGATTCATAAAGCATCATGTGCGGTAGACTCATCGGAAGAGTTTGGCTATGCAGCGCATCTACTTGGGTGGTGTTCAATTTGAATTCATTGATCCACTTTACCAAAACCTTTTTGTGTAGTATAAGTTACTGTTGCATAGAAAAAAAAAATAGTCCCTTTGTAAATGAACTCTTTTGATAAGCGGATATTCCAATTGTTATCATGAACGATCATGTTTTCTTGAAAGCTCCTATTTTTTGTTCTATCAATGCCCCGTACAGATACTGTACACTAATCTTAAATTCTTTTAGACTAAATCCCAGCTTTTTTTGTGACTGACTAATGATCTTAGGATTTCTAGCTGGGATTTGGTCTAAAAGATCCTAACAATACACCCTGTCAGATCACTGACTATGAATGCCTTTTGTTCTGTCAACTCCAGCAATATGATTTTATTTAGAACTGAAGCAGCATTATCCATTTTCTGTTGTATACACGATCCATGCCCATGATCAATAAACCAAACTTGCCGCTTATCTGACATGGACCAAAAGAAAGCAACACTTCTATGCTAATTTAGCAGTTGTATTCCCTCCCCCCCTCTCTTTTTCCCCATGAATGTTGATTCTGAAGGGCCCAAAAGTTAAACATAAGAAGAGAATGTCCTCTAAGTTATGAATATTTAAGATGTTGAAGAAGCATTGATTGGAACGTGATGCATCTAAATGAATAGACAGAGATGAAAGGATCCTGATTCTAACAATTGAGGCTATTTTGTCCTTCAATCCTCCTTTATGCTGATCGACATCCATGATCTTTTCAAAAATTAGTTATGACCTAGTAAATAATGCTTATGGATCCAAATTTTCTGGACAAAGTCTTAAAATTTAGCTGAATCTTTGTTCAATACTCAATGATGTTGAACAAAAGGAAAAGAAAGCTCATAGACATTCATGGTGATTCCATTACATTGGACAGAAGGAAAAGGTTATATACACTTGTTGTGATTCTTCTGATTCCTAGTAGCTACCTACATATGTACTTTCTGATTTGAAACACTTCCCAAAACTGGAGGACTAAGAATGAGTTGTTTATCTAGACTCCTCGTGTCTCAGTGTGAATTCATCTGGTTTGTGACATTAATGAAGGCTTCCTCCTCACAAGGAATTGTGAGGCCACCCATGGGATGACTGTAACCGAACTCCTCCTCTGCATGTCTCAGCAATTCTTGGAATGAAGGATGGCTCAAATAAGTGAGTGGAACCACATATCTCTTCATTTCTCCTTCACCCACATAGACTGCTACATGTCCTTTTGGAACTCCTTTCTGATTTTTCGCATGTAGAGAGTGTAGTTTGAAGACTTGTCTAGCATTAGAGATGATAGAGGGAAATCTTGTAGCCATCATTGTTGGACAACTGATAAAAAAAAAACAAGGCGGAAAGGGAGAACAATTTGTGATAGGGCTAGATAAGGAACTTTTGTAGTACAAAGAGAGATTTTGATGAAGAGTTGTGTTGTTAGGGTGTTAAACTAGTCATCTATTTATAAAGGATGGATGCCCATAGTTTTCCGTACGAAGTTTAGGCAGAGGAGGACCCGCCTTTTTAGTGCTCACATGGCTTTGTTCAGCCTATCCTTTTCTTTCTCTTGGCAAATTGCATTCAGTAGTCATAATCCAATTGGACCCCAAACAGATATCAACACTATTCATGGTTGAATGAAATCTTGTGTTTTTGTTTTTTTGGGTGAGATTGGTGGTTGTCACTAACATTATTGCCTGCATTGCAAAACTTGAATGCAACAGACCCATGTGAACTTGTATTAGCTCTGGCCCATCCCAATTACTTCTTGTGTTAATTGAGGATGATCCCTCTTGCCAAAACCTGTTTGGCCTCAACAGCGTATCATGATTGTCAATTGAGAAAACAGGTGGGGCTAGTGCACAGATAAGTTTGTACAAAGTTCTGGACTTAAAAGATGAAAATGTAATCTGGAAATGTATCTTGATTGACATTGTCTTTATTTTGCTTCACTCAATATATAGTATACAAGAATTTCTACAATTAACTGAAAACATGCCTGTAGTAAGGTGGCATCAAATTTGGTAGCTTTGGAAGACTGTGTTGACCCTTTCAATTTGTTTCAAATGTTGTACAGCCTAACAGATTAAAGTTTACTCAAACTTTTGATTTGTTCAAGTGGCTAGAATTTATTGGTTATTTGAGTTGCCTTCCAAAGTCTAAGATATGATTCATTGAACCTGCCTTCCCCTAAATGTTTTGTTTGGAATCTCATCCAAAGTGCTTGAGCTAAACCTTAGTCAGTATAGACTTAATTGTTGTTGACATCCTTGTGAATTATAGACTATTTAGAGTCCCCAATTTACTTCAGTTAAGTGATTCCTAACTAATAGATTGTAGATGATTAATGGATGGATGCAACAATATCAGGTGAGAAATTTTCAATAGCTGGTAATTGGCTTATATTGCAAAGTGTACTTAATGCAATACACTGCAGAGAGTAGAGAACTTGTTTATGTACAGTATTCTCAATTCTGTTACATTTAGCATAGTGGGGAAGGGGGACTATGACTACTAAGTAATCTGGAATGTTTTCTGATGCCAAAAACATAATAGTCGTGTAATTTCCTTTTCATAGTTTCATGGGGAACTCAAATAACAACACACCCTGCATGATCAGTTGATCACTGGCTGTGAACATCTTTTCTTCCGTCAAATTCAGCTATAAGATTTCTTATAAGCATGATAGCAACATATTCCTTTTTCATCAGTATACACGATATCATTCTCATGATAGCAACATCTTTTATGCTGGTTCTGAAAGTTAAGCGTAAGAGAATAATGCTAATGGATCACAATCTATTGCGGACAAATTCTTAAATAATAACTGGATCTCTGTTGAGTAAACTCAATTGCATTTATATACTCAAAACTAAGGGAAAATGTTATATACACTCAATACGATTCTTCTGATTCCTAGTATCTACCTACATGTTTACTTTCTCATTTGAAGCACTTGCCAAAACTGGTGGACTAACAATGAGTTGCTTAGTTTCCTTGTATATCAGTGTGAATTCATCTGCTTTGTCACAGAAATGAAGGCTTCCTCTTGGCAAGGAATTGTGAGGCCACCCATGGGATGACTGTAACCAAACTCTTCCTCTGCATGTCTGAGCAACTCTTGGAATGAAGGATGACTCAAATAAGTAAGCGGAACCACATATCTCTTCATTTCAGTTTCGCCATTAATGTAGACTGCCACATGCCCTTTTGGAACTCCTTTCTGATTCTTGGCGTGTAATTTGAGGACTTGTTTGGCATTTGAAATGATAGAGGAAAACCTTGCAGCCATGATTGTTGGACAGTTGATTGAATAAACAGGAGGGGAGTATGAGAAGAACTTGGGATAGGGTTGAGATGACAACTTCAGCAATAGGAAGAGAAATTTTGATGGATGATGTTGTAGAGTTAAGTTGGCAGCCTATTTATAAAGCTTGGATCCTCATAATTTTGTGTGCAATTGGATTTATTAAAGAGGACCCGCCTTATTAATGCTCACATGGTTTGTTCAGCCTGTCCCTCATTCTCACTCTTGGCAAGGATTGATGCATTTCCAATTGCATTCAGTAGTCATCATCCCATTGGGACCCCAGAAAGACATCATATACTATTCATGGTTGGAGTCTTGTCTTTTTCGTGAGATTGTTAGTACGTCTCATTGATATTATTACGTACAAATCCAAAGTGAATGCAACAAACCCATGTGAAGTATTAGTTCATCGTTAATTCTTGTGTAATTAGATGATAACCCCCTTGCCAAAAGCTGTTTGGGCTGTAGAGCTTATCGTGAATCCGTGATTGTCGCATGTGGAAATATGTGGGGCTAATGCACAAATAGTGTATCTAAGTTCTGGAATTAATAGATGAAATTGTAATCGGAAAGATTGTTCTTGTCTTTCTTTTGCTTCCCTCTATATATAGTTAGGAATCCCAAAACATAACTTGGAAGCCAGCAACTCAACATGTAGCACTGGCAAAATTTTGTCCAACCTGGATAATTACTACCAGGTTAGAAATTCTCAATAGTTGCGAAACTGTTGCCGAGGGTACTTAATGTTGGAAATAGTATGGAAAATCACGGCAATCACAACAAAAGAGAAAACATCTTGACACACTGAAGAGATGGGCAACCGTGCCATGGTGAAATCACTATCCTGAAAGTGATTTTGCCTGAGCTGTGTAAACTCTCCAGTTTTGGCCAATCTCCTAGATTACACGGTTCTGATTAATTTTGTGTAATCTCAATCAACCAGCTAAAGCTAACCTTTTTTTTTTTTTTTGTGTTCCCAAAGGAATAAGAGAATAAGAGAGTAGGAAGAAAATCAAGAAATTAACATTTCCTTTGTCTTTCTGGGTTTATCAAAACTTATGAATTAAGGCTGCATTAAGAGAAAATATGGACACGTCAGAGATTTGGAATTAGTAAGGGAAAATGAGAAAAGCTTTGAAATAAGCAAAGAAAAATTAACACAACAGAGCCTTCATTCAGCGCTAGAGTAGTGTGTAATCAGTATAGAATGGTGTGTAACTAGGTGTGAAAATTTTGCAAAAAATATTGCTGGAAATCACCAAAATGCCACATAATTCAGCATAGCCCCTATGTCTATTCCCCGTGTTTCCGAAATAGCAAAAATAAAATTTCCTGAGCTTGCCTAACCGGACGACAGCAGCTCACATGGTCCATCATGCCCTCCCGTGGGTTTTTCTTTTCTTCAATGAAATTATGAGAGTTTCCACATTTAAAATGGGTATTACCACCTTAATCTTTACATATGGATACTAATCCCTTTGTTTTTTATTTATGCATTCAAAACCATTAACTTTGAAACTTCTCTAACACTTTTTAGTGCATTACATTGCAAAGAGTAGAGAATATGTTTATGTACAGTTATCTCAGTTCTTTCTGTATTTAGAGCTCTGGCGGAGGGGAGGCCTAACTACTAACTGAGCTTGTAAATGCATGTAATTTGAGAATTTCCTTGTGTTGGCGATAATAGAAGGGAACCATGCACTCAGTTGCTTAAGTTATACGAGAAAACGAGTAAGAAGTGAGATAGTTTCTCTAAGGAGTTGGAAATTTTTATTGTAGAAAGTTGCTTGAAGAACTATGCTGTAGCTGTGGACCGTGTGACATTTCCTTTTTTTTTGTACAGTATTGTAGGTGTCCAAGCAGCTTGATATTTTAGGACCCCCTTTTAAAGGTTCACATGACCTCGTTGATTTTACCTCACTGCTATTCTGAGTTTCTCTGTGGGCAAGCAAGTAGTTTTGTAGTTTTTTAAAAGAACTCCAGGCAATTGGAGCCTTAAAGGGTTTAAATCACATAATGCTTATGATATATGGTAGCACTTGAGAATTTTTCTGCGGGCATGTGTCAGTCTTGTTTTTTGTAGAAAATGTTAGATTTCATATGTAAACGCATTTTAGCTGCGACCAAATTTCCTGAACTCAGAACTGAACAAAAAGTTATTATTCAAGATTGGAAATGTTTTAGTAAAAACTTCTGACATAATGCAGATGTTTCTTCAGTATATAACTATAGTCTATTACATAGAAAGTAGGAAAAATCTATATTTACACAGATGGAGATATTTCTGATTCCTAGTAGCTACCTACGTATGTACTTTCTGATTTGAAACACTTCCTAAAACTGGAGGACTAAGAATGAGTTGTTTGTCTAGACTCCTCATGTCTCAGTGTGAATTCATCTGCTTTGTGACAGAAATGAAGGCTTCTTCTTCACAAGGAATTGTGAGGCCACCCATGGGATGACTGTAACCGAACTCTTCCTCTGCATGTCTGAGCAATTCCTGGAATGAAGGATGACTCAAATAAGTGAGTGGAACTACATATCTCTTCATTTCTCTTTCGCCCACATAGACTGCTACATGTCCTTTTGGAACTCCCTTCTGATTCTTGCCATGTACAGATTGTGATTTGAGGACTTGTCTGGCATTAGAGATAATAGAGGGAAATCTTTTAGCCATCATTGTTGGACAACTAATTAAAGAAACAGGGCAGAAAAGGAGAACAATTTGCGATGGGACTAAGATAAGGAAGTTTTGTAGTAGAAAGAAAGATTTTGATGAAGAGTTGTGTTGTTAGGGTGTTAAGCTAGTCATCTATTTATAAAGGATTGATGCCCATAGTTTTCCGTACGAAGTTTAGGAAGAGGAGGACCCGCTTTTTTAGTGCTCACATGGCTTTGTTAAGCCTATCCTTTTCTTTCTCTCGGCAAGGAGTGCTGTGTTGTCTACCAAATTGCATTCAGTAGTCATAATCCAATTGGACCCCAAACAGATATCAAGACTATTAATGGCCGAATGAAATCTTATGTTTTTGTTTTTGGGTGAGATTGGTGGTTGTCACTAACATTATTGCCTACACTGCAAAATTGAATGCAACAGACCCATGTGAAGTTGTATTAGCTCTGGACCAACCTGATTAATTCTTGTGTTACTTGAGGATGATCCCTCTTGCTGAAACCTGTTTGGCCTCAACAGCATATCATGATCATCAATTGAGAAAACAGGTGGGGCTAGTGCACAAATAAGTTTATACTAAGTTCTGGACTTAATAGATAAAAATGTAATCTGGAAATGTATCTTGATTGACATTGTCTTTGTTTTGCTTCACTCTATATATAGTATACAAGAATTTCTGCAATTAACTGAAAACATGCTTGTAGTAAGGTGGCATCAAATTTGGTAGCTTCGGAAGAGTGTGTTGAACCTTTCAGTTTGTTTCAAATGTTGTACAGCCTGACAGATCAAAGTTTTCTCAAACTTTTGATGAGTTCATGTAACTATATTATTTGTGATTCCCTATTTTAGGACTCCTTTTTGAGGTTTGAGTGACTTTGGTGAGTTTATTCTCCATTTGTGCTAGTATTCGCACTCTTTCTGTGGGCAAGCCAATAGTTCAGTGGTGTTTTAGCAAATCCAGGGAATTGGTATCTTAAAGGGATCACATCATGCTGGTAAAAAAAAATAAAAAGGAACAAGTTTTGCTCAAATTGATTCTTGTAGATTAAAACATCATGGGCAATAAGACTCATCTGAAGTATTTAGATATGCAGAGAATTACCTTCAGTGCTGTCAATTTGAATTCATTCATCCACTTTACCAACACCTGTTTCTTTAGTATGAATTATGAAATATGAGTAAGTTACTGTTGCAGTAAATGAAACATTGCCTTTATGTTAAATGAATTGTTTTGATAAGTGGATATGACATTCCAACTGTCATGATGGAGGGTTATATTTTTCTGGAAAGCTCTTTTATTGATGCTCCTTGTGTTTGGTTCATAAATGCTAACAACACACCCTGCATGATCACTGGCTGTGAACATCTTTTATTCCCTCAAATTCAGCTATAAGATTTCTTGTGTATGCTGACTATCCATGATCTTTTGTTGAAATTAGTAAATAATGCTTATGGATCACAATCTATTGCGGACATATTGTTAAATAATAACTGGATCTCTGTTCAGTAAACTCAATTACATTTATATACTCAAAACTAAGGGAAAATGTTATATACACTCATTATGATCCTTCTGATTCCTAGTAGCTACCTACATGTTTACTTTCTCATTTGAAGCACTTGCCAAAACTGGTGGACTAACAATGAGTTGCTTAGTTTCCTTGTATATCAGTGTGAATTCATCTGCTTTGTGACAGAAATGAAGGCTTCCTCTTGGCAAGGAATTGTGAGGCCACCCATGGGATGGCTGTAACCAAACTCTTCCTCTGCATGTCTGAGCAACTCTTGGAATGAAGGATGACTCAAATAAGTAAGCGGAACCACATATCTCTTCATTTCAGTTTCGCCATTAATGTAGACTGCCACATGCCCTTTTGGAACTCCTTTCTGATTCTTGGCGTGTACTTTGAGGACTTGTTTGGCACTTGAGATGATGGAGGAAAACCTTGCAGCCATCTTTGTTGGACAGTGGATTGAAGAAATAAGGTGGAGTACAAGAATAACTTGTGAAAGTGTTGAGATAACAACTTTAGCTATAGAAAGAAAAATTTTGATGGAGTGAACTGCTATTGGAGAGTTAAGTTAGCAACCTATTTATAAAGCTTTGAGTCTCTTAATTTTCTTTACAGTGTGGAGAAGTTTAAGAAATTGGAGGACCCGCCTTGTTAATGCTCACATGCGTTGTTTAGGCAATTGCATTCAGTAGTCATCGTCCAACTAGGACCTCAAAATGATGTCAATAATAAATGGTTGAAATTTTGTGTCTTTTCTGGTAAGAGTGGTGGTTGTCGCTAATATTATTGCCTACCTACAATGCAGAATTGAATGCAACTGACCCATGTGAAGTTGTATTAGGTCTTCAGCATTCTGATTGATTATTGTGTCATTTGAGGGTGACCCCCTTTGCCAAAACTTGTTTGGGCTCAGGAGCTTATCATGGTAGTTACATGAGGACACAGGTGAGACTGGTGCACAAACAAGTACATATTAAGTTCTGGACTTGAAAGATGCAAAATGTTATCTGAAAATGTATATATCCTGATTGATCATTGCCTTCGATTGCACCCTTCTATATATAGTTTTGAAGAATTCCTGCTATAGTGCTATTAGTTATCTGAAAACATACCTGTGGGCAGTAAACTCAACACATACACACACACACACACACACACACACAAAGTGAAAATGCTAAATATTAGCTGCAAAGTTGTCATTCCCCACATTGTTGCTCTCCTGCTTTCTGAGATGCAAGTTTAATCAGGTTTCTTTCTCGAGTACCTGGTGAATCAGGTGGCATGGCAAAAGCAGCCACTTGTTTGGAGGTTGAGGAGAAAAGATTAATGGGTGCTTCTTTTCTTGGAAGATATGGCTAGGGGTAGGGGTAGGGGTAGGGTTAGGGTTAGGGTTAGGGTTTGTATGAAGAGAAGACAAGATATCCATGCAGGCTGGTTGGCAGTTCCCTGAAAGGCTGAAAGAGACCACCATTGTAATTGTCCTGTACGTTGAATTTACATGAGTTACCTAAAAATAGCGATGGAAAACCCTCAGGTCCGGGTAAATTCGGGTCAGACAATGTCAAAATTTGGACGAGAAACTCGTTTCTAAACCCAGTTTTATTTCAGATCAAACAATTCGAACCAAGCTAAAATCGGGTTCAGACAATAATAAAAATAGAGAATTTTATGTCCAAATATTCGGTCACTTCGGTCAGTATCAAAATTCGAACTAAAATTCTATGTTCAGACCCGATTTCTTCCAGGTTGAACAATTCTTATATTTTGGGTCGGACAAAATTTTGCCAACTCTACCTAAAAATTTTACTTTCATCTAGATTTTAAATTCAAATCTATTATTACTGTCTCCTGATTATTTGAATTTAAGTTCAATTCAAATCTGAACTTGTCTTTTTAAATATTGGTAGACTTTTTTTAACCCTAACCATCAACAATCCCTAAATTATTGCAAGGATTTGAACCAACCATTCAAACTAAATGGCTCTTGCTAGATTCATCCATGCATAGCAATATTATCAGATGGTAGACGGTAGCAAGCTTAACAGCCACCTCGAAATCTTACCACATCAAATGAGTAAGGTTCTAGAACTTAACCTGATGGAACATGCAACTGTAAGGTTTCTAAAGCTTAGGAGTTGGATATTACGATACAAGGCTCCTAACTGATACCCTCATCAAATAGATCTTAGGGCCTGTTTGGTGAGCATAAAAGGAATGGAATAAGTCAGGAATGGATTCTAATTCCTGTTTTTACTGTTTGGAGAACTGTTACTGGAATGGAATAGCAATCCCTAGGGATTTGCTATCCCTCCCAAAGAGGGGGATTAGAACCCTCCCAAATATGGGGGGAATTGGCTATCCCCTTTCTTCCATGATAATAATAATAATAATAATAATAATAATAATAATAATTTAATAACTAATAATCAATAATCAATAAAAAAATAATTTTTTAATAAAAATATTAATTAATAATTAAAATATTAATTAATATTAATTAATATTAACAAAAGTTAATAATAAACAATAATAATAATTGATAATCGATAATAAATATTAATATTAATAATTAGTAATTAATAATTTAATATTAATTACTAATTATTATAATTACTTATAATAATAATTTATAATAATTAATAAATAATATATAGCAAATAAAAATAATATTAATTTATGATTGATACTAATTAATAATGGTAACAATATTAATAATAATTAAAAAATATAAATATTAATAATTATTTAAATTAATAAACAATAAATGTTAATAATTATAAATTAATAAACAATAAATAATAAATAATAAATCAAAATAAATAAATTATTATTATTATTGATTTATAATTTATAATTATTAAAAAAAAATAATGAATAAATATATTTGATTCCATTCCTCTGCTCACCAAACACTTTCACTTTGGGGTTCTGATTCCATACCCAACCCCCCAAAATTCTAATTTCATACCCAATTCATCCCACTTTTCTCTCCAAACAGGCCCTTAGTCCCACACAGACCTTGGAATTCCAGTTCTCCTAACTTGAAACCTTGTAAGTTGTAAGGTATTAGTTAGGAACCTTCCTTGTATCATAAAATGGTGAATTAGCTTTGGTCAATAAAAAAAAAAAAAAGGATGGTGAACTTGCTTGCAATCTTTACACAAACATCTCTCAAACCTCAATCTCTGGACTCGAATTCATTATCGATTGAAAAAACATGGGTATTTATCAAGGCTGACAAGTTCAGATGAATTGAGCTTGAATTCTAGTAACAAGCTTGAACAGAGAACATCAGGGCAAAAACCTAGGTTCCATTACAATTGACGTACATGCATTTCATGATAGCTTACAAAAACAATTGTGAACTCTGGTAAGGTAATTTAGTGTGTACCCAAAGCCTACTAAATGAAAGAAAGGCATCACATGTTTGCATTAAAACAGATGAGATCTTGTCACCTTTTTGCTCCTCTGCAGTTTTCTGCAGTGTACATTTCCAGAGAACCAAACGAGAACGCTACCTCAAATAAATAGGACCCATTTCGGTTGTGACACTCCATTGTCCAATCCAAGATGAATCATCTTTACTATTCCTTACACCTAAGCTACAAGGTGGAGCATTTTTCTTTCCAATGTCAAAATTTTCATTGCCTGCCGACAGATTTGCACAACACAAATAATAGTGTCTAACTGCCTTTAGGCGTATAATGATCCACTACTTCAATCGCCGAGAAATTTCCTTTTCTTAGTTGTGTTCATGTAGGGCCTTAGAACCCATTCATTCTGGGCTTCCTTCTGTTCCACTGTTCCAAGTTTAATCTGGCAGAAGACATTAGATTTAGGAGGTAAGTTTAAAATAAAAGCTTGCAAAAGTTTCTGCATTGAACGTTTACAGGTCAGGAGGAGGGAATAGAGGGAGGGGGAACGTGAAGTAAGAAAGCTATGTGACAGGATTAGGATTCACATATCGGTAACCATGTCTTGCTCATTGCCAAACCATTATAAAATGTTGTCAAAAGTTTTCACAATGAATGAAAGTCATTTCAGGCATGAAAACTTCCATGCCAGCAAAAGAGCAGTTCACAATTCAAACAAGGAAAGGATGGATGGAAAGTACCGAAAGATCAATTGAACACTTGGAAACATATTTTAGAGTGTGTTTGGTAAAGGATGGGGGGAGGGGGAGGGGGAGGGGCTCCACAAATGAAAGTAAATAAATAGGATTTTTAGACGCTAATATACTGAAACTTTTAGGGTATTGGACAATAATACACTGAACTTTGACCTTGGACAATAATACATTGTACTATAGGGGGTGTTGGGTCCACCCGGAAAGATTCTGACGGTGGCTAACTTGGTGGTGATCCTACATGGCAGGTGGCCCACGTAGGATTGCCACCAAGTCAGCCACCGCTGGAATTGCTATGAGTGTATTATTGTCCAACACCCCCTAAAGTATAGTGCATTATTGTCCAAGGTCAAAGTTCAGTGTATTATTATCCAATATCCCAAAAGTTCAGTATATTAGCGTCCAAAAACCAAAATAAATAAGGATAATTTCGACATTTCAAACATTTTCCAGGAAAATTACAACTTCAACCAAACATTAAAAACTTTCCTATACACTTGCCCGGGATTTTAGGATATAAAGTCGAACACTATAAATTATATTTTCCCAGGAATTTTTTTCTAGGGAAGACAGGGTTCAACAGAATCAAATGATACACGATTGCCCCAAAGACATCAATATGAGGAACCAGTATCTCATTCAGAGGCGGATCCCCACTCAAGGGTGTCCTCTTGGACACCCTTAGTCCGGTAAAAAATTAAACAGCCTATCATACTTTAGAAGGTTATTGTATGTATATGTTTAAGTGGGCACTCAAAAGAAGCATTATTAAGGGTGTCCAATTTAATACGGTAGTCTAACAATGCAAAATATTGTTAAGTGGGCACCCCAAATTTCAAAGTCTAGATCCGCCAATGAATTCTCATAAATGTAACAGAGATTTCTTCATTCAAGAATCAATAGAAGAAAGCCCACCGTAACAGCACAGCATCCCAACAAAAAAATATAATTCTGATAACAGAGTCAACAAAATCCAAGAATTACACACAGCCATAAGCAGCAGTCGCTAAACTGCCAGTTACTGCTGTTGGTTCACAAGATGCACAAGGGAACTAGTTGATTTGTTACAAGACCATCTCAAAGGTATTTGGGTGACCCCACAAAGGAAATTTGGGTCTCATAATGAGGCCTTACCAAATGGTTAAGTTAAATTTAGAGGAATAAGCAGCAGCCAGATTTCTATAGCTCTACAAAATGAACTAGGAACCATATAGCGTACCTGATACAACAGTAGCTCAAAACGTGGACCTATCTCCTTCAACTCAATTGATTTTGGACCACCTTTTTTTTCATAAACATGATGCCTGCAATTGTTCATAAATTCAATAAGTGTCATCCGACCAGGATAATTCAACCTATGACGCTGAAATCCACCACTCAGTCAGATGAGGACCAATTTAATCAACATACAGAAAACCTGAGGATAAGTTTACTTCATATAAAACCATTACAAGCTCTTCCTCAGCAAGTCAGCAGCAATGGCACATCTAACTCAAACAATAATGCTTGAGGAAATTTTAATTTCCTACTATATCCCAAGATTCTTAGATAAGCCAAATTCAGCACAAATTTTTGGCACAAAGACTGAACACCGGAAGGGCTGCTCATCAAATTTTCAGCACAAAGAACAACTACATCCCTTTCTTAATTTTTCTAAATACTCCTCATTGTTCCATTCAGTGACCATTTTCAGCTTAAATTACAATTTATGAAATCTGAACCACTTCTACTTCTTTTCCAGAGTTATAAGTGGTGAACGAATTTAAAACCTTGGGTTAACGTGTATCAGTCTCTTTGAATTTCTTAATTCAAGGTACGAATGCTGCAGTGCTACATCAACCCCCCCCCCCCCAACACAAACACACACCAACTCTGCTTTACTACAGGATTTTTGGTGTATCGGATTTGAATGTGGACCTAGACCTTTTCAGAAAAGTACACGCAGTAAAATATCATTCAGTTATTGATTGATGTATCTGTTGCATGTAGCAAAGCATTTACTAGTCTATCAGTTAGTCACTTCCAAATACTGTGTTTTAGCCA
Organism: Portulaca oleracea; assembly: GCA_029582165.1. Taxonomy (NCBI): domain Eukaryota; kingdom Viridiplantae; phylum Streptophyta; class Magnoliopsida; order Caryophyllales; family Portulacaceae; genus Portulaca; species Portulaca oleracea. Next base: position 18,886,424 of record CM055869.1, read on the forward strand.
CAATGAAGGGAAGATCCATTCAAGCTTTCATAAAGCAATCCATAAACTACACTTGAAGGACATAGGGGCAAAGGTAATTAAAAACATAATACCAGACACTTGAAGGACATAGGGGCAAAGGTAATTAAAAACATAATACCAGACATTCTAAATATAATCTTGATTGGACCTATCAATTCGGGAGGGCGGGCAGGTTACGTGTCGGTTGTACAACGGGTTCGGGTAAATACGGGTCGAGTGTATTTCAGTTCGGGTGAATACGGGCGGTGTATTTCGATTTTGGGTCAAGCCAACGGGTTATGACTGCGACCTTTTTCCGCTTTTTCTTTTGACAAATTTGTCTTTAAATATTATTTTTGGTACAATCTACATAATAAAATACGATTATCTTCTTCTTCTAGTACCGATTGATTTTTGTGAACATTTCAACTTACATTAGAGAAATAACATATGAACGAGTTGCGGTTAGCCGGTTATAATTTAATGGTCATGAATTCCAATGAAAAGTCACAAAATCTAATCGATTTGGATGTAATATAAATGTTCCGGGTCAAATGGGCAGGTCGGGTTTGACCCACTAATTTGCGGGTTTTTCGTGTTCGGATCAAGAAATTAATGTTCAAAACCCAGAATTTCCGGGCAGGTTTGGGTCGGGTTTTCGGGTCAGGTCAAATATTGGCAGGTCTAATCTTGATCCCCTTCGAACACTTTTGGAAAAGTAATATCATGCAATTGCAGATAAATTCAATTGAAAGAAGCTCTACCAAACAAGCTGTTATGCACTAACCTAAATGAAACATAGTCAGATTGGTTAGCAAAAGTAATTATTCGCTTTGAGTCTGGCTTTGGCACAGGAAACAGATGCTTCAGGATTGTTGCTGTCCTTTCCCCCAGCTGTTAAAGGTCAAAATCACAAAGAGAATATCAGATTAGTCAAATTATTTAAGTTGACAACAAGGAATTACAGAACGATGCAACAAGGAGGTCAATAGAACCAGATAGTATATTCTACATCTGAGTAGTAATCCAAAGATCCTACACTTGGTGGCCGAGCCACTTAAGTAACAAGGGGGTCTATGGAGCCCATTAAAAATTACAAAATCTCTTATATATAACAATGTGTTAGGAAAAGATTATATCGATATTGAATGGACCCCATAAAAATTAATTGTTCATAGTTGGTTCTTATAAGTTACAACTCCCTCCTTTCCATATTAATTGTCATCCACACATTATTGCTTTCCCAACATACACTATGTTCTATTATATGAAAGTACTATCATTTGACTTATGACGAAAAACATTATAATAGGAGTTTAATCTAGTAATTTTTTAATAAAACATGCTACATGAAATTCTTAGTCAAAGAAGGGCAATGAAGACAATCAATATGGAATAGAGGGAGTACTTGTAAAGAACAAAAGGTTCAATCTTACAGGCCTATTAATCTTATTTTTTTCAATTTTTTCTAATAGGATATGCATATATAATAATTAATTTGATCTTTTAATTTGTACAATATGTTGATTGGATTGGATTGTATAAACTGAAATAAAATGTCTGATGAAGCCTCCACTACTTCTCTTCCATGGAGTAGTAGGTAATGAACAATTTTTAAATCACAGGTCAATTGGAACCAGTATCTCTAAATTGTAAAATTTAGGCTAAGACTGCTACATCCGACCCTTCCATACCTCAACTAGGCAGGATTTCGGAGTGTTGGTTTTGGTTTGTTGATTAAATTTTTACTTTTTTAGTAAATTATTCACATTCTTTACACTACTCTAATTTTAATTCTAAGACAACAAAGATGAAATCTTGCACATTAGATCCTTTTTTAATTGAAAATAAGTTAAGATGAAATTAATTCTAACAACGAAAATAGAGCTAGTAACTAGTAAACTTGACTTAAGTCGTGAATGAAAAATATCTAAAATGTGATTAATACAAGTAGGACCCCATAGAGATAAATTTTTGGATTCACCACTGCCTACACTCTCACCCTAGACAACCATGAAGCAAAACTTGGACTACTACATAGGAGCAAGATGGTAACAGGAATTACAGGTCCACAGCATATCCTTAATGGAGGAGCTTGGGGTGGGGTGAAAATTACTTTCCTCTTCTACTCATAAAATCCTGTGAAGAATTGCCAGAAAGCTTATAAGGAAAACACATAACGTGCAGAACGGGGTACTGCCATATGTTTGTACACAATATTTGCCAAGAGCATAATATTTTTATGGACAATTGCCCAAACAGCAGGAGAAATAATAGAATCCATTCATCTATCCATGTTATGTATCTGAGATCAATCCATGGCACGCATTTGAGAAGAATAAGAATGGCAAGGACTACTCAAAGGGAAGAGAAGATCAATAGAGGCATGGAAATCATCAGTGGATCAAAGAGCCACTTAAAGAAACATGGGTATTGTAAATGTGTAAAAGAAAGCTGCACGTCATGGTAAGACTGAAACACAATTCCAAATACAAGTGTAAGTTCTGTGCGAAAGATAACCTGAAACGTCGCGAACCAGCAATGAGAAGAAAGCTCATACAAGCCTTTTTTTTTGGGGGGGGGGGAGGGGGTGGAGGGGGGGGGAGGTAGGCATACATTGTTCACAGTCAGGGGATGTAGATTCTGATAATTAATAAGCAAACCAAAAAATTATTAAATACAAACTAAATTGAAAAACCAGATATCAAACCGAAATGTCAAGATGCCCTACTCTCAAGGATTAGACAGTAAATTCAGGAGTTTAAAAACAATATGAAATGGTATATAATGCTATCACTATCAACAAAATAAAAACATGCCACTCAAGCAATGCATACCTTGGTAGTAAAATTATTAAGAATCAGATGGGGATAAACCCCAGGCATCGTTCCAATTGAATTCTTGTCCTTAATGTCATGTCTGGTTACCTAAATATCATTAAGGGATCAGAACTGATATCCAATAGATCATGATTAGGCAAAAAAAAAAAAAGATGGGAGAAAAGAGAGGGACTCGGGCAAAAGCACGGCAACAAAATACTTACCACATTATGTAATCCAAAGTAAGCAGTTGGGCCGAAAGGTAAATGGCTAATAACTAGTCCATCTGGGACACCACGGTGCTCATGAACCAATATGACATCTGTAAACTCATGAGATCGACAAAATTCGATAATCTCATTAATAACCTGCAATAATAGCAATAAGACAAAAGGCTGAGCAAATGCTAATTTCTTAAACCAACCTTCAATAAGACCTGCGATAAATTCAAGCATCAAATGCGTGAAATACCTAAAATTACAGTATCATCATTTTGTTGAACACAAAGATACAGAGCAAGAAGAAAGAGAAAATAGAACCAAAAAAATAGCTGATACATTTGCCTTGCTCACACAAAGGACTTAAATCAGCTGAGTACATTACTTATGATAACGGCTAAATAAGCTATCTACAAATATCCGTCCATGCTCAATCTTATGGTTTTGTTTTTACCCCTTTTTTTGGGGAGGGGGGGCCGGGTATTGTTTAGTTTACAAACCAAAAAGCAGTAAATTAAATAAACATGAAACAAGATGGAAGAGCAATGAAAATCCAGTACGAAGTAACCAACCTGGCCACCTCTATTCATTCTTTCTGCATTGGGGAATACAAACTTCAGTTCCTGCAACAGCAGTATCCATCACATACACATCAAACATGAAAAAACAGAATTCAATCTATCACGTGTGAGACAAAGGAAGGTAACCACGGCCTGAACCAACCTTTGCAAACTGTGTAAGTGGTTGGCTGGGATCTCTTGACGTTGTGATAAGAATTTTTGGATCTCTCTCAGCTGCTTTGGCATATTCATCATCTATAACAGACCTAGGAACTATGTAGCAACAAGAGCATCATTACATGGTGTACAAGACTGGCAGATCATAAACACATGTACAATAAAATTCAAAGCAAAATTTCAATTTGAACAGAACAATGGCAAACAGAACAGAACTACGACATGTCAATTTGAACATGTTTAACCCATCATACTATCTCAGTTTCTCAAAGATTGGAAAACAAATCATGTCATCACAATCATAATATTTATAACTACGATGAGAACCCATCTGCACCCATTAGTAAATTACAATATTGATTTCCTCACAACACCCGACTAAAATCGTCTAAGAGGCAACAAAGAACCAAACTTTACTTGACTAAAGCAGCCTCAATAAAAACAAAAGCTAGGCTTTTCCATATACCCTCTCCTAAACCCTAAACCCTAAACAAAAAAATACTAGTAACTAAATGCTACTAACATCACAGAAGACAAAACATGCAGATAGAGCTAAAATTACATGAACTCTTCCAGAAGACACTAAAAATGGCAATTATAATATGAAATCAAAAGGGTCCAAGGTATACATACTAGCAGTATTATCATCTTCGAGATCGATTTCCCGGCGAAGTTGTGCTTCTTCATTCCTCAGTTCGGTGGGAATTGGCTTGCCCTCTACAATAAATTAATAGCATTGTAAAACATAATCACAAAAGAATCAACCAATTCCTATATCGATGAGAGGTAAGGACCTTCAAGAGCTTCTCGGATTTTGCGCTTCTTCTCATAGAGCAAACGTTCTTTGCCTTCTAAGCTTTTCCGATACAAATACTCTCTCCTCAGTCGTTGATTCCGTCTCAACATCGTTCCCAACTTTCTGCAACGATTTCCGAAGCGGCACAAGTATGAATATAAACCCTACCTATGTCAAGAGGAGGACTGCGAGTCTGCGAATGGTGAAGAGGAAGAAGGCCGACAGGAGGAGGACAATTGCAGATGCAGAAGAAGAAGAAGCGAAGCTGGAGCGAGAGGTGAGAGGTGAGAGGTCAGAGGAGCTGGGAGGCGGGAGCAATTGTAATGCAGAGGCAGTAGAATAGCAGTTTTTAGGGTTCCACAACTTAAAAATTAGAATGGGAACATGGGATATTTGATAATTAAATATATTGGACGGAAGAAATTACAATAATATCCTTACTGTTTAGATATATAATTCAATAACTTTAAGGGTATATATGTAATTTTAAACTATGTGGGGAAGGGGATGCAGGGAATTTTACCCAACGGGGGAAAGCGGGGACAAGGACGGGGAAATAATTGTCCCCGTCCCCGCACACCCGAACTCGTACCCATACCCAGCGGGTGCTGGGAATTTTCCTCAGAGCGGAACAGACCCCAGTCGGATTTGGGAATTCCCCACCCAGTTGTCATCCCTACTCCCAAGAACTGAAGTTATTATTGAATGATAGAAGAGAGTAGCAAAGGCAGAGGCAAATCGCTATTAACCACTGAAAAACCCCTGATCATCTCGAGGACCTCCACTGCTTTAAGGACCTCCACAGTAGCCGCTGACATTTTGATTCAAAGACAAATTTTGAAGAGATAAAATCAGGAAAGTTTCCTTAAATTATTTATTGTATATCTTCCTGATATTTATATATATATCCATTGATTCTAAACAGATTTATTCCTTGTAGAATCTAAATCAAATGTTGGAGATAATTGCCAAACAAAATGATTGAAAAAATCTGCCTCCTAAAGTTGGAAAGAATCAAAACTTAAAGGAAAGTTGCTGAAGGAGTCGTTGAAGAGCCAAGCATAAATAGAGAACTCATTCTCTTCACTCATTAACGATTCCAAGCAAGATAAATCGTGTGTAGAAATTTTGTGAGTAGTGAGTTGTGTAACCAGAAGGTGTGTTCTGGTGAGGACCTCAGAGTCGTGTAACTAAAGTGAAGTGACCCCACTTTAGTGAGTTCAAGTCATTCTTCCTGCCTCAATTGTGAGGCCACTGCTGCAGAAGTTCATCATGAATATCCTGCCCTTGTAAGCATCTGTTGAGGACCTCACAGTCCTTGACAGTGTCGAGTTTGTAACCTCCTCTATTTTCTAGCACTTTAAGTTTCTCAATAAAGAAGTATTATTGAGATATATAAGTGCTATTAACGTTCTTGTGTTGATTAAGTGCATAATTTTTATACAACCCTATTCACTCCCCCCCTCTCTCTAGGGTTATTTCAATTGGTATCAGAGTGGGTCCACAATTTCAAGAGTTGAACCACTCATGGAAAAGATCATGGCCGTTATCAACACAAATGAAGCTCCTCAAGGACGCTCATGGACAATAGCTCATGGAAAAGATCATATGAAGGCACAAGTCAAGTCAAGGACACCAAAGTAGATATCCTTGTCCAAAAGTACGAGGCCTTTAGAATGGGAGAAACTGAGACTATTAAAGAGATGCTCAAAAGATTCAGCAGCATCACCAACCACCTCATATCACTGGGAAAAACCTTCCCGAATGAGGAACAAGTCAGAAAGGTCCTCCGATGTCTGCCAAGAAGAAAATGGGGTCCAAAAGTCGCAGCCATTGAAGAAGCTCAAGATCTCAAGGTCCTCAAACTTGAAGAACTTATTGGGAAGTTATTAGCTCACGAGATCCAATTGAATAACCTCACATAACCAAAAGGAATTGCCCTCAAAGCAACGAGTGACTCTGATATCGAGTTAGATGAAGATGAGGAAGAAACAATGGCGATGCTAGCAAGAGGGTTCAGAAAGTTATACAAGAAAAATCCAACCTTTAGAGGCTGCCTCAATGATGGACAAAGTAAAAAGGCAAGAGGTAAGTATGTTATAAAAGAGGAATCTAACCCATTTACTTGTTATGGTTGTGGCAGCTCAGATCACCTAGTCAAAGACCGCCCTCACGCCAGAAAGAACAAGGACAGAAGAAACATGAGGCCCAAACAACATCGTAAGGCAATGCTTGAAACTTGGAGTGATAGTGATTTAAGTGACGGTAACAATGATGTTGAAGAGGTTACAAATGTCTGTCTAATGACTCAGCTAAATGAGGATCCAGAAGAGTCCTCATCTCAAGATGAGGTAAACATTGATGACCTCCTTAATCTTTCACCATTACATCTTGCTCATAAGTGTATGCATCTTTTTAAATACTCTAAGTCCTTGATAGAAAGAATCAAGCACCTTACCAACCACGTTTAAAGTCTCAGTGAGGCCATAGAAAGCCTGAACTCTCAAAATGACCTCATGTTCACAGAAAACAATAGACTATCTCTTGAGGTCAAAGACTGCTATAAAATCATCACTTAATTATCCAATGAGGCAATCCTTAATTCCCATCCTTACCAAAGCAAACCGGTCTCCACAACCCCCTCTTCTCAACCTCGGACCAAAGTTCCTACAAATACAAGAAGATCCTATCCTCTATTATGAAAGAACACAGATAATTATTGGAGATACAAGTAAAATTATAGTCATATTTTTGCAGCTGTCACTACAAAGCATTATTAACGACATAAATAACAACCTCTTAACATCCTCGCTATCGCACACTAAGGAGATTGGATTCACAGAAAATCAAAGAAATTTTTGCTTGATCATGAGCAAAACTCATAGTCACGCGACCTCCAATAAAAGGGCAAGAGGACATTTGTACGAGGGTGCACAAATAGTGGCAAATACACCTCCAAAACCGGATAAATGACTTTCTTTTACATAAGGATTGTCTTCTTCTGAACATTGGTAGAATGGATAAACAACAATTTTGAAGGAAACTTTGACATTGGATATTCCACCTGAATGGAATATTTTCCTATGGAATTGATGTATACATTAACATATTACCAATTGGAAAGAATAAGGAAAAAAGAAAATTTGAAGGACCAGTTATACATACATACATACATACATACATATGTGTGTGTAATATATATGATATACGCATTAAAACAAGACATCATAAGAAAATCCAAAACTAGAAGAAAGATTTTGGGAGGTTTAGTTTTCCAAATCTATGAATAATTTTTTTTAACAAAAATAGGGAATATTTAACTTCCACCAAGATTTGAATATAGGTGGGGAACATAAAAGTTGAGGATATCTTATACACTAATAACTTTTGTGTATAAAAATAGGTAAGAAAAAGTACATAGATATTCTAGATATACGCAGTGCCGTAAAGCATTATGTAAAAAATTAGTGTGCAAAACAGTTTATGCTAGTATGCAAAAGACCATGTATTGGTGTGCAAAGGTGTCTCTATTAGTGGGCAAAAGAGTCTATTTTAGTGTGTAAATGCACCTGTATTAGTGTGCAAAGGATTACAGTATGTGTTAGTGTACAAAGGAACATATGCAAAGGAGTCCGTACTAGCTTACAAAGAAGTATGTTTGGTGTGCAAATGAACATGTGCTGGTGTGCAAAGAGTTCGTATTGGTGTGCAAAAGAGTCTATGCGTTTGTGTTAGCATCCAAAATAGTTTGTACTGGTTTGCAAATGAGTATATGTTAGTGTGTAAAAGAGTTTGTGGTAGTGAAGTGTATACTAGTGTATAAATAAGTCTGTGTTAGTGAGCAAACAAATTCATGCTACTGCACAAAGGAGTTTATGTTGGTGTGAAAATGTGTATGTGTGAGTGTGTAAATGCGTCTGTTCTGGTCTGCGAAGTGGTTTATGTTAGTATATAAAAGAGTATGTAGTAGAGTGTGCAAAGAAGTCTATGTTATTCATTTTTTAAAATTTTTGATTGTTTAATACTAATGGGAAAAAGGTAAAAAGGAAATTAAAATGATATATAAATAAAATTAAAAATGATCAAAAAATAAAAGTCATGCTAAAAAATAAAATGAAGAAAAAAAGAATAGAAGGATACAAAGTGTTTAGATGGAAACAAAAAGGAGAAAATAAATACCTTTTAAAAAAGGAGACTTACTAATGGGAAAATGCAAAAATAAAATTAAAATGATATATTATAAAACTAAAAATAATAAATAAATAAAAACGTGCTAAACAATAAAATGGAGAAAAAAAGAAGAAGAAAAGAATGAAAGATGCAAAGTGTTTAGATGGAAACAACAGGGAGAAAATAAATAGATTTGAAAAAGATAGAGGCAAAGAATCGAACTTGCAATCTATGTGATCATAATGAGAAACTGCGAGTCTGCGAGCTACACACTGTGAGACTGTGACACACAGGTGTCAAGAGCTCTTCGAACAAATAATATAAGGCCCCATTTTTAAATTGATAACTCTTTTTAATCTAATCCAATTCAAATATTTTACAATTTCAAAAAGAAAAATCCTCTCTAAAAACACAATTTTAAAAAAAAATCAGGTTTTTTACATTTTGGACTCTGAACTTTAAGGGTATTTATATTCTGAACCATTGGTTTTCAACTTTAACTTTTTGGACCCTAAAATTTGTAGGCTGAAAAAAGGACCTTAAAGTTTGTGGGCTGAAGAAAAAGGCCCATATCTCATTTTTTATTTTCCTCCCATGTTTGAATTTATGTCCCGATTGACGTCAAACTTCATGACTATGGTTAAAACTAATATTGAAGTTATAATACACATTTCTTATTCATGTCGGGGCTACTTAGACTCTTGAGTACATGGTTTTAAGTAACTCCAACATGAATAAAAGAGGTTTATTATAACTTTAATATCGGTTTTAACCTTAGTCTTGAAGTTTGATGCCAATCGGGAGAGAAATTCAAACATGGAAAGAAAAAGAAAAACGGGAAACAGACTTTTTTTCCACCTCACAAACTTCACGGTCCTTTTTTTTCAGCCTACAAACTTTAGGGTCCAAAAAGTTAAAGTTGAAAACCAAGGGTTCAGAATATAAATACCCTTAAAATTCAGAGTTCAAAATGCAAAAAACCCTATAACATCATAATTTATCTAATTCAATCCATCCGAACCTCATTTTATCCAATCCAAAGAACATGGCCTTAAATTGTTTATGATTCTAGATGTGGGAGGAGTGACGCAACATGTATTCCCACGGGCAAGCCCAACACTTAGAAAGGGGTCTGATCAAGCAAAGCAATACTCTTTTCAATGGCTCCTTGGTGATGAGCGAGAAGCTACACACAGTTTTAGCTGTGAAAACTGTGATGGAGCCTGGTGCAAAAAATCCTTGGCAGGAGGGTTTTCTTGGGTTCTAACAGAAGGAAGCTGCTGGAAAGAAGAATTCTCAAAGGTTGCCTTTGGGACCTCAGGCATACATATGGAATTAGAAGCGGTGGAGAACGCACTACAACGTGGTACAGAGCTGGGATATAGGTCTATAGAGATCCAGACAGACTCCAAGCTGGTAGTCGATATGTTCAGGAGCCAGCAAGGAATACCTATTGAGTGCCATAGTATCATGCTGAATTGTCGTAGACTTTTACTTTCTTTCTATGTTTGTATTATTAAGAAGGTAGATCGGGACAAGGTGAAGAAAACACACACCCTTGCCACTAGAACAAGAAGGAGAGCTCTTTCGTAACCGACTAATTCGATTGTTGTGGGGTTTTATGCTTGTGTTAATCTGTCTTATTGCCAAAAAAAATTGTATTCCCGCGGGAGAATGTAATCAATTTCGCATCACACCAGCAAGCATTGGACAAGTGGACAACAATGACAATTTTTGCTTATAAACGTGGTATGAAAGGAAATTATGTAGGGTCACTTTTTCAAAAAATAAAAATAAAAATAAAATTGTAAATCTTTTCAAGAAGTTGTCATTGCCTAAATTCACGTCCAGGGGATATTGTTTTAATTTTTCTAATTGGTTGATTTTCCTAATTTAAAAGTGGTTTTAGTGAGTATATGGTGGTTTTAATACAAAACATTGGATGAAAGATATGTGGTCGAGATTGTTCGGATTATTTCTTCTCACATTCTCATAGAAATATATTTCTAACAAAATGCATATTCTAATTTAATACTGGCCATTATTAATTTTAAAAATATATCCGAATCTATTATCTATAATCTATAATCTATAACATTTAAACGATGGAAATGTCTGCAGTATAGCAAGCTACAGTGCCCCTCCTTCCAGCCTTCAATTGCCCATTTGAAATCTGTGAGAAAACAAATAAGAAACAAGGCCACAACATAAAGGCACAATTATCATTTCCTTTTCCATCTTCCATTTTCCTTTTTTCCTTTTACTTTTTTTCTCATTTATTTATTTTTATTTGGGTATCAGGGATAAGATGAATACACCCATTGCATTTTATGTCCTATTTTCCAAGTCATTTATTTACATTTTATTAGTAAACTACTTATCAAAATTTTATTTTTAATTTTTAATTAATTTAAATTGAAGCTCTCCACTTTTCTTTTTTTATTTTCTAAATTAACAAGTTAATTATATGCTAAAAGTTTTAGTTGAAACATACCAAAACCTATAAAAACTTTAGCAATTTGATTGTGTCCAACATTTCATGTCTTTTATTTTCATCTTATTAGTGGATTGCTCATCAAGGATTTTATTTTTAATTTTTAATTTACTTAAATTGAAACTCTCCACTCTTCTTTTTATAAAAATTTAAAAGTTAATTACATGCTATAAAATTTGGTTGAAACATAATCAAAACATGTAAAAACAATACTTTAGCAATTTATTGTAGTCTTGTTTTTTCTTTGTAACTCTTTTTTTTATTTTAAAAAAAATTCTTTCTATGGTATCTATTTTTTTTATTTCCTTTCTTAGTAGTTTTGGTTGAAAATAAAATGTAAAAATTACTGCATTTTAAAGTTTGGAAATAAATAACCTAGCTTTTTGGAGCTATTAGACAATTATACCACTATTTTATTCTTTTTAATTTCCTTTCTTGGCATTTTGGAGGGAAATAAAATATATTGTATTATAAATCTCAAAAAGAAAATTCTAACATTATTTTTAAGCTATTAAATGAAAATATAGCTTTATTTTTTTGTACATAAAAAATCTGTAGTTGTTAAATTTTTACAAACTTTTACTTATTTCTTTTAGATATTTAGTCGCAAAAAAACTAGTTTGAAAGGTGAGTTAACATTCACATGAAAAAAATCACTATCCAACACAACTATTTTGACTATGTACATTTATATGAGCAATTTTCAGGTGGACTAAATCATGGGCTATAGTATAATATAAAGATCATTACATTACAAGCTACACGAACAACCTTCGCTAAGTACAAAACTTCATTAAATAGAATGTTGTACATAATTTTAGAAAATTCTTTAATAAAAAGAAAACAAATGTTACAAAATTATTGTTAGAAAAGGAATATTTAGGAATACTACCAAATTAATGTAAATAAAATAGTTGGTCTCATACTTATAACATATTCTAATTTATTTAATTTTGTATACTCTCAAGCCCATAACACACAAAACGATGGTAATTTATAAATGACCATGCGTAACGCACTTGGCTAATTCGTGACCATCCACTTACATAAGTGAAAATAATTTACATAGAGTCATGAACAGTCCACTTGACTTGTATTCGTCTTCCATGTCTACTTTTTATTTATAATTTATTTAAATATTTTATTAAAAGGTTATATTATTGAAATTTTATGATAATATTTTATAAAATAAATTTTATTAACAATAATTTTATATAAAGTGGGGAAAATGAGCATATTGAGATGATTAAATGGTGGTGAATGATGATGAAAAGAAGCAGTTCAAGTAGGAGCAACAATGGCGGAAATGTTCAGTTTTTTTGTTTTTTTGTTTTTAGTTTGGATCGTCCTCTTTCTTGTTCACTACTAGCTCTGTAATATTTTGTTTCCTTTTCTTTTTTGTGTATAAGTAACGAGGTTGAGGAAGATAATAGATAGAGGGGGGAGGAGGGGGACACGACATGGTGATAATTTGAGTTGCGGACAAAGCAGCGAAAGCGAGGCCAATCCCCGCTCCCCAAACTCGTCTCCATTCCTGTCCCCATCCCCGCTTCGGGGAATGATCCTTACCCCATCCCCATCCCCATCCCCATCCCCGCAGATGCCCCATCCCCAACGGGGATCCAACGAAATTTTTTTAAAGCTATCTAAAATCTAACCAAATTTTAATTGGACCCGGTTTTTAACCTGTTCAAAATACAACGTATTTAACTTGCTCAAACAATAATACATCAAAATCAAACAATAATACATCAACCAGTGTTATTCGGGAAAATAAAAATACAATAATACATCCTTCTCAAGTGTGATTCGGAAAAAAATTACTACTTTATCCTTGCTATTTATATATATATATTGAATTAGAACAAAGATTATTTGGTAATTTTAAAATTTTCAGGGACGGGGATTCGGGGATGAGGACGGGGAATTTTCCCCGGCGGGGAAAATGGGGACGGGGATGGAGAAAATTTTGTCCCCATCCCCGTATCGTCCCCGAGCGGATTTTGAAAAATTGTCCCCGTCCCCGTCCCCATCCCCAATTATGTGTTTTGGCCCACGCCAAAAACATCCCAAGAGGTCCAATACATTTTCAAGAATGAAAAGCGAGCTATGGAGGAAAGATTGAGCATAGAGGCCATAGGCCTATCCATATTGTGTGCTCATTATGGCAAGAGGACGTCCAAACGTCCTAGGAAGATCAAGTCCACGTCAAAAGGGCCCAAGTGCAAGTCCAAGATGTACTTTCCATCTTTAGCAGCTTGTACTTTCCCTTTTAGAATTTCACATTTTTTATCTTTCGTAGTTATAGCTCATATTTGATGTTCTTACTTAGTAGTAGTAAGTTTTATATTATCGTCTTATTGTTTTGAGTCATGTAAGATGCCAAGTGAGCTATAAACTTGGACATCAAGTCATAGGAGTCTAGAATCGTCTAGAATAGTCTAGAATGTTCTAGAAGGTTCTAGTAGAGTGTGTGTGACGTGTGGAGGTTAGCTTTGGCGCCAAGATTGATTATCCTAGCTTAGGTTGGCTATCTTGTAACTAATCCCTCTTGGATTAGGAAAGTCAAGTCCTAGAAGGATTGATATTGATGTAACCAACTCCCCATAGGATAAGGAATACTAAACCAAGGAGGTAAAGGAAGAGTAGGCGTCACTCTAGGAGGAGGAGAAGGCTTGCACGCCAATCTAGTCCACCTCCTTAGTCTTCTAGCCGTCATATGAGTCTCCCTTAAGGAGGTTAGGAGTAACCTATAAATAGCTTAAGCTTGTAATCGTTTCAAGGCATCCAACTTTGAATTATGAATATATCCAAGCTTTTAGCTTACCCCTTGAGTGTTTCGTGAGAACTTCGTTGATCTCTTCTATTGTATCTTGGTTTGGCAACCAAGTGGTGAGGAAGAGCTTGATCCCTAAACCTAAAAGGTGTTTCTGTAACTAGGTTGAAGGTCAAGTAGCCTTAGGGTTTCTTTCTTGTGGTGTTTCTGTATCAAGATAGATCCCTTGAACTATCTTGTTACTCCTTTTCTATCTATCTTAGTTAGAAAACCTTAAAGCTATCAACTCTATCAAATTCCCCCTCTCAAACGTCATCCCTTTCCCCCCAAAACCCTAGCTCACGTCAACTCTCCCTCCCTCTCCTAAATCAACGTCCCTCCCTCTCTCTCTCTCAAATCTCTCTCAAATCAATCCTCCCCTCCACAAAGGCCTCACTCCAATTCCCAAACAACCATTCTAATTTCGTCCATCTCCATCTCTCAAAATCCACAAAGATCCCTCCTTTCTCAAACCCTAATCCCTAATCCCCCACAAAGAATTCAAACCCCACAAAATAGCCTCTTTCACGTGAATCAGCCCTCTCCCTATTCCTCTTTTCACGTGGTACATCCCATATTGTGATTGGTTGCGCGTCCTTCTATGATGTGTAATTGATCAAACCCTAGTCTTGATCCCATTATACATCACTCAATCGGGGTGTGGATTTTTCCCTAGAGCGGGGCAGGGCCCCAACGGGTTCGGGGATTCCCCGCCCCATTGCCATCCCTAAATTGATTTGTCATAATGAAGAATAGTCAAACATAAAAAAACACCACATAAAATATCTGTACATGTGTCACATTGTTTTGATCATTCATTTTTTATTTAATAAAAATTATTAAATATATTTTTCTAATATTTATAAAACTCTTAAAATTGTGTATGTGTGCACAAAGTTCTAACACTCTTGTGTATTTCTTTTGTTGGGAGGAGGGGGACGGGGTGTTTCATACATCATTGATACATACCTCCTAATCTGTTATTGTCTTTTATAACTTTGTTAATATAATATCGAATAATACTGATGAAGATAATATTATATTTTTTAATATAAAAATGATACATAATTGATACATACCTCCTAATTGGTTATTGTCTTTTATAACTTTGTTAATATGAAATTGAATATTGATGAAGATAATGTTATTGTAACGCCCTAGAAATTCAATTCTAAACTTAACGGTCAAAGTCAAACGTTGACTAACATTAACAGCAGAAGTCTCTTTTTTTTTTGGGCGTTACTGCCGTATCTCCGAAGGAGTACAAGGCAAAAAAGGAAAACTAACTAGTCATTAATTTCTTCAATTTTATAAACAAAAGAACTTTCAAATTCTAGAGTGACATAAACTAAACATTATTAACTTCAACTCTAAAACATAAACTAAATTTATTCTAAAACTAACTTCGTCGTCCTCACTGCTAGTTCCCATCCCATCACAGAACTCTTCACCTGAAAAGAAAACATTTAAAAACATGAGGAGGACTCAATAATGTCTACCCCTAACTGTTAAAACAATTTAAAATCCGTTTCAATTCATTTTTGGAGGAGAAGTGAACAAGTCAAATATTTTCATAAACTGTTTTCTTTCCCAACCAACCAAACCATCTTTCAGAATTATTAAGCGGGCGGACCTTGATTATTTGGCCCTCGAAGTCCAAGACTTCACAATAATCAAATCAAAATCTCATCACAATCTCAATCTCAATATCAATCTCAATAATTCACAATCTCAATCATACGGATGGCCATCCATTTCACACATGTGCATCAGGCATCCCTGATCTCTTGACAACCCCCCTACAGGATGCCGAGAACCTGGTCTTCGGGGGCGTTGCCCGAACCCGCATTTACGTCACGTTGGAATTATTAATCAGGTTTAATAACAGAGCTTTCCGATCCCATCCAATCCAAACCCAAATTTCCAAAACCATTTCCAAATCACACATAAACGACTGTCCATATTTTTCCAACTAAAAAAACATAATCAACATCCAAAATAGACAACCAAAGTTCACCATAAAATCCCTTCGGGATGCAAACTGCAAAATAACTTAAAATCAATTAAAACAATTAAAGTACACCCCAGCGGGATTTAAGACATAGACATTACCTGACAATCTTCACTTCACTTAACTTCACTTCACTTCAAAGAACACGCTTGAGCTCACTAAACGACGCGGTCTAGATCGTGCGCAAGGGCTTGTTGGGCAAAAACGGGTGGCGGTCGGAGCTCCGGTGGTGTCGTGGGCGGCGGGTGTGTCGGGGTGGTCGTCGGACGGTCCAGGCTGTAACAACCCGCCCCAAAATCAAGATTATTTACGTACTAACCATAGTAATTACCTAAATCACATTATAAATTTTTCGCGTTTACCTTTATTTATTTATTGGTTTATTTGTTTATTTATTATTATCGGTGATAAGTCTCATGCAGGAGATGGCTAAGGTGTCGAATTATCGGCTTAAAAATTTACTTTACATACCCATTCAAAGAGTTAAAGTGTTTCAGGTTATACGTTTCACGTTATAAATTTATTTACCGAGAATCGGCTAATATTTTTTTTTACGTCCCGATTTATATATATATATATATATTTTACTATCCCGATCTTCATTTATTATATTTTATTCCTTTACATAAATTTAAGAAGTAATCTTTCCACTTTATTATTTTAATTCAATTACCATTGTATTTTATTTTATGTTACCCAATTATTACCAATATATCTTATTTCCTACAAAAACCCAATATGTCAAGTTACTACAACAATTACAATATATTTTATCCTATTGTTATCCTCTTATTTTATTTTAATTCAGGTCTTATTTTAATTATTATTAGTATTAGTTAATTAGATGGTAGTATATATGTGTATTAGTTAGGGGGAGGCTTAAGTCATTTTCATTTCACTCTCAAATTAGACAACTTACCAAGGCTCCCATCCTCCTCCCTCTCCCTCCATTCGGCCGGCCACCACCAGCAGCCCAGCCGCCGTTTTCCGGCCATTTTCCGGCCAGCCGCCAGCCACGGCCACGTGCACCACCCCTTCCTCTCTTGTGTTTTCATCCATTTTTTTAACCCAAGGGTAATCTCTCAAACCCCAATTTCAAATCTTTTATGCCCTAATCTGAAAATTCATGTTATATATATGTTTCTTTTATAAATTCCATCTCTTTTACTCTCTTTATTCATGAATTCAAGTATATAATTGTATTGGTTAAGTTAGGGTTAAGTTTTGAAGTACATGCATGTTGATTTCTAAGTGTTTTGTGAGGTTTAGAGTTGAATTCATGGTGGATGATGAATTAGTGTTGATGCATGTGGATTTCTTGAGAGTTTCTAAGTGTTTAAGGGCTGAGTTTATGTTGTGAAATTATAAATTAAGTGTTATCATGTTTAATTTGGGTGAATTAATGAAATTGTTATGCAAGAGTTCAAGAACATGTTTATTATGTTGAGTTTATGCTTAATTCATGAATGCATGTGGGTTTTAAGGCCTTTGATGAAGAGATTTTCATGGTTTATATTCTGGAAATATAGTGTATTAAGGTTAGATGAAGTTTGGTTATGTTTTAATATGATTAAGAGTGGAAAAATCCAATTAAAAGATGGGTTTTTGAGTGTTTTAAGCTGCTGTTTCGGTTCTGGAATTTTACAGATTTATAAAAGTGGGATTTTTGCCCAAAATTCTACTCCATTGGATAGCTTAAGGTTTTAGCAAACCATAGGCTTTGGAATTTCAAATTTCCGACATGCATAGCCCGAGTTACGACCAAAACCGTAACCTCACGATTTTATATACGAATTTCTGAGTCAGTGTTTTGAGGGCTGTTTTTCGTCCCTTTGGAGACCTCTTTGGTTTTTGTGGTAAACATGAAAGTTTTAGGCCATGCTGCAAGATTTCCGGAAAGGTATAGTTCATAGTCATCCGATATCGGGAGCGTGAGTTACGATCCCGGGAAACCGGGCTGTCCAGAACAACATTCTGCTCAAATTAACCTTTGTGAACTAATGTCTTTTGGGCCTCAAACCAACCCAATAAGGGGTTCTAGGTATAAATGTGTCATTGTTATATTTTTTAATTATAGAGTTATGTGTTTAAGGCTAAGAGTACCATTTTTGGAGTCCTAAGTAAGTCTTAAGAATACCTTTCAAGAGCTAGTATGTTTAAGTAATGTATTGTGACTCTCATATTTCTTTAAGTATCATGTTCAATATCTTTGCTCTAGCTAAAAGTTCCTTCTAGCTTGATAACCTCCAATGTCTAATTCAATTCATTCCTCATTTCATAATTCATTAATCCAAGCTTGCTTTTATTCACATTTGGACGTGTATATCTTGCTCCATTTCGCCATTTCATTCGATATCGTATTATCAAACCATATTTGAACTCGTTATCTCGCATCCTAGCTTCCAATTTATAATTACCTATTCATCATCAATTCAAGCTAATTGTCCTAAGTTCAAGCCCTTTTATTTGAATCACCTTCTACGTCATATTTCTCGTGATTTTCCGACAGAAAACTCCAAAGTTTTATGTGCATACTAGGGCCCCATTTGGGGCCCTTCCACTCATTTTTAGCTTCGGTTACATTGACAAAGTTGTAGATTATGTTTTTTTTCCTATTCCGGGATGTACTCTTTTACTTCGTTTCAATTTTCCTGACTCAAGTTATGCTTTAAACTCTATTTTACTAAACCTGAATTTTTTTCTTCCTAAAGTTAATTCATTTATATTACTAAGTTTCTAAACTTATAAGTCTAATTTAGAACCCTATTCGGTTCTTCATTTCTATTTATTCTCATCTTAGTTGACAAACTTCCAAAGCCATCTCCAAGCCGAAACTAAGATCTTTAGCGTCCCAAGGTACGCAAATTGTCCAGCTTTTACGATCTAAGTTATATTCATGATTCATTCAATTTATGACATGTCAAACTTTATGTTTTATGATATCATTATGTTCGAAAGTGGACCCATTTTATGTATTCTATGTTTATGTTTTAGCTAGTTACGTGAAGTGCTAGCCTTTTAGATGCTCCTGATCAGAGTGTCCTAGACTGCACGGCGATCACGAAGCGAAACCCAATCCAAATCTAGATCGATTTGGGCATGCGTGTGTGTGAGGTGCTTCCACCGATCATAAGGGTTCCACATATTTTCTATATACCTCTATTCTATGTTATTCATGTTTATGTTTTATGCACATCTTTGCAAGTTATCGTTTTATCCCCTTTTCCCGTTTTCAAAATGAATTTAAATGTCGGCACTAAAACCGTTTTCGAACGGTTTACGTCTTTGGAGGTTTACGTCTTGAGTGTTTCCCACTCACTTTTGCGATGTTTTATGGTTTTGTTTTTAGGAGGCTCGAGCTCCCAAGGCAAGGACAAGTCGGTTCAAAGTAATTCAGTATCAAGGTAGTTCTCTAAGGAAATCACCGGTTAGCAAGGGCGAGCAGGATTTTGGAAGTCGTTTAGTTGTTAAGCTATGTTTAAGTTTATGTAGTTTATCCAAAGGTTGTATAAGTTTTATATATGAAGGTTTTTAAGCTAGTAAGTTATCTTGTGGTTTTGGAAGTTTCTTTAGTGTTGTTGCCTTGTCTCTTTTGGGAGGCAGCGGTAATGCTCGACCTAAGGTGTTCATTGCGCTAATCACGAGTTTGGGATTCTAAGTATAGTCTTAATCTTGTGATTAAGGTTGGGCGTTACGGCGGCGTCGACTAGTCGCGATGGTGGCGGAGTTCGAGGCGTGGCGACCATAGCGGCGGCAACCTTTCGCGTGCAGGCGTCGCGGTGGTTTCCGGCAATCGCAAGGCGGTGTCCGGTGGTCGTGGGTGGTCGCGTGGTGCGGCGACGGCGTCAGTGATGGCCTGCTATGTCCTCGGCGGCGGTGGTTTCGCACAGCAACACCAACGGAGGGTGAGAAAGGGAGAGAGATCGACGAAAATAGTGAGATGTGGTTCGCGGTGGTGGCGGCCGTTTCTGTGAGATCGTGGTGGTCGGATGGTGGACGGCAGGCAGTTGGGCGGCAGTTATCGAAGAGAGGATGAGAGTGAGAGAGCTATTAGGGTTAGGGTGTAGTTTGTAGGTTTTCTAATATTACTATATATGCTAAGAAAGGCTAATTATGATAAAATAAATACAAAAATATAATAAATAAAATCTGCTACTAATAATAGTAATAGGGAAATTATTTAATTTTTAATTTTCTAAAATATAATAATCACAAAATAAATTAAAGGAATTAGACACATAATTCATAAAAAATAAAAGGATCACATAAAATCATATAATATTAATCAAATAAAATTACCAAATTACCCTTACTCCCATGCACATAGGAAATGACTAAAATATCCTTGTTAGTCCCTCTACGGTCCTACGAGCTCAAGTGTTAGCATAATAATCGCCACTAAAATCTCAAAATTTGACGGAGTCAACTTAATTAACTAACGACATCACGGTCAACGCTTTCGAATTTTTTCGAGGTTTTACATCATTACCCCCTTAAAAGAAGTTTCGTCCTCGAAACTTAATCTCAACACCAATGGTCTTCAAGACGGAGCTAACGGTGGCTTTACCCAAAACTCAGGGTTTTACATCATTACCATCTTCAAAAGAGTTTCGTCCTCGAAACTCAACATATTTTATGCTTGGATTGGTGTGGCTACCTTGATCTCATATCCTCCTTGTCTTTCCAATGGCTTTTGTTGTGACATGGTCCTTCCATCACACTTTTGACTAGATGGACAAACTTTGTTCCAGGATGCTTCTCTCTTCAATCTAGAATCTCCAGCAGCTACTCCTCGTAGGTCGGATCTTCTCTCCGCCTCTGAACCCTCTTCAGAGGCTTCTTCTTTTTCCAGGCCCTCCTCAAGGCTCTATTTCATACCCTCTTCGGGGTTTAGGTCCTTTAGAGAAGCTAGAGATGGTTATTCATAGCAAGGCGGTGGTATTCCATCCGAAAGATGTCAAAAACAATAAACATGCACCGGCAACACGGAAGAAGCAAAGGGACACACATTCCATTCGCATCCACCCTAGGAGAGGGGTCTCATGCATATACCATCTTAGCACAAGATCCTCGCATTGTAAAATGTCGAATAATCTCACTTGAGCCCTTAAGAAATCACGAAAAACAATCAATATCAAGCAATTATAGGACAAGTACTTCCCCATCGCATGCCAATGTGAATAAAAAGCTCCTCCAAGGTACTACTTTATCACTCTAGCAAGCACTCGTTAATTTGTAGCATGTTATAGCTCCTTAACTATCCCACATGGGAATCCCAAATCCCTATGACCAACTGTTCCAACTAGGATACCGAACCCTTACAACTGAATTCCTTCCACTGGGATATTAATCTCTACCACTAACTAATTCAACCAGACATCAATTTCCCACGGCCAAAATATTTCCGACTAGGGTGTCAAATCTCTGATGGTTCCAAATTTGCGCAATCACTTCGCAACTTGCACTAATATCACAAATGCCCTATCCTAACTCAACAACAAATACTATCAACCATTGCATGACCACAAGATTGAAATTATAATCACACCACTCGTCACATTCATAACTTCAATGACCTGATTAATACTGCTCTGATATCCTAATAAGTATCGTAACCAAAAATCTTGCTCAACTCAACTTCAACTTACAAGTAGTGAGTTCACCTTAATACTCCCAACAAAAGAAAGCCGATGTTACTTTGCTTTATAGAATGCCTTCCACTTAGTATCTCATTCAAACCAAATTCAACTCAAAATTTCACACAAAACTTTCATTCACCTATACAACTCCACTCAAGTCCTAACTTGCATTTTCCTCAAAAGTATCCCTTACTTAAGGCCCCGACGCAAAAGAATCAAATATAATCCCATATTCATATGCCTCTATTTAACCCCAATAACAAAAGATCCAATAAAAAAAATCAACCCCACTTTAGAATTTCGACATAATTTCTCAACCCACTAGTCCGCAAAAATCCCAAAATTCTCCCTAGACCAAAAATGGGTAGTAGCGAACAATTACCCCATGTACGTCGCACTCAAAATACTTAAAAGTAATCATGCTAAGATAATTTCTCGTATTCCTGGATATTCTGTATCCCTAGCTAACCCCAACATCGTAGCCTACCCGCCAATATAGAAAAAAAATAATTAAACACCTTACTAAGCTGCACGTAAAAAGGGTTTGAAAGAGATATATGAGCGGCTCGCTCAACATACTAAAGATAATCAATAACAAACTTATCAGTATAAAATAACATAATCCGACCCTCAGCCCACACTCAAAACCTCAATACCTGAACACCCAAATTATATTCGAGCCTTAGCTCGAAGTCTCATACTCGCTATTCAAGTCAAATTTAAGCATATGATAGCCTAAAAATCTTAATTCGTCTCCACTCTTCATCATAAAATCAAGGCTTTTGCTTTTTTTTTTCCCTTAAAAGTGATCCTCTAAACCAAAGGCCTCAACCAAACTAGATGCAACCCCATATTACTCTGAAGCCCTTCCTCTAACCCCCATACCCGAACGAAAGGTCGGTGTTAACCTGTTTTACTAGAAGTCTCCAATTATCTCAATACCTAAAACCAAGTTTCCTATAGTTACCCGCATGACCTTCACCTCAACCATCTACTTCAGAATCAATCTTTATCCCCATTATTGCTTCAAAGGTATCACTTTAAACTTGAACCCTCCATAGAACCGCACATAATCCCAATCATTACCTCGAGATCGCCTGCTCAACCTAATCACCAAGAAGGATCCTACTCCAAACCCTATTTTGCCCTTTGTCCTACCAAACACTCTCTTAATTCCCTATTCAAGGTCAAGTCCAATTTCATCTCACAATCACACATGTTGTGACGATCAATTACACCATACACCCTAGCTCAAAAATAAATAAATAAATACTTAGGGGTAGCCTTATCATGTCACCTCCTTATATTTCTCATCATCCTTTCTTCTCATCTAACCGAAGCCAACATAGCCAATATGATAGTACCTTAAAGGCCCAATTCCAAACTTCATCTCATTAAGCCAATAACATAGGGATAACAACACTTGACAACTCCAACGAACATTTTAACCTCAACTACATAACATTATACTCATCACAATAGTGTCAATTTCATGCAAAACATCTTCCCATACGAGCAAAATAAATCAAGATATATGTTGAACATAAGCATAATTGTAAGGCATAGAGAATCAATCAAACCAATGCAACCCAACCCACCTAAATTCACACTCCGATTTAGCTTCCTAAGTTATAACTAAAACCTAATAGACACTTAGGAGCTACTAGGTCACAACCCAGAGCTCTGATACCATTCTGTAACGTCCTGGAAATTCAATTCTAAACTAAACGGTCAAAGTCAAACGTTGACTAACATTAACAGCGGAAGTCTTTTTTTTTTTGGGCGTTACTGCCGTATCCCCGAAGGAATACAAGGCAAGAAAGGAAAACTAACTAGTCATTAATTTCTTCAATTTTATAAACAAAAGAACTTTCAAATTCTAGAGTGACATAAACTAAACATTACTAACTTCAACTCTAAAACATAAACTAAACTTATTCTCAAACTAATTTCGTCGTCCTCACTGCTAGTTCCGATCCCATCACAGAACTCTTCACCTGAAAAGAAAACATTTAAAAACATGAGGAGGACTCAATAATGTCTACCCTTAACTGTTAAAACAATTTAAAATCCGTTTCAATTCATTTTTGGGGGAGAACTGAACAAGTCAAATCTTTTCATAAACTGTTTTCTTTCCCAACAAACCAAACCATCTTTCAGAATTATTAAGCGGGCGAACCTTGCTTATTTGGCCCTCGAAGTCCAAGACTTCACAATAATCAAATCACAATCTCAATCTCAATATCAATCTCAATAATTCACAATCTCAATCATACGGATGGCCATCCATTTGACACACGTGCATAAAACTAACCCCGGGAAAGTAGCACCTATTAGGCATCCCTGATCTCTTGACAACCCCCCTACAGGATGTCGAGAACTTGGTCTTCGGGGGCGTTGCCCGAACCCGCATTTACGTCACGTTGGAATTATTAATCAGGTTTAATAACAGAGCTTTCCGATCCCATCCAATCCAAACCCAAATTTCCAAAACCATTTCCAAATCACACATAAACGATTGTCCACATTTTTCCAACTAAAAAAAACATAATCAACATCCAAAATAGACAACCAAAATTAACCATAAAATCCCTTCGGGATGCAAAATGCAAAATAACTTAAAATCAATTAAAACAATTAAAGTGCACCCCAGCGGGATTTTGGACATAGACACTACCTGACAATCTTCACTTCACTCCACTTCACTTCAAAGAACACGCTTGAGCTCACTAAACGACGCGGTCCAGATCGTGCGCAAGGGCTTGTTGGGCAAAAATGGGCGGCGGTCAGAGCTCCGGTGGTGTCGTGGGCGGCGGGTGTGTCGGGGTGGTCGTCGGACGGTCCAGGCGGCGTCGACTAGTCGCAGTGGTGGCCGGAGTTCGGCGGCGTGCGACCATAATCTTTTCCTTTCGCGTGCAGCGGTGGTTTCCAGCAATCGCAAGGCGGTGTCCGGTGGTCGTGGGTGGTCGCGGGGTGCGGCGACGACGTCGGTGATGGCCTGCTATGTCCTCGGCGGCGGTGGTTTCGCACAACAACACCAACGGAGGGTGAGAAAGGGAGAGAGACGAAAATAGAGAGATGTGGTTCGCGGTAGTTTGCGGCGGTGGTGGCGGCTGTTTCCGGGAGATCGTGGTGGTCGGATGGTGGACGGCAGGCAGTTAGGCGGCAGTTATCGAAGAGAGGATGAGAGTGAGAGAGCTATTAGGGTTAGGGTGTACTTTTCAGCGTTGCATGATTTCTATATTTTCTGATATGATTGAGCAATGCATTGAAGTGTTCATGGATGACTTTTCTGTGTTTGGTTCCTCATTTGATGACTGTTTGGCTAATCTGACTAAGGTATTAGAAAGATGTAGGGAGAAAAATCTAACTCTAAACTGGGAGAAATGCCATTTTATGGTGAAAAAGGGAATAGTTCTAGGGCATATAATTTCACAAGAAGGGATTGAAGTTGATAAAGCTAAAGTTGATTTGATTTCCAATCTTCCCCCTCCCACTAGTGTGAAAGACGTTAGGTCATTTTTAGGGCATGCAGGATTTTATAGAAGGTTTATCCAGGACTTTAGTGAAATTGCTAGACCCTTGACCAATCTTTTAGCTAAGGATGTGCCTTTTAACTTCTCAGAAGAGTGTATAAAGGCATTTACTCGGCTGAAGGAGGCCCTAACTTCTGCCCCTATCCTCCACCCTCCCATCTGGGGAGAGCCCTTTGAACTGATGTGTGATGCTTCTGACTTTGCTGTAGGGGTTGTTTTAGGACAACGTATGGATAGGAAACCCCATGTCATATACTATGCTAGCCATACCCTAAATGCGGCCCAATTGAACTACACTGTGACTGAGAAAGAATTTTTGGCGGTTGTGTTTGCTTTTGAAAAGTTTCGTCCTTACTTGATTGGCTCTCGTGTGATTGTTTATACTGACCATGCTGCACTGAAACACCTTCTCTCCAAGAAGGATGCGAAGCCTAGACTGCTTAGGTGGATTTTGCTTCTACAAGAATTTGATTGTGAGATTCGGGATAGAAAGGTTACGAGAACACAGTCGCAGATCACTTATCCCGAATCGTTGTTGAACATAAGAGTGAGTCCCCTATTTCTGAGTGCTTCCCTGATGAGCAACTACTCATGGTCCAATCTGAACCATGGTATGCTGATATTGTCAATTACCTAGTTACTGGTGAGTTACCCTTAGGCTGGAGTAAGCATGACAAGGACAAGTTCTTTTCTTTGGTGAAATTTTTCTATTGGGATGACCCTTACTTGTTTAAGTATTGTTCAGACCAGATCTTTAGGAGATGTATCCCTGATAATGAGATTAGGAGTGTCTTGTCATTTTGTCATGACCAAGCTTGTGGAGGACATTTTAGTGGGAAGAAAACAGCTGCCAAAGTCCTTTAGTGTGGTTTATACTGGCCTACTTTGTTTAAGGATGCCCATTTGTACTGCAAGAGTTGCCCTAGGTGTCAACAGACTGGGAAAATCAGTAGGAGAGACATGATGCCCCTTAACCCAATTATTGGGGTTGAGATCTTTGATGTTTGGGGGATTGACTTTATGGGACCGTTTCCTTCTTCTTTTGGGAATAAGTATATTCTTTTGGCTGTGGACTATGTGTCCAAGTGGATAGAGGCAGTGCCAACCAGGTCAACTGAGACCAGAGTAGTTTTGAAGTTCCTTAGGGAAAACATTTTTGCGAGGTATGGCATGCCTAGGGTTATCATTAGTGATCGAGGTACCCATTTTGACAATCACTCCTTTGATGCATTGTTGAAAAAGTACTCCATTGTACATCGCTTAGCCACCCCTTATCACCCCCAGACTAGTGGCCAGGTAGAGGTCTCTATGCAGATTAAGCAGTTTTGGAAAGCGTGAATAGAAACCGAAAAGATTGGTCAGACAAGCTCGTTGATGCTCTTTGGGCTTATAGGACTGCCTTTAAGACTCCTTTAGGCATGTCTCCTTTCAGAGTTGTCTATGGTAAGTCATGTCATCTTCCTGTAGAGATTGAGCATAAGGCTATATGGGCACTAAAGACTTTGAACCTTGACTTAGAAGGTAGGGTAGCGTAAAATTGCAGTTAAGTGAGTTGGAAGAAATAAGGATGGAGGCATATGAAAACTCTAGAATTCATAAGGAGAGCCAAATTGTTTCATAGTGGGCACATTCGAAGAAAAGAATTTTTCCAGCGAAGGTCTTGCTATATGACTCCAAGCTACACCTTTTTCCAGGTAAGTTGAGATCTCGTTGGACAGGTCCTTATATTGTTTCTCATGTTTTTCCACATGGTGCTATAGAAATACAGGACCCGACAACAGATTCGCAGTTTAAAGTCAATGGTCAAAGGTTGAAGCCATTTTTGGAGTTACCT
Organism: Portulaca oleracea; assembly: GCA_029582165.1. Taxonomy (NCBI): domain Eukaryota; kingdom Viridiplantae; phylum Streptophyta; class Magnoliopsida; order Caryophyllales; family Portulacaceae; genus Portulaca; species Portulaca oleracea. Next base: position 18,913,493 of record CM055869.1, read on the forward strand.
GTTGAGGAAAGAGAAGTAGAGTGGTTGATGCTCTACAAACCACAATATGGAGACTGATAACATAGAAGACGATTGCTTGGATGCACCTAGCATTCAACCCGGTACTATTGCTCCTTTGTACATAACCTTATTTATTTTTATTTTATTATTTTTTATTTGTTTTTTCTCTTCATTTTTCCCTTAGTTTATTTTTATTGTTATTTTATTGCTATTTTATTTTATTTCCGTATGCACCATTCTTATGCTTTTTATGCAATGGGGACATTGCAAAATTTAAGTGTAGAGTGGGGGTGTGTAATTTTCATCTTGAATTCTTTTCCCTTTCCATTTTCCTTTTTTTCTTTTTTCCTTTTTGTCCCCCCTCCAAAAAAAAAAATTTATTTAAAAAAGATTAAAAAAAAAAGTTTTTGGGAGGTTATATATTAATTTGATTGACTTTTGACCCCTCGTGTCTAATTTGTTAACGTGTATATAAACAAAATGTATATGATAGACATTGGTTAAATTGTGAAATCTCATGTTTAATCTTGAACCCCTCATATTAGAGCGAGTGTTTGACTATGGTAGATGAACCCGTGTGTAACGCCCCAAAACCTTAATCACACAATTACCCAAACATTACGGCAATCACATGATTAGCGCAGCGGACAACGGCCTGAGGCGCTACCGCCGTCCCACTAAGGACAAGGTAAAACCAACCAACCAAGCACACCAACAATGACAACCAAAACCACAACTGAACCGCATTCACCAACACGTCCCCATACATAAAGGAGTTTACAAAAGCCACAAATGCTTAACTTTAACAGTACATAAACACACATAGACCCACACGCTTATAGATCCTTATATATCTCCATACACCACTATCACTTGCTTTATAAGTAACCCTGTACGACGCAAAAGTCTACCTTTCACTTTAGGGAGTAAACTACTTCTGTACGTCCTTTCCCTTTTCTGTGGAGCTCGGACCACCTAAAACAAAACAGTAAAACATCGCAAAAGTGAGTGGGGGAAACACTCAGTACACAAACCTCCAACATGTAAAACCGTTTCGAAAACGGTTTTTCATGCCGGCCTTTAAAACATTTCGAAAACGGGGAAAGGGCAAAAAGAAACACGCTAAACCAATGAAGTCTTTAAACTTTAAGAATTCTATGCATATGCTGTGCTTTACTTTGAAAATATAACATATGATAGGACGTGGTATCCCTTACGATCGATGCCGAAGCACCTCACACACGCGCATGCCCAAACCGACCGGGAGTTTGGATTGGGTGATCATGCTAAGCGATCGACCTTGGCAGTCAAGATCACTCCAATAGGAGCCTGTAAAATAATGCTAGACTTCACTCTAGCTACTGTAGAATTGAGTGTCGGGACCACTTATAAAACAATAAAATCATTAGCATGTATATTAGCGATAAAAACTGTACTTGACTTTAAATAAATACATGAGTTGGACAATTTGCGTACCTTTAAAATACTGTGAACTTGGTGACGATCGCTCGGGAATGGCGGGGTGGTGTGAAACTTTGAGCTAAGGCGATAAAGGTTACAATTTAGTGCAAAGGCTATGAACAAAAGGGTAACGTCCCATAGAAAGGATTTGAAATGCACATGTAAAAGAAATTTCAGGTTTTGAGGTAAGAGTATTTTGGCTATAATGGGGCTAGGAAACCGAATTTCTGACGAGCACTTTTCGGAAAGAGAAAAATATAATCTATAAGTTTTTCAACTGGGTCAGATGCTAAAAATGATGGGAAGAGCTCGGAAAAGGCTCTGGACAGAAACGGCGAAAACCGAAATATTTCCTTTGTGCGGTTTTGGCATTTAAACGGAATCGATAAAATTTATGCACTTGCTCTACACTCATAGGAGCTTTATGGACAGAAAAATACTTATAGAATATGTACTCTTATTCTATCAAAGAGGCTTTAAAAAATTTGAGAGCGATACGAATTTTATTTCCTTTAAAAAAAACGCGAGACTTCGATAATAAAATACGATAAAATCAAATAACACAAAAGACATCGAGGTCTCTTAAAGCCAAGTCCTATGGTCCTCAATCATCAATTCCATCTTAACAACCATAATGTCACATTTAAACACCCCAAAAAACAACTCACAAGGTCACTATAACACTTTTGGTTCAAACTTAAAACAATATATTATACCCAGAATTTTCAGATTCGCAACCCTTCTTCCGGGCTCTATAACTCACACTCCCGACGTCGGGTTGATGAATACCATATCATTTCGGAAAGCTTGCAAGGTCTCCTAAAACTCTTATGTTGAACACTTTTTCAGATTCAAACTCCACACAGACGAAATATGTGCAACAAGTCACCGTCTCCAAAATCGTATATAATTGCATGACTTTACGGTTTTGGCTCTAACTTGAGCTATACAAGTCGGAAATCCGAAATTCAAAAGCCCGGTGTTAGCTAACGTCCTAGGCCACCTTTTTAAGCAATGATCTGGGCTAAAAACTAATTATAACTCCTCTGGAAAAATTCGAAAACAACCAGAATGTTCAGTGGGTGTTCAAACCGTCATGCATGCTCATAAACATTCAATTTTTACACTAATCAAGTACCCAATGTAATCGAATCATATAACTCTCAATTTCCAGAATTTTAATCTCTAACATTATCCTCTAAACTCATATAACTCACATGCATAAACATCAAGTTACATGCACTTCCAATCCATCACAAATTCCATGACTTTCTTCACCATTTTCACATAAAACTCTTAATTAGACTAACCCTTCCTTAATCAACTTGTAAAATCAGAATGTGTAACTCCAAATCTTCATGAAATACAACATGCAACACCATAAACATAAATCTCTTCATCAAGTAACACAACCTCAAACAAAAGGGTCACTAACTACATCAAACACACATGGATTCTCAAGGAAACTTCACCACTTATAACAATACTTTAAAACTCATGTTAATGGATGATAAAACAAGAAGAAAACAACATTTTTAACATTAAAACAACCAAAGCTCAGATTATATAACAATGGAGTTAGAGTGTGAGATGAATACCACTTGAAAGAGGAGATAAAAATGAGCAAGGAGGTGTGGGAATGGAAGAGGAACACTTGGTCGCGAATTCTCGCGGAGAAAACTCGCCGCGGCCGGCGAAAATGCAGGTGGTGGCTGGGGGGAGGTCTCGGCCAGCAGAGGGAGAGAGTGAGGGCTGAGAGTTTGAAATGGGTTTGAGCAAAATAATGACCCTTCACCTCCCTTTGATGTATATATACTACTCCCTCCCTTACTAACTAATACTAATAATAATAATATTCACAATACTAATATACTCAATACAAGTGTACCAAAGTTGTCTTATATAAAATGGTAATAAAAATACATCTTGTAAAATGAATTAATTCGTTACGGTAAAATCGGTAACGATCGATATTTTTATTAAAATTCACCTTGCCGTAAAAATCGAAACGGTAATCAAACCAACTTTAAAAATAAACATTAGAACTTAAAATAATAATAATATGAGGTCCAAAGTCCAAAAATGGTATTCTTTAAGAGCACTTTGAAAAAGAATTCGTTCGGTAATATTGACCGCTTAGCCATTTCCTCCGAGACCTGTCACCGTTAGTTAACTGTAAAAATTATAAAAATTACTAAACACATTTTAACTAATTAAACAAATTTAATTACTATAATTTCTATGACTTAGGGTGGGTTGTTACATCCTCCCCCCCTTAAAAGGAGTTTCGTCCTCGAAATCGCTGTTTATTAAAATTGCTGTGGACAATACCTTAAAAGAGGTGGGGGTAATTTTTCATCATATCCTCTTCGGTCTCCCAGGTGGCTTCGAAGTTTCTTGGTTTGCCCAAAGGACTTTGACTAGAGGGACTTCTTTGGTACGTAACTGTTTGACCCTACGATCTAAAATTTGAATCGGCTGCTGTTCAAAGGTAAGGTTTTCCGCTAGAAGAGGAGGTTCTTCCTTAAAGATATGCGTTGGATCCGGTACATACTTTCGGAGCTGGGAGATATGAAAGACGTCATGGATATGTCCCAGGTTGGAAGGTAACTCTAGACGATAAGCCGATGGATTTACTTTCCCCACAATAGAATAAGGTCCGATGTATCGAGGGCTTAGTTTACCCTTAACATTAAATGTAACGCCCCGGAAATTCAATTATAGAAAGTCAAAGTCAAACTAACGTTAACAGACAAAACTTAGCGGAAGACTTCAGATTCAGTTTGGGCGTCACTGCCGTATCCCCGAAGGAATACAAGGCGAGAAAGGAAAAACACAACTGTCTGCTAACGGCAACTACTAACAACTCAACAAACTTAAGAATTCATAACGAAAACAATATAAAAGATTCAAGGACTTCTAGACTCATCGTCCTCACTTCTAACTCCCGTCCCCAGCATTTAGATCTTCACCTGAAATCAAAACATTTCAGAAAATGAGGGGAAATCTCAATAATGTCTACCCCTAACGTTTAAAACAGTTTAAGTTCATTTCAATTCATTTTGGGGAGAGGGATCGAATCAAACATTTTACAAACCTTTAATCCCATACTGTTTCCTCAACCCATCCAATCCATATTTTAATTTGCGGGCGGGATACCAAATCCCTTAAAGTAACATCGCCTACCAAAGGCATCAAGAACATCGCCTACCAAAGGCATAAACATCGCCTACCAAAGGCATCAAGAACATCGCCTACCAAAGGCATAAACATTGCCTACCAAAGGCATCAAGAACATCGCCTACCAAAGGCATCAAAATACTATCCTATATCAGGGAAGGAAGCCCTGATCTCTGATCCATAACCTGCAGTTGTTACACTGCACAACAAAGTTATCCTCGAAACCCGCTTAACGTTTCCACTTGAATTATTTAAACAATATTCAAACTCAACTCACAACTCTCAAGTCAAACCATCCCAAGTTATCAAAATCATTAACAAAACTTTGAATAAAAGACCATCCAATTTCTCAACTCAAATAAACCAAGATCACAATCGAATCAAAAGATTAATAAAACAGATGGTCGTATTTCCACAAAAGTCCCTTTTCGGGATGCAATTCTCAAAATAGATTATCAAACATCAAAACACATTTAAAGAGCATCCCGGTGGGGATTAGAGCATAGACAATTACCTGATATACTTCACGATGGCAAATTTGAAGAACACACTTGAGCTCACTAACGTCTCGCACTAACTCGGGCCTAGAATAAAAGTAATTATCTAATCAAAACGCGTTCTAACGAAGTTAGTACTAACTATTAACTACCTAACCCATCCCCTAGGAACACTTAGGTTCCTAACATTTATGAAATTACACTTAACACCTCCAAGAAAGCACATAACAAGATCACACATTAATTTCACTCAACAATTCTTTATAAATACAAGCAAACAGAGGACAGATTACAATATTCACATAAAACGGGTCACAACTCGACTTCCCGACATCCTATGGGTCTGGTTCTGGACTTTTCGGAAACCTCAGGATGTCTACTAAAACTTCTATGTTGATGGTTAAGCCCAACTCAGTCCCGAAAGACTCTAAAAATACCCATCTTTCCAATTGGTCCAGATCTGACAGGTTCCGGTAAAAAGACTATAACTCGGGTTATACAAATCAAACGTTCGATCCGTAAAATTCCTATGGTTCCTAACATCTAAGGGAACCTCCAGTCCAAAGGGTTTGGTCAAAAGATAACTACACTAGCCGTGGCAACCCGATCTTTAGACACTAACAAAACTGTCCCGTTAACGGTTATTAATTAATTTGTTATTTCGGTTCTAACTTTTACCAAACGGTCTCGGGGTTCTAATTTGGACTCGAAACAGTAGCTAGGGTCTAAGATAGGAAGTCCAACTCAACTTAGGTCCAAAAAATTAAACTTGTAGAAGTAAACTTAATTTAGAAAACATAAAAGACCCTTTAATAACTTTAATAAAACCTAAGGTCATAAAGAAATAAAAATTACTTAACACATAAATTACTTGACCAAGATTTTAAAGATTAAAAACATGGATTATTTACAAGTAAGTTATAACAAGAGGAAATAATCAAGGATTAAGAATTAATAAACAAGAATCGAATTTAAAGAACATGTGAATATTTAACTTAAGATTCAATAATTAATATAGTTATTTATACATTAAAGATTCGTGCATACAATAGTAATGTTATCTAAACCCTAACATGAATTAAACAAGAAAGAACCCTAAAAATAAAAGAACATGATATTTAACTTAATGAACAAGAAACCTAATTAATTTTCAAGAATTCAAGATTTTATTAACAAGAAAACAACCTAATTCATGTAATAAACTTAACAAGATTAATTCTTAAAGAACAATAAAGAACATAACAATTTTATATAGCTAAACTATCAAGAATTAACCTAGGTGAATAGATTTCCAAATTCGTACATACAATAATATCGTGGTTTAACGATTCATGTCAAGAATATAACGAATATTAAAGAATCACTTTCAACCCTAATAATTAACTATTACAACCTAATTCTAATTACAAATAATAACATAAAATTACACATAACAATTAGAAAAATTACACATAATTACAACAAGAAAAAAATAATTACAATTAATTACCCTAATTACAACACTAATAATACAATAATTATAAAAACAGAATATTAATAACAATAATAATTACAATTAAAATCAGATTAATAATAATAAAAATAAGAAAAGAAAAAGGAAAAAAAGAAAGAAAAACAAGAATCAGTTAGGGTTAGGGTTAGGGTTTACGTAGGTTAGGCGTGGTGGTTTCAAGCGGCGCGGCGGCGTGATCGGAGAAGTGCGTCGAGTGGTCGCAGTGGCGGCGTCGGCCGTGGGCTCGTCGGAGGGTGGTTGACCTCGATTTTCCGAGCAGCAGCGTGGCGATCTTCGATGGTCCTTTCTTCGGCAAGGCGGCTGGCGGCGTCGAGGGTCGCCAGGGATGCGGCGCGCGGCAGTGGCGACGGTGGTGGCGCTGGTGGTCGGTGGCGGGCGAGAGACAGGGTCGAGAGGAAGAAAGAGGAAGAGAGAGAAGAAGAGGAGGGCTCGGTGGTTGCGGTGGTTGGGAGGTCGCGACGATGGTGCCGTGGCGGGAGTGAGGCTTTGGCGAGAGAAGGAGAGGGAGGAAGAGAGAGGAGAAGAAGAAAAAGAAAGAGAAAGAGAGGGGGATCGGTTGCGGTGGTTTCCGGTGCTCAGTGGCGCGCCGGCATGTGATACAGTGGCATTCTTTGGGTGAGAGAGAGGGAGCGGGGAGAGAGAGCTAGGGTTTGAGGGAGGATTATTAGGGTTTAGGGTTTGAGAGGGGTTTAGGGGGGTTTTTATACTAATACCCAATTTAGGCCCAAAACTAATCCTAATCCAACCCATTTAACAAATAAAAGCTGATTTTTCTAGAAACCTAATAATTCTAATAATAGTAATAATAATATTAATTTTAATAATCATATAATCACATAACAAATAATATTCACGTAATTAACCACGTAATAATATTAACGTGGAAAAATTACTATTCTACCCTTGTTAGCCCTCAGCGGTCCTACGAGCTCAAGCGTTAGCATAAATAAACATCTGACGAACAACAGTAAATAACGAAGTCAACCTATTTTATTAACGACGTCACGGTCAACATCGTTGGATTTTTCGGGGTTTTACATCATTACCTTCTTAAAGAAGTTTCGTCCTCGAAACTTAAACTTAAACTTAACCCTAACGGTCCGGTAAGGAAACTAACGGTTTCTTTTCTCCTAAAACTCGAGGTTTTACAACATTACCTTCTTAAAAGAAGTTTCGTCCCCGAAACTTGACGCGCATTAGGCTTGGAACAAGTGAGGGTACTTCTTTCTCATCTCGTCTTCTGTTTCCCAGGTTGCTTCTGTCGTAGTATGATTCGCCCATCGTACTTTTACTAAGGGAACTACTTTCCTCCTAAGTGCTTTTCTCACGGTCCGATATTTCTAGCGTTGCTCTTCATAGCTCGGATCTTCTTGCGGTGACGGCTCGGGATCAATCACATGGGTGGTCCGAACATATTTCCTGAGTTGTGACACATGGAAGACATTGTGCACTCTGGGGAGTTCTCCTGGCAGCTGTAACTTGTAGGCGACTTCTCCGATACGTTCCAAAATTGGGTATGGCCCGATAAACCTTGGTGTCAACTTCCCCGATTGGCCGAATCTCATAACCCCCTTCGTGGGTGAAACCCGTAAAAATACATATTCTCCTACTTCGAACTCTAGAGGTCTTCTCCTTTTGTCAGCATAACTCTTTTTCGACTTTGCTACGCCTTCATCTTGTCTTGAATGATTCGAACCTTACGAGTAGTGGCTGTATTAGGTCGGTCCAATCATTAAAGCCGTCGATGTCCTGCCAACATAGGGGAGTTCTACATCTCCTTCCATACAAAGCTTCGAAGGGTGACATCCCTATGCTAGCATGGTAGCTATTGTTGTATGAGAATTCAATGAGAGTCAACTCGTCATCCCACGAGTCTTTGAGATCTAACGCGCATGCTCGCAACATGTCTTCGAGGGTTTGGATGGTCCTCTGCATCGCCCATCTGTATTTGGGTGAAAAGCGGTCTTGAACTTGAGCTTTGTGCAAACGCTTCTTGTAACTTTTTCCAAAACCGATTGAAATCGGTGTCTGCATGCGAGACTATAGAACTGGGTACTCCGTGTAACCTTACAATCTCCCTTACATAGGCTTGAGCTAGCTGATCTAGAGACCAATTGTTGGCGATGGCTAGGAAATGAGCTGACTTGGTTAAACGATCTACAATCACCCATATTGCATTGTGTTTCCGCCTGGTCCTCGGTAGACCTATCACAAAATCCATTGATATCGAATCCCATTTCCATTCAGGGACATCTAACGGTTGCAGAAGTCCGGCTGGTCGTTGATGCTCTGCCTTGACTCGCTGGCAAGTAAGACACTTGGCCACAAAGTCTGCCACTTCTTGTTTCATATTACTCCACCAGAACATCTGCTTAAGATCCTTGTACAACTTATTTCCCCCTGGATGCACTGAATATGGCGTATTGTGTCCCTCTTCTAGAATCCTCCTTTTCAGCTCCTCCATATTGGGTACACAGATGCGGTTATGAAACCGTAATGTACCGTCTTCGTGGATCACAAAGCCAGGGGCTTTCCCTTGCAACACTTCTTCCCGTATCTTGACAAGCTGTAAGTCCAGCTCTTGAGTTCTCTTGATTTCCTCCATTAGAGTAGGTTGTAATTCCATGGCATTCAATCGACTTTCTTCCGTGTGTTACCACATTAATCTCCATCTCCTAAACTCCTCGCACAAATCGTGCGGCATCGTCATCAAGTGGTTTCTGACGGGATACGGTCTTACTCGGGCATCGGCCACTACATTCGCTTTTAGGGATGATATTGGAAATTCACATCGTAATCCTTGAAACTCTAACCATCTTATGCACGAGATTCAACTCCTTCTGTGTGAAAAGGTACTTCAAGCTCTGATGGTCTGTGAATATCTCGCAGTGTACTCCATAAAGATAATGCCTCCAAATCTTAAGCGCAAAAACCACTGCTGCCAACTCCAGGTCATGAGTGGGGTAATTCTTTTCATGCGTCTTCAGTTGCCTGGATGCATATGCAATTACCTTCCCATCTTGCATGAGCACACAACCTAATCCACCATGTGATGCGTCACTGTAGATGACAAAACCTTCGTTCCCTTGAGGTAAAGCAAGAATAGGGGCCGAGGTAAGCCTCTTTTTCAACTCCTGGAATGCTTGCTCACATTTTTCCGACCATGCGAACTTTATTGACTTCCGAGTCAAATTGGTCAACGGGGTGGCGATTTTCGAGAAATCTTGCACGAACTTCCTATAATACCCTGCCAAACCCAGAAAACTCCTAACCTCCGTGGCATTCTTCGGTGTCGGCCACTTGGTGATGGCCTCCACCTTTTGAGGGTCTACTGCCACTCCTTCCTTAGACACCACATGTCCTAAGAATGCTACTTGTTCCAACCAAAACTCACACTTCTTAAGCTTCGCATAAAGCTTGTTGCTTCGTAGAGTCGTCAATACTTCTCTCAGATGATTCGCATGCTCCTCTCGTGTTCCTGAGTATACCAATATGTCGTCGATGAACACCACTACAAACTTATCCAGAAATGGCTCGAACACTCTGTTCATCAAATCCATGAAGGCGGCTGGGGCATTTGTAAGCCCAAAAGGCATTACCACGAACTCATAATGACCATACCGAGTTCGAATGCGATTTAGAGATATCTTCCTCGCGAATTCTCAACTGGTGATAACCTGACCTCAGGTCTATCTTAGAAAACGTTGTTGCTCCTCGCAACTGGTCAAAAAGGTCATCAATACGAGGTAAAGGATAACGATTTTTGATGGTAATCTTGTTCAACTCCCGGTAATCGATGCACAACCTCATGCTACCATCCTTCTTCTTTACGAACAGCACAGGTGCTCCCCATGGTGACGTGCTGGGTCGGATATACCCCTTTTCCAACAGCTCATCCAGCTGAGTCTTCAACTCCTTAAGCTCTGCGGGCGCCATGCGATATGGGGCTTTTGAAACAGGTGCGGCCCCGGGCTCCAAATTGATGCAGAAATCTACCTCTCTGATTGGGGGCAAACCCGGAATCTCCTCTGGAAATACATCAGAATACTCCCGCACTACTGGGATATTCTCAATCGCAAGCTCCTCCGCCTTGGTGTCGATTACGTTGCATAGAAATCCTTCACAGCCTTGACCCAACAACCTCTGGGCCTTGAGGGCAGAGATGATCCGTACACTATGAAGGTGCCTATCACTCCAATGTACTACCTTCTTTCCGTTTGGTCCCATTAAGGTCACCTTTTGCTTATAACAATCTATCTGGGCTCTATATTTTGCTAACCAGTCCATCCCCAAAATAACATCGAACTCCATTAAGTCAAACATATAAAGGTCACCCTCAAACTCCTGTCCTGCAATCACTATAGGGCATCCACCATATAACTCTCCACAACTGATGGTATCCCCGGTAGGTAGGGCTACAGACATAGGCTTACTATTTTCCGAGGGTTTCATCTTAGCCTTCTCTACTATAGCTCGTCCAACAAAAGAATGACTAGCACCAGAATCAAACAAAACAGATATAGTGTAGAGGTGGAGAGAGAAGGTACCCGTCACAACATCTGCTTCATTCTCAGCCTCTTCTTTCCTCATTACGTATACTCGTCCTCCTCAGTTGTGGCGGTTGTTGTTGCATGACGAGGCGGGTTTCTCGCCTCCTGTTATTCTGATTTCCACCAGATCCACCTTGGTTTTGCTGTTGTAGCCTTTGGTTCCCATTATAGCCTTCCCGATTTTGATATGTCGTCTGCGGAGCTCTCCAATTCCCATTGTTCCCATTATTTCCGTTGCTCCATTGCCCCTCCATTTCGCCGAGGGCACCGACGCACTGATGTTGGAAACTTTCGCAGTTGAAACATCCTCCTCGCACGTTCCTTACTCTACAATCCCGTGGATAATGGCCTGGTCGACCACAAACCTTGCAGATTGGAGTATTCGACGCCACGCCCAAGATCGATTCCCGCCGATTGCTGGCGGAACCTCTTCTCTGAAAATGTTGAGGTGGATTAAAGCGGGTGGTTCTTTCCTCTTTGCCCTTGTATGCCTAATCGCTGCTCCATATCATGCATCACCCTCTCTGATGAGGGCAATGTTCAAAGATATTCGGTAAGGCGTGAACTCCGTGATGACATGCGATCCACGAATCTTGCAATTCAGTCCATCCCAGAAGCGGTCCATCCTTAGCTGCTCGGTGGCTACCAAGGCAGATGCAAAACGAGATAGTTCAGTGAACTTTGCAGAGTAGGCAAGCACGCTAGTTTCCCCTTGGCGCAGATTCATAAATTCTTTTTCTTTTGCCTTCTGGAGAGATATTGGGTAAAATCGATCCCTTAGCACAATCTGGCGGTTCGGTCGAAACCCGGTTCAGTCCTTATTTCTTTCACACTGGCCCACCACAAATCGGCCTCTTCCTTCAGGTGGTAAGCAGCAAAGTCTACCCTTAACTCCTCAGGACAGTGTGTGGTGTCGAAAATCTTCTCAATTTCTCTAACCCAATCTTCAAAGACTTTGGGGTCAGCTACCCCTGTGTAAGTGGGCGGGTTGAAGCTGTTGAACCTTTGGAGAGGGGTCATCTTCCCTCCCTCCTCCTTGTCGATCCACCACTTTCCTCAGTAGGTCCTCGTGCTTGCCGAGCATCTCAATCATTAGCATGCTAGCAAGGTCGTTCCCCGGGGTTGCTGTATTTGACCCTGGTACTAAATAAGCCGTTAGCGCTGATTCGATTCTGCAGTTTGAGGGCGCTTTCGCCACACGTGTACGCTCGTTCGAGTACCATGGTTAGGTTGAGTACCGTTCACGTCCGACATCCTGATTCAAAGGGTTGATTTAGTCTATTTAAAGGGTTTCCAAACCATAGTCTCAACAACATACCTAAGGTAGCTACTTGGTCCGGTCTTCTCATAGGGTGCTAAACAATACGAAACGTAATTCTATTTCACCAAGTAATCTCTTATGTCAACAGTTTATTTCATGAACTCTCATCACATTTGGCAAGGCCACAAAACAATATTTCCATATACCAATGTAATCATGTATAATACTTCCAAAAACAACAAGTCAATATTCAGATTACATCACAGTTTAACAAAATATCAACATAACAACTATACATCAACACTCTACACCTAGTAGCCATCCTACTCAGATGATCCTCCTGCATCGAGGGTTCTTCCTCGCTGAGACTGGAGTCCACTCAGGATCACTCGTCTCATCCCCTGAGCCCTCCTCGGGGTCTTCTCCTGTTTCCCGGTCCACCTCATCCTCCTCCTCGGGTGGAATATCATGCTCGGGCTCAACGGCGGGTGCAACCGTGACCCTTGAGGTTACCTCGGGCTCAGAAACCTGGGCGTCGTCCTCGGCGGGGTCCTCCTCCGGATCTTCTTCAGGGTCATCCTCATGATCCTCGGTGCAGTGCCGGGTTCACTGGACCTCTCTACTCGGCGCATCCCAATCCGGGCGATCTTAGAAAAGACCCCCGGGATTCGATGCTCCGACTCCACCCGGTACCTCTAACACCAACAACACGGGTGTGGGTACCTCTCCTCCGGAAGCAGGGGTGGCAGCAATGACAGTACAGTATGGCCCCACCAGGGATCATCTCGTAAGGTGAGTAGAAAGGCATTGGCCTGAGCTTCCTCGTTGTCGCATGGCGAGTTCGGGACATCCTTGGTGTACCGCTCGATCTCATCATAGAAGTTCAACATGTGTCCCCAAATACCCACCAGAGGAATGGGTGTGTAACGGTGGAAGCAGTGGGAGTGTGCGTTGTGCCATCCTACAAGGTTAGAACGCATTACACATAAAAATACTGATGATATAATCAAACAACATATTCAAGGAAAGTATGGAACCATTTTCCCCCATCCTACGCTCATCACTCCGAACTTAGCTTCCTAGGGTCCATCTAAACCTAAAGGACTCTGAGGAGCTACTAGGTCGCAACTCAGAGCTCTGATACCATTCTGTAACGCCCCGGAAATTCAATTATAGAAAGTCAAAGTCAAACTAACGTTAACAGACAAAACTTAGCGGAAGACTTCAGATTCAGTTTGGGCGTCACTGCCGTATCCCCGAAGGAATACAAGGCGAGAAAGGAAAAACACAACTGTCGCAACTATGCAACTACTAACAACTCAACAAACTTAAGAATTCATAACGAAAACAATATAAAAGATTCAAGGACTTCTAGACTCGTCCCTCACTTCTAACTCCCCCAAACATTTAGATCTTCACCTGAAATCAAAACATTTCAGAAAATGAGGGGAAATCTCAATAATGTCTACCCCTAACGTTTAAAACAGTTTAAGTTCATTTCAATTCATTTTGGGGAGAGGGATCGAATCAAACATTTTACAAACCTTTAATCCCATACTGTTTCCTCAACCCATCCAATCCATATTTTAATTTGCGGGCGGGATACCAAATCCCTTAAAGTAACATCGCCTACCAAAGGCATCAAGAACATCGCCTACCAAAGGCATAAACATCGCCTACCAAAGGCATCAAGAACATCGCCTACCAAAGGCATCAAGAACATCGCCTACCAAAGGCATAAACATTGCCTACCAAAGGCATCAAGAACATCGCCTACCAAAGGCATCAAAATACTATCCTATATCAGGGAAGGAAGCCCTGATCTCCTGGTCCATAACCCTGCAGGTTGTTACACCTGCAATAAATGTTATCCCCCGAAACCCGCTTAACGTTTCCACTTGAATTATTTAAACAATATTCAAACTCAACTCACAACTCTCAAGTCAAACCATCCCAAGTTATCAAAATCATTAACAAAACTTTGAATAAAAGACCATCCAATTTCTCAACTCAAATAAACCAAGATCACAATCGAATCAAAAGATTAATAAAACAGATGGTCGTATTTCCACAAAAGTCCCTTTTCGGGATGCAATTCTCAAAATAGATTATCAAACATCAAAACACATTTAAAGAGCATCCCGGTGGGGATTAGAGCATAGACAATTACCTGATATACTTCACAGCACAGTAATTTGAAGAACACACTTGAGCTCACTAACGTCTCGCACTAACTCGGGCCTAGAATAAAAGTAATTATCTAATCAAAACGCGTTCTAACGAAGTTAGTACTAACTATTAACTACCTAACCCATCCCCTAGGAACACTTAGGTTCCTAACATTTATGAAATTACACTTAACACCTCCAAGAAAGCACATAACAAGATCACACATTAATTTCACTCAACAATTCTTTATAAATACAAGCAAACAGAGGACAGATTACAACATTCACATAAAACGGGTCACAACTCGACTTCCCGACATCCTATGGGTCTGGTTCTGGACGTTTCGGAAACCTCAGGATGTCTACTAAAACTTCTATGTTGATGGTTAAGCCCAACTCAGTCCCGAAGGACTCTAAAAATACTCATCTTTCCAATTGGTCCAGATCTGACAGGTTCCGGTAAAAAGACTATAACTCGGGTTATACAAATCAAACGTTCGATCCGTAAAATTCCTATGGTTCCTAACATCTAAGGGAACCTCCAGTCTAAAGGGTTTGGTCAAAAGATAACTACACTAGCCGTGGCAACCCGATCTTTAGACACTAACAAAACTGTCCCGTTAACGGTTATTAATTAATTTGTTATTTCGGTTCTAACTTTTACCAAACGGTCTCGGGGTTCTAATTTGGACTCGAAACAGTAGCTAGGGTCTAAGATAGGAAGTCCAACTCAACTTAGGTCCAAAAAATTAAACTTGTAGAAGTAAACTTAATTTAGAAAACATAAAAGACCCTTTAATAACTTTAATAAAACCTAAGGTCATAAAGAAATAAAAATTACTTAACACATAAATTACTTGACCAAGATTTTAAAGATTAAAAACATGGATTATTTACAAGTAAGTTATAACAAGAGGAAATAATCAAGGATTAAGAATTAATAAACAAGAATCGAATTTAAAGAACATGTGAATATTTAGCGACGATTCAAGAATTAATCTAGATAGTTATACATTAAAGATTCGTGCATACAATAGTAATGTTATCTAAACCCTAACATGAATTAAACAAGAAAGAACCCTAAAAATAAAAGAACATGATATTTAACTTAATGAACAAGAAACCTAATTAATTTTCAAGAATTCAAGATTTTATTAACAAGAAAACAACCTAATTCATGTAATAAACTTAACAAGATTAATTCTTAAAGAACAATAAAGAACATAACAATTTTATATAGCTAAACTATCAAGAATTAACCTAGGTGAATAGATTTCCAAATTCGTACATACAATAATATCGTGGTTTAACGATTCATGTCAAGAATATAACGAATATTAAAGAATCACTTTCAACCCTAATAATTAACTATTACAACCTAATTCTAATTACAAATAATAACATAAAATTACACATAACAATTAGAAAAATTACACATAATTACAACAAGAAAAAAAATAATTACAATTAATTACCCTAATTACAACACTAATAATACAATAATTATAAAACAGAATATTAATAACAATAATAATTACAATTAAAATCAGATTAATAATAATAAAAATAAGAAAAGAAAAAGGAAAAAAGAAAGAAAAACAAGAATCAGTTAGGGTTAGGGTTAGGGTTTACGTAGGTTAGGGCAGCGGTGGTTTCTGGCGGCGACGGCGGGCGGCGGTCGGAGAGGTGCGTGGTCGCAGTGGCGGCGTCGACCGTGGGCTCGTCGGAGGGTGGTTGACCTCGATTTTCCGAGCAACGGCGGTAGTCTTCGATGGTCCTTTCTTCGGGGGCGGGCACGGCGACGGGCGGCGGTAGGGTCGCTGGGGATGAGGCGCGGCAGGCGACGGTGGTGGCGATGGTGGTGGCGCTGGTGGTCGGGTGGCGAGAGGGGGTCGAGAGGAAGATCGAGGGAAAAAGAGAGAAGAAGAGGAGGGGCTCGGTGGTTGCGGTGGTTGCCGAGTCGCGGATGGTCTGTGGCGGGGTCGTGGCGAGAGAAGGAGAGGGAGGAAGAGAGAGGAGAAGAAGAAAAAGAAAGAGAAAGAGAGGGGGATCGGTTGCGGTGGTTTCCGGTGCTCCAGGCGGCGGCGCCGGCGGTGGCGGTCTGGTGGGCGGCTGCTGGGCGAGAGAGAGGGAGCAGGGAGGGAGAGAGAGCTAGGGTTTGAGGGAGGGATTATTAGGGTTTAGGGTTTGAGAGGGGTTTAGGGGGGTTTTTATACTAATACCCAATTTAGGCCCAAAACTAATCCTAATCCAACCCATTTAACAAATAAAAGCTGATTTTTCTAGAAACCTAATAATTCTAATAATAGTAATAATAATATTAATTTTAATAATCATATAATCACATAACAAATAATATTCACGTAATTAACCACGTAATAATATTAACCAGCGGAAATTACTATTCTACCCTTGTTAGCCCCTCAACGGTCCTACGAGCTCAAGCGTTAGCATAAATAAACATATTACGAACAACAGTAAATAACGAAGTCAACCTATTTTATTAACGACGTCACGGTCAACATCGTTGGATTTTTCGGGGTTTTACATTAAATCTCCTAATTCCCTTTGTAGGGGAAACCTTGAGAAATACTCTATCTCCTATCTGGAATTCGAGTGGTTTCCGCTTTTTGTCGGCATAGCTTTTCTGTCTACTCTGAGCAGCCCGAATATGCTGCTGAATCCCTTTGACCTTTTCAGCTGTCTCTTGAATCAACTCTGGGCCTATGACTAGTGCTTCATCTAGCTCATTCCAACACAAAGGTGTTCTACATTTCCTGCCATACAAAGCCTCAAAAGGCACCATCTGAATAGTGGCTTGATAACTATTATTGTAAGCAAATTCCACGAGTGGAATATACTGATCCCAATTCCCTTGAAAATCCATTACACATGCGCAAAGCATGTCTTCCACAATCTGGTTTACCCTTCGTTTTGACCATCGCTCTGGATGGTAGGAACTCTCAAGCTAAGCTTAGATCCCAAAGCCCTTTGCATAGCACTCGAACCTCGATTGAAACCTTGTATCCCTATCCGATACAATGTCCTTTGGAATCCCATGTAATCAGTACTATCTCGCGGATGTAGATATCCGCCAACTTATCTACTTTCCACTCTCATGAATAGGTATGAAATGCGCCGATTTAGTAAGACGGTCGACAATTACCCAAATGGCATTCCGTTTAGAAGTGTGAGGGTAGTCCCATAATGAAGTCCATTGAGATTGACTCCCATTTCCATGTGGAATATCTAAGGCCGGAGTTCGCGAAGGTCGATGCTCGACTTTCACCTTTGGCAGTCAAACATTTATCCACGAAGTTAGCTATGTCCCTTTTCATGTTAGGCCACGAATCGCTCTCTCAAATCCTCAGACATCTTCGCACTCCGGGATGCACGGAGTATATTGACTTGTGGCCTTCTTCCATAACTCTTAATCTTAAGTCCCCTCTGTTGGGTACACAGAGTCGATTCTGAAACCTTAAAATCCCATCATCGTGGATCAGAAAGCCAGGCATTGCCTTGTTGGTCATACTATCTACAATTCTCCTAAAATCCGGATCATTCATTTGTTCGGTCTTGATTTCATCAATAATAGACGGCTTTAAAGAGATAGCAGCCAATCTCTTGCCTGTATCTCCTCTACTCACCAAGTCGATGTTCTCCTTACTCAACTCCTGCCAAATTCTAGGATGAATCGTTAGACTCGATATAGACCCGTGCTGGGTCTTCCTACTCAAAGCGTCACATCGAATTTGCCTTCCCGGGGTGATACTGGATATCCAGATCGTAATCTTTAATAAGCTCTAACCACCTTCGTTGTCTTAGATTTAACTCCCTCTGAGTAAAAATATACTTGAGGCTCTTGTGGTCGGTGAAAATAGTAGTGGAGACTCCATATAAATAGTGTCTCCAAATCTTGAGAGCAAAGACCACTGCTGCCAGCTCCAAATCATGTGTCGGATAATTCTTTTCATAAGGCTTTAACTGTCTGGAGGCATAAGCTATCACCTTATCTCCTTGCATCAACACACAACCTAGCCCCTGATGCGACGCATCACTATACACAGTATATTCCTTCCCTTCCTCGGGTAAGGATAAAACTGGGGCCGTCGTGAGTTTTTCCTTTAGAGTCTGAAACGCTTCTTCACATTTATCAGTCCATTCAAACCGGGTGATCTTCTTAAGGAGGTTTGTCAAGGGTAATGCTATCTTAGAAAAGTTTGGCACGAACCTTCTATAATATCCAGCCATACCTAAGAAACTTCTGACCTCCGTAACCGTAGTGGGTCTCACCCAATCTTTAACAGCTGATACTTTGTGAGGATCCACTCGGATGCCTTCGCTGGTTACAATATGTCCCAAAAATCCTACTTCCTTGAGCCAGAAATCACACTTTGAAAATTTGGCATACAACTGTTTTTCTCTTAAAAGCTGAAGTACTTGCCTCAAATGACTTTCATGCTCCTCATAACTCTTTGAGTATACCAAAATATCATCAATAAAAACTACCACAAACTTATCCAAAAAGGGTTTGAACACACAATTCATCAAGTCCATGAACACTGCTGGGGCATTGGTAAGCCCAAAAGGCATCACGGTAAATTCATAGTGCCCATACCTTGTCCTAAAGGCAGTCTTAGGGATGTCCTCTGCTCTTACTCTAAGCTGATGGTATCCTGACCTTAAATCAATTTTTGAAAATACTCCTGCTCCTTGGAGTTGGTCAAACAAGTCATCAATTCTGGGTAGAGGATATTTGTTCTTGATCGTCACTTTGTTCAATTCTCGATAGTCAATGCATAACCTTAAACTTCCATCCTTCTTCCTCACAAATAACACCGGGGCTCCCCACGGCGAGGAACTGGGTCTGATAAACCCTTTGCTTAAAAGGTCTTCCAACTGTATCTTTAGTTCCTTTAGCTCACTGGGCCATTCTATACGGTGCTTTTGATACCGCCTAGTTCCGGAACTAGCTCAATTTCAAAGTCAATCTCCTCCTCGGGGTAGCTCGTAACTTCTTCCGAAGACGTCCACAAACTCCTGCATAACCGGGATTTCCTCTACCTTAGGCAGACTCTGCGATACCTCCTTTAGAGAACACAAATAACCTGTACATCCATGATTCAACATCTTGCGCGCCTTTACATATGTTATGATAGGGCACGGGCTTAATCCTAAATCCCCAACGAAAAGGCACTCTTTCCCTAAGG
This sequence comes from Portulaca oleracea, assembly GCA_029582165.1. NCBI lineage: Eukaryota > Viridiplantae > Streptophyta > Magnoliopsida > Caryophyllales > Portulacaceae > Portulaca > Portulaca oleracea. Next base: position 18,933,333 of record CM055869.1, read on the forward strand.
TATTCTGTAGAACGACTATCCCCTCTCCACATTTAATTTGAGCTTGTGTCAAATTCAACCAATCCATCCCCAAAATAACATCAAACTCCTCTAAATCTATCTGTATTAGGTTAGCTGGGAAGATTTCTTCATTCAAAACTAGGGGCACTTCCTCGAAGCAAGTTTTACAAGCTATGGTTTGTCCATTGGGTAAACCAATTAAAAAGTTTACGGCGCGGGCTAACTTTTGTAAACCTAAACTCAATGCAGCTTTAGAGGAGACAAAAGAATGCGTTGCTCCAGAGTCAAATAATGCAATAAGGGGTTGAGCATAAACGTAAACAATGCGCAGAATAACCATACCGCATATACCGCTTCTCTCTTTCCCATGACGTAGGCCTGACCCACGCTTCCCTGCTGTGGAGCGGTCCTTGCTGGCGACGTTGGTCGTGTCGCGTCTTGCCTGTGCCTTCTAGGCTTCTTCGGCATTCACCACTTTGTGGTCACCCGCCGCACCAAAAACAATTGTTGGTGCCTACCCGGCACTGGGTGGTGGAGTGATTGGTCCTGCCGCACTTCTTACACGGCTCCCTGTTAATAGCACGATTACCGAGTCCCTGAGTCGGGGTGCTGGTCTCCTGGTTTGATTCACTTGTGCAGGTGGCGGGGTAGATGCCCCGCGCTTGTTCCACTTTCTTTTGGTGCCCGCTGGACCTCCTTGATTCAACGCCCTTAGCTCCTTCCGGACTCGCTCTACTTCTGCAGCCCTCTCATACATCTCCTGCATCGTGGCAAAATGATGCGACGACAGTTGGCTGCGTATGTAAGGCGCTAGGCCTCCCTCGTATCGAGACATCTTTAGCCCTTCAGTGGCTACATACTCCGGTGCAAACCGGGACAGCTCATGGAACTTGGACGTATACTGTAACACTGAGATGTCCCTATTAACCATTGACCAATCTAGGAATTCCTTTTCCTTCTGCCTCCGAAGAGATATGGGATAGAACTGAGCCCTAAGCTCCTTTAAAAAGTCACTCCATGTCTTTCCGGTTTCAATGTACTTCTCTCTGATAGTCCTCCACCAAATATCCGACTCACCTTTCAAGTAGAAGGTCCCTATAGTCACTTTTTTTCTCCTCGGGGACTTCAATCACCTCAAAAATCTTTTCCATATCTCGTACCCAATCCTCTAAAATGACAGGGTCATAACTTCCTGAGTAGGTCGGGGGGTTTCTTTTTGCTACCCGATCAGCGTAATTTCCTTCCCTATTACCCGTTGGTACTGTGGTTGGGGTTGGTATACGCTTAAGCAATTCCTGTAATAACATCCCGAAGTGGTCGGAGTAGATAGGTGGGTTTTGAGGAGCGGATCCTAGGGAGGTCTCAGGAAGAGATACCAACCCTGGACTAGGGTGGGGTCCTTGAATTTCCAACTGGTTTCCTTCGGTCTCTGGTGCTGGTTCACCATGGGGTGAATTCCCCGACAGTTGCGACATACTACAATATCACAATAATAACAATGTTAATAGACCACTTGATTCGTAATTACATTTTCCGTGGGGTCCATGAACATGGCAAAAGGGTTGGGTAAAGAACCGCCTGTGGGATCCATCTACAGTATACAAAACAATTAAATAAAACTCCAATAAATTATCCCCTTAAAACTGGCTATAAAAAAAAAAAGAAAAGAAACAATTAAGGTACGGTCCGAGACTCCACCCACTAAAATTCCATGGAGGAACCAAACTTATTCCCATTTATTTTCAAGCTTGGCTCCAAATTACTTAATTATACTTTAGACACATATCCTCCAAATTTCGTCATAATTACTTTTGAGCATTCTTTAATTCATAGAGAAAGACAGCAACACTCTATATACTTTCAACTTTACTTCAATGAAATCCATAATTGAACAAAAGAATTTCTCACTAACTCATCTGTTTTCCATTTCTTATGCAACCATTAATTTACACATAACATGTCTTCTTTTACCTCTACACGTATTCATTCCTTGTCTAAAAGATATCTCTATTTAACATCCATCATTCACTTAACTCTTCCTATCATTCCTTATGAATCCCATAAATTCCTGGGAAAATTTCGACAGCATTTCCCTTGTAAATAGGACTATTCCCAAATTTACATCCTTATTTTTCACCTGCAAATTACAATTTATATCACATAATCTCAACAGAGAGCTTCATGCTCAAGTTTCTATTGCAACAATTCCTCTAATTAGGCCCAATTTGCCACATAAGACACATATACTCTGCACCCAAACACATCTAAGTTTCAGTGTTCTAATAGTCCTCTACATTCCCAAATTTTCTCCTTATAACTCCGCTCTGATACCACAATCAGAACGCCCCAAAACCTTAATCACACAATTACCCAAACATTACGGCAATCACATGATTAGCGCAGCGGACAACGGCCTGAGGCGCTACCGCCGTCCCACTAAGGACAAGGCAAAACCAACCAACCAAGCACACCAACAATGACAACCAAAACCACAACTGAACCGCATTCACCAACACGTCCCCATACATAAAGGAGTTTACAAAAGCCACAAATGCTTAACTTTAACAGTACATAAACACACATAGACCCACACGCTTATAGATCCTTATATATCTCCATACACCACTATCACTTGCTTTATAAGTAACCCTGTACGACGCAAAAGTCTACCTTTCACTTTAGGGAGTAAACTACTTCTGTACGTCCTTTCCCTTTTCTGTGGAGCTCGGACCACCTAAAACAAAACAGTAAAACATCGCAAAAGTGAGTGGGGGAAACACTCAGTACACAAACCTCCAACATGTAAAACCGTTTCGAAAACGGTTTTTCATGCCGGCCTTTAAAACATTTCGAAAACGGGGAAAGGGCAAAAAGAAACACGCTAAACCAATGAAGTCTTTAAACTTTAAGAATTCTATGCATATGCTGTGCTTTACTTTGAAAATATAACATATGATAGGACGTGGTATCCCTTACGATCGATGCCGAAGCACCTCACACACGCGCATGCCCAAACCGACCGGGAGTTTGGATTGGGATCGCTAGGCCCTTAATGGCCAGGTCAAGATCACTCCAATAGGAGCCTGTAAAATAATGCTAGACTTCACTCTAGCTACTGTAGAATTGAGTGTCGGGACCACTTATAAAACAATAAAATCATTAGCATGTATATTAGCGATAAAAACTGTACTTGACTTTAAATAAATACATGAGTTGGACAATTTGCGTACCTTTAAAATACTGTGAACTTGGTGACGATCTGGCTCGGGGAATGGCGCGGGGTGGTGTGAAACTTTGAGCTAAGACGATAAAGGTTACAATTTAGTGCAAAGGCTATGAACAAAAAGGGCCGTAACGTCCCATAGAAAGGATTTGAAATGCACATGTAAAAGAAATTTCAGGTTTTTGAGGTAAGAGTATTTTGGCTATAACTGGGGCTAGGAAACCCGGAATTTTACGAACGAGCACTTTTCGGAAAGAGAAAAATATAATCTATAAGTTTTTCAACTGGGTCAGATGCTAAAAATGATGGGAAGAGCTCGGAAAAGGCTCTGAACAGAAACGGCGAAAACCGAAATATTTCCTTTGTGCGGTTTTGGCATTTAAACGGAATCGATAAAATTTATGCACTTGCTCTACACTCATAGGAGCTTTATGGACAGAAAAATACTTATAGAATATGTACTCTTATTCTATCAAAGAGGCTTTAAAAAATTTGAGAGCGATACGAATTTTATTTCCTTTAAAAAAAACGCGAGACTTCGGTAATAAAATACGATAAAATCAAATAACATAAAAGACATCGAGGTCTCTTAAAGCCAAGTCCTATGGTCCTCAATCATCAATTCCATCTTAACAACCATAATGTCACATTTAAACACCCCAAAAAACAACTCACAAGGTCACTATAACACTTTTGGTTCAAACTTAAAACAATATATTATACCCAGAATTTTCAGATTCGCAGCCCTTCTTCCGGGCTCTATAACTCACACTCCCGACGTCGGGTTGACGAATACCATATCATTTCGGAAAGCTTGCAAGGTCTCCTAAAACTCTTATGTTGAACACTTTTTCAGATTCAAACTCCACACAGACGAAATATGTGCAACAAGTCACCGTCTCCAAAATCGTATATAATTGCATGACTTTACGGTTTTGGCTCTAACTTGAGCTATACAAGTCGGAAATCCGAAATTCAAAAGCCCGGTGTTAGCTAACGTCCTAGGCCACCTTTTTAAGCAATAATATGGGCTAAAAACTAATTATAACTCCTCTGGAAAAATTCGAAAACAACCAGAATGTTCAGTGGGTGTTCAAACCGTCATGCATGCTCATAAACATTCAATTTTTACACTAATCAAGTACCCAATGTAATCGAATCATATAACTCTCAATTTCCAGAATTTTAATCTCTAACATTATCCTCTAAACTCATATGACTCACATGCATAAACATCAAGTTACATGCACTTCCAATCCATCACAAATTCCATGACTTTCTTCACCATTTTCACATAAAACTCTTAATTAGACTAACCCTTCCTTAATCAACTTGTAAAATCAGAATGTGTAACTCCAAATCTTCATGAAATACAACATGCAACACCATAAACATAAATCTCTTCATCAAGTAACACAACCTCAAACAAAAGGGTCACTAACTACATCAAACACACATGGATTCTCAAGGAAACTTCACCACTTATAACAATACTTTAAAACTCATGTTAATGGATGATAAAACAAGAAGAAAACAACATTTTTAACATTAAAACAACCAAAGCTCAGATTATATAACAATGGAGTTAGAGTGTGAGATGAATACCACTTGAAAGAGGAGATAAAAATGAGCAAGGAGGTGTGGGAATGGAAGAGGAACACTTGGTCGCCGGAATTCTCGCCGGCGGCCGGCGAAAATGCAGGTGGTGGCTGGGGGGAGGTCTCGGCCAGCAGAGGGAGAGAGTGAGGGCTGAGAGTTTGAAATGGGTTTGAGCAAAATAATGACCCTTCACCTCCCTTTGATGTATATATACTACTCCCTCCCTTACTAACTAATACTAATAATAATAATATTCACAATACTAATATACTCAATACAAGTGTACCAAAGTTGTCTTATATAAAATGGTAATAAAAATACAACTTGTAAAATGAATTAATTCGTTACGGTAAAATCGGTAACGATCGATATTTTTATTAAAATTCACCTTGCCGTAAAAATCGAAACGGTAATCAAACCAACTTTAAAAATAAACATTAGAACTTAAAATAATAATAATATGAGGTCCAAAGTCCAAAAATGGTATTCTTTAAGAGCACTTTGAAAAAGAATTCGTTCGGTAATATTGACCGCTTAGCCATTTCCTCCGAGACCTGTCACCGTTAGTTAACTGTAAAAATTATAAAAATTACTAAACACATTTTAACTAATTAAACAAATTTAATTACTATAATTTCTATGACTTAGGGTGGGTTGTTACACCGTGAGACTTCGAACCTATATGACTAATACATACATGTTAGTCTTTTTGTTCATTTTTTAGTGTGACTCTTCCATGGTAACATATCTCTAGAACTTGGTCAGTCTCTCTTCGAGACCATATATGGCATTCGCATTTATAACATGATAGAGGCATTCTTTGTTTCTAAACTACATGAGCCAAAAAGCCACCTTGTGACATTTTTAGTCCCTTTTTATGACCCTAATGAGTCTTTACCTCATAATTGTTGCACTTATTTATTAAGCCCTTGGCCAAAATACATTCCATATCCCTAAACCAGGTCTATTGGAGCAACTTTGTTGGAAGAGTGATGATATATGGGAATATATAAGTGGTGACATTTTTGCCTCATTGTTTAATTCAAAGTATTGGTTGGAATATCTTGGTTTGAGTTGTGATATCTTTTTCCCCATGCCATTCTCAGTTTCATTTCAAAAAAAAAAAAGTTGAGAATAAAAGAGTGGCATGAAGGGACTTCAAATTATTTTTAAAGCTCATCCAAAGGCGCTGAAATTATGGATACATGGTAGCTTGAAGGGTGTTTATGGAAATTTGAGGTACGGCTGGAGAAATAAGTTGCGCTCCATTAGCATCTTGGCTTTTAGCTCCACATTTCCTAAATGATTTCCGTCCCTTACCTTTTACCCAAGCCTCCATTACAACCCTTGAAAGTCCTTTTGATTATAATTGCATTTTAGCCTACTAATGGTGGAGAATTGAGAGTATAACCAAGCTTATGGTAGATTGTACTAATGGAAGAGAATTTGAGAGAACCTCTACAAAATTTAAACACATGAGTGTGAGTGTTCACTGATCCTAAAGTGAGGTTCTATCGGTCAACACTTAATCTACATAATGATGAAGTGATAGTTGATGTGTGGATGTAAGCAGTGAGACCGTTGTCTTGACTTGTACATTTTGTCTATATGCATGCTAACAATTGGGTTTCTTGGGTAATATTGTTGATTAAAATGTGTATATTTTCCTTCCGTTTTTTTTACTTCCATATTTCTTAGTCTTTTATTTTATTTTATTTTATTTCTTTTGTTTTTATTTTCTTTCCATTTCAAAAAGAAAAAAATTAGATTTTGTGGGTATATCTTCTGCAAACCCTCACGAGACCTACTCGTCCACTAGGGGGAACCTAGGGGTTTAAAAGGGCTTGTTGCATACGCTAAATGCAATCGTAACTCCTACGAAAGTGAGTTAGAATTTTTGCCTTCCTTATTTTATTATTTTTTCTTTTTCTAACTTTTTACTCGAGGACGAGCAAACTTTAAGTGTAGAGTGTTTGTTCAGGCAAAAAATTATGGTATTTTGTCTACACCTTTATATTTAATTTAGCTTAAAATAAATATTAAGTTAGAATTTTTACGTAGTTTATTTGAATTTTGCAGGTTGATAATAGAGGATGAAGAATGGAGGAGAAAAGGGCTAAAAATATAAGTTGGTCTGATTTAAAAAGAGCTGGACCTGATAATATTGTACAGTTGGGCCGAAATTTAACTAAAGGCTCCAAAAATACTAAACCCCAAGCCACCTACTTCTTAATACTAGCTGGTAAATCACGTGTCATCCTTCATCCCCTTTCTCTATCTCACCATCATCCATAACCCCTCTCTTTCATCACATCATCATCAACGCCAAAATCAGTTAGCAAAGGACCGAGTCATCCCAGCCTTGCGGACTACGACGCAACCGATACCCACGTCAACAACCCAGTTTGTGAGCAGTGAAGATAGGAAACTCTCCAGATTTTACGGAAGTTAGTAGTTAGGGTTGGGACTGAATATGTGTATAAATAGATGGGTTGATGGTTGTACAGGAGATCATCCAATTTTTTTTTTCTTTCAATTTTCCAGCTTCCGTTTGTTTCTTGTACGGTATCCAGCTTCTAGCCTTTGCTTCTCAACAATTTTTCTGGTTTTTAAGCTGCTTTGTTTGGATTCAGTGTCAATACAACAAATTTGGTTCACATTCGATCTCCATCTTTTGTTTATATTAATTTTTACTTGTGCTTCAAGCTCCCTGTTTCCTTGTTTACATTCTCTGTTTTCTGATTTCGATCGTTAATTTTCGGTCTAGTTTCTGGGTTGTTTTTATTTTTTTTCATTCCTCCTTTTTCTTTTAATCTTTTACTGGCTGTTTGAGTTTTTTTTTAGTAAATTAAGTTTGATTCTGAGTTTGTTGTTTTTAGACTAATTTTATCCTCTGTTTCTCACACTCTGTTTCATGGTTTACAATTGGGTTTAGTTTCCTATATATATATTTTCCCCCCTTTTTTGTTTCCCTTTTGTCTCATGTTGAAAAGAACAAGCAATAATTGTTTGTTTGTGAATTGAAACTGATAGCTACTGAGTTGGACGTTAGTTGATGCTTCCACTTCAAAATTTCTTTTTTTTTCCCTCCCTTTTCTTTTTATATATTATCTTTAGCATTACTTTAATGGTCAATGAAAGTTGTGACTTGTGAGCATACAATCTATGCATACATGATACATATATATATGTTGTGTTTATATTGTTATAACTTTTGTTAGTCAATTAATTAGAGGTCTTGGTAATTATTATAATTGGTATTAGTTTTTGTCTTATTGATTAATTAGATAATAGTTTCTTTTATTGTTTATTTCTTTGCTAGCCTTTAGTTAAATTAGTTAAATTTGTCAATTAGTATTTATAAGTTTGCTAACTGTGTTGGTTAAAGTTTGATACTTCCGTCTTCGTGGGATCGACCCGTATTTGCCGGACTACGCTACAAATGGACACCGTGCGCTTGCGGTCAACAATTCAGAATCAACAATAATGAAAAAATAAATTAAAGGAATTAGACATATAATTCATAAAAAATAAAAGGATCACATAAAATCATATAATATTAATCAAATAAAATTACCAAATTACTCTTACTCCCATGCACATAGAAAATGACTAAAATATCCTTGTTAGTCCCTCCACGGTCCTACGAGCTCAAGTGTTAGCATAATAATCACCACTAAAATCTCAAAATTTAACGGAGTCAACTTAATTAACTAACGACATCACGGTCAACGCTTTCGAATTTTTTCGGGGTTTTACATCATTACCCCCTTAAAAGAAGTTTCGTCCTCGAAACTTAATCTCAACACCAATGGTCTTCAAGACGGAGCTAACGGTGGCTGTACCCAAAACTCAGGGTTTTACAGTTATATATTTTAAATATAAAATGATGATTCATTGATTCTTATTTGGCAATCCATATAATGGGATTCCACTTTTGTTCCCACTTTGTTCTTCTTTGCTGCTCTTGAACTTCTTCTTTATCTTCTTCTCATTCTATGCTGTCAACTTGATGTGCTTTCTCTTGACTTAAGTCTTGCTTCCCATCTGATGTTGGTTGTTCAAGTCCTTGCTCTATGTCTTCCCAATCTTCTTAAATTCCGGAAGAATCACTAGTTGGTGATTGGTGTGTATGTCACTTGCCATGGAGGGAACATCTTCTTCTTTAGATTCATCCATACATGACATAACTAGTTCTTCCTCCGATGCTTGAATAGTCTTCTCGGCCTTGAATGCTTGGGTAGACTCTTCCATCGCCAATGATGCTTGGATGTTCCATTCTGCTTCACTATCATAATCTTTGAAGGTTGCTATGTTACCTTCCAATGGATGTTATCTACAATCTCGAGCAAAGTGACCTTTCTTCCCACATTTATAGCATCGATTGTCTCGATGTGAATACTTTATTTCATCATCATCAGCAGCAGCAGCAACAACAACAACAACAGATTGTTGCGCTCCCCCTTGATATCGACATCCATGTTGTTCTCGTTGCCACCTCTGTGGTCTTATTTCCAATTGATCTCCATCACCATTGTATCTCCATATGGCCCTACCTTGGCTCTTTGGTGCTCTCCTTCTAGTAAATTGAGCTTGGTCTTCCTCCTTTATCGAAACCTTAGATATTTATTTGTCTAGGTCTTCTTGATTCACCAAGAGGCTCTCTAATTCTGTTAAAGAGGGTTAATAACCGAACCCCTAGTTGCCGCCACAAGGCTGCTATACTTGGGGTTTAAACCGTGAATAATTATCCGTCTCATCCTTGACTCACTTATTGCACTTTCTGGGTCTACTTTTGCAATTTCAACACATAAAGATTTAACTTTAGTAAAGTATTGACTCATCGTCATGTCTCCTTGCTTGATGGACATGAGCTCATTTTCTAACTGTTGTAACTTAGCTTCATTCTTCTTGGTGAATAGCGTAGCCAAGGTATTCAACGCTTCCTTGGGTGTCTCGCAATCTTTAATCCGGTATAGATACTCGTCTTCCATTGTAACGGAAAGGTTAACATTGTCTTTCCTGCCTTGATCTCCCATTTCTTCTTCTCATTCGGATCCGTTGGTGACGTCTTCTCTACGCCACCAACAATCTCTTATAAGCCTTGCCCCTTCAAGCAGTACTTCATGCGAGTATTGATAAGTGTATTTTATATATATGTGATCTTGGGTTATTTAGAGTTAATTTGAGTGATTATTGATATGAATGTATTATTTTTATACTCGAATTCTCTATTTTATGCTTGGTTGGAGTTTGGTATAGTTTTGTAGGAAATTGATGTTAAAGTGAAAAAATCAAGCTCAAAACCAAGTCCAAGGAGTCCAAGTAGATCACAAATCAGGAGAGAGATCCACCCCGAGGCCCAAACATTGGCCCAAGAAGGCATTGGGTGTCGTCTGGCACAACCACGGGTGTAAAAGGACTCAACACCAGTCGTTTCAGCCTCCAGAAAGTCCAGAATCCAGTTCCAGTGAGCAACACGGTCCGTATCCAGTCAACACGACCCATGTTGACTTAGACACGGTCCGTGTTGACCTGTATCGACCCGTGTTGATTCTGTTTAATGCGGAAATGACGTTTCGGCTTCATTTTAATGCTATATAATTGCTATCCGGCTGTATTGATTGGCATCCATCATCATCCTCATCATCATCCTCATCTATCCTATCATCCATATTTCCATCCACATTCATCCATTGTGAAGAGAGAGTGATTGGTTGAGTTTTGGAAGATCGGTTCTCAAGAATTGGAGAGAAGTGGAGGAGCAAAGGTCCCCGCGGATCAACATTCAAGAAAGGATTGAAATCCAACTTGGTTTATTCCTCTTTCTTTAGATTTCCATGAATTTTAGTATAGAATTTCATATGTTTAGTGAATCGAACATGAGTAGTGAGTAGTTTTCATAAGTTTAGGGGATAAACCCTTATTAGTTTCTCTTATCGATTGAGTTTTGTTTGATTGAACAAGTTTGTTAATCTAGTTTGAATGCATTTTATTTAACCTTTGATTATGTGTGTCATTGTTTTTTGACTGGCCATCAAGAATATGGAATTAGATTGTTGAGTGAAGTACCGAACGGAGAAATTCGATAATCGGAACCCTTAGGATTAAACTAGTTATGAAGTGAACTAGACATAGAAGACTTTATAATTAGGGGTCATTGGATAATTTGATCTTTAACTTAGTTAAAATTGAAATAACCACGACAGTAGGTGATTAATTTTGCTAACTAATCCGTTTCATTGCCAAAAGCTCGCTACGGAATAATTTATGCGATTATCGACCCTAGAATGTACCAAATTAGTGACATACATGTTCAATCCACTTGTTTGATTCATAGAGTGACTTAGGTTTTATCCCTTGAACGTCTTTTTCATATTGATAAATCCAAGTAAATTGTGTGCATATTTGTTTGTTAGTTTTTAGTAGTGAATAGAAATAGAATTAGATTATTCTAAACAAAAACCCGATCGACTTAACAATCAACTAGGAGGCTAGTTCAGTGCATTGAAAAGAAAAGTCCCTGTGGGAACGACCTTGATTCATGCTACAATTTCACCCGTGCACTTGCGGCTCATCAAGTACACCAAGTACCGTAGTTGCTCCCATTGAGCTTCTCAAGCGAGCTAGCCGATCCCAAAAAATCTGCCATAACAACTTGGTAAGTGCCCTGCACTTCACCAACACTCTTGTGGTCCCAGACTAGCAACTTAAACAACTATCACAGTCCTAGACTGTGCCGACAAAATCTCCCCGGTGCTTCGGTCCCCGACCGTGTGCACACAAAAAATGCTAGCTTGACACACCCTTCGAACCTTTCTCTGATACCACTTGTTGAGAAGTTGGGAGCAAGTGGTACTCTAGAAAATATACTTATCTTATTACTCAACAATATGGCAAGACTATTACACAACACTTTAACACACACACTCACTTAATTTGGTGGGAGATCTCTTTAACTCTCCTAAACATCTCTCTAGCTCTCCTGAGAGTGTATGCTTCACCTCTTTGTTGTATGCGAAGTAGTCTCATCTCCTATCTATAGTATCTTCACCTCCTCAATTTATGGTGATTATTACACCACTTGTCATAATCCTAATTGGGTTGTAGATCCTTCTATTAATATCTTAGATAATTACTTAAGTACCTAGAATAATCTAGGTAAATATCTTAAATATTATGCTACCTTGAAAATCTATATAAGTATCTAGATTTTTCTCTTAATAATATAATTATCTTTCTCTAGAATTTTCCTAAATATTTATCTTATGAAGTAGGTGATGATATTTTATATCTAACATTATATTTCATAACAGTATTTAATTTTATTGACGATTTCATTATTGTTAGGCTCTTATTCGTAATCTACTAAATTGTTCATATTCATATTTGGTTTGGGCTTCCATCGTAATCTACTAATCTTTGATATATTTGTCAATTATTTTTTATATATAATTTGTATTTGCATCCATCGGTCTAAATTAACACTCGCTCCAAAGAATGGAAGAAAAAACTAGCATTTAGCAATATGATGGTGGAAATTTTAATGACAAATAAAATGGAGATCGAGATGGAAAAAGGAAAATTATATTATAACAAATTACTCTCTCCGTCTCTCATGGCTCTCTTTTTTTGTGTAGTACCATATAGTAATTTACCTACTATAATTTATCATTTTAACGGTGAATCATCACTTTTTTTTTTGTAGTACCATATTGTAATGTACCTATTATAATTTATCATTTAAACCACAAATCATCACATATTAATTATTGTACCACGTTTTGCTATAAAAATCATAATTTTCTCTCTCATCACCTATCAACCAACCATTCTTACTATAAGTTTTATCAAAATTTACCATATTATATATTATACTATCCATATTTTTACTATACCATATATATTATTGCCACACTTTACCTGCCGCACAAAATAACATGGTCTAATTATTGTATTTAATGTGCAGTCAAATTTAAATTGTGCAGTCAAATTTAAAAATATATATTAACTTTAAATTTCTCACTATACAGAATGAATTATGTAAATTACTATGATCCTAACGAAAAATACTACTCCCTTTGTTCCATATTAATTGTCCAAAATGTCGTATTTGATTAAGAAATTCTTATAGTATATTTTATCAAAAAGTTACAACATTATATTTTTATGATAATAATTTTCGTTACAAATCTAATAATAGCATTTTCGTATTTTAAAATATTATATATGTTAGAGAAATTAAAAACGCCTCGAAACAATTAATATGGTAAAGAGTGAGTATCATAAAATGAGAATGAACATATGGTTTGGTCGTACTCGTTTCCAAGGAAGGAAGCGTGGCACGTGTTGGGCGATTCAGCGCCATAAATATCTGTTGGTGTAGTTGTCTCAGACTGAGACTGAGACAGAAAGCAGGATAGGAGGGGGCGACGATGGCGAATCAGTGGAAGAAGTCAGCTCTTCTGGTAATTCACATGCAGGTACTTACTTGCGTTTTTTTTTTTTCCCCTGCTGTACGTATATTCAATTCATTCATTACTAGTTTCACCCAACTATAACTAGTCTACGTACTATACAATCTGGCTTGACATGATTTGTTTGTTGTTCAATTTCCTGTTGGGGTTTGATGATTGGTTTTGCAGAAAGATTTCATCCAGCCTGGTAAGCCTGCGGCCATGGATGCTGGTGCAGCCATTCTCCCAAATCTCATCAAAGCTGTTCAACTTGCTAGGCACCGTGGCATGCTTGTCGTTTGGGTATTTCTTCTCCTCCATCTCTTCTTCTTGGGAGTAGGGCCTCTTATTTATAACGATAGGATCAAGTTAAGTTTGATAATTTAAGAAAAGGAAAGTAAAGATAATGACAAAATTTGTGCTCAGTAAGTTAGAGCATTAGAGGTGGGGAAAGATACCCCTCTAAATGATGTCTTATTTCTCTTCCCATCCTTTTCTTTTTCGTTAACAATCGGATTTGGCATATTCCTAGTTTTGAAAATTGAATTCTAATAATCCCTACTGTTAACAATTTGATTTGACTAGGGCCCACAAAAATTCATCCGACCTGTAAAAAAACTAAGGCCAGGTATATATTGTCACAGAATTTTTGTACCGATTTTGACATTGACTGATTTGATTGAAAATTCAAACACTATCTTTTTCAAAGTTCTATTGTCCGAATCGGATTTACACTCGAATTTATATTTACCCAATTTGTCCGACCAAAAAAATACGCGAAAAAGCTGGGTATATTAGACATCAAGTTTTCGCATGATGTTCGATTTGTTCGGATTAGGAATTACACGGACCTGAATTTTTGCCGACTCTAAGATTAGACAATAATAATTCAAATCTAGAAAATGTACGGGAGTGATCCTACAATAACTAAATTGTATTTTTTTGCTACCAATCTATCTGCATATTTTCATTGGGGTTTATAAAACTTTTTCATTCCTGTCTCAGAAATGTTATAAAGTATAGTTATTGAAAGAATTTTTAGATTTTTTTTAGAATACTAATAATTATTAGGACTTTTTGTGGAATACAAGGGGATCACAAAAATTAGATTTTTTTTTCTTTCGTAAATTCACTAAAAGCTATGGGCAAGTGTCGTAAGTTTAAGAGCAAACGCAAGTCAAAATCTACGATATTTAGAGTATATATATATGCACTCGGCAATGGTCCAAACAAATACAATTTTATTTTTTTCGGGACTATTGTTATACATTTAAAAGTATGGATTGTTATTGTCACAATCGTTTAAATAGGGATTATTAGGATCCAATTTTTCTTTTCATAAAAACATGACATTGATGGATTTGTTTGACGACAGTAGATTTGTAGCTCTGTATCATGGTAATTACTTGTTCTCTCCTTCATCAGTAGAGTGACAATAGCGTTTGTTGTTAGGAAAACAAAATTTGATTCTAATAATCACTAGTTTTGGGAATTGGAAGACAATAATTTCTACTTTAGTTTTTGCATGCCAGTAATTACTTGTTCTCTCCTCAATATCATGGATTTTGATTTACGTTTGCCTCAAAACTTACCACAACACCTCCCTCCACGATTTTTAGTGAATTTACAATGTTTATCCCAAATTTTTTCAATTTTTTTTCAACATTTATGATTTCCCCCTTTTTTATTGCTAAAAAAATCATAATAATTGTTTGGATTCTCAGAAAAAAAATTCTTTTAGTAATTACAATTCATAACCTTTTTGGGACAGGAATGGAAAAAAAATAAAATAATCTAAAAATTTTAAAAGCCTCAAAGTAAGAATATGGAGGTATTTTTTTGGACCACTAACAAGTGCGTGCCCTAAATATCATGGATTTTGACTAACGCTTGCTCCAAAATTTAGTACAACTTTTCCCCACCATTTTAGTGAATCTACAATGTTTGTCCCCATTTTTTCGATTTTTTTTCTAATTTTTATGAATTTTCTCCTTTTATTCCTTAAAACAATCATAATAATTGTTTGGATTTTTTTTAAAAAATTTAAATTTTGTTTAGTAACTACGCTTCATAACCTTTCTGAAGACCTGAAAGGAAAAAAAATAGAAACAACTAAAACTTTAATAAACCTCAAAGTGAAAATATGGAGGTAGATTTGATATCAAAAAAGTACAATTTTATTTTTTTGAGACCATTGAGGTACAAAAAGAAAGTAAGGATTATTATGGTCCAATTACCAAAATGTAGGGATTATTAGAATCCAATTTTCCTTCTGTTTTGATCCGGTGGACTTGCTAGATGCAAGTATGCAACTGCCTATTGCTGGTTTTATGAGAGTAAAATAATGGTGAATGAGGGAGGAGTAAATTACATTTACCCTACCTGACATTTGTGGCAATAATTTTTACACACCCGACATTTATGAAATAATTTTTACCTTAGCTGACATTAAGTGAAAATAATTTTTTAGTAGCAGAATCTGGTTACTTCTTATCGAAAATGTGAAAAATACCAAAATGCCTCTATATGACTATATGAATGTACAATGATGCCCCTGACATTGAGAAGGAAATGATTTAAATGACCTTTTCATTTTCAGAATGGAGAGGGGTAGGGTTTTCGAAGAAATAAAGTAGAGAAAAAGTTGAAGTTTAAATGCCATAATGAATTAATATTAAGGGTGAAAACGTCAATTCATATTTAATTGAAAGTCATATGAATTAATATTAAGAGTAAAAAAAGTCAATTCATATTTATCTTTTTAATATTCGCCGAAAGATCCAACAAAAATCAATTATAGAATATCATTAGGAGATTTAAATATATGAACACTTAATGTCAGGTAAGGTAAAAATTATTTCACAAATTTTGGGTGTGTAAAAATTATTACCACAAATGTGAGGTGGAGTAAATGTAATTTACTCAATGATAGAGGGACAGTGGTGAACTAAGACATGTCACATTGTCAACTTTGGACTTCTACAATATTAGAGAGGGATTTATAGTTAAGTTTGATGTGTAGAGCATCCACAACAGTGAGTTTGAGTTTGGCTAATAGTTGGATGAGGTGGAATCTATGGACCCCTATCAAGAGAGTCAAAATTATTCCTTTATTTAGCTAGCTTTCCAAATGGTAAGCATAAGTTTAACATATATTACTTAAAAAAAAGTAAATGGATCCGGCTTAATAAGATAATTAATTTCATTAGATGATAAAAAAATGAGATGAATGAGGAGAGAGGGAAAAAAAATATAATTAAAATATTAGTATGTTAAACTCGCTTTCAAACTTGTCTCGCAAGACTGATGATGAGATTCTCACGAGACGAGTTTCATTCTCACCATCGAAATGTCCTACATGACCTCATTCCGTTCTCATTCTATGAGTCGAATTTAAGCTCATCATTGTCATAGTATGGTGCTGATTGCACGTATAGAGTGCTAGACAATGTTGTTAAGTGAATGATCTTTATAAATGGGTAGTGACTTTGGGAATATCATCCCTCGATCAACGATTTATGGCGAAATCGTTTGCAGGTTGTTCGTGAGCATGACGCATTAGGGAGGGATGTTGAACTCTTTCGTAGACAGTTTTATGGACCTGGGAAGCTGGGATTTGTCGTTAAGGGGCATGAAGGTGCAGAACTTGTTGACGGGCTTGACATCCGTGATGGAGACTACAAGTTGGTCAAGACTCGAATGAGTGCATTCTTCGGCACTCACCTTGATTCAATTCTTAAGGCTTCTGGAATAGATAGCCTTGTCATTGTTGGTTAGTAAAATGGAAGTCTCATTCACTTATTTAACCTTTCACACCTTCTCTTGCATAACGTAACACTTTGTACTTTATTCAGGGGTTCAAACTCCTAACTGCATCAGGCAGACAGTATTTGATGCAGTCGCATTAGATTATCCTTATGTTACTGTCATTGTTGATGCTACTGCTGCCAAAACTCCAGAAGTTCATGCTGGTAAGGGCTATCTAATCTCGAATACTTCTTCACTTCTTGGGGATCTTATTAGCAATGTTATTTGAATTGGAATGACACGGGAACTATGTTAATGGGACCGCTGTCGGATATTTAACGCTCCAAAAAATTACTCGGAGGTACCCTACTTTTGGCAAAATGATTTTCAGGTATCCCAACTTTTCAAAACTCATTTTGGGTACCCTTACTTTTTGGGTTAGAAATTATTAGGTGTTTTTTCGGTCATAAATTTTGTTAAGTGACCGAAATACCCTTGTTATTCCATTTTTTAAGAAATACCCTTAAAGAAGAAGAATAAGGGTATTTCGATCACTTAATAAAATTGATGGCCGGAAAAACACCAAATAATTACTAACCCAAAAAGTAAAGGTACCTCAAAATGAGTTTTGAAAAGTGCAGCAAAAATAGTTCTCAAATATCGCAGAGTGCATAGTGTAATTTTTTGTTAACACGAATATGGACTCTATGACGCTATTTTGGACCAAAAGTTATTGAAAAGTTTCAAAAATGTGCGAAGTCTTTCATGACACCCATGTCTGAATCCGGACAATTTCAGTTGGGTATGGCCGTGTCTGAGTAGAATTTGGATACTAGGATGGGGACCATGTTGTTGTGTGCTCCAGTCCAAATGTAAATCATTCAAGCCCATAAACAAATCTCAACGGCCCAGTGAACAGTAAGTAAGATGCAGTCCACTTTGCTTCAGGACCATGGCCCAAGAGTTGGTCTCTGAGTTACATACATGGGAATGTGTGATACTGAATCTCACCAGAACAAAATAATAGGTTTCTTTATTGTCATTATTGTAGTGTAGTCTTAAAGTACAAATGAAAGTGTTGAAACAACTCACTCTGTAGAGAAACTTGAAAATAGAGATAAGTTAGATCTCCCTCCATTTTCATTTTGCTGCTTGTCAAGTAATCAAGGGGTGCATTCATGGAGTTCGATTGTAGTTAATTACAAAGGCATCTTGCTGTAACTGTCGTAAATACTCCCCGGTTTTGTTTTTGGGGGTGGGTCGACTGTCGAGGATCGATGCAGTTCAGGAACTATTTCAGGCGTTGAGGACAATGTCTCATCTCGTATGGGAATTTGAGTTTGTAACTGTTTCAAACATCTCCCAATGATGTGCAAAACAATAGAAATAGAAGTTCCATCTTTTCACGTTCTGTGCTTGTATGTATGCATATAATGTTCGTTTTGATTATTTTTGTGCATGGTGATTTAGTTGTCTAAATGTTAGGATAATGTCCTAAAATCACAAAATCTCTTGATCTTACAATTATGTGTTTCCTAATTGTATTAGGATATTATTTAGGTTTCCTTATTATGTTGGGTTTCCTAATTGTATTAGATTCTAAATCTAATTGGAGTGGGAGTCAATGAAGTTTTTCCAATAAATATGGTACTTGTATCTCCACCTAAACTCCACCAGAGCAAGAGAGAAAATATTGAGAATATTTTCCCGAGTGAATCCCGAGAGAGAAAGATTGAGAGTTGTGAGGGAGAGACCTTTGTGTTGTAATCTCCTTTGTTGTGGATCTCATCACACCATGTAATAGTGATTTGATTGTACTCCTCCTTTCTCATAGTGGATTGTTTTCTGGCTGTCCCCTGTGTTCTTTTATCGCTCTTATTATTTTGTTTCTGAATTTTGTCGTAATTTCCCTCATCTCAATTCGATTTTATATTCGCTTCCTTTGTTACCTTGCTATTTTCTCTAACACTAAAGTTCTAGGAAATTCACTTGACAAGGTAGCTATAGGTGTCCTTTTTCCATTCAATTTTTCTATCTGTGACTTGAAAGACTTTGGGTTTGGGTTGTTTTCATTGGCAGTTTGGTTGGTTTGCTCACATCGTGCTTGTTTATGTTCATAAATTCTCTTCTTTATAGGGTTGTATAGTTAAATCTAGCTATGGCAAAAATTTGGGTCTGGATTGGGTCGAACAATGTCAAAATTCAGACAAAAATCTATATCCAGACTCGGTTTTTTTCGAGTTGCACAATGCGGGTATTCCGGGTCGGACATAATTTTACCAGCTATAGGATTAATAGGCTTGCTATATATCTTGGTTATTGTAGAACCCTCAATCTGGTGCCTACCTTCACTTCATGCTGGACCATTATGTCCTGGTTTTACTTTGCCTTGGGTTGTGATCTTCGTGGCCTGTGACGTGATATTTGGTGACATTTTTTTAAAAAAAAAATCCAAGAGCTTGGATTTCATTTATCAGTCTGTTAGTGTTTCATTTTTCTTTATAAAGGGAGAAAACGAGTATTTTACCTCATCCTGAAGTTGGCAACAAGGTAGCTAGTGAACATGAATTAACACACCCGGTGTTGTCGTTTTCTAGTTTATTGTTGTCAATCTAGTGAATCTCGTATGCAATTTGCAAGGTGATAGTTTGCCTATTTCACACACTGGTTCCTGAACTTGTCGTGCGCTAATGTGTGGTTATGCATTTCAACCAGCCAATATTTTTGACATGAAGAACATCGGGGTGGCGACCCCAACCATAGAGGATTGGTGCAATGCTGCTGATTGATAGCGTAAGCAAGATTACTTGCAGCTTCTGGCATCCTCTTGTAAGATCGTGTGAGAATCAGTACACTTCTATGTGGCTGCTTATTTTCGTTTGTTCTCGAGTTGTCATGTAAGTTATTCAAGTTGTTTTCCTTCATGTATGGGAGTTACTTGGCTACTGCAAATTGGCCAAGGTTGTTGTTGTACACTAAATAAAGGATACTGTTCAAGAATTATTGATTAACAAAATTTACTATGACATATTTTGATAGCAAAGTATTTGGTCCTGTCACAAATTTTCTTGACAATCGTATAGGTTATACTTTGTAACACAGGCCATTTGCACCTGGGCAAGGTGTTGCCCTTGATATGATAACGAGACTGAACCTATAAACATAGATGGATGTGTAATGTCATCACACATCACTATTGAATTATGAGGTTCTGATGGGGCGGATCTGGCTAGTATCCAGTGGAGTCGCTTGACTCCACTGGAATTTTGGAAAGAAAAAAAAACCTGTTTACGGCAAAAAAAAAGATATAATACATATATTTAATTTATGCTCAAAGTGAAACAGTGAATCAATACATGAAGGTTGATTAGGTGGCATGTGTGTATGTCATGTCTAACATACAGGCGCGAGTTCGAATCATGGTAAACGCAAGTTCTGCAATTCTTTTTAAAAATCGATTTACTGCTTGGCGCGAGTTTCTACTAGCAAAATTCGATTGTGTTGTTGCCTTATTTAATCTACTTAGAGCTTAAATATATCAATTTTTTATGTGGTAAATTTTTATGAAAATTTGAAAACTTTAAAAAATACCGATGATTTTTTTAATAATATTAATAAATTTATAATGAATTTTGTAATTAAATATTGATTAATTTTTAAAAATATTTTGATATAAGTAGTGTATCTAGGTAGACCATATAACGACTCCTTCACGAATCCATTAACTCAAAAATCAGAGAACTCGTCATCGTCAACCCCCGATGGCAACCACCTCTGCGCCTCCTGTGCAGCTACCCACAGCAGTCAGCGCTCAATCTGCTGCCAGTCTCCTTCTTTCGGTCCATCTCTGTATATCCACTCTCTCAACTCAACCTCTTATGATACATTATTTTGAATTACTCTCTAAGTTCTAAGTTTCTATGATCATTAATAATTTTTCTATAGTCCATTCTTAGTTCATTCTCAATTCTCGTGACACTTTGGTATTTTTTTCAATCCTTTTGTAGCATTGTGGTTAAATCAGGGTTTGTATTTATTGATTCGTTAAACGAGTCAATATTATTAAATTAGGAGTACTTGTTCATGAATTGAATTATGTGAATGTTATGAAAATAGAATTTACTAATTGAATGCATAACTTACTATGTTTTTATTTGACTTCAGATATCGTCAATTGTTAAGATTTGGAATATTTACTTGGTAGTTCATTGAATTATTGCTAGTTAATTGAATTATGAATTACTAATTTGCCAACTTACTTTAGGCCTTGTTAAATTTTAATTCTTTTATTAGTAAATTATTATTGACTCCACTGACGTTAAATCCTGGATCCGTCACTGGTTCTGAACCACATTCTCTTCAGGCCCTTATTTATTTATTTTTTTAAATGTACAGAGCGCGAGGTAAGGTAAGATAGGTAAATGTCATTCATCACCTGTTTCTTTTTTATTTTTAAATAAATTCTGTGAGTTGAATAATTTTTTTTTTTTAAAATATAAACTATCTAAAAGTATAATCACAAGTAAAATTTTACTTATGTAAAAGTAAGGCCCAACTTTGGTGATTTCTGTTTGTGACAATTAATGTTCCTTAGTATCCATATGACTCTGCATTCTGTATTTAATCTATATTATAAGTAATTAAAATTAAAATTTTAATTTTCTAAAATAATAACAACCACATAATTAATTAAAAGAAAAACACATAGTTTCATCCAATATTAAACATATAAAATTACCATATTAGCCCTACTCCCATGCAACTTCCTGTGCACGCGTAGAAAATGACTATTTTATCCTTGTTAGCTTCTCAACGGTTATACGAGTTCAAGTGTTAGCAATAGTCACAGAAATTAACGGAATTAACCTAAATCATTAACGATATAACCATAAACATAATAATTTTTTTTGTGGAATTTTACGACTTGTTAGACAAGTTCACATACAGTGTGCTTGGAACTAAGAACTTGGAACGTACTATGAATGCATATAACATGAAATTTCATTTTGATATAAATAATAAATAAATAAAATTATTCCAATATATGCCTTGTTCATTAACTGGCTGCAATTTTAAAATTGACATTGTCTTGGTACTGGGGGTGTTTTGGTGTCCGGTTTTTTGGATGACTTTTTGGAGAAAATGACTTTTTGAGGGGCATTTGGCTGTTTCACCATTCAAAACGTCAATTTGAAGTGTTTGGTAATTTGACAGATTAAAATGGCTTTTCACCCCAAAAAGTCATTTTGTAAAAAGCTACAAAGAGTAGCTTTTTGTAAATGGCTTTTGGCTTTTTGAGATGTAAATTACCATGTTGACCACACACTTCATAAAAATTACAAAAATTGTCATTCAAATTATTTAAGGTTATTTCATTTAACTTTTCTTCCATCTTCCACCAAAACAACCATCCAAATTATTTTAGTTGTTTATAATGTAGATTACCATGTTGGTATCTAAGATGTACAATTGCAACTAACACAAATTTTAAAAGTAAATTTGGGATAAAAATTTATAAAATATCAACATTAATTGTAAAAGTAAATTGGGACAAAAATTTTAGTCTTACTCAAGAAAATTTGGCAATCAATGAACAATTTAGTTATTAGTCTATTAATACAAATTCCAATTTTTAGGGATTATTTGTTGAACACACAAATTTGACAGAAAAAAGACTATCAATAAAAAAATACTAGAAATGTGGAGGAAAACAAAAAAATGAATTAAAAATCAGAATTTAAAAAAAATATTGAAGATAAAACTAAGGGTATAATTAGAAATCAAACAAAAAAGTCATACTACAAACAACTAACTCTACCAAACACTTTTTACACAAACAAATTAACACAAATACCAACAAAAATGATTAACAAAATAAACAAAAGTCAAACAATGAATAAACGATTAACAAAAAAAGCCAACATCTAACAGCTGGTTCCCAAACACCCCCATTGTGACCAGTTGGCCGTGATAATTTGACAATACGGTATATTGATACTTAAATAGAAAATTAATATTTAAAAAAAGTTATATATTAGACAATAAAATTTTCATAATTGACGAAATGTTTGGATTCAAAATCTGCACTTCAAGTAACAGTAGTGTTACTAAAATTTGCTCCCTCCGTTCTATATTAATTGATGTTTTGGTTGTTAATTACTCACAAATTGTAATGAGTTACAATATGAAATTAACATCATTAGAAAGATACTTTATTAAGGATTACTCCCTCCGTTTTTTTTAATTGTCACCTTAGTAATTGTGTTAAAAACTTTGACCGCTAATATCTTAATTTGTACAATTGATTTATCATACAAAATTGATGTTGTTAGATTCGTTATAAAAAACACTATTAAAAAAGTATAATATCGTAGATCTTTATAAAAATATTATGTGTGAAATTGTTGATTAAAAACGGACATCAAAATTAAAAGACAAATAGAAAAAAAACAGAGGGAATACGATGGAGGTAATTTTACATTGTAACTCATTGTAATTTATGAATGATTAACAGTCAAAATTTAGTCAAAATGTCAATTAATATGGAATGGAGGAAGTAGGACAATGTGCTAATGGTTTAGGTTAAAGTTCCTAGTTTTAGGATTACCCGAAATCACTCACCTTAAGGTATACTCTTTATGTGCTTATTTATTTGTGAAATTATCTATTATTTTATATTGAATTTATATGTATTTTTTTTTTGAAACACAAATTTACATGTATTCTATTTCACCATCTTTCATGATAAAGGCATACCAATTACCAATTTATCTTGATTTCTCTCGCTGAACAAGGACAAAAAAAAGGGGTGAGTATTTTGATTGTGGGCCCGTTCGAAAATTGGAGGGTAATGCTATTCATCGCCCCCCTTTTTACTAATGTCGCCCCCCCAAAAGACGTTTTTGCCCTCTATATAATTCAAGTCACCTTCTCTCTAAATCTCTCTCTCTCTCTCCTCTCTTTCTCTCTCTAAAATTTGCTCTAAAATTTTGATTTAATTTAGAAATTCAACCTAAAATGTCAATAGAAGGTGGTAATTCAAGTGAAGAACAAGAGGTTAGTTTGTAAAATTTAAATTCTAAAAAAAAAAATAAAACGAAAAATTTTCCGGAAATGCACGGTTGCCGCGCCCAGATCCCGCGGAGCGCGCGTGCGGATCGTCGGCAACAGCCGCGTGCCGCACGGTTGGCACGTGCAGCGTCGCGCGCGGGATCGGCGCGACCGGTTTTTTTTCCGGGAAAATTTTCGCTTTATTTTTTTAAATTTTTATAAAATGTTAATATTATTGTTATGTAAAAATATTATTTATTTATTTATGTTAATATTATTAAGGTAATAAATGTCGTTAATTATAATTGTTATGTAATTTTGTTAAAACATATTATCGTAAATAAGATGTTTAGAAGTGTTGTTATTATTATTATATTATGTTAATTATGCTAATTTTTATTGTTAATATTGTTATTTAAATAAAATTTTTATTAATATTTAATGTAATTAATTATAATTATTATGTCTAAATTATGTTAATTAATATTATTAAAACAAGTTGTTTATAAGTGTTGTTGATATTATTAACAATATTAGTAAATGTTGTTAAAAGTATTATTTATTTATTTAAAATAATATCATTATGGTAAATAATGTTGTTAATTGTTATTATTATGTTAATTATGTTACAATGTTTTTTTTAATAATATTATTATTATGATAATTAATATTAGAATTGTTTGTTATTTATTAATGTTGAAGCTACTAACATTATTATTACGAATTAGTATACGATTATTATTAGTATATTAATAATAATAATTGTTTTTATTGTTTGTAGGTTTTGGAGGACTTTGGGGGACGGCGTTGATTACTCTCACATTTTGTAACGCAAAATGTGTTCGAAATATGAGCGTTGAATGATTGGGCCAATGGAGTAGGCTGCGACAATCGGTTTTAGGTTTATGCAGCCGTAAGAGAAAAGATGCCGATAGTCCGTTAAGGTGTTATTTGAAGTGCTGGAGGTACGGAAAGTATCGTGGCAAATTGAACGATCTAGATGATGCGGCTCGTCGGAGGACGTCAACGAAGGCGTGCCCAATGTAAGTTCGCCATTGTTGCGTGGACTCGCAACGAAACGAAATGGCGAGTTAGAGTGTGCGACGGTGACCGGGGGAAGCACAATCATGCCTTCATCGTGTACGAGGAAGGGCATCGTCACGGACATCCATTAACCTCTGAAATGAAAGAACATGTCCGGGATATGACCAACACGGGGTGCACACCGGCGACAATACAAACGTCGTTGAAGATTAGGTTCCCCGCATCTGCGATAAACGTGAAGCAAGTTTACAATGAGCGGGCAAAGATGCGCACTGAGGAATTGGATGGTAGGACGGCTGCGGGACAATGCTTGCGCATGGCGAAACTCGGCGTACGCCTCTTTGTCGATTATGATGACGACGGCGAGCTTCGTCAGGTGTTTTTATGCCATCCTTACTCGTTGAAGTTGCTACGTACGTACCCAAATGTCATTCTCATTGACACAACGTACAAGACAAACAAGGCAAAGTGGCCTTTATGTGAGCTCGTAGGCATGACACCGACCAACCGCAACTTCCAGATAGCTTACTGCTCATGCGGGACGAGAAGATGGAATCTTATGAGTGGCTATTGTGGAGAGTGTATGAACTGTTGGGTACCGATTTAATTCCATCCGTGTTTGTGACGGACAAGCAGGATGCTTTGTTGGGGGCTGTTGCCAGGGTTTACCCAAATGTGCATCATCTTTTGTGCGTGTGGCATATTGCGAATGATGTGGAGAACAAAGTGAACGCCCCATCGGGGCAAGAAGCTCGGACTCGGGCTTCATTTCGCATCATTTTGGAACGGCCTTGTACATGCGAAGACCGTTGGAGATTTCAATGTCAAGTGGAAAGAGGTTGTTAACGCGGATCGGGCAAAACAAACCGATAATTGATTATCTTACGGAACGTGCTGAGTCATAAGGAAAAATTTGTTTGTGCTTGGACCGACAACGTACTCATATGGGAACACACCACTTCAAGAGTTGAGAGCCAGCATTCATCACTAAAGTATTATACCGCAGCCAGAGGCACCTTCGATCGTGTGTTTACGAAGATTCACTTTCACTGGAGAATCAACATACGGAGATTAAGAGGAGCTTGAATACCAAGGAGCACGCACAGGGAATTAGGTCGATCGCATTTCTTTAAGAATTTGCACGGAAGAGTATCTCATCATGCGTTGGACCTTATGTCGTATGAGCTCAATAAGATGCTGGCGATGAGGTATGAAAATGAATGCTACTTATGCGATCACCTGGTGTCGAGGACCCACCTTCTCCCGTGCGCGTGTTCTATGATGGAAGTTTACGAATCTGGAGAGCCAATTCCGCTGACACGGATAAATGTGTTTTGGAGACAATCGCCGTGATTGGCGAAGGATAAGCTGCATGATCAAAAGATATTCCACCAGGTACACACTTAGAACATTTTGAGGAATCAAGCAACTGTGTTCGGAGAGTGACTCAGCGGTTATGCGACACGTGAGCGGTGTCCTCAATGGAAAGTTGAATCCCGACGGAGTATATTCCTGATCCGCAGACAAGCCCCCCACGGCCCGGCAGACCGAAGACATCAAAATCAACGCGACGCAATCCAAGTGCGTTTGAGTACGGACGATCATCGGGACGGGGTAGCAAAACAACGACGAATTCGTCAAGGAAAAAGGGAACCAGTTCTTCATCAGTTGGGATGGGGTCAACAGGTTTGCGTATATTTATAGTACTTGTTTGGTTTGCAATAGTGACCATATATTGTTGTTTATAACTTAAGTTAATATGATTCGCAGGTATCAACCGGATGCGTCAAGAACCGTTCCCGTTCGAGGACGCATTGCCACATTTCATTCTGCCATACGTCGTTGGATGGACGGATGTAGAAGCTGATGGCAACTGTGGGTTCAGATGCGTGGCCGAGGCAGGTTACGGGGATCAGGAAAAGTGGTCAATCGCTAGGGTCTCAATGAGCACTGAGTTGCGGGCGAATGAAAATGCATATGTTTCGCTTTCTAACAAAGAAGGAGATTTTCCTTGAGACACACGCACGGATTTACGCCCACTGGCCGGGCTCGCCTGCTCGAACATTGGATGTCGGCTCCAAATGACTTATTTCCACCGCGACAACGATGAATATGATGTGGGTCTTCTTGTCAACACCTCCAGTCCACGATCGCATACCTTGAACTATGCATATCAATATTACCCATAAGAGGAGGGCCTAGACTTACGGACTGCGAAAGTTCGTGGAATTGTGCGATACAATAACCACTTCATGCTTATACATTTACGGATGATCGCCTCTACCGCGATTCATATTGGATGGCGAGCTAGAGACATAATCGCTGAGGGTTGGGATGAGCCTTCCGTGCTCGTATTGATAGATGGCAGGCTATTAGGGCCGCCAACGCCAATGATTGTTGTAGTTGTACCGTTGTATACATATACCCATTAAAAACAATAAAAACACAAATTTGAAAATCGACCGCATAATCGTGCGCTTAGTTCAACACAAAGCCACACTTAGTTTAGGTACAATAAAAACAATGAAATTAAACAACACCATCTACTCTCATCATCATCGCTTCCTCCCGGGGACTTCAATGTGCATCCGATGGCACCAACGCCCGCAAATCGACCATCTCATCGCATCAAGCACGGTTAATTGTCGCCTCATCGTCCGCTTGAACCGATGCCTCCCCGTTGAACTAATGAAGCCCATGTATAGGCCCACTTTTATAAAAAAAAATTACAAAAAAATCGGTCGATCAATAAAAATACAACAAAAATAAAACATAAAATAATTAATTATGATGAGTGTTTAAGTGTACTGCTCGTGTGTCAAGGTCATCACCGTCGATTGGCTCATGGAGGCATTGTTGTTCAAAAATTTGTGTGAATGGGCCGCATACCGCCGTTGTAGGCGACATCCGACTCCCACGGCACTTGTTTCGTGCGGGCACATCACGACCGACATTTTGTTGTTGATTGGAAACCCCGTGGCCACGACGTTAGCCTCCACGAATTCCGGTTGCCAGGGCCCTTCACGGTCGCTCGATATTTGGGACCGATAATCGCCGGGATATGTTGTAGGTGCCCTAATCGCCGAACGACACGATCGGGCATGTACATACGATGATGTCGTATGCACGAATGCCTCCATTGTACAACGCCCCGGTACATGACTTGTACGGCAGACCGCACGGGCCCAACTCACACGATCCGGCCAACGCATCCAACGAGGCCCTCAACCGCGCAGCGCCGTCCCGAACTTGGGCGGATGGGGACCACCGCCGCCCGAGGCCCATTAACAAGCCGCCCGCGTGGCCTAAAATCGTGAAAGTACTCGTAGATCCAGTGCTCGCAGCAGGTCAAACACCCGCCATCTTGGCTGTCCTACCGCCGCCGCCATCCCTAATCGGGCGGTAAAGGAACGCCAAGGTCACCGCCCCCAAGCAATGCGATCAACGATAACATCGTGCTAGGCCACGGATGCGCCTAATTCTATCCTCGATTTGTCCACAAGGATAGTGTTACCGAGCATGCTCAACAACCACGCCGTATCCTGGGAATGGGAAAACGGTCGTTAAACCGATCGTCCTCAAATGGGAGTCACTATGCCACCCTTGTCATAAGTGCTATCGACCTTTCACTCGCCATTGCTTTTTCAAAATCACGGCACGATCGTTAACGACTTCCCGAGGAAGTCCTTCAGCATCAAGCCATCAACCGCAAGACCCAATATATGTTGCACATCATGCAACATGATCGCCATTTCACCAAAGGGAAGGTGAAATGTGTTTGTGTCGGGTTGCCACCTCTCAACGAACGAGATCAACGCCGAGTCGATGTGATCGCACATCGCCCGCAAGTTGGTTATTTGGATTCTTCGGTGCACCGGCATTCGAGTTCCAATCGCGGCGTGTATCGACCACAACTCCTCAACGCATTCTTCTTCGCCGTGCAATCAAGGACAACACGAGGCGAACGCCGCGACCCTCCCATATTACCCGAGCAATGTGACCTCCAAAGCTCGGTATCAATGAGGGAATTGCAGTCCCCGAACGTTACCACCAATCTTCCAGAATTGTCGGCGCCACGCTCTTCTTACGATATTCGCATCGACCTGGCCACCAGAGCGTAATCGCTTCCCGCCACCCTTTCGACCGGAGCAAACTTGCCGGATGCATCCTCATCGGCATGAAACCCGATGGCCCGTAATCCGCCCAGAGGTCGAAAAATTGGCGACGGAGGTCGGATCATCCGCATCTCGGCTCCCGCCTCATCATCCCCGACCGATGTTGTAGAGCCGCTAGACTCACCCATGGCCGGTTGAGATGGTCAACGAAATCCATGGCCCGACTACCCGATCCTCGGGCCGGTCCCCATTGCATCACCGCATCCGCACCACGACCAAAGACGGGCGAAGTCGACGCATCCACATTGCGTCGGGGGTCCCCGACTCACCCCTCCAACCACTCACAAGTCGATTCGCCGGTCCGTAAACCCGCCCTTGCCCTACCCTACAATAATAGATCACCTGCAAAATGAAGACATACAAAACAACCAAAATCATTTAAGTCGCAAGAATATGCGAAAATGGGTTAGCGTGTGTTGGTTACCTAAGTTGTGTCACGATTCAATAGGTTCATTTTTTTGTCCAAGGTGATTTTGTTGTTTAACTGTTAATATATGGTTTAAAAAGACTTTCACCAGCATCGACTTCTCGCTTAATTGTTTGGTTCCCAAAATAACGATTGTCGCCAGTTGAAATCGCGAGGTCTACAATGCTCGGAGTTAGAGCATATCGATTCGATACAATGTAATGTTTCTTGTTGTCCCACCAGTCGCACAATAGAAACATTGCATTGTACCGATACACTTCTAACTCCTGCACCACCGCACTCCGCCAATTTCATCACGGCCGATGGGCTACTTTGGGGACCAAACAGATAAACAAGAGTTGATGCGGGCATTGATTAACCTTCTCAACCATACATTATCGTTACAACACACACTCTCCTCGACACTAATATGACCCAAAACTCAACCTCTTTCTTTCACGTATACAACTAACATACAATAACTATACATTAACATAATTATTATCCTAACGTACCATCACAAAATAACCTATATATCCACTTACGTATCAACCGGTTGATGAGTACCTAAGTTATTAAATGGATGTGACATAACTATTATGTCATCATTTGGAGTTATTAGTATATAAATTGACAATTAAGTTGGATTATGAATAAATTACCCATACCAACTATATATGCCAACTTACTTACAAATAACAACCAAAATCATCCAAACTCAACATCCTTCTAACACAACTACATATAAACTATTCGGAATATACACTAACCCGTAAACTTACCCCTACATCACAATTACCATTTTTTTCTAAGCCAATTAATCACTAACATTAACACATGCTTAATCACTAAATAATATTAACGCATTAAATATTAACAACGAATCAATATCACTGATATTAATCACTACTAATTGTCATATTAACACATGCATAACATTAATATTGATATTAACAATATTAATTTTCGTAACACAATATTAATATAATAATACAATTAATCACTAATAATTATCAAATTAACACATCATTAACTATAATATTCATAATAACAATATTAATAATTTTCATATTTAATAATAACAATATTAACTTTAATAATAAATATAATATTTAATTTTTATTTATTATTTAACAATATTCTAATAACAATTATTAACAATAATAATATTATTAGCAATTATTATCAATAACACTATTAATAAAAATAACAATAACAAAATTAATAAACATAACAATAACAATATTAATAAATATAACAATAATAACAAAAAATATTAATAAATAAAACAAAACGAAAAAAAAATTAAATCGCATCACTTGCTAGAACGCATACGTGCAATGCGTCTTTTTTTATTTTTTTGTTTTTTCGTTCAAAATTAAAATTTACAAAATATAAAACCATAAAATCAAACACAAATTCGAAACATACCTCAAATTCGTAGATTGAATCCCGGTATGAGGGTGGTTTGTGGTGGTCGATGGTTGAGAGCGTTTTTTAGAGAGATAAACTAGAGAGATAGTGGAGAGTGAAGTTATGAGGTTCAAGGGCGTGGGTTGGAAATATTATGCGAAAGGTGGGCGACAATAGTAAAAAGGTGGGCGATGAAAAGCAAGCGGGAAATTGGAAGGGGGAGGAGTCACACGCAGGGTACAATCTCCGGCGGAGGCTCTTTACGTGTTTTTAACTTTGGTGGGTTATTCCGACTTCCTCTCTTCCGATTTGCCTTCTTACCGTCCTCTTTTTCTCCCTTTTACTCAATCTTCTTCTGGGTTTTTGGGTTCCTTTGCTTTCTTCCACCACTTCTTTATATAAAAGTAAAACAAACATTGACTACTCACTTCTTGTCTGTAATTTCTTAACTGTTATCTGCCTGCGTTACCATTTGAATCACGCATGAAATCCCGTTGAAAATTATGCATTTGATGGACTTCCAAAAATTAAATCAAACATTAAGAACTTTGATGGAACAGAAAGGGGAAATGTATGGAAAATGGTACAAGACAATCGCCAATTTGATGCACCCTCCTATTGTTCGACGAAGATGTCAACTTTTGTGATATGGGTCTTTTCTTTCTTTCGCTAACTGACTCATGGTAACTGCATTTTTTGAACTGCATGTATCTCTGTAACTGCTCCAAACACACCCTTAATTGTGAACAATTTACGAATAAAATGCCACCCAAGTAAGTAATTCTTTGTAGATTAATGAATGTAACCAATGCCAGGATTTGGACATTGGATATTAGAACGTGGTTGATGAATATCATGGCAGTAGATTCTGGTGCAAATATCCTTTACTTGTGGACACAATCAGGCAAAAGCACAACTTATTCTTCAAAACCAAGCAGTTCATCAAACGAACCTCAGCACAGGAAGAAACGATGTCGGATTTGCAGACAGCCTTCTTTTCAGTTTCTGGTTTCTGATGATCAGACGAAGAAGGTTAGCCTGTGCGATGAAACTCCTCTGAATGCATTTAGTCAGGGATTGGAGTCGACAAGGCTTCCTACTGTGGTTAAGAATCATGGCAAACTGCAGAGGAAACGAGTTGCTGGTATTCGAAGGAATTTGAGCAACACTGGTTCAATTTCATCCTTGTTCAACAGTTGGGCACCTGGGTCTACTAGAGTGACCCATTTGACTGAGAAAAATGTTGGAAGTACGAGCGGTGATGTTCAGAAGTTTGGTGCTATAGCCAAGGAAATCGATGTTGCGATAAGCAGAATCGAGTCTCTGATTCCATCCCTGCAAAAGTTGGTTAATTCTGCACGCACACCTAATCAGACATGCAATGGCGATTCGGGTTTGTCAAGTGTTGTGTACTATATTTACAATACTGGTGGTACTTGCACTTTTGAATGAGTTCCTAATGCAGTTTTGTTGTATCAAGCAGGCAGTGTCAGAAACTTTACAACACGGGATGAAAGTGTGCTGTCTAAACAAGTCAATCGAATGCTCAGGATTTCAAGTGATTCTGCTTCACTGTCCCCAAATCAGGGCGGGAATGTACGCTGTGTGCACAATGATGTTCTAAGGCGGATAGCCTTTTTGAAAAACGAAGACAAACCTGAAATGGATTATGCTGAGTTGATTAGTGAGAACATAGCTCAAACCTTCGCGATTCAACCACTGTTTCTACATGTTCAGAGGAGTCAGGATCCTGAACTGAAGGCAAAGGGAGCTACAGATGGACTTGTGTCACTACAACAGGCATCTAGTGGGGTGAAATCTGTGGCGAGCCAGAACCCGGAACATATTCAAGGTTTGAGAATCATGCCAAGCCAGTCTGACATGGAGAGACTGAGTCCAAGTCAAAATAATTCGAGGGAGGGTATAGGGAAAGATGTAGTGATAGCTTTGAAGCCTAATAGGATGAATAATCTGGGTGAATCTGATCATGAAACGATCAGCGGTTGTGCTACTAGCAGATATATGCTAGAAAAGAGCGGACCATCATCATCAAGGAGGAAGAATATTAGCGGGGTTTCATTAAGTAAATCGCTGCAATACTTTGGTGGATCAGAGGAATCTAGCGTGGGATCCTCCTCTTCTTCTAGTGGAGGAACCCTGGAAAGCGTGTCGCGTCCTTCCTCAACTCGGACTTATGAGACAACTAGTGAGGGTTATGAAAGTGAAGAGCAACGTGGAGAAGATAACAGTAGTCAAGCCTATGGTGACTTGTACTACAGCAGTGCCGATCAGTATTCTGATGCGAGTCATTCAAGCCTGAATGCAAGACAAAGTTTCAGGAGAGGTCGCCATTTTGAGCTGGACAAAGGTGTAGGAAAACTCAGAAGATTTAAAAACAAGCTCGGAAAGATTTTCTACCACCACCATCACCACCATCACCACCACCATTATATTAACGATGGTGAGGCAGGGTACATGAGGTCATTTTGGAGACGACTAGGGGGAATGTTTCACCACACGAGAAAAAGTAGTGACCGAGAGAAACCAAAGGCAGACAACTTGAGAAAGTCCGTGATCAAAACCACACCAAACGAAAAGGGACATGGGGGACATTTTCGTGCCTTGTTTAAAGGCTTGGGGAGCCACATAAAGCATTCAAAGAAACCCAAAGACGACATTGAAAGGCTCAGGACCAGTCTCCATGGTAGCATGCACAAAAAGGCAGTTGAAATAAAGGTGCCTAACAGCAGGATGGTGAAGCTAGTGAAAAAGACTAAAAGACCTTCATTGGCTGTTCCAAAGAGGATCCTAAGACAGTGATCAGTAGGCTAACTTTCTACTGGGTCTGCTTGAATTTGTGAAAAGTTCTAATTTCTGAGAGACAGATGCTTCTGCCAGGGTGTAAATAGGTGACATCCCTTGGCATCTTTTCAATGCATAATGTATTTGTATTTTGTATTTGCACCTTTTGTATATGGGTAACATCCCTTGGTATCTTTTCCAATACATCTGTTGATTACCTATTAAAAAAAAAAAAGCAACAGAAACTTTGCACTGTGACATCAGATGGAGCTTCAATTTTAGACTATAACACACATAAGAAAAATGACAAGTCGGAGTAACACTAGACAGTGGAATGACCTTAGGTATTTGGTGATGCAGCCTTCTCTTTGGAAGAAAATGCTTGTTTAGGTAAGTGTTAATCCTCTCTGCAGTGATTCACTTAGCACCCCACAGTTTCCTCTGTGTAGTTTTCCCTGAAATTGGTCGACTAAAAAAGAGGGCCATTAACATTGTGTCATTGCCAAAACAGAAGTGTAAAATCAGATGTCTCTCTGCATGCAACTGTCTTCTGTATTATGTTGTACATGATTCCATAAATTTTTAGAAGGTGACCCCACTAGTTGGAAGTTCATTTACTATTGACATAATAATTGTGGATATATTTGTACACATTAATATGAAGGCATGCAATTTGTAACTTTTGGTGTTTATTTGCATTATGATTCATATCCAATAGGCCAATTTGCGAGCTTAATGGATTATATCTCTCGATCCTCTCGGGAGTCGCCCACTGTTTCTTTACATATAATTGATGTAGTCTTGTATTTGTTGAGCATGTTTGCTGAGTCAGTGAGTCGCAATAGTATGACCTGCTAGCTAAGCCTAAATCTTCAGCATATGGGTGGTTGCTTCAATAATGGAGGAGACATAAATGGCCTTTTTCCCCTCTTGCATTTGACAGCCGTACGTGTTTACGGTTCTGGCGTACATCATGGTCCTACAGAACTGTGAGTACCCAGAGAATAAATTGGTTGAGAGATTTTCTGGGTTCGGACCATAGTTAATAAAACTCGATCTTGATATACTATCCTATGATTTTATGATCGAAAACCCTCGATGCGATTTTACTATCTACATTCCGATCCAGGATCGTGGGTTAATTCCGATCCAGGATCATGGGTTAATTCCGATCCTAACTACGCCATGAATCCGAGTTAGGATCTCGATTCAAACAGAACCTTGGTTTGGACTTGATACTTTCTCACTTAATTACTATGTAAACCTTTAGGCTGCTAACTTCAAATCACAGCAGGTTGAATTTTGAGATCAACTAAATTATGTTACAGTCTTAAAGATAGCCCTTTTGAGGATATATTGTTTGATTGACTGTTTGGGTTTCTCATGAAAATCAAGATCTGATTAGTTTCCATAATTTTCATTAGACATTCTTTTTTTATTTGCTGAAAATTCCGCCCTCGGTTTCTCTTCTCCACCTGCCTAAAGTGGTTTGTCATATATCCATGCATGCATGTGACCTGCTCTTGGAAGTGTCGCGTAATTGTCCTGACAATGAATTTCGGCTGTATTTATCAGAACTGCAAATAAGCTGCAGCCATTTTGTGACCTCGCTAGTAGGTAACTCTCTTATTTGTGCTTTACTGGTGGCTTTGGAAATAATTAAAAAGTTGCTTGGAATACGTAACCAATCCTACCTAGTACCCTACTAATGGGGAATTCTGGAATATAGATTTTGATTTTGAGTGTATTGATTATGTAGGCCTAAATACCCAAGAGTCTTGCTGAGGCGGTGCCCCGGTGCATTGGGATTATGGGGAATCGTGAATTGTTTAAAGCGTTTTGTAAGACAAAACTATTGGCGCTATCCCTGATGTTTTACGGAGAGCATCAAATTAGACAGTCTCAAGTGTCTCACATAGTCACACAAGGCCAATTTTGGCATTGGCTGGACCTATTCCATACACAAAGTGGAGGAAAGTTGAGTAAACAATTTTGTTTTGGTATGCTATATAATCTAAAGTGGAACACAATTGCCCTGTATTGATCTTTTCCGTCACTTGGAAACTGACTAAGAAGGTTGGACATTGCAATTTATTAGGTGCACCCGGAGCATGTGCTCCAAATACTACAGATCAGTTAATGCTTCAACATTTGCAGGAGAGGAAGGCTAAGAAGGTTCCGCATTTGACAAACTCATAATGGATTGGAAAGTCGCTCTGTCCCGCTTCAAAAACCGTCTTTGCTTTACAAACCCTGAATGGGTTGGAAAGATGAACTAATGCATATGCTTCAGCGTGCTCTGGAGCAAGGTTTTACCTCTGCCTTCCCCTGATCATAAAGGTTTTACCTCTACCTAAACCACCTTATTTGGCACAAGAGAAAAGATAATGATTGAGGTACTTGCCTCTTGCTTCTATCTGCCTTCAAATTTCTCACTTCAGTTCTTTGCAGGAAGCATTTTTAGAAATTGAATGATGGCATCAAGAAGAAACTTGCGAAATTTGTTTTTGTAATGTGTACAGCGACAAGTGAGACGTTACTAGCTGGACAGGACATTTGATTTCTATGTTGAAAACTGTTTGCTCTATCAGAAAACTTATAACTTGATCAAGTTCTTGTTTCAAGTTTCAGTAATGATTGGGTGCCTTTTAAACAAATTATTGAGCCCTAAAGTGAAATCAAAAGGAAGAAATTCTGGAATAATGCTTGAAGAAGTTGCATATACATGCTGGTAAAGTTCAAAACAATGACATGTACATAAATTGCAGTGCTATTGGCACTAAATCTCAAAAAAGTCTATCCTAGGGAAAAAAAATGGTCGATGAACGCCCTTCATGTTTCTTGATTAACTTAATCGACATGTAAGGTTGATGAATGCTTCTTCTTTGCAAGGAATGGTTAGACCACCCATGGGAGGATCATAGCCGAACTCTTCTTCGGCACGTTTAAGCATTTCCTGGAAAGCGGGCTGGTTCAGGTAAGAAAGTGGCACCACATATCTCTTCTTCTCGCTATCTCCTACATAAACTGCAAAATGCCCCTTGGGAACTCCGTGCTGATGTTTGGTCTGATGAAGGGATGGCAATTTGAGAAGGTGTTTGGCATTTGTTATCACAGATTGTAACCTCATACCCACCATTGTGTCTCAACAGGTTGGAGATTGATTAAGAAAGAAAGGATGAAGATTTATGATGAGGTAGTTCAAGGGGAGTTGGTTAACTGAAAGAAGGTTTGTTGTTTAACTGCTGTTTGAAGGGCTTACAAGATATGCCTCCTATATATAGAGTTT
Source organism: Portulaca oleracea (assembly GCA_029582165.1). Lineage (NCBI taxonomy): Eukaryota > Viridiplantae > Streptophyta > Magnoliopsida > Caryophyllales > Portulacaceae > Portulaca > Portulaca oleracea. The sequence continues at coordinate 18,970,537 of CM055869.1, forward strand.
GGATTTTCATTATTTTATTTGTTCATATTTTATTTGAAGGGCCCATTTCATTGATGGTCACATGCCCCTCTCTTTTGCAATTCTGCTTGGATCTGGCTCTTATTTTCAGTGGGCAGCCTACTGTTTGAACTTTCTAGTCATTAATTTTCAACTGAACCAAAAAGCCATTTGTTAGTTCCTTCATGTTTGTGTAACCTTATCCTTTGTAGTGATTGGCTGCTTCATCCGTACGTTGGAAACTGATAGCTCAGTAGACCCCTCCAAATTTGGTCCCATTTTGAAATATCTTTTAATTTTCTTAAACTTTCCTTTTTTCTTCTTTTCCATGATCTTTTTCAATTTCTATTTTGGTGGCTAACAAGAGTCATCTAAGAGGACAAGAGGGTAACGCTTCCTCTAATAAAAATGTTCAGTTGTTGGATTTGCCCTTACGTATCTTGGACAATAGTCGGGTCAAATACCCACAGAGGGGGGAACTCCTCTTAATTTGCTAAATGTGACTGATTTCCAGTACTTGGACAATGAACTTGTTGGTTTCATGAAAAACAGTTTCTTAACTTAAAATTTGAGTGTCTAAGTTTGTGTAGAACATTTTGCTCAACTTAGCCTTTAACTTTAGTTAAATTCATTGACTTAGTCACTTAGAGATAAGATACAGCCGCCTACAAGTGTGTGCTGGGAGTGTTGTGACTACACCTGTCAATTCGGTCGGGCGGGTGGGTTTCGGGTCGGTGGTATATTGGGTTCGGGTGGTATATTTCAGTTTTTGGTCAACCCAACGGGTTCTGATTGCGACCTTTTTCCGTTTTTTTCTTTTAGAAAAATGGTCTCTAAATACTACTTTTTGTACGATATACGTAATAAAATATGATTATCTTCTAGTAACGATAGATTATTGTAACTATTTTAACTTAAATTAAAGAAATAACCAATAAATGAGTTGCGCTTATATTTTAATAGTTAAAAGTTCCAATGAAAATTAACAAATTCTAGTAAAGTTGAACTTAAAAAATTAATTTTCGGGTCAAATGGGTGGGTCGGGTTTGACCCGCTAATTTTCGGGTTTAGTTGAAAAAATCGTGTTCAAAACCCAGAAATTTTCGACGAGTTCAGATCGAGTTATTTGGTTGGGTTAAAAATCTCCTGGTCTAGTTGTAACAATGCATCAGGGAGTTTCACAGGTCTTCAATCTCTTGTGCTCATGCCCAGTGTCAGTCTAATTCATGACTAATATTGTTGGTTTTTATAGACATGTACATGTTTGGGTCATAATAGAGAACCATATTCGAGTAACAGAATTTAGAGGGTCAAAAAAACTTCTGATGGTAGAGAGTAGAGAACTATATTTGCAGTGCATTCTGTCATATTGATTGTCTTTTTTTTTTTTTTCACCAAAACAATATTTGGAATCCATTTTGTTTTAACATTGTCACTGATCTGGGTTTCCAAGGCCTGCATATGCAGAACTGCAACAAGCTGTTCTCAAGGAACTATGTGGCATACTTAGACAGTTGAATATCTTATAGCTCACAGTTGATGGGACTTTGTTATCTTCGTGTTGATCAAAATGACCAAGAAAGATACCTAGTCTGTTGGCCTAATTCTCTGTTCTAATTTACTTATTGTGCCCTTGGAATATTATATATGTTACCCAGACCATTCCTTTTTACTCGGCCATACTGAGTAGGACATGACACTCCACGGATATGACATGGATACATGTTGGACACAAGGTTGTTGGAAGCGGGATCCTAGTTAGGATTCATGGGGCAGTTAAGATTGAAATAAACTCACATAGGATCGTGGATCAGAATGTAGATCGTAGAATCGCATCGGAGATTTTGGGATCATAAAATTGTAGGATCGTAGATCCAGATCGGTATTTTAATGACTATGGTTGGACACGTGTCCAAACTCTTAAAGCATTGAGGCTGAAAAAAGATTAGGATTATATGGCTTTTCCCTTCTATTCCCTCCGTTCCAAATTAATTGACGGAATAGGAGTTCTCACACATACCAATATATAACTATAATAACTACCAAACATCAATTACATTTGACTTTTCTCTCTCTAATAAACAATGTAAATAATTGAATTAGGTATTGGGAATAGGAAAGTAACAATTATTTTGGAGCAAAATAAGTTGGGTTTTTGGCTCAAAATAATCTGAAGTCGGAGGTCATTGGCTGAAAATAGTCCAAACCCACCTTTTGGCTGAAAATAATCCAAACTTTTAACCTATTTACTCGGATTAAACTGAAATCGATTTCTGACTTCGGAATGCAGACTATGGTCTACAGAAGATAACGAAGAAAGAGAGAGAAGACTGAGAGGAATTAGAAAAAAGGAAAACGGTTAGCGTTGGGTCAAATTTTAAATTTTTGAGGGTTGGAAGACTAAATTTATTATGTTAAAGTGTTTTTATTTTTAATCCATTGCCATATCATTATAAGTTTACGTGAGCTGGGGTCTACACAAGCTTAAAAAAAAAATTCAAAACCAAAATCAATTAAAGAAACATGTGCTTGGGCTGCCCAGTCAGCATTCAGACGCCGGAAATCAATTTCGGTTTAGTCTGAGTAAATAGGTTAAAAGTTTGGATTATTTTCAGCCAAAAAGTGAGTTTGGATTATTTTCAGCCAATGACCTCCGACTTCGAATTATTTTAAGCCAAAAACCCAAATAAGTTAGTTAAAGTGTCAATTAATATGGAACGGAGGGAGTACCTCACTATTTCTTAATGTGTATTGGGCATTTGGATATGCGATTATCTTTAACGTGTTGTGTGTTCTTTATACGAACAAGGAAAGGTTGGTAGGTTTGGGTAATGTTCGGTTGGGAAAGTTTTGGAAGAATGTGGAAAATTTGGAAAGGATTGGATGATTTGGGTAATGTATAATATGAGCCTTTGTTGTATTTTTCATAAAATGTGGAATATTCAGGGAAGGGCAGACAAATTTGGATGGGGTTGGTAAAATGGATAGAAAGTGGTTACTAACGCACAAAAGAACTCTCACAATTTTGTTCACGTATAAAATGATAAGTACCCATATTCGTGTCCAAGTTTTGGACATTGTCCCCATGTCTAAAAATTTGGGGCTTACCAAGTCGGACACTTGGATTCATGTTCATGTGTGAATCCTGTCTTCATTTCTGGACTAGATATAGAAAATTTGTAGCTTGCTACTTGTCCAAGTGACAGAATAAGATAAAAAGGATAAAACACACTGGTGTTGCGGAAAGAATTACTGATATATTCCATAACGGGTGAAATTAGCTCACTCATGAAATAGAGTGGACTCTAAGTTTCTATATACATAAACAATCTTGGTTTTCAGAATCACATCTCATTTCAAAACTGCTATGACACTCTCACCTCCACCCCGCTCCAAAGTTTAACCAAAAAAAAAAAAAAGAAAAAAGAACAAAAGAATCCCATGTCAAAATTGTGGAAAATTGATGTTTACTCAATTTCTTTTCTTATGATATGGAATTCATGAAATGTAGCTGATGACATTCATGAAGGTTTGCTCATCACAAGGAATAGTTAGACCGCCCATTGGATGATTAAACCCAAATTCTTCTTCGGCACGGCTAAGAAGATGTTGAAATTTAGGAAGGCTCAAGCAAGATAATGGCACCACATACCGCTTTCTTTCCTCATTACATTCTCCTACATAAACTGCTACATGACCCTTTGGCACTCCTCTTTGATTTTTGCTGTGCGGTTTTAGTTGTTTGGTTGTGAAGATCATAGAAGGTAATCTGAAAGCCATGACTTTTGTGTTGAGGGTTTGCTCGAAGGCTAAATAGATTGGTTGATTTAGTGATAGTCTTTTAGAATACTAGGAAGAAGGCTCTCTTATGTTTTGGAAAGGTTCAGCATATCATGAACAGGTGAAGCCTGGTATTTTATACACATATATTCTCGGTGACAATACAATATTTGAAGGAATTTGACAGCTGGAGTATTGAAATTTCTCTCTTTTTAAAGGAATTTGGTGCATGAAATTTCGACGGGATGTGATTAAATGAATAGGACCGACGCATCTTATTAATTTGCACATAGCTCCGGTAGCTTAGCTGCTGAAATTGAATATTCATATTCATATCCCCTTCATGTGACCTTGAATTTTGTGACTCTATTTTCCTATAGTATTAAGTAAAGTAGTTTGATGTACACTACATTAAATTATTCATGTGAAAGCTTAGAATAATCATACGTACAAGTTCTTTTATTGTACCAGAATGGTTGTATGCCCTTAATTTTCAATTTTTTTGTACCACTTTTCTGGCCAACTTGGAGAATTATAGCAACCCATGCAGGAGTTTCATGTGTTATTGGCTAAAAGTTGCAGAATATGATATGATCCGTCATGATTATCAAATCATAACATGGGGAATCAGCAATATGAACCTTGCAATTGTGGTCAGGTCATTGATGATTATGAAATCAGATTTTGTTATCTGCCTTCTTTTTGCATGATTACAATAGCTGCTGCATGCATACGTTTGAAGTTTTTAATTCCTCTGCATGTGAAAAGGTAGGTGGTCCCCACTTTGTGAACCCCCCACCACCATGTTGTTTCAACCTGATATTCAGGACAAGTGGGGGATCAGATCGTCAGAAATGAGGCATCAGTTGGATTTGTTACTGTAAATATAACATGCAAATGGCCATGAAAAAATGTTTGTGATGAAGTAAAGGAAATATCATACCAAACTACTTTCATTCCGGAGTATTTAAAAAAAAAAATAGTTGGCTAAATTGGGTGGGTGGGTGGGTGGGTGGGGGGGGGGGGGTAAGCTTTGTATTCAAAATCAATACATATTATATGCACCTATAGCATGTACTTTAGGTAGGTATGAGTGAACAATTATGTTATTCAAAGTGAACAACGAGTAGGTATGAGTGCACAATTATGTTATTCAGAGTGAATAATGAGTAGGTATAAGTGAACAATTATGCTATTAAGAATGAACAATGTCCATATTTGGAGCACATGTAATAAATTGTAATTCAAAATACCCACCTTCTCCTATGAGTTAGGTGTGTTGTTTATGCTAAAGAGTTAGGTGTGTTGTTTATTGGAATATGTATTGATTAGCAAATAATTAGCCAAATCCACATGAAGACATTGATTGCAATTAAAGTCTGATCACCCCCCCCCCCCCCAAAACAAAGGAAAAAATAATAAAAAGCAGAGTCAAACTTGTAAGGTTCATGGTACTGATTCATACGGCTTGTCATATGGTGTGTTAATTAGCCATTAATTGCGGCATTCATGGTACTAATTCATACGGTATCTCATATGCTCCTCTGTTAATTAGCCTTTGATTGCGGTATTTCTATTTTCAGAAGTCAACATGCTGAAACTTAATAAAAGTAATGAGTTGTAGGTCAAACTTTCTGCATCCTTTGTGAAGGTACATGTTGTTGTACTCATATCATGTCCCAGTTCAGTGGTTTCAGACTCGTGCAAAGAATTACATTGAGCTTTTTCTTTCTTTTCAACTTTTAATGTACATAGATCGGAATGTAATTTAATAAAGCACATGATCACATTTCAGTCTATGTCCTGATAAGAGTCTACCCATTATGGTATTACCTATTGATTATTTCTGATAATTTTATTGCCAACCTGATTTCTGATAACCTATATGTGGTTTTGAGTTAGTAGGTTTATAATTGCACGTTCTTGTTATCCTGTCCATAGTTTATTAAAATCCCGATCCTGATCTACAATTTTATGATCCAAAATCCTCGATGCGATTCTACTATCTACATTCCGATCCACGATCCTAACTACCTATGGATCCGAGTTAGAATCCTGATTTTAAAAACATTGATTCTGTCTAATGTGAAACGTGCAAGTGTTTTCTGTTCATTGCATTTGATAATCAAAAGTTCAGCGCATCTGTGCATATTTTTTTTTTTTTTTGGGGGGAGGGGGGGTGGGGGAGATGTTTATTCTTCACATAATCACATGGTATTGCAAAGTGCATTGCCCTCCTTACTACGGATGAGTAAAAGACCCATTTGATCTTATTTTTGCAGAAAATGGTGACGCTGACTACAGTCGTTGCGAGAGTGAAATTCACAGTTGTGTTTTGTGTGTAGAAGACATCCTGTTTAAGCTTCCCCAGATAATAAAATTAGGCTCTAACCTCCAATTGTCCATTTTTATAAGAAAAAAAAGACATTTAGCTAGCCTGAAATTGCCACATATTCGGTTTCTAACAGACTATTTACAGCCAGGAATGATACTATTGCATTGGTACAATATAGATAAAAAGAATTATATATGCATTTTCTTGACATATATGTTTGTGATTAAATTTTGCTTATGGGAAGCCTCATGCTCACCCCGAAATTACCTGCAGAGTTGGCACTTAGCAACATATAAGAGTTGGAGATCTGATTCTTTTTTGGTCACCGTTTATATCGTCAGAGGAGAAGTTGAAAGTAAGTCATGTCAAATTGTTGAGGCTCAAGTAAGCTCATCTCGAAGGCACTATCTACGTCTGACGATGTGCTTTGAGTATTCCAGAAAACGCTGTTTGACCCACTTTATCAATGATAACTTGTCTGTGCTAATGCGTCTTAAACTATGCTGCTCTTGTTGCCCCTACTTGTGCCCTTGGCTCATTCTTAGTTTATGAGTAAGCTTGATGGGGATTTCAACCTGGCCTACATTGGGAAATGATGCAATTGCATATCCGTATCCATGTCAGACATCTTTTATACTCTCAGTATCAGTGAACCATACTGCCTTTATGTGCTCATCAAAAGCCTTTTTCTAGTCTTTTCTTTATTGCCCGACAGTGATTACAACTACATATATGTTTCTGATGGTGAATGATTAAAACTAAGGATTTACTGAAATTGTAATCCACTGGTTTTGTTGTGAACAAGTATGCTGGTTCTCAAGATCCAATGTAAACAATCCCTTGACATCTTGATCACAGAGGTGAAGCTGCAGTTTGAACATGTTTGATCACCTGGGGTCTTAATGTTCCAGGTTATTGTTTTAGTTTGATTTTGAAACATGGACCCCTTGACTGCAAAGCTTATGTTTCATGCCCTTCATCCTTCCTAGTTCCTCACCACCCACCCTTCTCACCGAAAGAAAACAAAAGGTCAACCTTGTGAATTGTTATGTTAAGGTGTAGCCTCTCATAACTATTATATATTTAGCAATATATGGGATTTTCTACTTGAAAAAAATTGAAAACCAATTGGAATTTATCGATTAGATAACTTCCTTAATCAATTTCTCAAAGCAATACTTTCAGTTAGGTTAAAATAATGTCCTTTTTTTATTATACATGTAGATGCATTTTGTATAACATCCCCAAGTCAATACTATTCGTGAAGAGATTAGAAATAGCAGCCTTCTAGACCTTGGTAATTTTGACATTCCGATTCTAATGTTAAACAAATCCTATGTTAACTTTTTGACCGCCCCAAACTATCTAATAATGTGGCAATTTCTAACATTGATAACTTATGTTTCACACAAGCATGTTATCTGTCACTGAGCACATATGGCTAACAAATTATGTGGTATTATGCCCTGTGGCCTGTACTGTGTTCACACACCATGGTTACATAATATTGAGTAATCCTCCACCAGTCCCTTATATTTCAGAGGCCTACTCTGTGTACAGACATTGGTAGATTGAACAGAAGTTGCTGTTACTGTGACCAAATCACACCTCAGATTTGCAATTTAGCTATGACTATCATCTACTAGATTTGATAATTGATATGCAGTTTATTGCAATTTGTTTTCCCATTTGTTGAGATTGGAAGCCAGCAAGGGTAATTCAATTTGGCATAAGTCTTATAGAGAACTAGTGAACTCCATATATGGAATTAATTTCGGCAAGATGAAGCCAGAATTTGCAAGTAGAAGAATTGGCAATCTGAATTATATGTAATTGCTGTTTGTATATACAAAGGACATTACAACTCAATATATATATATTTTTTTGTTTTGAGGAAGAAAGTAATTTCTAAGTCAAAATTGTGCAGCTCAAGGAAGCTGATCCTTGAAGGAGCTATCTACAGCTGATCATGTGCTCAAAGGTGCGTTTGTCACAGGGGATGGTGAGACCACCCATGGGGTGGTTAAATCCAAACTCTTCTTCTGCTCGACTTAGTAGGTTTTGAAAGGCTGGATGACTCAAGCAAGACAGGGGAACCACATATCGCTTCTTTTCCATGTTATGATCCCCTACATAAACAGCAACATGACCCTTTGGAACTCCGTGGCTTTTGCTTTGCAGCTTTAGTGCTTGTTTGGAGGCTGAGATCACAGAAGGCAGCCGGAAACCCATGGTTTTGTGGTTGACAAGTTTCTGAAAAGGAAAAGTGACTTGTTTGGTTGATGAAGGCTGGGAATGGGAGGGATATGTTAGAAGAGAGTTGGTGATGCTTTGAAGGTTCGACAGGTGAATATTGGTATTTATAGTCTGTTTGCAAACCTGAAATATTGGGTTCTCTAAAAAATTATCTTGACCCACCTTATCAATGTTCACATGGCTTTGCTGATTGATCTCTTGGAACACTAAATAATTGTCTTCCCCACATGTGCCCTGGACTTGAAAGTTTTCCTCACTTAAAAATTGGCCTCTTCTGCATTGGGAAAGGATGCATTTATAGACCCATGTGAGGCATATAGTATGCTACCATTGCAAGTGACCCATAATGTACTGGTGTGTTTATGTAAAAGCTTTTTCCAATAATATCTTTTTGTTATAGCATTGTTATGGTGGATTATAATTACACATCTCACTAATTGTCATCTCTCCTTTTTTTTTTCCCCGGAGAAACAATAATTGTTTTGGGTTCAGGTTCCCATGTCAACTATTCCTTACAAGTGATCAGCAACAAGAGCAAGGTTATGTTACATCTGCTTATTGCAGCAAAGGCAGTCAATCATTTGGTAAGAGTGCAACAAGTGCACGTTTGATCTTAGATGCTATGTTACAGGAGAATTTTTATTTTGGTTTGCTTTGGAATATTATCTAGTTACCACTTAATATTTGGGTCTCTGTTGAGCCATTGAATACAAGCTAAAGCTTAGCCCCCCTATCCTCCCCCCCCCCCCCCAAAAAAAAAAAAAAAAAGAACAAATGAATAAGGGAATATGAGGGGAACACAACCTTTTGATGTTCGAAGTACTAATATAATCACAACTTGGCGTAGTAAGCTATTAGATGTGGCATTATCGGTTAGGAAGTGTCCTAAAATCATCCAGATTCTTGACAAACAACAACAACAACAACAACCTCCCGAAGGAAACATGTTTAGTACGATCGAGGAGATCCGAATGTAGGCAACCTTCCTGCCATGAACTGGAGGAGGAAACATGTTTAGTACGATCGAGGAGATCCGAATGTAGGCAACCTTCCTGCCATGAACTGGAGTCCATGGAGAGGCTAATTCCTACGGACCCACAAAAGCTTTTCCAAAACCACTTTGAAACCCTGTTTAGGCACTTTATCCACCTTGTTATATTTGCTTGTTTCCAAACTGTACTAGGAAATTGTTTATATTTCCTTATTATATTAGATTTCCTAACTATAGTAGATTTCGTAAGTCTATTTGGAGTGATGGTCATGGTAGGTTTAGAGGGGGTGTCTCCTTATAAATAGAGGACTTTATTCATCTTGTTATATGTGGCAGATGTGAGTGCCTTCAACACTCCCTAGGAGGGAGGTTTAGCGTTCTTATTACATATCTTCTAACTTAATATTCATTAGAGATAATTGTGAGGATATCACTAGAGTGATTTGTAACCCATTTATACTTTCCAAAGACTAGAAATCAGGTCTTGAGATCTTTGTGTTCTCCTTCATGGTGGATATTGGTTGCCACCTTTGTTTTTTTTTCTTTTTGGTTCTGGATTTGAGTTTCTACATAAAAATAGTCTCCTCCTTCATCTTATATTTACGTTCGCTACATATACTGGTTTTTGATCTGAACTTCGATCCTAACATGATCTATCTAATAAAGTCAACATGTTATAAATTACTAACGGAAACGATTTCCATAAATAAATTATCTAGGGAAGACTTAGGGCTTGGGAGAAACTTGTTTATGTTGTGAAAGTTCAGCAGCTGAAGGTTGGTATTTATATTCTGTTTTGAAAGTTTGAAAACCTGAAAATTTGAGTATTCCCAAAAATGCTGCATGACCCACTTAATGAATGCTCACATGGCTGTGGTAATGTAGCTTAGATAGCTCTATTTTTGTTGCCCCTACATGTTCCCTTGACTTGTTCGAAATGAATTGTAAGCTTGATGGGGATTCTAGCCACTTGGAAATCAACCTGGGCCTGCATTGCAAATATGATGCTACTACATATCCATGTGATACATTATACATATAATATAAGTGACTCATTTGGTTTTTATGTGCTTATCCAAAAGCCTTTCTCAATATTACTTCTTCTTTGTTGCATTATAGTGGGTTAAAACTAAATGTCTCTTTAAATTGTTAACCACTAGTAACCCCCAATGTACACAGATTAGACTTTAATGTTGCAATTGAAGTTACAATATGGTAATGGCAACAAGGCTTTTTGTCCCACATTGGTAGAGAAATCAAATTGAAAGTGGTTTATATATCCCACCACACTTAGTAGTATTAAATAAGTGTAAAGGGGTGTTTTATGGAGGAAGGTATGGCTTGGGACTCCACACACGCGCGTCGCGGGTTGTGGTTCTTTTTATAGCCAGCCCGGGTGGGAACTAGCCGTTGCCCAACGGCCATTTTGCCCGTTGGAGAAACGGCAATATAGCCGTTGTCCGAACGGCTCAATAGCCGTTGGCAACGGTAAGATATGCCCAGCCAACGGTAGGCTTCTAAGCCTATATATTGAGCTCCTCCATGGCTGAAATAACACACCAACAATCATCTTCTTCTCTTCATCTTCTACTTCCTCTTCCATTAATATTTTCTGGGCAATCAGTTTTTACATACTCTAAGTTCTTAGCCTTGAGTGCACAAGTCTAAGAATTAGCTGAGTTAACCTTGGGGAGTGATCGGCAATATCGATTGTCACCTAGGTCGTGCCGTAATCGCTTTCAAGGCAGTGGTTTATCCACGACTCAGTTTTTGTGATTCCGAAACCAGCAGCCTTGATTCAATTATTTCCAACATTTAATACTGATGATGAACTTGACATTCCAGTGTATGATGCTATGATTTGAAAAAGCGCTGATGCTTTCTGATAAGCATACTGAAGCTGCTAACTTATGTATGGTTATGAGTTCGTTGATTTTCAAGGGCTGGAGTTGTGCCTTTTTTTCGGGTAATTTCCTTTGTGTAATCAGTAAACTGTTGAAATGAGTTTCCTTGTTATCTGGGTAGTGCCGACTTCAGAGTCTTTGAAAAATAATTAATGTAAAGGTTACAGAAAAGTTGTGATTGGCCTATGATTGTACCAATTTCCACTAGATAACAGAATAACGGGGTTTTGAGCTCCATTTGTCACCGTTTGCACTAGAAGTAATTTAATTGGCCTGAAATTGCGAGATATATATGCTGTGTCAAGCTGATATTATTTACAACAGGAATATACTTTGACATATTCAGGAATGAATTTTGTTTGAGATGACCTTGATATTTGCATTAGTTATTTTTTCTTCTGCTTATGGAATGTTCAGTCACAATATCACAGAGAAATTTCACAAAGAAAATGCAAACTGTGAAGAATTAATCCATGATCTAAATTTTTGTAATCACTTTTTTTTATATACAGAGGAGAAATCTTGTTCTCAGTGGAAATCTTGGGTCTCAAAATAACTGAGAACCCAAAAAAAAAGAATATTCATGTCAAAATTATGGAGTCTCTAGCTAGCTCATCCTTGAAGCAACTATTGACAGCTGATGATGTGAACAAAAGTCCGCTCGTCACAGGGGATGGTAAGACCACCCATGGGATGGTTAAACCCAAACTCTTCTTCAGCACGGCTAAGCAGGTCCTGAAATTCTGGATGCTTCAAGCAAGATAAAGGCACCACATAGCGCTTCTTTTCCTCATTGCAATCTCCCACGTAAACTGTTACATGCCCTTTTGGAACTCCATGGCTTTTGTTTTGCAGCTTGAGTGCTTGTTTGGCAGCGGAGATCATAGAAGGCAGCCGTAAAACCATGGTTTAACGAGTTAAAAGGTTACAGGATGGAAAAAATAGACTTTTTGGTTAATCAAGGCTGGAGGAAAATGACTTTGGAAGAAGGCTGTTTGTGTTTTGAAGATTCAGCTGCTGAAGGTTGGTATTTATATTCTGTTTTACAAGCTTGGATACTTGAAAATTTGATTATTCCCAAAAATGATGTATGACCCACCTTATCAACACTCACATGGCTGAGCTAAATGTGGCTTAAACAATACTATTTTTGATTGCCCTACATGTGCCCTTGACTTGCGCGTAATTTACGAGTAAGCTTGATGGGGATTTCCTATCGGTTGGGAATCAACCTGGCCTACATTGGGATTGGTGCAACTACATATCCATGTGAGACATTTGATGTGTTCCCATAGAGTGACCTGATGATCTGAAAGCTCTTCTCAGTATTATCTTTTATTTATTGAATTATGGTGGGTTACTTACAAGTAAAGCTTTTAGTAAAATGTCTACCACTAATCGTTTTTGTGAAGAAGTATGGATTAACTATATCTCGATCAATCACAAGGACCTGTACAAGGCCTGCATACATCTGCTTGTTGTAATGGCAGGGAGTCAATAGTTGGGTTAAAGTTTTGGTTTGTTTTTGGAACATGGACCCGTTAAGAAGTCAACCTTGTGACCCCCATAAGAAGTCAGCCTCTTATGATTAGTTTTATAATTAGATATTAATTATGGCATTCTCCATCTGGAAAAGTCAACAGTCCAGTTGTTATTGATCAGGTAGCTTTCATAACTAGCTTCTGAAAGGAGTACTTTTAGTTAGGTGATAGCGTTGAGCTTTTCGATGATATACATGTAGGCATGTGCCCTGATATAGCACTAATTCATGAGGGGATAGCAGCCTTCTACACCATCGCTAACTTCGGCACTCTAATTCTTAATGTTAAGCAAACCAGATCTTGACTGTCAAACCTATATAATGATGTATCAATTCTAATATTGATAGCTTATGTTTCACATAAACATGCTTGTAGTTACCAATTCAGTGAGGACTGATGTCTAGTAAGTGATGGGGAGTAAGGTATTTGCATCTGTGAAAAGGGATCGATTGCACTGTGCATCTGAGAACTAGCTAGCCTTGACAATTTTCTCGTAATTTTCTATGTTTTGTCTAATTTGAAGTGTAAGAGTATTTTGCTATGTCTTGGTGTGTGACTGTCAGGCATCAGGATATGGCTGCATGGTATTGAACAAAACTGCTCACACTAAAAATCCAGTCCCTTTTGCTTTTGCCTAAACTGTTTGAAAATTTGGTGGTTTGAATTACTTTAGTTACAGCAACTGTGACTGAATCGTACATAGGGCTGTGATTTAATTAGCAATGATTGTCATTATATTGCGATGGCCGATGGGGAAAGCAAAGGCTATAGTTGGTGGATGCTCAGTAATTTAGAAAATAACACGACCAGAATTTGCAAGTATAAGAACAGAGATGATCTGGTTTTATATGTAATTAGTAATCATAGTCTGTAATTCTGTATGTACAGATGAGCTTACAATTTACAGCTCAAAAAATAAAAATTGTTAGGGTTTGACAGGAAAATTACTTTGTCCCTAAAGAGTTATGGACAGCTGACTATGTGCAGAAAGGTCTGCTGATCACAAGGGATGGTGAGACCGCCCATAGGATGATTGAATCCAAACTCTTGTTCAGCCCAACTAAGCAGGTTCTGGAATTCCGGGTGCCTCAAGCAAGACAATGGAACCACATATCGCTTCTTTTCTTCATATTGTTGCCCCACATAAACTGCAACATGCCCCTTTGGGACTCCATGGCTTTTGCCTTGCATCTTCAACACTTGTTTGGTGACCGAGATCACAGAAGGTAACCTAAAACCCATGGTTTTACGTATACTTGACAAGTCTCTGAGTTTTTTTTTTTTTTTTTTGGGTTGATGATGGCTGGGAACTATGTCTTGGAAGAGGTTGTGTATGGTTTGAAGAATCGGATGGTGAAGAATGATATTTATAGACTATTCTACAAGTTTGCCAACTTGAAAATTTGCGTGTTCCAATAAGCTCTATTGACCCACCTATCAATATAATATTCACATGGGTTTGCTAATTGAGATCTGGCAACACTCTATAATTGCTTCCCCACATGTGCCCTTAGCTTCAAAGCTTTTAGTCCCCCAGAAATAGACCTGACCTGCATTGGCAAATAATGCATGTACATACCCATGTGAAGCAGTATCGTACTCTAGTACTCTACCATTACAAGTGACCCACATTCTGCTTATCTACTTAACCAAAACCTACTTTTAATCATATCTTTTTGTGATAGCATTATGATGGATTATACTGTATCACCCTATATTAAATGTTGCACTATCCATCTAGAAAAGTCAACTCGTTAAAAATTATTAGTGGAAACAATTTGCACATGGAAGACTTTTAGATAGGTAAAATCATGGTTAGTTATTAATTGCTGACTGTCGTATTCAGTATTCGCCAATTTACTGCCAATCACGAAGAGATGATGTCTTCTACTACCTCCGTCCCAAGATGTTTGTCACAATAATTAATTTTTTTGTCCCATTTTGTTTGTCATTTTTACAATTCAACAAGGGATATTCGATGACAATATACCGACCTTTGGGGGTATTGGATTGCAATATACCGACCTTTGCTATTGGACAACAATCTTTGTACTTAGGTGAGATTATTATACCAACAGCGACTAAGGGGGTGGTCACTGGTTAATTGGTCTCTATTCTAATGTAACAGGCTAAGGGAAAATAATCGCCCCTTGCCCAGTAACCTTGTTAACTCCTCCGTTTTTCTCACTAACCCACATTAAAAAAAATCGGCCCTAACACAGTGACTAAGTGGGTGTGGAACCAGTATTCGTCTTGACATGACACACAACCAACCAATGTCTTGTAATGTGGGTTAGTGAGAAAAACGGAGGGGTTAACAGGATTATTGGCTTGGGACAATTTTTCCCCCTCCGCCTGATGTATATTTGCCTAACCGCCAGCCATATCAGCATGGAAACTAGTTCACCATCCCCTTAGTCACTGAAGGTATAATAAAGTCACCCAGGTATAAAGGTCAGGGATATTGTTGTCCAATAATAAAAGTTAGTATATTACAATCCAACACCCCCAAAGATCGGTATATTATCATTCAAAAACCCTTTCAACAATTGTTATTCCCATTTTTCCCCTAATAAATAAACTTATTCCTACATTTTGTATTTTTTTTGTGCAAGGGGTTTATAGGGGTAACTTGGGCAACTTATAAACTTGTGACCCCATTACCAATGTTCATTGGTCTGGTGAAATTAGCTAGCATGACAAACAAATTTGGACGGAGAAGTATATGATAGATTGTTTCTGACATTCTGGTGCTTTGTTCTTCACTACTGATATTTCCACTCTGATTATCTAAATGGTCTAGCAATTTCTGAGAATGGCTAGGGGACTTTTGTTTCTATGAGCAGTTGTGTTGACTGTTGACAATCTCCAGTTCAGATCACAACCTTATTTTGATGTTCCATGAATAAAAAATGGCTGGCAAAATAGTATGCGATTTGCACATGGAAACTGAACTCGCTGCATGTCATGTATCTAGTAATTTTCAGGGAGTTTTCTGTTTATTGAAGTGTCAATGTTTGTTGTATCACTTGTATTGTGGCCTTTAACTGTTATACACCATTACCCAAGTTGTGGAAAGCATTTGTTATTATATGGAATGCATTTCTGAGATACAGTTGACATTTGTCAGTAGTCTATGCTTAGGTATAGAGATTAATGTAGCCAGAATTTACAAATACGAGAACTAGTGATCTGAAATTCAGAATGGTTATGTAATTACAGCGTGTTATACAGTAACTGAGGGCCATAAAACCAAAAATGAATTGATATACAATGAATAATTCTAGACGTCAAAATTGTGAACCAAGCCTTAAAGTTAGTTCATCCTAGAAGGAACTACTGATAGCTTACTATATGGGAAAAGGTCTGTTGGTCACAGGGGATTGTGAGACCGCCTATCGGATGATTAAATCCAAACTCTTCTTCAGCACGACTAAGTAGGCTTTGAAATGCAGGATGGTTCAAGAGAGACAACGGAACCACATATCGTTTCTTTTCTTCATTGTGATCTCCCACATAAACAGCAACGTGCCCTTTTGGAACTCCTATGCTTTTGTTTTGCAGCTTTAGGACTTGTTTGGTAGCTGAAATCACTGAAGGCAGTCGGAAAACCATGTTTTTGATTTTTCTTGTTAAGAACTTCTGAAGCGAAAAATGAACTCTTTCGGTAGTGGAATGATGGGGAAGAGGATATAGAAAGAGATGGTTTATGTGCTGATGGGTCAGGTATTGTAGCTGGTATATTTATAGTCTGTTTGACAAGTTTGTCAACTTGAAAATTGGCTGTGCTACCTGGATGAGGATGACCCACCCCTATCAGATTCACATGGCTGTGCTGATTGAGGTTAAGTTACATCATATTTTGTTGCTCCTACATGTGCCCTGATGCAAATTTAACAAGAAAGCTTAGGGGTCTTTTCGTCACTTGGATTTGAAGCTAGCCTACCCTAGAAAATAGTGCCTCTACAGACCCATGTGAATTATATAAATGAACAACCAATGTATCTTAAATATTTTTAAGTAGCAGATCTAACAGAGCTAAAATCACAGTTATGAACTAAACTAATCTTTTTGTCAAACTGAACTAAAAAGAACTTTTATCTTTTGAGGGTAACTAAACCTGAACTTATCTTATTAAATTGAACTAAACTGAAGTTACTGAACTTATATTTAATCCGTTCGGCTCTTTGAAGCAACTTGAAGTTATTCACAACATGGGAAAATGTAGCCACAAGTCACAGAATATGATGAGTAGTTATCAATCCATTACATGGGAAAATCTAGAAGATCATGTCATCAGAATTCAGAAATTTAGGAGAAATAGGGTCGTCCTACTTGGACTGATTACTATAATATAAACCTTGCATCTGATGTAAAAACACACACTAATAGAAAAGGATGACAAGAGGGGGGGGGGGGTGTTATATACTTTTATGCCTCATCCTATGAGGTTATTTTATCCCAAAGATTTTAGTGCATTTTTCTGGAATATGGATTTATTACCAAATAATTTGTTAGATCCACATGAACATACTGATTGCGTACCCCTCCCCAAAAAAAAAAAAAAAAAAACACCCAAACAAACAATAAAAAATCTTACAAAACTTGCAAGGTTCATGGTACTGATTCATAAGGCCTCTCAAATGCTAAGTTAATTATCCATTAACTGCGGCCTGTCATGTGGACTCTCATAATGTCTCATAAGAAGCCTTCCATTTAGGTAAAGCCATCAGTATCCTTTTTGAAATTACAAGTTTGGCATACCCGATACCATGTGCCTATTATTTGTTGTTCAGAGTTCACATTAATGCAAATATATAGATTGGGTTTTTTCTTTTTCTAAAACGAATGTATATAGATTGAAATTTAATAACACAGGTGATATTGACTTTCCAGTTTATGATTCCAAAGGATTCTGGTCGTCAGGTTTACTACGCCCTTAGTGATATCTGATAATCATACTTTGACCCTGATAACTTACACGTTTTGAGTTAGTAGGTTTTCAAGGGTTGGACTAGTCATTTTAAGCTAACTTTTTCTGTGGAAATTAAATCCTGGAAATCTATTCATTTACGTACACTGCGTTTGACAGTCAAACTACTCTGCATCTTTCTACTGCTTGCTTTTTTTTTTTTTTGGGGGGGGGGGGGGGGGTGGGGATAGTCCATGACATGCTATGGTAAGAAGCATTTTTTTTCTAAACTTCAGCTGAAGAGCCTTTTGGCATTTATCTTTAGTGAAAACGGTAGTCCTAGTTAACCAGTCACCAACCAAAAGTTAATGAGCTTGTGAACTGATAACCACAGGATAGTTGTGATTGTTCTATGATATCATATGCTCCTAAGCTATTTTGACAGCCTGGATATATGTTTCACTAGATAGCAGAATGCCAAGCCTCTGGACTCCCTTTGTCACCATTCTCATAAGGAACGTGATTGCCCAAAACATACAACATATTCATTTCTATAAGAGATGGGGAAAAAGAAGTATCTGTGAAATAATGGAACAATTTTTCTTTAGATGATTCTGATATTTGTCAGTACTTTTTGCTCATGGGATGCCCACTCACAGCTTCATATAGAGAAATTGCATGCAGAATTTGCAAATGACAACAATGAGTGATCTAAAATGCTTTTGTCATTAATGTTTTCATATATACAGATGAGCAATCTGGTTCTCAGAGAGGATCTTAGATCCTGAAATAAAAATGGAGAACCCAAGAAATTAAAAAAAGTTCAAGTCAAAATTGTAGAGGCTGAAGCTAGCTCTTCGTTGAAGCAGCTATTGACAGCTGATAATGTGGACAAAAGTTCGCTCGTCACAGGGGATGGTAAGACCGCCCATGGGATGGTGAAACCCAAATTCTTCTTCAGCACGACTAAGCAGGTCCTGAAATTCTGGGTGGCTCAAGCAAGATAAAGGCACCACATATCGCTTCTTTTCCTCGTTGCAATCTCCCACATAAACTGTGACATGCCCTTTTGGAACTGCATAGCTTTTGTTTTGCAACTTAAGGGCTTGTTTGGCAGCGGAGATCATAGAAGGCAGCCGTAGAACCATGGTATTACAAATGAAGAGGATTTACGAGGCAAAAGTAGACTTTTTGGTTGATCAAGGCCGGGAGTGTATGACTTAGAAGGTGTTTGTGTTTTGAAGGTTCAGCTGCTGAAGGTTGGTATTTATATCCTGTTTTACAAGTTTGGCAACTTGAAAATTTGAGTATTCCTGAAAATGTTGTATGACCCACCTTTCCAATACTCACATGGCTTTGCTATTGTAGCTTAAACTATACTGACCTTGTTGCCCCTAATTGTTTCCTTGTCTCATTCATAGTTAGTGAGTAAGGTTGATGGTGATGTCAGTCAGTTGGGAAATCAACCTGGCCTACATTAGGAAATTATGCAACTACACATCCATGTGAAACCTACAATATAGTCCCAACATAAGTGACCCATTATAATGGGTTACAGCTAACTAATGTCTCTGTGAAATTGCTATCCGCTATTTTTGTTGTGATGGGGTATGAATTAGCTGTTGTAGTTCCGTCCCTCCCAAACTACAAGAAAGGGTTAACCATGTGACCTTCACTAGTTGCCTCTTCTAATTAGTTTTGTGATTAGCTATTAGAATTAGTTATTGCATAATCCTTCTGCAAAGGTCAATAACCAAGAAGTTACTGATTAGATAGATAGCTTCCATAGCTAATTTCTGTAAAGGATACTTTTAGTGAGGTTAAAGTAGTGTTGAACTTTTAGATGATCATATACGTAGATGTGTAATGCATTCTGTATTATATATGTCAGAATTCAACACTGTTCATGATGGAAGTCGACTCTTTGACAAGGTATATTCTAGGAGGAGTACGAAATTTCTCAAGTTAGGGATTTTAAGTAAGGAGAATTATATCTTTTAGTTGTCACTTTACCTCCCAAATAATATTATTCTAGTTTCCATATTGCATTCAGATTGTAAGGTTCTTTAAACTCCCAGCCTCTGTTTGAAGAGGCAGACTTACATTATTGCATAGAATTGAATTGAGAGAATTCCTTTGCGCAAGAATGCCCTTGGTTCTCCATCTGCTCATGGCTAATTTTGACACTTCAATTCTTAATGTTAAACAAGCCCACGTTGAGGTCAGTCTGACCATCAAAACCATCTATAAGTAATGATACAACAGTTTCTAATATCGGTAGCTTATGTTTCACATAAGAATGTTTGTAGCTTTCAGTTCAGCGTGGACAGATGGCTAGCAATTGAAGGTATGGTATTTGCACCTGTGAACATGGATCGGTGGCAGACTCATAATGTGCATCCATGAGCCTGTCTTGGCAGTTTTTCCAACTAATC
Source organism: Portulaca oleracea (assembly GCA_029582165.1). Lineage (NCBI taxonomy): Eukaryota > Viridiplantae > Streptophyta > Magnoliopsida > Caryophyllales > Portulacaceae > Portulaca > Portulaca oleracea. The sequence goes on from CM055869.1 coordinate 18,990,688, forward strand.
GGATATCATTTGTTTAATTTGTAGTATACCAATATTTTTCTATATCACGGTGTCGTGTGTGTGACTGTCAAACATCAGGACCATCATCGCATAGTGTTGAACAAATCTGTTACTATCACTTATATGATTTGTGATTTATGACTGTCATATACTGTCTATTGCAATAGGGAGAGGAACGGCTATCTAGTATAGACAAGATGGTTAGTAAATGCTCTGTTATAGAGATTTTGCAACCAGAATTTGCAAGTATATGAACTGATGGTCAAAATTTGCATATAATTACTGTTTGTATGTACAGATGAGCTTACAAAAGATAAAAATTATAGGAACAAGTATTTTTCATGTCAAAATTGTGGAGCTAAACATAGCTCATCAATGAAAGAGCTATCGACAGCTGATTATGTGCACAAAGGTCTGTTCATCACAAGGGATGGTGACACCGCCCATCGGATGATTGAATCCAAACTCGTCTTCAGCACGAGTAAGCAGGTTTTGAAATTCTGGATGATTCAAGCAAGACAAGGGCACCACATATCGCTTCTTTTCTTCATTCTGATCTCCCACATAAACTGCAAAATGTCCCTTTGGAACTTCTTGGCTTTTGTTTTGCGACTTTTGTGCTTGTTTGGTAGCTGAGATGATAGAAGGCAGCCTGAAAACCATGGTGTTGTACTTGGCAAGTATATGGATTGGGAAAACCGATGTTTTTGATTGATGAAGGCTGAAAGATCTCTTAGAGAAGAAGATTGTGTTTTGAACTTTCAGGTGGTGAAGGTTCATATTTATATTTATACTCAATTTTACAAGTTTGCCCAACTTGAGAATTTGAAAATTCCCTAAAATATTGAAGACCCACCTTATCAATATACATGGCTTTGTTAATTGAAACCTAACAACACTCTATAATTGCTTCCCCACATGCGCCCTAACTACAAAGTTTTTAGTCACTTAGAAATAGACCTGACCTACATTGGGAATAATGCATTTACAAACCCATGTGGGGCGTACTGTCCGCTAACATTACAAGTAGTGACCCACAATGTGGTTATTTGCTTATGCATGAACTGTTTTCAATTATCAGATTTTGGTTATAGCACTAATGTGGACAATATTGTTTCGATGATTGCCATCAGTGTATTCATGTTTTTCTTTTATTTTTTATTCCCTCTGAAGAAGCTAACATTCATTGCATTAGATTCAGGTACCATATCAAGTGTCCTACACTAGTTTAACACTGTAAGACCCACCTTATAAGTATTCACATGTATGTGCTAATTGAGGTTAAATTACAGTATATTTTGTGCCCCCACATGTGCTCTTGGTCATAAACTTGATTAGATATGTGGGATCTCTTTTTGAGATTTTGGAGGAAATTGGAACTTGTCTTTTTCTGTCTGTTCGTTAGCTAAAAGTCACTGAATATGATGAGATTCGACTTAAGTTATCAAAGCATACATGGGAAAAATCTATCGGATCAACCTACCAATTATAGTCATTGATGCTTATGGAATCAGTTTTTCTTTCTTTTTTTTTCTTGATAATCTAATATTCAGGGCAGCAGGTGGTAGGTCAGATTGTCAGAGTTCCAAAATCAAGGAGAAATAAGGTCCTGGTTGGACTTATTATTATTAGACAGAGTGACAGGCTTCTCCTATGAGGTTATTTCTTTATAAAGAGATTTTATTCCTAAAAAAAAAAATTGAAGAGATTTTCTGGAACATTGATTGATTACCAAATAATGTTTATACATCGAGAAACTGCTTGCAAGTAAAGCTTGATCAAGTCCCTGGTCCTTCAAAAAAGAAGAAAGCAAGGAGAGAAGAAAAAGGGGGGAGGGGGGCATACTAGACTTGCAAGGTTCATGGTACTGATTCATAGAGCAGCCTCTGATATGCTGTGTTAGTTAGCCATATATTGTGGCATTTCATTTTCAAAAGTCAACAGGCTGAAATTTTATAAAAATATTGGCTCCCATAATTTGTCAAGACTCAAGAGAAGACTTCTAGTTAGGTCAAGCCATCATAGCCCCTCTTGATGGTGCATGTTGGTGTACTCAACACCATGTCCCAGTTCAGTGTTACTCAGACCTCAGACTTCATCCAAGTGTATAGATTGGGCTTTTCTCATGTTTCTATTGTACATAGATTCGAATTTAATACCAGATGATCTTGACTTTCCAGTCTATGATCTGAAAGGATTTCAGCTATCATATATAATTTGCTCATAATGATACCTGATACTGCGTCACTGACAACTTATAGTTACACATGATTTGAATTAGCAGATTTTTATTTTTAAGTTGCTTCTGCTATCCAATTTAAATCCTGGAAATGTGTTCATTTACAATGCCTCTGACAGAGAAGGGGGGGGGGGGGGATCTATGACATTGTATCGTAAACTTGCTTTTTTAAACTTGAATTTTTTGGCTTCTATCTTTGCTGGAAATGGTGGGGCTGCCTTTATTCACTAGGCAAAAACTAACGAAATTGTGATTGATATTTACAGGGGTGTTGTTATTGTACTCTGATATGATATCCATTTACCTAAATCTGTTGTGACATCCTGTATAAGTTGCTCTAGATAACAGAATGACTAATCTGTGAGCTTCTTCTGAAACCATTCCTATAAGAAATCCAATTTGGCCTAAAACTGCAACATATTTTGTTTCTGCCTGATAATTCACAGTCAGTAATGATACTTCACTAATAAAACAAGGAAATAGAGTCTTTTACGGAACAACAGAATGATATTCCTTTAGATGGTGTTGGTGTTTGTCAGCACTGATTGTTTAATGGGATACTCAGTGTCATAGAGAAATTGCATGCAGCATTTGCAAATATCTAGAACTGGCCATCTAATTTCTTCTGTAATTAATGTTTTTATATACAAAGGAGCAATCTGGTTCTCAGATAGGATCTTCGATCCCAAAATAAAAATGGAGAACCCCCCCCCCCCCCCCAAAAAAAAAAAAGGAGTGTGCATGTCAAAATTGTAGAGGCTTAAGCTAGCACAGTCCCCTGAATGAGCTATCGACAGCTGAGAATGTGGAGAAAGGTCTGCTGGTCACAGGGGATGGTAAGACCACCCATTGGATGGTTAAATCCAAACTCTTCTTCAGCACGGCTAAGCAGGTTCTGAAATTCTGGATGGCTCAAGCAAGATAAAGGCACCACATATCGTCTCTTTTCTTCATTTTCATCTCCCACATAGACTGTTACATGCCCTTTTGGAACTCCATGGCCTTTGTTTTGTAGCTTAAGGGCTTGTTTGGCAGCGGAGATCATAGAAGGCAGCCGTAGAGTCATGGTGATTATGAGTTAAAAAGGTTGCAGGGGGGAAAACTTAAGTAGACTTTCGGTTGATCAAGGCTGGAGGAATATGACTTTGGAAGAAGGTATGTTGTTTGTGTTTTGAAGATTCAGCTGCTGATGGTTAGTATTTATATTCTATTTTACAAACTTGGGCACTTGAAAATTTGATTAATTATTCCTAAAATTGATGTATGACCCACCTTATCAACACCCACATGGGCTGTGCTGAATGAAGCTTTAACAATACTATTTTTGATTGCCCTACATGCCCTCGACTTAGGCGTAATTTACGAGTAAGCTTGATGGAGATTTCCTATCTGTTACGAATCAACCTGGCCTACATTGGGATTGGTGCAACTACATGTCCATGTGAAACATTCAATGTGTTCCCATTTAGTGCCCTGTTTTGCTTTTATATATGTTTTTCATCTGAAAGCTATTGAACTATGGTGGATGAGTTTACAGCTAAAGATTTTAGTGAGATGTCAACCACTAACCTTTTGGTGAACAACTATGAATTAACTCTATGTATGGCCGTTTATGTTTTGAGGATCCAACATAAATAAATTTCAGTAATTCAATCACAAGGACGAGTTGCTACGTACATCTGCCTGTTGTAGCAGTCAGTCAACAGTTGGGTTAAAGTTTTGGTTTGCTTTTAGAACAAGGACCCGGTGACCGCTAATGTTTAGACTTCATTCTTCCTGCTCAACCCTTCCAAATCCCAAAAAAGTCAACCTTCTAACGTTCAGATGCAGCCTCTTATGGTTAGTTATATAATTAGATACTAATTTTGGCGCTCTCCATTTGTACAAGTCAACAATCCGGGTGTTATTGATTAGATAGCTTCCATGACTAGCTTCTGAATGGAGTACGTTTTAGGTAGGTTATAGTGTTGAGCTTTTCAATAATACATGTAGGTGTCTGATGCATTGTTAGAGAAAAGTGAGTAGCAAGGTAACAGCGGAAGCGAATAATAGAATCGAAAACGAGATGACGGATATTACGACAAAATTTAGGAACGAAAAATAAGCGATAAAATCAAACACCAGAATTACGTGGGAAACCGAAGAACTCGGAGAAAAACCCACGGACGGCGATAGCCAGAAAATAATCCACTATGAGAAAGGAGGAGTACAACCTGATCACTATCACAATACGATCCACAAAGGAGATTACAATAACAATTGTTCACTCGCAATACAGTGCGGGTTTTTGTATCGTATCCACAGGGAGCAAGGTCTTTTTGTCAAAACTTTCACTATTAAAGCTTAGTTTAAGGTAATAAAAACGATTATGAGAGGGAAAGGGAACAAGGATCAATTATCAGACAAAAGCAGAGAAAAAGAGGCTCAAAGGTCGGTCTTTCCCTCCTAGTGGTCACCCTAATCACGAGGAAGTCTCGGTCAGGACACTAAGCCAGGATAGAAGCTAGGTTATTGCAAGAAATAGAGCCACTCTGGGGCCTCTCCCGAGGCATACCCGAATTTAACCCTAAAGGTTCGTCCACTAAATGAATGAGGACTCACCTAAAAGGTTTGATATGCAAATCACCCTACCCGAACTCCTCCACTAAATGAATGAGGATTCGTTCGGATATCCATCCAATTACTCTAAGGATCGTGTTTAAGTAGGTTTAGCGGGTTTCCACTACTTACTAAACCCCACAATTAATAGAGTTATTGGATGAAAACCTCATAAAACAAGGCTTAATGCCCTAACTAAGTCAAATCTGTAGAAAAGGGGTCCCATTAGGGGCTAAACCTCCCCCTAAGCCCTAAGGAAACTAGCCACTAATCATGCTAAAAAGCATTAAAACTACCAAGCATAAGGCAAGAACCTTGATCATGATGTCTAGAAAGGAAATACAAAGAAATAAACACAAGACGTAATTAAAGCAATTACTAAAAGAGGGAAATGAAACTTACCCAAACAAGAAGAAGGATGATAATAATAGAAAGAAGAAGAAACAACCAAGCTTCAATAATAATCTTCAAAGCAATAATCCAAATCCAAATACCAAATAAAAACCAAATTTGAGAGCAATAATGAGATAATCTATATAGAAACTAGTGCTAAGCAATTCTAAGGGAAAGATGAACAGTAAAAACTTCACTTCTAAGTTTAGTTTTGGACCGAGCTTAAATACAATGGGAGAAAAATAGACAAAACGCAGTCGTTTTGGCCCTAAAAATTTCAGTCGGCAGGGTCGTCACGGGTGCTACCTCAGTCGTCACGCCCGTGACGAGGCGATTCCAAAATCTCGAACGAAAAGTCTTCGCTGAGGTAACGGGCGCTACCTCAGATCGTCACGCCCGTTACCAGCTGGGAAAAAGGCTCACCAGCGTCACGGGCGTTACCACCAGTCGTCACGCCCGTGACTCGTCTCGGCAGAATGACAATTAATTCTCTTAATTTGGTCACGGGCGCTACAAATGGGGTCACGCCCGTGACAACCTGGGTTTTCCTTTTGGTCATTTTCCCAACTTTGGTCACGGGCATTACCCTTGGAGGTAATGACCGTGACCTCCTGGGCTTGCCTTGACTCCTCCTTTGCAAAATCTTCGAGATGAGGGCCGCTCCCGGGGTTGTTTCCTTGAATTCCCGAGCCGGGGTTCTCGGCTCCGACAACTCAGCATCTCCCAATGCCTCGGTTCCAAACTAACCTGCATAAAAACTAAAAGAAAGACGGATAAGAGACGATTATTAAGGGACGGTAACGAACAATAATTCTAAGTAGATGGAGTGACACTTAGGCTCAAAATCGAGCCTAAACACCCCCCCACACTTAGGATTTTGCTCGTCCCGAGCAAAACTAGACGAAACCAAAACAAACTACCTAAACAACTACTCCACTTTCGTGGGAGTAAACGGGTGCATTTAGCGTATGCACTAAGCCCTTTGAACCCCCCGGCAGCCCGGGTGGACGAGATGGACTCGTGAGGGTTTCTAGCGGCTATGCCCACAAAAGCCAAAGAAAAAGGAGAGAGGGAAAGTGAAAACAAAACCGAAGAAAACAAAAGGAAAGAAAAACAAAGGCTTTGATTCAAAAGATCTCGCAACCTAAACTAAGAAAACGTTATCAAGCCTCCAAAAGCAACCGTTAGGAGCATCTCACAAACACCAATCTCAGATAAAGGTCAATCTTGAAGGTTTTTAACTCCCTACACTTTATGCCAAGCAAAACCCCATGCCTCTCGCAAGAGGGCTCTAACCGGGACCAAAATACTCTAAAGACTTGTGTCCGAACTCAAAAACAACGAAACAACCAAGAGAAGCGTTGCCCTTCCTTGCATTTGGTCGCCCTTGGCTTGGTGAGGGCCGTAGGTGATGCAAGGAGAGGCCCCACTCTTTTTAGAAGCAAAACTTTTTCTTTTCTTTTTGGGTTGGTTTTACCAACGAGCTTGCTTTTTCTTTTTCTCTTTTTTTTTCTTTTTAAAGGTCGGTATTAGCCTTATTTTCGGGAATTGGACGACCCATATAAGGGGTATACCCTCCCAACACGGTCTTTTCCATTCGCCTCTCCGTCGCAAAGCGATATAGGAGGAGGGTTAAGGGGTATCCGTGTCGTACCACTGATACCGGGCCCGTGTAGGTTGGCTAAGTGTAAGGTGGTTAATGCCCCATCTTACTACAGTAATTACACTTCTTATTCTTATTAGGATTCCTAGACTTTGAATGGTGTTTAGACCTCCCTCTAGACCCGTTTCCCTTACGTTCAGTATTCCTACCTCTTACAACCATTACATCACCACCCTGGTCATCACCATCGGTATCAAGTTTCTCCTTAGACAGTAAACTAGCCTTTACTTCACTAAGGTTAAGGACACCACGATTCCCATACAACATGATTTCCTTAAACTGTTTATGTGATGCAGGTAGGGATAGAATTAAATGTAAAGCCTTATCCTGAGTGTGTTTTATATCCATTGATTCCAATTCAGTAATAATAGAATCAAATTCACTAAGATGTGCCTGAATAGAAGTACCTTGGGGCATCTTCAACCTGTAGAATTTCTCCTTTATTCGGTACTTGTTTGCACGACTCTTCGACATGCTGACTCTTCCATTTGGTCCAGGCTCAGGGTTTCTCGATATGCATCACCTCTCTCTGAATGTGCTCCGCCAAGCACAGCTGAATCCCTGCCAGAGTCTTATCTTCAAGCTTCTTCCACTCCCTTGGAGTCAGATTCCCCTTGATATCCTTCTGGAGTTTTTTGAATTCATCATCGCTCATTGTCGCATCAGTCTTCGTGTCGGGATACTCAATCACATCCCATAACCCGTGCTGAATCAGGACCGCCTTCATCTGCAGTCTCCACATAGTAAAACTCCTCGTTCCATCAAATTTTGGAATATCGCACTTCATGATTGAAGCCATCTCCACCTTGCTCTGATACCACTTGTTAGAGAAAAGTGAGTAGCAAGAGCGGCAGCGAATAATAGAATCGAAAACGAGATGGCGGATATTACGACAAAATTTAGGAACGAAAAATAAGCGATAAAATCAAACACCAGAATTACGTGGGAAACCGAAGAACTTGGAGAAAAACCCACGGACGGCGACAGCCAGAAAATAATCCACTATGAGGAAGGAGGAGTACAACCTGATCACTATCACAGGGTGTGATACGATCCACAAAGGATATTACAATAACAATCTCTCAACACTCAACTCACAATCTCTCATGATACACTGGGGAAAATATTGGTGAGACCCCTTTCTCTCTCAATATTTTCTCTCTCTCTAGCTCTCTGTGTTTACCGATGTGTTTTGGTGGAGAAACATGTACCCTATTTATAGGGAAAACTCCCTATAACCTAACTTGACTCCCACTCCAATTAGATTTAGAATCTAATACAATTAGGAAACCTAACATAATAAGGAAATTTAAATAATATCCTAATACAATTAGGAAACAAATAATTGTGAGATCAAGAGATTTGGTGATTTTAGGACACTTTCCTAACATGCATTAATGTAGCACTAATTCATGAGGGGATAACAGCCTTCTAAGCCATGGTTAACTTTGACACTAATTCTTAATGTTAAACAAACCAGATGTTAATTCTTGACTGTCAAATTAAACCTATCTAATGACATAGCAATTCTAATATTAATAGCTTATTTTTCACATAAACATGCTTGTAATTTCCAATTCAGTGAGTACTGATGTCTAACAAATTATGATGAATAAGGTATTTACATCTGTGGAGAAGAATTGATGGGTTGTGATTTAATTAGATATAACTGTCATATATATACTGCGATAGGGAAAGCAAACGCTATCTAGTATTGACAAGATGGTCGATGAATGCCCAATAATATAGAAAATAATGCGACCAGAATTTGCAAGTACAAGAATAACTGATCTGCATTTATATGTAATTATAGTAATCACTGTCTGTATGTACAGATGAGCTTACAATTTACATCTCAAAAAATAAAAACTGTTAGGAATTAAGTAATTTTTCTGTCAAAATTTTTGAGGATCTTATTCCTCAAGGTAGATGATCATCGAAAGAGCTACGGACAGCTGATTATGTGCACAAAGGTTTGCTCATCACAAGGGATGGTGAGACCGCCCATAGGATGATTGAATCCAAACTCTTGTTCAGCCCAACTAAGCAGGTTTTGGAATTCCGGGTGGCTCAAGCAAGACAATGGAACCACATATCGCTTCTTTTCTTCATATTGTTGCCCCACATAAACTGCAACATGCCCCTTTGGGACTCCGTGGCTTTTGCTTTGCATCTTCAGCACTTGTTTGGTGGCCGAGATCACAGAAGGTAACTTAAAACCCATGGTTTTACATATACTTGACAAGTCTCTGAGTTTTTTTTTTTTTTTTTGGGTTGATGATGGCTGGGAACTATGTCTTGGAAGAGGTTGTGTATGTTTTGAAGAATCGGATGGTGAAGAATGATATTTATAGACTATTCTACAAGTTTGCCAACTTGAAAATTTGCGTGTTCCAATAAGCTCTGTTGACCCACGTATCAATATAATATTCACATGGGTTTGCTAATTGAGATCTGGCAACACTCTATAATTGCTTCCCCACATGTGCCCTTAGCTTCAAAGCTTTTAGTCACACAGAAATAGACCTGACCTGCATTGGCAAACAATGCATGTACATACCCTCTTTTGGAGGTGTTTGTTCTGCTGTTTTGTTTGATGATCGCTGATGTCTTTGAACTTTTATGCCTTTTGGCAATCAATAATCGAAAAAAAAATGCATGTACATACCCATGTGAAGTAGTATCGTACTCTAGTTCTCTACCATTACAAGTGACCCACATTCTGCTTATCTACTTAACCAAAAAACCTACTTTTAATCATATCTTTTTGTTATAGCATTATGATGGATTATACTATATCTCCCTATATTAAATGGTGCACTATCCATCTAGGAAAGTCAACTCGTTAAAAATTATTAGTGGAAACAATTTCCATATGGAAGACTTTTAGATAGGTCAAAGCATGGTTAGTTATTAATTGCAGACTGTCGTATGCAGTATTCCCCAATTTACTGCCAGTCACGAAGAGATGATGTCTTCTACTACCTCCGTCCCAAGATGTTTGTCACAATAACTAATTTCTTTGTCCCATTTTGTTTGTCATTTTTAAAATTCCAACAATTGTTATTCCCATTTTTCCCCTAATAAATAAATTAACTTATTTAGAATTCCAACATTTTGTATTTTTTTGTGCAAGGATTTTATCGTGGCAATTTAGGCAACTTATAACATGTGACGCCATTACCAATGTTCATTGGTCTTGTGAAATTAGTTAGCATGACAAACAAATTTGGACGGAGGAAGTATATGATAGAATGTTTCTGACATTCCGATGCTTAGTTCTTCACTACTCATATTTCCACTCTGATTATCTAAATGGTCTAGCAATTTCTAAGAATGGCTAGGGGGCTTATGTTTCTAAGAGCAGTTGTGTTGACAATCTACATTGCAGATCACAACCTTATTTTTGATGTTCCATGAATTGAAATGGCTGGCAAAATAGTACGCGATTTGCACTTGGAAACTGAACTCACTGCATGTCATGTTTCTAGGAATTTTCAGGTAGTTTTCTGTTTATTGAAGTGTCAATGTTTGTTGTATCACTTATATTGTGGCCTTTAACTGCTAAACACCATTACCCAAGTTGTGAAAAACATTTGTTATTATATGAAATGCATTTCTGAGATACAGTTGACTTTTGTCAGTAGTCTCTGCTCAGTGCTCAGCTATGGAGATTAATGTAGCCAGAATTTACAAATACAAGAACTAGTGATCTGAAATTCAGAATAGGTATGTAATTACAGCGTGTTATACAGTAATTGTGGGCCATAAAACCCAAAATGAATTGATGTACAATGAATAATTCTAGACGTCAAAATTGTGATGGAAGCCTTAGGTTAGCTCATCCTAGAAGGAACTACTGATAGCTTACTAATATGGGAAAAAGTCTGTTGGTCACAGGGGATTGTGAGACCACCTATAGGATGATTAAATCCAAACTCATCTTCAGCACGACTAAGTAGGCTTTGAAATGCTGGACGGTTCAAGAGAGACAATGGAACCACATATCGCTTCTTTTCTTCGTTATGATCTCCCACATAGACAGCAATGTGCCCTTTTGGAACGCCTTGGCTTTTGTTTTGAAACTTTAGGACTTGTTTGGTAGCTGAGATCACATAAGGCAGTCGGAAAACCATTTTTTTTCTCGCTAAGAACTTCTGAAGCGAAAAAATGAACTCTTTTGGGAGTTGAAGGATGGGGAAGAGGATATAGAAAGAGATGGTTTATGTGCAGTTGGATCAGATAATGTACGTAGGTGGTGTATTTATAGAGTCTGTTTGGCGAGTTTGTCAACTTGAAAATCGGAGAACATGCAAAATCCTGGATGAGGATGACCCACCCCTATCAGATTCATGGCTGTGCTGTTTGAGGTTAAATTACATTATATTTAGCTACCCCTACATGTGCCCTGATGCAAATTTAACAAGAAAGCTTGGGGGGTCTTTTTGTCACTTGGATTTAAAGCTGGTCTGCCCTAGAAAATAGTGCCACACAGACCCGTGTGAATCATATAAATGAACAACCAGTGTATCTTAAATATCTAACTGAACTGAACCACAGTGATCTTTTGCTAAATTGAATTAACTAGACTTCTGTTTGTTGAACTTTGGATTTATTTGTACTATACTGAAGTGATATTTGCTGAATTCTTAGTTAATTTTTGAGGTGAACTAAACTGTTCTTTTTTAGTCAAACTGTATTAAACTGAGCTTTTATTTTTTTTAGGATAATTAAAACTAAACTTATCTTGTCAAATTGAAGTGAACTGAGTTATATTTAATCCGTTCGCCTCTTTGAAGTAACTTGAAGTTATTCACGACATTGGAAAATGTAGCCACAGGTCACAGAATATGATTAGTTATCAATCCATTAACATGGGACAATTTAGAAGATCAACTGGCCAATTGTGGTTATTGATTCTTATAAAATCAAATTTTGTTATCTGATATTGAGGGCAGGTAGGAGATCATGTCATCAGAATTCAGAAATTTAGGAGAAAAAGGGTCGTCCTACTTGGACTGATTATTATAATATAATCCTTGCATCTGATGTAAGAACACACGCTAATAGCACGCAAATGGGGAAGGGGGGTTTATATGCCTCATCCTATGAGGTTATTTTATCCCAAAGAGTTAGGTGCATTTTTCTGGAACATGGATGTATTACCAAATAATTTGTTAGATCCACATGAACTTATTGATTGCAAGCGCCCACCCCGCCTGCCGCCCAAAACACCCAAAGAAAAACAATATAAAAACATACAAAACTTGCAAGGTTTATGGTACTGATTCATACGGCCTCTCTTAAGCTCGATTAATTATCCATTAATTGCGGTTTGTCATATGATATGGATCCTCATAAGTCATAATGTCTCATAATTAAGAAGCCTTTCATTTAGGTAAAGCCATGAGTGTCCTTTTTAAAATTACAAGTTTGGCATACCCAATACCATGTGCGAATTACTAATTTGTTGTTCAGAGTTCACACTCATGCAAATGTATAGATTGGACTTTTCCTTTTCTTAAAACGAATGCATATAGATTGAAATTTAATAACACAGGTGATATTGACTTTCCAGTTTATGATTTGAAAGGATTGTGGTCGTCGGGTATAATATGCCCTTAGTGATATACTGATATCTGATAATCATACTTTCACCCTGATAACTTCCACGTTATCTTGAGTTGGTGGTTTTTCAAGGGTTGGACTAGTCATTTTAAGCTAACTTCCTCTGTCTAAATTAAATCCTGGAAATCTGTTTGTTTACATTGTGTTTGACAGTCAAACTGCAGTGCATCTTGTTTTTTTTTTTTTTTTGGGGGGGGGGGGGGGTAGTCCATGACATGCTATTTGAGAAGCATTTTTTTAAAAACATCAGCTGAAGAGCCTTTTGGCATTTATCTTTAGTGGAAATCCTAGTCCTAATTAACCAGTCACCAACCAAAAGTTAATGAGCTTGTGAACTGATAACCACGGGATAATAGTTGTGATTGTTCTATGATATCGTATGTACCAGTCACCAACCAAAAGTTAATGAGCTTGTGAACTGATAACCACGGGATAATAGTTGTGATTGTTCTATGATATCGTATGTACCTAAGCTATTTGAAAACCTGTATATATTTTTCACTAGATAGCAGAATGACAAGCCTCTGGACTCCTTTTGTCACCATTCTCATAAGGAATGTGATTGGCCTAAACTTACAACACATTCATTTGGATAAGAGAGGGAAAAAGAAGCATTTGTGAAATAATGGAATGATTTTTCTTTAGATAATTCTGATATTTGTCAGTACTTTTTGCTTATGGGATGCCCACTCACAGCTTCATATAGAGAAATTGCATGCAGAATTTGCAAATGACAACAATGGGTGATCTAAAATGCTTTTGTCATTAATGTTTTCATATATACAGATGAGCAATCTGGTTCTCAGAGATGATCTTAGATCCTGAAATAAAAATGGAGAACCTAAGAAATTAAAAAAAGTTCAAGTCAAAATTGTAGAGGCTGAAGCTAGCTCTTCGTTGAAGCAGCTATTGACAGCTGATAATGTGGACAAAAGTTCGCTCGTCACAGGGGATGGTAAGACCACCCATGGGATGGTGAAACCCAAATTCTTCTTCAGCACGACTAAGCAGGTCCTGAAATTCTGGGTGGCTCAAGCAAGATAAAGGCACCACATATCGCTTCTTTTCCTCGTTGCAATCTCCCACATAAACTGTGACATGCCCTTTTGGAACTGCATAGCTTTTGTTTTGCAACTTAAGGGCTTGTTTGGCAGTGGAGATCATAGAAGGCAGCCGCAGAACCATGGTTTTACAAGTTAAGAGGTTTTACAAGGCAAAAGTAGACTTTTTGGTTGATCAAGGCCGGGAGTATATGACTTAGAAGAAGGTATTTGTGTTTTGAAGGTTCAGCTGCTGAAGGTTTTATATCCTGTTTTACAAGTTTGGCAACTTGAAAATTTGAGTATTCCTGAAAATGTTGTATGACCCACCTTTCCAATACTCACATGGCTTTGCTATTGTAGCTTAAACTATACTGACCTTGTTGCCCCTAATTGTTTCCTTGTCTCATTGATAGTTAGCGAGTAAGGTTGATGGTGATTTCAGTCAGTTGGGAAATCAACCTGGCCTACATTAGGAAATTATGCAACTACACATCCATGTGAAACATACGATATAGTCCCAGCAATAGCATAAGTGACCCATACTGATTTTATGTGCTTATCTCAGTATTATTTATTATTTTTTCCATTATAGTTGATTACAGGCTACAGCTAACTAATGTCTCTGTGAAATTGCTATCCGCTATTTTTGCTGTGATGGGGTATGAATTAGCTGTTGTAGTCCCCTCCCTCCCAAACTACAAGAAAGGGTTAACCATGTGACCTTCACTGTTGCCTCTTCTAATTATTTTTGTGATTAGCAATTAGAGTTAGTTCTGCATAATCCTTCTGCAAAGGTCAATAACCAAGAAGTTACTGATTAGATAGATAGCTTCCGTAGCTAATTTCTGTAAAGGATACTTTTAGTGAGGTTAAAGTAGCGTTGAACTTTTAGATGATCATATATGTAGACGTGTAATGCATTCTGTATTATATATGTCAGAATTCAACACTGTTCATGATGGAAGTCAACTCTTTGACAAGGCATATTCTAGGAGGAGTATGAAGTTTCTCAAGTTAGGGATTTTAAGTAAGGAGAATTATATCTTTTAGTTGTCACTTTAACTCCCAAATATTATTATTATAGTTTCCATATTGCATTCAGATTGTAAGGTTCTTTAAACTCCCAAACTCTATTTGAAGAGGCAGACTTACATTATTGCATAGAATTGAATTGAGAGAATTCCTTTGCGTAAGAATGCCCTTGGTTCTCCATCGGTTCGTGGCTAATTTTGACACTTCGATTCTTAATGTGAAACAAGCCGCATGTTAACGTCAGTCTGTCGACCATCAAAACCACCTATACGTAATGATACAACAGTTTCTAATATCGATAGCTTATGTTTCACATTAGCATGTTTGTAGCTTTCAGTTCAGCGTGGACAGATGGCTAGCAATTGAAGGTATGGTATTTGCACCTGTGAACATGGATCGGTGGCAGACTCATAATGTGCATCCATGAGCCTGTCTTGGCAGTTTTTCCAACTAATCGGATATCATTTGTTTAATTTGTAGTATACCAATATTTTTCTATATCACGGTGTCGTGTGTGTGACTGTCAAACATCAGGACCATCATCGCATAGTGTCGAACAAATCTGTTACTATCACTTTTATGATTTGTGATTTATGACTTTCATATATTGTCTATTGCAATAGGGAGAGGAAAGGCTATCTAGTATAGACAAGATGGTTAGTAAATGCTCTGTTATAGAGATTTTGCAACCAGAATTTGCAAGTATAAGAACTGATGGTCGAAATTTGTATGTAATTACTGTTTGTATGTACAGATGAGCTTACAAAAGATGAAAATTGTAGGAACAAGTATTTTTCATGTCAAAATTGTGGAGCTCAACATAGCTCGTCATTGAAAGAGCTATCGACAACTGATTATGTGCACAAAGGTCTGTTCATCACAAGGGATGGTGACACCGCCCATGGGATGATTAAATCCAAACTCGTCTTCAGCACGAGTAAGCAGGTTTTGAAATTCTGGATGGTTCAAGCAAGACAAGGGCACCACATATCGCTTCTTTTCTTCATTCTGATCTCCCACATAGACTGCAAAATGTCCCTTTGGAACTGCTTGGCTTTTGTTTTGCAACTTTTGTGCTTGTTTGATAGCTGAGATGATAGAAGGCAGCCTGAAAACCATGGTGTTGTAATTGGAAAGTCTATGGATGGGAAAACTGATGTTTTTGGTTGATGAAGGCTATTTCTTAGAGAAGAAGATTGTTTGTGTTTTGAACTTTCAGGTGGTGAAGGTTCATATTTATAGTCCATTTTACAAGTTTGCCCAACTTGATAATTTGAAAATCCCTAAAATATTTATGACCCACCTTATCAATATACACGGCTTTGCTAATTGAAACCTAACAACACTCTACAATTGCTTCCCCACATGCGCCCTAACTTCACAGTTTTTAGTCACTTAGAAATAGACCTGACCTACATTAGGAATAATGCATTTACAAACCCATGTGGAGCATACTGTACGCTAACATTACAAGTAGTGACCCATTATGTGGTTATTTGCTTATGCATGAACTATTTGAATTATTAGATTTTGGTTATAGGCAGCATTAATGTGGATAATATTGTTTCGATGATTGCCATCTGTGTATTCTTTTTTTCTTTTATTTTGTTTCTCTCTGAAGAAGATAACATTCATTGCATTAAATTCAGCTACCATATCAAGTGTTCTACACTAGTTTAACACTAGAAGACCCACCTTATCAATATTCACATGTCTGTGCTAATTGAGGTTAAATTACAGTATATTTTGTGCCCCCACATGTTCTCTTGGTCATAATCTTGATTACATTTGTGGGATCTCTTTTTCAGATTTTGGAGTACATACAAGTTGTCTTTTTCTGTCTGTTCGTTAGCTAAAAGTCACTGAGTATGATATTCACCTTAAGTTATCAAAGCATACATGAGGAAAATCTATCGGATCAACCTACCAATTATGGTCATTGATGCTTTTGTAGTAATCAAGTTTTTTTTTTTGTCTGATATTCAGGGGAAGTGGAAGATCAGATTGTCAGAATTCATAAATCAAGGAGAAATAAGGTCCCAGTTGGACTTATTATTATGCGACAGAGAGACGGACTTCTCCTATGGGGTTATTTCATCCTAAAGAGATTTTATTCCCCAAAAGAAAAAAAAATCCTGAAGAGATTTTCTGGAACATGGATTGATTACCAAATAATTTTTATACATCGAGAAACTGCTTGCAAATAAAGCTTGATCAAGTCCCTGGTCCTTTAAAAAAGAAGAAAGTAAGGAGAAAAGAATGGGGGGGGGGGGGGATACTAGACTTGCAAGCTTCATGGTACTGATTCATACAGCCTCTGATATGCTGTGTTAGTTAGCCATATATTGTGCCATTTCAGTTTCAAAAGTCAACAGGCTGAAATTTAATAAAAATATTGGTTCCCATAAGCTATGTCAAGCCATCAGAGCCCCTCTTGACGGTGCATATTAGTGTACTCAACACCATGTCTTGGTTCAATGTTGCTCAGACCTCAGACTTCGTCCAAGTGTATAGATTGGGCTTTTCTCATGTTTCTATTGTACATAGACTCGACTTTAGTACCAGATGATCTTGACTTTTCAGTTTATGATCTAATAGAATTTCAGCTATCATGTATAATATGCTCATAATGATACCTTATAATCTTACTGTCTCTGACACTTTATAGTTACACAAGATTTGATTTAGCAGATTTTTATTTTTAAGTATCTTCTGCTATCCAATTTA
This sequence comes from Portulaca oleracea, assembly GCA_029582165.1. NCBI lineage: Eukaryota > Viridiplantae > Streptophyta > Magnoliopsida > Caryophyllales > Portulacaceae > Portulaca > Portulaca oleracea. The sequence goes on from CM055869.1 coordinate 19,008,011, forward strand.
AATCCTAGAAATGTGTTCATTTACAATGCCTCTGAAAGTCAAACGCTAATGGCTAATGGATCTTTTTGTCATTTGCAAGGACAGAGAAAAGGGGGGGGGGGTCTATGACATTGTATGGTAAACTTGCTTTATTTAACTTGAATTTTTGGCTTCTATCTTTGCTGGAAATGGCGGTGCTGCCTTTATTCACTTGGCAAAAGCTAATGAAATTGGTATTGATATATTTACAGGGGAGTTGTTATTGTACTCTGATATGATATCCATTTACCTAAATCTGTTGTGACATCCTGTATATGCTGCTCTAGATAACAGAATGACTAATCTGTGAGCTTCTTCTGAAACCATTCCTGTAAGAAATCCAATTTGGCCTAAAAACTGCAACATTTTTTGTTTCCGCCTGATAATTCACAGTTAGTAATGATACTTCACTTAGTAATAAGACATGGAAAAAGAGGCTTTTTGGAAAACATAATGATAGATGGTGTTCATGTTTGTCAGCGCTGGTTGTTTAATGGGATACTCTGTATCAAAGAGAAATTGGATGCAAAATTTGCAAATGACGAACTGCTGATCTGATATCTTCTGTGATTAATGTTTTTATATACAAAGGAGCAATCCGGTTCTCAGATAGGATCTTGGATCCCAAAATAAAAATTGAGAACCCAAAAAAAAAAAGTGTTCATGCCAAAATTGTAGAGGCTTAAGCTAGCACAGACCCCTAAAGGAGCTATCAGCAGCTGAGAATGTGGAGAAAGGTCTTCTGGTCACAGGGGATGGTAAGACCACCCATTGGATGGTTAAATCCAAACTCTTCTTCAGCACGACTAAGCAGGTTCTGAAATTCTGGATGGTTCAAGCAAGATAAAGGCACCACATATCGTTTTTTTTCTTCATTGCAGTCTCCCACGTAAACTGTTACATGCCCTTTTGGAACTCCATGGCCTTTGTTTTGCAGCTTAAGGGCTTGTTTGGCGGCGGAGATCATAGAAGGCAGCCGTAGAGTCATGTTGTTGAGAGTTAAAAAGGTTGCAGGAGGGAAAACTTAAGTAGACTTTCTGTTGATCAAGGCTGGAGGAAGATGACTTTGGAAGAAGGTATGTTGTTTGTGTTTTGAAGATTCAGGTGCTGAAGGTTAGTATTTATATTCTATTTTACAAGCTTGGGTACTTGAAAATTTGATTATTCCTAAAAATGATGTATATATGACCCACCTTATCAACACTCACATGGGCTGTGCTGAATGAAGCTTTAACAATACTATTTTTGATTGCCCTACATGCGCTCGACTTACGCGTGATTTACGAGTAAGCTTGATGGAGGTTTCCTATCTGTTAGGAATCAACCTGGCCTGGCCTACATTGGGATTGGTGCAACTACATGTCCATGTGAAAAATTCAACTTGTTCCCATTAAGTGGCCCATTTTGTTTTTATTGATTGAACTATGGTAGATTACATTACTGCTAAAGATTTCAGTGAAATGTCAACCACTAATCTTTTGGTGAGCAACTATGAATTAACTCTATGTATGGCCGGTTATGTTTTGAAGATCCAACATAAATAAATTTCAGTAATCCAATCACAAGGACGAGTTGGTACGTACATCTTCCTGTTGTAGTAGCAGTCAGTCAATAGTAGGGCTAAAGTTTTGGTTTTTTTTAGAACAAGGACCCATTGACTGCTAATGTTTAGACTTCATTCTTCATGCACAACCTCTCCAAATCCCAAAAAAAAAAGTAAACCTTTTAACATTCGGATGCAGCCTCTTATGATTAGTTATATCATTAGATATTAATCATGGCGTTCTCCATCTGGAAAAGTCAAAAATTCAGGTGTTATTGATTAGATAGCTTCCATAACTAGCTTCTGAAAGAAGTACGTTTTAGGTAGGTTATAGTGTTGACTGTTGAGCTTTTCAATAATACATGTAGGTGTCTGATGCATTGTTTCTGTATGGTGCTTTAATATAGCACTAATTCATGAGGGTTTAACAGCCTTCTACACCATGGTTAACTTTGACACTGATTCTAAATGTTAAACAAACCAGATGTTAACTCTTGACTGTCAACCCTATCTAATGATGTCGCAATTCTAACATTAATAGCTTATTTTTCACATAAACATGCTTGTAGTTTCCAATTCAGCGAGGACTGATGTCTAACAAATTATGATGAATGAGGTATCTGCATCTGTGGAGAAGAATTGATGACTTGTGATTTAATTGCATATAACTGTCATATATATGCTACGATAGGGATAGCAAAGGCTATCCAGAATTGGCAAGATGATCGATGAATGCCCAATAATATAGAAAATAATGCAACTAGAATTTGCAAGTATAAGAATATGAGTGATCTGATTTTATATGCAATTAGTAATCACTGTCTGTATGTACAGATGAGCTTACAATTTACAGCTCGAAAAATAAAAACTGTTAGGAATAAAGTAATTTTCCTGTCAAAATTGTGGAGCATATTCCTCAAGGTAGATGATCCTCGATCTAAGGACAGCTGATTATGTGCAGAAAGGTGTGCTCATCACAAGGGATGGTGAGACCGCCCATAGGATGATTGAATCCAAACTCTTGTTCAGCCCAACTAAGCAGGTTTTGGAATTCTGGGTTGCTCAAGCAAGACAACGGAACCACATATCGCTTCTTTTCTTCATTTTGTTGCCCCACATAAACTGCAACATGCCCCTTTGGGACTCCATGGCTTTTTCCTTGCATCTTCAACACTTGTTTGGTGGCCGAGATCACAGAAGGTAACCTAAAACCCATGGTTTTACGTATACTTGACAAGTCTTTGAGTTTTTTTTTTTGGGTTGATGATGGCTAGTAACTATGTCTTGGAAGATGTTGTGCATGTTTTGAAGGATCAGATGGTGAAGAATGATATTTATAGACTATCCTACAAGTTTGCCAACTTGAAAATTTGCATGTTCCAATAAGCTCTATTGACCCACCTATCAATATAATATTCACATGGGTTTGCTAATTGAGATCTGGCAACGCTCTATAATTGTTTCCCCACATGTACCCTTAGCTTCAAAGCTTTTAGTAACTCGAAAATTGACCTGACCTACATTGGCAAATAATGCAGTTACATACCCATGTGGAGTAGTATCGTACTCTACTGACTAACTACCATTACAAGTGACCCACATTCTGCTTATCTACTAAACGTCTAAACCAAAACCTATTTACAATTACATCTTTTTGTTATAAAATAGTAGTGGATTATGTTGTATCACCCGATATTAGCTGTTGCATTATCCATCTAGAAAAGTCAACAAGTTAAAAGTTGTGTTAGATATAAAATATCATCACCCACTTTATAAGCCAAATATCTAGGAAAATTCTAGAGAAAGATAATTATATATTATTAAGAGAAAAATCTAGATACTTATCTAGATTTTCCACGTAGCATAACATCTAGGATATTTACCTAGATTATTCTAGGTACTTAAGTAATTATCTAAGATATTAATAGAAGATCTAGAACCCAATGAGGATTATGACAAGTGGTGTAATAATCACATAAATTGAGGAGTTGCAAAAACTATAAATAGGAGATGGAACTACTTATGTAATCATACAAGAAAGAGGTGAGGCATACACACCCAAGAGAGCTAGAGAGGTGTTTAGGAGAGTTAGAGATATCTCCCACCAAAATAAGTGAGTGTGTGTGTTAAGTGTTGTGTAATAGTCTTGCCATATTGTTAAGTAATAAGAGAAGTATATATTTTCTAGTGTACCACTTGCTCCCAAACTTCTCTACAAGTTGTTGGTGGAAACAATTTCCATATATAACCTCTCTAGGGAAGACTTTTAGATAGGTCAAATCATGGTGTTCCCCAAGTTGTTGGTGATAATCATACTTTGACCCTGATAACTTACACATTGTTTAGAGTTAGTGGGTTTAATTTTCAAGGATTGGACTAGTCATTTTAAGCTAACTTCCTGGAAATCTGTTCGTTTAGATTGTGTTTGTCTAAATAAAATCCTGGAAATCTGTTCGTTTAGATTGTGTTTGACAGTCAAACTACAATGCATCTTTTTGCTGCTTGCTTTTTTTTTCTTTTTTTTTTTTTTTTGGGGGGGGGGGGGGGGTGGATAGTCCATGACATGCTATGGTAAGAAGCATTTTTTTCTAAACTTGAGCTGAAGAGCCTTTTGGCATTTACTTTAGTGGAAATGGTAGTCCTAATTAACCAGTCACCAACCAAAGTTAATGAGCTTGTGAACTGATAACCACATGATAGTTGTCGTTATTCTATGATATCGTATGTACCTTTGCTATTTGAAAGCCTGTTTATATTTTTAATTTTTCACTAGATAGCAGAATGCCAACCCTCTGGGGACTCCTTTTGTCACCATTCTCATAAGGAATGTGACTGGCCTAAACTTACAACATATACATTTGGATAAGAGATGGGGAAAAAGAAGAATGTGTGAAATAATGGAGTGATTTTTCATTACATGATTCTGATATTTGTCATCAGTACTTTTTTGTCATGGGATGCCCACTCACAGCTTCATATAGAGAAATTGCGTGCAGAATTTGCAAATGACAACAATGGGTGATCTAAATGCTTTTGTCATTAATGTTTTCAAATATACAGATGAGCAATCTGGTTCTCACAGAAGATCTTAGATCCTGAAATAAAAATAGAGAACCTAAGAAAAAAAAAGTTCAAGTCAAAATTGTAGAGGCTGAAGCTAGCCCACCCTTGAAGGAGTTATCGGCAGCTGAGAATTTGAACGAAGGTCTGCTGGTCACAGGGTATGGTAAGACCACCCATTGGATGGTTAAATCCAAACTCTTCTTCAGCATGACTTAGCAGGTTTTGAAATTCTGGATGGCTCAAGCAAGATAAAGGCACCACATATCGCTTCTTTTCCTCATTGCAGTCTCCCACGTAAACTGAGACATGCCCTTTTGGAACTCCATGGCCTTTGTTTTGCAGCTTAAGGGCTTGTTTGGCAGCAGAGATCATGGAAGGGAGCCGTAGAACCATGGTTTTACAAATTAAGAGGTTTTACGAGGCAAAAGTAGACTTTTTGGTTGATCAAGGCCGGGTGTATATGACTTAAAGAAGAAGGTTCCTTCTGTTTTGAAGGTTCAGCTGCTGAAGGTTGGTATTTATATCCTGTTTTACAAGTTTGGCAACTTGAAAATTTCAGTATTCTAGAAAATGCTGTATGGCCCACCTTTCCAATACTCACATGGCTCTGCTACTGTAGCTTAAACTATACTGCCCTTATTGCCCCTACTTGTTTCCTTGCATTCATAATTAGTGAGTAAGCTTGATGGTTTATTTCAGTCAGTTGGGAAATCAACCTGGCCTACATTAGGAAATGATGCAACTACACATCCATGTGAAACATGCAATATAGTCCCAACATAAGTGACCCTTACTGATTTTATGTGCTTATCTAAAATCCTCTCTCAGTATTATCTTTTATTTGTTCCATTATAGTGGATTACAGCTAACTAATGTCTCTGCGAAATTGCTATCCGCTATTTTTGTTGTGATGGGGTATGAATTAGCCGTTGTAGTCCCCTCCCTCCCAAACTACGAAAAAGGGTAACCATGTGACCTTCACTGTTGGCTCTTATAATTAGTTTTCTGATTATCAATTAGTTATTGCATAATCCTTCTGAAAAGGTCAATGACCCAGAGATTACTGATTCGATAGATAGCTTCCATGACTAGTTTTTGTAAAGGATACTTTTGGTGATGTTAAAGTAATGTTGAACTTTTACATGATCATAATAAATGTAGACGTGATATAATGCATTTTGTATTATATATGTCAGAATTCAACAATGTTCATGATGGAAGTCGACTCTTTGAGAAGGAACATTCCAGAAAGAGTAGGAAATTTCATAAGATAGGGATTTTAATTTAGGAGAATTATATCTTTTAGTTATTATTTTAATTCGCAAATAATATTATTCTAGTTTCCATATTGCATTCAGATTGTAAGGTTCGTTAAACTCCCAGCCTCTATTTGAAGAGGCGGACTTATATTATTGCATAGAATTGAATTGAGAGAATTCATTTGCATAAGAACTCCCTTGGTTCTCCATCTGTTCATGGCTAATTTTGACACTTCAATTCTTAATGTTAAACAAGCCCCACGTTCAGTCTGACCATCAAAACCATCTATAAGTAATGATACAAAAGTTTCTAATACCGATAGCTTATGTTTCACATAAATAGCTTTCAGTTCAGTGTGGACAGATGGCTAGCAAATGAAGATATGGTATTTGCACCTGTGTACAGGGATCAGTCGCAGACTCGTGATGTGCATCTATGAGCCTCTCTTGGCAGTTTTTCCAAGTAATTGTCTGCCTTTTGTCTAATTTGAAGTATACCAATATTTTTCTATATCATGGTGTCGTATGTGTGATTGTCAAACATGAGGACCATCATTGCATAGTGTTGAACAACTCCATGACTATCACTTTTATGATTTGTGATTTAGCTATGAGTTTATGACTATTATATACTGCAAATAGGGAGAGGAAAAGCTATTTATTCTTGAGAAGATGGTTAGTGAATGCTCTGTTATTGAGATTATGCAACCGGAATTCGCAAGTATAAGAACTGATGGTCGAAATTTGTATATAATTACTGTTTGTATGTACAGATGAGCTTACAAAAGATAAAAATTGTAGGAACAAGTATTTTTCATGTCAAAATTGTGGAGCTCAACATAGCTCATCAATGAAAGAGCTATCGACAGCTGATTATGTGCACAAAGGTCTGTTCATCACAAGGGATGGTGACACCGCCCATGGGATGATTAAATCCAAACTCGTCTTCAGCACGAGTAAGCAGGTTTTGAAATTCTGGATGGTTCAAGCAAGACAAGGGCACCACATATCGCTTCTTTTCTTCATTCTGATCTCCCACATAAACTGCAAAATGCCCCTTTGGAACTGCTTGGCTTTTGTTTTGCAACTTTTGCGCTTGTTTGGTAGCTGAGATGATAGAAGGCAGCCTGAAAACCATGGTTTTGAACTTGGCAAGTCTATGGATGGGAAAACTGATGTTTTTGGTTGATGAAGGCTGAAAGATTTCTTAGAGAAGAAGATTGTTTGTGTTTTGACCTTTCAGGTGGTGAAGGTTCATATTTATAGTCTATTTTACAAGTTTGCCCAACTTGAGAATTTGAAAATTCCTAAAATATTTATGACCCACCTTATCAATCAATATACACGGCTTTGCTAATTGAAACCTAACAACACTCTATAATTGCTTCCCCACATGCGCCCTAACTTCAAAGTTTTTAGTCACTTAGAAATAGACCAGACGTACATTAGGAATAATGCATTTGCAAACCCATGTGGAGCGTACTGAACGCTAACATTACAAGTAGTGACCCACACAATGTGGTTATTTGCTTATGCATGAACTGTTTTCAATTATCAGATTTTGGTTATAGCACTAATGTGGATGATATTGTTTCGATGATTGCCATATGTGTATTCATTTTTTTCTTTATATTTTTGTTTTCCTCTGAAGAAGCTAACATTCATCGCATTAAATTCAGATACCATATCAAGTGTCCTACGCTAGTCGAACACTGCAAGACCCACCTTATCAGTATCCACATGTCTGTGCTAATTGAGGTTAAATTACAGTATATTTTGTGCCCCCACATGCGCTCTTGGTCATAATCTTGATTACATTTGTGTGATCTCTTTTGAGATTTTGGACATAGGAACTTGTCTTTTTCTGTCTGTTCGTTAGGTAAGAGTCACTGAATATGATGAGATTCACCTTAAGTTGTCGAATCATACATGGGGAAACTCTATCGGATCTGTTGGGTGTGAAGACCAATTTGCTAAGTGGAAGACAAATTTGCTAAGTGGGAGACAAATTGAGTGCCTTGATTAGTGGAGCACTAATGGAGCTAGTGAAGCACTAGTGGAGCTAGTGGAGCACTAGTAGAGTTAGTGGAGCACTAGTGGAGTTAGTGGAGCACTAAGTTAGTGGATTATTAAGTGGAGCACTAAGTTAGTGGATTAATAATCAAGACACTAATTGGTGGAGAATAATTTAGCTCTTGTGCTAAATTGGTCATCCCTTTCCTATATATAGGGGTCTTGTTTTCCTTATGATTCATTGCAATTACATAGCAATCACATAGCAATTGAGAGTGTTTCATCTTATACCACAAGAGATTGACCTGTAATCTCTGTGTTCCTGAGGGAGTTGTGTGAGGCTCAACTGTGAGTGTTGAGTTCTCAAGTTGTAACTCTAGGAAGATTGTGAGAGATTGTGGAGGTCTGGGAATCTCTGAAACACCGTTGTAATCCTCTGATAGTGCATCGTTCGTGGTTTTTTCCCGGTTTGGGTTTTTCCACATTAACTCCTTGTGTTGAATCTTTATTTATTTTTCGCCCTTATTATTGTTTGTCTGCTAACGACGCCCTGAGAATCCTAACAACTGGTATTAGAGCTTTGGTTGGAGAGTGGTTGATTTGCAGACTGAGAAGCAATGGCGGGCGCAATTGTGAAGATTCCGGAGTTCGATGGGAAAGACTACGCATGGTGGAGGATGCGCGTTGAGGATGTGCTCCGCCAGCAAAGGTTGCATCTTGCGATGGGTGATAAGCCAGAAAAGATGGAACAGAAGGATTGGGAAGAGCTTGATGGTCAGGCATTCAGTACGGTCAGGCTGACGCTAGCTCGGAACGTGGCTTTCTACGTCAAAGATAAAAAAAACGACGAAGGATCTGCTCGAGGCCTTGAAAAACACATATGAGAAACCTTCGGCGGTGAACAAGGTATATGTGTTACGTCGTTTGTTTGAATTTAAGATGCAAGAGTCTGGTGATATGCATGATAGTATGAATGAGTTGAATATAATACTATCAAAGTTAACCTCTGTGGGATTTGATTTCGACGATGAGATGAGTGCTAATATACTATTGGCTACCCTACCTAAGTCTTGGGAAAATTTCGTGACTTCTGTAACTTCTTCTACTAAGAAGGGTGAGAAATTGAAGTTTGGGGAAATTAGAGACTTCGTCCTGAATGAAAGTATTCGTAGGAAAGATTCTGATGTGTCTGAGTCTTCGGGGAATGCTTTGACTGTCAGGGATAGGAGGAATAGTGGGAGTTCGGGTCGGGGTCGATCAAAATCCAGAGGTCGAAACATGGAGCAAGTGTTGTGTTGGAACTGTGGTGATAGAGGTCATTTTCGTAGGGATTGTCCTAAGCCCAGGAAGAGCAGTTATAATAACCATGACTCGGTAAATTCTGCTGAGGATTTAGGAGATGTCCTAACTGTTAGTGTTGACAAGTCAGAAGGGAGTTGGGTGATAGATTCGGGTGCTTCGTTTCACTCTTCGTCTAGCAGGGAGGCCTTTAGCAATTTTGTGAGTGGGAGGTTTGGCAGGGTTAGGCTTGCAAACGGTCACAACCTAAAGGTGCTAGGAAGAGGTGATGTGAACATTAAAACTTCTAAGGGTGGAACTTGGAGGTTGAAGAATGTTCGGTATATCCCGAGTCTGACCAAGAACCTTGTATCTGTGAGTCAACTAGATGAGGAGGGGTTCACGACGAGATTTGAAGATGGTTATTGGAGGGTAACGAAAGGATCTCTGATAATTGCAAATGGCAGGAAAAAGGGGAAACTATACTCTGCCATTGATAATTCTAACAGGCCTGTTCATGCTCGTCAAAGGCGTGTTAGCTTCTCTGATGAGAGAAGGGTACCAGAAACGAGGAGGTTTCCGGTCGAGGCTACAGGAACGGATGGTCAGCCGAGGAACGCATCTAACCTGTATGGGAATTCGACAAGTTCAACACGAGGTAAAATTCCAATCCAAAATTCCCCTAAGTTGTTGACGATGATGCGTATGTCGAAGTTGCAGGAGTGTGATCAGTTCAAGTGGGAGCCTGTTACAAAAAGAGGAGTTGATGGAAGGTCAACTAGGACCTCTGTTGATCTTTGCTGAACAAGATTGAGATGGATGCACTAGAGGATTCGAGAAGGTGTTAAAGTGGTAGAAGACTGCATTTGCAATTGGTCTTCAAGTGGGAGATTGTTGGGTGTGAAGACCAATTTGCTAAGTGGAAGACAAATTTGCTAAGTGGGAGACAAATTGAGTGCCTTGATTAGTGGAGCACTAATGGAGCTAGTGAAGCACTAGTGGAGCTAGTGGAGCACTAATAGAGTTAGTGGAGCACTAGTGGAGTTAGTGGAGCACTAAGTTAGTGGATTATTAAGTGGAGCACTAAGTTAGTGGATTAATAATCAAGACACTAATTGGTGGAGAATAATTTAGCTCTTGTGCTAAATTGGTCATCCCTTTCCTATATATAGGGGTCTTGTTTTCCTTATGATTCATTGCAATTACATAGCAATCACATAGCAATTGAGAGTGTTTCATCTTATACCACAAGAGATTGACCTGTAATCTTTGTGTTCCTGAGGGAGTTGTGTGAGGCTCAACTGTGAGTGTTGAGTTCTCAAGTTGTAACTCTAGGAAGATTGTGAGAGATTGTGGAGGTCTGGGAATCTCTGAAACACCGTTGTAATCCTCTGATAGTGTATCGTTCGTGGTTTTTTTCCTGGTTTGGGTTTTTCCACGTTAACTCCTTGAGTTGAATCTTTATTTATTTTTCGCCCTTATTATTGTTTGTCTGCTAACGACGCCCTGAGAATCCTAACAGGATCAACCTATCATTTATGGTCATTGATGCTTATGGAATCAGAGTTTTTTTTTAAAAAAAATCTAATATTCAGGGCAGCAGGTGGTAGATCAGATTGTCAGAGTTCCGAATCAAGGAGAAATAAGGTCTCGGTTGAACTTATTATTATGAGACAGAGTGACAGGCTTCTCCTATGAGGTTATTTCTTCTTAAAGAGATTTTATTCCTTAAAAAAAAAAAAAAGAATTCTGAAGAGATTTTTTGGAACATGGATTGATTACCAAATAATTTTTATACATCGAGAAACTGCTTGCAAGTAAAGCTTGATCAAGTCCCTGGTTCTTCAAAAAAGAAGAAAGCAAGGAGAAAAGAAGAGGAGGGGGGGGGATTGCTAAACTTGCAAGGTTCATTGTAGTGATTCATACAACTTCTGATATGTTCTGTTAATTAGCCATATATTGTGCCATTTCATTTTCAAAAGTCAACAGGCTGAAATTTAATAAAAATATTGGTTCCCATAAGCTAGGTCAAGCCATCAGAGCCCCTCTTGATGGTGGATATTGGTGTACTGAATACCACGTCCCAATTTAGTGTTGCTCTGACTTCATACTTCGTGCAAGTCAATAATTGGGCTTTTCCGTTTTTCTTTTGTACATAGATTCGACTTTACTACCGGATGATCTTGACTTTCAGTTTATGATCTGAAAGGATTTCAGTCATTATGTATATTATGCTCATAATGATACCTGATAATCTTACTGGGCCCTTGATAATTTATAGTTACACATGATTTTGAGTTAGCAGATTTTCATGGGTTGAACATGTGCCCTTTATAACAGAATGACTAATCTCTGAGCTTCTTCTGAAACCATTTCTATAAGAAATCCAATTTGACCTAAAACTGCAACATATTCTGTTTCCGCCTGATAATTCGCAGTCAATAATGATACTTCAATTAGTAATAAGACAAGGAAAAAGAGGTTTTTATGGAATAACAGAATGATATTCCTTTAGCGGTGTTGGTGTTTGTCAGCACTGATTGTTTAATGGGATACTCAGTGTCATAGAGAAATTGCATGCAGAATTTGCAAATATCTAGAATTGGCCATCTGATTTCTTCTGTCATTAATGTTTTTATATACAAAAGAGCAATCTGGTTCTCAGAGAGGATCTTAGATCCCAAAACAAAAACGGAGATCCGTAAAATAAAAATAAAAGTGTTCATGTCAAAATTATGGAGGCTCTAGCTAGCTCATCCTTGAAGGAGCTATCGACAGCTGATGATGCTGACAAAAGTCCGCTCATCACAGGGGATGGTAAGACCACCCATGGGATGGTTAAACCCAAACTCTTCTTCAGCACGGCTAAGCAGGTCCTGAAATTCTGGATGCTTCAAGCAAGATAAAGGCACCACATATCGTTTCTTTTCCTCATTTTGATCTCCCACGTAGACTGTTACATGCCCTTTTGGAACACCATAGCCTTTGTTTTGCAGCTTAAGGGCTTGTTTGGCAGCGGAGATCATAGAAGGCAGCCGTAGAGTCATGGTGATTATGAGTTAAAAAGGTTGCAGGAGGGAAAACTTAAGTAGACTTTCGGTTGATCAAGGCTGGAGGAAGATGACTTTGGAAGAAGGCTGTTTGTGTTTTGAAGATTCAGCTGCTGAAGGTTAGTATTTATATTCTATTTTACAAGCTTGGGTACTTGAAAATTTGATTAATTATTCCTAAAAATGATGTATTTATGACCCACCTTATCAACACTCACATGGCTGTGCTGAATGAAGCTTTAACAATACCATTTTTGATTGCCCTACATGCCCTCGACTTAGGCGTAATTTACGACTAAGCTTGATGGAGATTTCCTATCTGTTACGAATCAACCTGGCCTACATTGGGATTGGTGCAACTACATGTCCATGTGAAGCATTCAATGTGTTCCCATTTAGTGGCCTGTTTTGCTTTTATATGTGTTTTTCATCTGAAAGCTATTGAGCTATGGTGGATGAGTTTACAGCTAAAGATTTTAGTGAGATGTCAACCACTAATCTTTTGGTGAACAACTATGAATTAACTCTATGTATGGCCGTTTATGTTTTGAGGATCCAACATAAATAAATTTCAGTAATTCAATCACAAGGACGAGTTGCTACGTACATCTGCCTGTAGTAGCAGTCAGTCAATAATTGGGTTAAAGTTTTGGTTTGCTTTTAGAACAAGGACCATTTTGACCGCAAATGTTTAGACTTCATTCTTCCTGCTCAACCCTTCCAAATTCCAAAAAAGTCAACCTTCTAACATTCAGATGCAGCCTCTTACGATTAGTTATATAATTAGATACTAAATATGGCGTTCTCCATTCGGACAAGTCAACAATTCAGGTGTTATTGATTTGATAGCTTCCATATATAACTAGCTTCTGAAAGGATCAAAGGAGTATGTTTTAGGTTGGTTATAGTGTTGACTGTTGAACTTTTCAATAATACATGTAGCCATGTAGGCGTCTGATGCATTATTTCTGTATGATGCTTTAATATAGCACAAATTCATGAGGGGATAACAGCCTTCTACACCATGGTTAACTTTGACACTAATTCTTAATGTTAAACAAACCAGATGTTAACTCTTGACTGTCAAACCTATTTAATGATGTAGAAATTCTAATAATCATAGTTTATTTTTCACATAAACATGCTTGCAGTTTCCAATTCAGTGAGTACTGATGTCTAACAACTGAAGAATAGGGAAAGCAAAGGCTATCTAGTATTGACAAGATGGTCGATGAATGCCCAATAATATTAAAAATAATGCGACAAGAATTTGCAAGTATGAGAATAGGTGATCTGAATTTATATATAATTAGTAATCACTGTCTGTATGTACAGATGAGCTTACAATTTACAGCTCAAAAAATTTATAAAAAAAAAAAGAAACTGTTAGGAATTAAGTAATTTTCCTGTCAAAATTGTCCTCAAGGTAGATGACCCTCGAAAGAGCTATTGACAGCTGATTATGTGCAGAAAGGTGTGCTCATCACAAGGGATGGTGAGACCGCCCATAGGATGATTGAATCCAAACTCTTGTTCAGCCCAACTGAGCAGGTTTTGGAATTCTGGGTTGCTCAAGCAAGACAACGGAACCACATATCGCTTCTTTTCTTCATTTTGTTGCCCCACATAAACTGCAACATGCCCCTTTGGGACTCCATGGCTTTTGCCTTGCATCTTCAACACTTGTTTGGTGGCCGAGATCACAGAAGGTAACCTAAAACCCATGGTTTTATATGTACACTTGACAGATCTTTGAGGTTTTTTTTGGGTTGATGATGGCTGGTAACTATGTCTTGGAAGATGTTGTGTATGTTTTGAAGGATCAGATGGTGAAGAATGATATTTATAGACTATCCTACAAGTTTGCCAACTTGAAAATTTGCGTGTTCCAATAAGCTCTGTTGACCCACCTATCAATATAATATTCACATGGGTTTGCTAATTTAGATCTGGCAACACTCTATAATTGTTTCCCCACATGTGCCCTTAGCTTCAAAGCTTTTAGTAACTCGAAAATAGACCTGACCTACATTGGCAAATAATGCAGTTACATACCCATGTGGAGTAGTACCGTACTCTACTGACTGACTAACTACCCTTACAAGTGACCCACATTCCGCTTATCTGCTCAATCAAACCCTATTTTCAATTACATATATCTTTTAGTTATAGCATTATGGTGGATTATACATTTATACTGTATCACCCGATATTATCCTCTGCTTTATTTTACTTTAAAAAAAAATTGGAAAAAAATGGTTTAGAAGATGCAAACATGTTATTGCTTTAAATTCAAGATCTATGTTAACATCCGTTGCCTGTTCAATAAGAATGTTGAATGAATAGAGTTGAGAGGTTATGTTAACCCCGATATTATATATTTATACTGTATCACCCCATATTATCACCTGGATAAGAATGACAGTGAGGCTATATGCATCCATCCATTGCAAGTATTAGCTTGATTCCCCCCCCCCCCCCCAACACACACACACACACACACACACACACACACACAAAAGAAAAGGTGAATTGTCAACTAATTAACCTTTTAAAGTTTCAAATTACTGATTTGGTGGGTTGCAATTTTTGTTTAAATTTCGGGACTATTTATGACATTTTTTGTCTTGGAAAGTCAACTCATTAGAAATTGTACATGGGACAACCTCCATAATTGATTTGTCTAAGAGAAGACTTTTAGTAGGTGAAACTGTGAAAGTATGAAACCATTGATCACTTAATGCATGAAGTTGAACACTGTCTTTTGCTATGTGCTCCAAATTTCAGTGCCAATATCCGAGTGATGGCACCTCTGTGATGAATATTCTTTATATTTTTGTGCTATGCTGCCAATATCAAAATGGTTTAGAAGGCTGTAAGACTGTCATCATGTCATAATGACTTATGTTCATATGGAGTTGAATTGAGAACTTTTGTTGTGGTTTTCCAGGAGGAGAGATGACTGGCAGATTTTGGAATGCTATTTGTAGTTTTGTACACAGGAACTAAACTGGCTGCATGTCAGGTATCTGAGAAGTACATTTCGTAATCTTCAGGTAAATTTCAGTCTGTCTGTTTCAAAGCATCAAAATTTACTGTATTGTGATCTCTGACTGTCAAACATTATTTACCTAGTTGCTGTATTGAAGAGTCCAGTCTCTCCCTGATTTTGTTTGAGCGTAATTGCTGCAATTGTGGCTGTGTATATACATACAGCAACTGCACTGTGTATAAACATTGCGATTCAGTAAGAATGGCATTCCCCTCATCAACCAAACTAACCAACAAAGTTACCCACCAGACTACAAAACTACCCATCTGAATTGTTGCTCCACTAGCTAAGCTAAAGGGTAAAGAATTACAAATAGGCCAAGGGTATAGTGAGCGCGTCAGTAAACAAGACAGGAAAAATTGTGCACAGAGCTAGGAAAAAGAGGTCAAAATGTCAAATGACTTTTTGTCTATGTAGCTACAAAATGGTGCCTCAATCATATCAACACAATGCCAAAGTCAAATGCAGTTTCGAAGAGAGCCAAGTTAAGTTTTAGAGATGCACACTTGGTAAGGTCACACTCAAAAGCTAATGAGACTATAAAAAATGATAGTCTTTTAAGCTCAAAAGAGTCTCATAGGTTAAGCCTACCACAATCACAACAATCTAGTTCCTTTGATGTACCAAACATAAGAGTTTCACCATCATACACAAGGACCACTCAAGACTAGTGAATCACAAGAAGATGAGCAACCTCAATCAAACTAGCTACCAAATCTCTTTCATCATCCAAATCAAGACAAAAATCCCGAAGTAAACACTTGCAATGACAATCCAAGTACACACTCCTCAAGCATTCATCACGGGAGGTGTTTTCACAAACAAACCTTTTTTTGTCATTGTTTTCCTTTTCTCTAAAAACAACAAAATTAAGTTATCTAAGAAAGCAATTAACTACCTAGAAGCATAAAAACGAAAATAAAAGCAAAGAGGGATTTGATACATACCTTGAATGCTTAAGAGTTAAGAATATCCTGCTTCACTTTGTCTTTGCTTTTTTGCAATGCATAATGATGCAATTCTATTCTACATGCACAAAAAGAAAAAAATATGATCCTAAACTACCTAAAATGCAACCTATCATCTAATGAATACTTAATAGAAATATGATCTTAAACTAATGCCATCCATAATTTAAAGTATATATTAACCTAGAATGCAAGTGAATTATGTAAAATGCAACTAATATATGCAATACAACCACTACATACATCGACCATCCAACATCATACCAATTGAGCGACAACTCACAATTCAATGCCTCCCCATGCTTAGGACTTTCATTGTCTTCAATGAAAAGTATATGCAATGAATATAAGGGGATAAGAGTGAATACTTGCAATGGCAAATGGATGGAGTATGAAAGCATTGGAAAAACCAATATGGTTTGATGTGGGATGAACATGAGCTTAGCAACCGGCAAAATTAGAATCAATGCAACCCAGAATACAGGCTTTGGCAAAGAACAAGACAACCAAAACACTAAATGAACCAGCAGGCAGTGTCTAAGGCGACCCGTGACTGTTGGACCTAGGTTGAAGGGTGCCAAAGATGTGGACTGTGATTAGGGTTCAGGCGGAGAGTGAGGACCATGACTGGCGCTAGCTGGTGAATTCTAGCGCTGGGTAATGATCGCCAAGGAGTGCTCCTAGACTCTAATTGTTGTAGCCTCTTGTATATAAGTAGGAGCTTGATGTTACACTTATTTCTACTGCAAAGTGTTTCATTTGTACCACAAGAGATTGATTTGTAATCTCTGTGTTTCTGAGGGAGTTGTGTGAGGCATATCAATTGTGAGTGTTGAGTCCTCAGGTTGTAACTCTAGCGACTATCAGACATAAGGACCATGGCTGCATAGAACAAATCTGTCACCAGTAAAATCCATTCCCTTTTGCGTTTGTCTAAACTGTTTGAAGACTTTGGTCATTTGAATTACTTTCAGTTACTGCAGCTGTGACTAAATCATACATAGGGTTGTGACCTATGTTACTCCAACTGTTCATTTTCCTTGTTGTACCCGTGTCAGACCCTCCACAACCGAACAAGGGTATGACACTGGACACCTTAAATTACCATGAAAATATGCAAATTTTCCCAAAATTGATCGAGTCTGACACCCGTATCCGAGTCCAAGTAACATAGGTTGTGACTTAACTAGCTACGACTGTCATATATATTGCAATAGGGAAAGAAAAGTCTATCCAGTATTGACAAGATAGGTGGTGGATCCTAGGTAATATAGAGAATAATGCAACCAGAATTTGTAAGTATTAAGAATAGGTGATCTGAATTTATATGTAATTAGTATAACTGTCTGTATGTAAAGATGAGCTTACTAGTCACAACTCAAAAACAAAATTGTTAGGAACAAAGTAATTTTCCTGTCAAGCTTGTGGAGCTTATTCCTCATGGTAGTTGATCCTTGAAATAGCTATTGGCAGCTGATTATGTGCACAAATGTATGCTCATCCCAAGGGATGATCGAATCCAAACTATTGTTCTGCCCAACTAAGCAGGTTTTGAAATTCTGTGTGGCTCAAGCAAGACAACGGAGCCACATATTGAGTCTTTTCCTCATTCTGCTGTCTCACATAGACCACAACATACCCCTTTGGAACTCCATGGCCTTTACTTTTCATCTTCAACACCTGTTTGGTAGTCGAAATCACAAAAGGTAGCCAGAAACCCATAGTTAAAAAAATATATTTAATTTTTAGATTTTTATAAATAAATCAAAATTAGAAAAATATATTTTATAATTTTGGGGTAAATGAAAAAACAATTGTTTAAGATAAAACTTGACACATATGACATATAACAATAAAATTTATTTTACTTGTGATAGTTGTCATGGTTGACACTGGTGGATCCCAAGCTATACCGAGGGTGGCCACCCCACCATTAACTCCAGAAAAAAAAAATGATACATTTAGTAAAATTATGGATTTTATGTTTTATCATATGAATATAATAGTATATTGGTCACCCCCTGATCAAAAAGTCTGGATCCGCCGGTGAATTGGTTGACAACCACTATTATAAGCACATCCATTAATTAATTGAGATAAATATTTCTTTCTCCTGCAAACTTGGAAACCCCTCTCTGGATTGACCTAACTTGTTTCATATTTCATTTTTAGACCATTAAACAATCACCCAAACATTTTAAACTGCCCTTGACATTAATTATCACTCAAGTACAAGTATTAACTAATTAAACATGTCTTTTTCCTTGTCATTTGAACGTTCTATTTTTCTTTTAGATTACAAGTTCAGCAATAGTCCTGCATTGCAGTACTGTCGTGCATTATCATAGCAACTAGTAGTAAAGAAATCAGCAAAGGCCGGCTGACAACCTAGAGCTCATTGAATTTGTCACTCAGGAGATATGGGGAAGCTGGAAATAATAATCCCATTTACAGTTTCCTGCTGGAAATCGTATCGTGCTCAAAATTCATGATCAAACGCCCAAGTTTTCCCCTGCACCAATGGCGGAGTCCTCTGTGCAATCTGCGGTGCAATGGCTGGGAACTCTCCTTGAACAAGAAGCAGAAAACCTCCAAGGGATTCACCAAAAAGTGGAGCAGCTGAGGGACGAGCTCGACTGGATGCAATGCTTCTTGAGGGAGGCTGACGCTGCACGACACACAGACCCCAGGATCAGAAGGTGGGTTTCACAGGCACAAGAGATCGCGTGCGAGGCTGAGGACATTGTGGAGACTTTCCTCTACAAACTCATCAGCCATCAGGATAATCCCCACCGTACTGGGTCAAGAGCAGCATCGATCAAGAACAGGCTCGACAGGTATCTTTGGGTTCTAAGGGAGGCCAAAGCAGTCCATGACGCGACCAAGAATATTGAAACCTTGAGAGGTAAGATCGCGACTTTGACATCAAGGTTGCAAGCGTATGGGATTAAGATCACGAGGTCAGACCACCCAGGGGCATTCTGCTCCACATTGCAAGGATTAAATGTGGTCAAGGAGGAGAGAACCTTTGAGTTGGATGATCAGGTAAAGCAACTAGTGACCAAGTTGGTCGGCGTTGATGCAGGGGAAAACAGAGTTTTCGGTATATGGGGAAAGGATGGCGTGGGGAAATCCATTTTGGCAAGAAAAGTTTACCAGAATCAAACTATCAGGAAGCAGTTTAAAAAGTTTGCATGGGTGTATGTGCCCAAGAATTACAAAACTGCTGCGGGTCTTCTAAGGGGGCTGTTGAGGTCTCTTTCGGGAAGATCGAGTGATGAGGTTGACAGAATGGGGGATCAAGAGTTGGTGAAGGAGGTGTATGAAGTGCAGCATGAGAACAAGTGCTTGGTGATAATAGAGGATATTTGGAGCACTGAGATTTGGGATAGCTTGAAAGAAGCATTTCCAGGAGACGATGAAAGGGATTCAGGAAGTAAGGTTTTGTTCACAACACACAGCAGGCAGGTGGCTGAGCACGTAAATGATCGACGTCCAAACAATATTCATGAGATGAAATGTTTAAGTTATGATGCAAGTTGGGAGCTGCTTCAGACAAAGCTGGGTGGCATTCCACTCCACATCTTTGGAAATGATGGTATTATTATCTACTTTTTTCTTCTTTTTTTTTCCTCTTTCTTGCCCATCTTGCACATTAGTTTAATTATACTTTTGGTGTTTTGAGGAGATTGATTGTTTAATTATGAGTCCTTATTAATTACAGTATTTAATTTTGTTGCTTCGCTTTTCTGGGGTTGGTTTTTTCCCTTGTGCGTATGAACTAAGGAAAGACCCTTCATTATATCTTCTTCAAACATTCTTGGCTTCCATTTTTCTTTTTGTCCACCCAATTCAGCATGTCTATTGCCTTTCAATACACTAACTGATTGAAGAAACTTGTGCAGTTCAATTAAATGTGGTGTAGTGTATATGAGACTTGCACTGCACATAAGTATATAACAGTGAAAATTGTGGGAGCCCCATGCATGCTATCAATATATATATGCTGGGTTGTGATCATGATTTTTATTTTTGTTTTTTTATTGGTTGAATATAGGTGTGAATGAGATGATGAACATGGCAAAGAAAATGCTAAAGCCCTGCCAAGGAATCCCACTAGCAATCATTGCCCTTGGAGGACTTTTAGCAGCAAGGAAAACATCAGAAGAGTGGCAAACACTACTTGACCATATGAATTCTCCCCACAATGCTAAACTTCATCAACCATATGAAAAGGTTTTGGAATTATGCTACTATGGTTTACCGTACTACCTAAAGAATTGCTTTCTTCATTTGGGGAGTTTCCCTGAAGATTTTGCGATACCAGTGAACCGATTATGCCACCTGTGGGCAGCTGAGGGTATTATTACACTGCCAAACGGCGAAAATTCGTTGGAGGAATTTTCTGAGCATTGCTTAAGGGAGCTGCTTCAACGAGGCATGGTTCAAGTTGCCAAAAGAGGACATCAAGGAAACATAAAATCTTGTTGTGTTCATGACATTATGAGAGACTTGTGCTTAAAAGTATCCAGAGAAGAAAATTTGCTGAGTATAGTTGGCTCTGATTCAAATTTTGTCAATGGAAAAGCACGTCGTTTGGCTCTTCATTTAGGAGATGAAGAAGAAGATGATGATGAAACTTCACTTTCTCACAGAAATCAACTTCTAAGGTCTCTATTATTGTTCTCATCGCGAAAAGATGCGCCTCAAGTAAGCTATGGATCGGTTAAAGCTCTGTGTAAGGACTCCCAGTTGCTTAGAGTCCTTGATCTTGAAGGGATTGTCATCAGCTCCAATACTTTGCCAAGAGAAATTGGTGATTTGATGTATTTGAGGTACTTAAGTTTGAAAGATATGCTTCTTACACGATTACCGCCATCCATTGGCTATTTAGTGTGGCTCGAAACCCTTGATCTTAGAGTGAAGTTGAGGATGGAGATACCAAATGTGTTATCAAGGCTTGAAAGATTGAGAAATCTATACCTTCCTCGAAATTTCACAGTGAAGGACTCCAAGAAGTTGAGACTAGACAACTTGAACAACCTCCTTATACTGAAAAATGTGAACCACTTCGAGGTTGAAGATGTTTTGGGTATGAAAAATCTTAAGAAAGCCTCGATTAAATGTATGCCTGAGAATGAACATCTTGAGTTCATCAAAAGATCCCCTAAAGTTGTGTTTGGCCTGACCATATTTAGAGCTTTAATTGGCGAAGATCAAGTGAATGTGTTGCAGGGTTTCAACAACTTGACCAAACTTGAATTGAAAGGAGGCGTTTCAGCACCGATAACAAGCCTTACTTTCCCTTCAACTGTCAAGAAGCTGGTGTTGGATTTTTGCGGGATTCAGCAGGACCCAATGCCGGTTCTGGAGAAGCTTCCTGGACTCGTATGCCTTTGCCTTGATCACCAAGCATATATGGGGAAAATGATGGTTTGTTCCGCTTCGGGTTTCCCAAAACTGGCATATTTGAGGCTCAATGGATTGAAGAATTTAGAGGAGTGGAATGTTGAGCAAGGCTCCATGCCAAAGCTTCTCCACTTGGAAGCAAAAGGGTGTGAGAAATTAGCAAAGATTCCTGAGGAGTTGCCCCAACAGGTTCAAATTGCTCATGTTTGATCAACTTTTTTTTTATTTACTCCTATATTTCTGGAATATTGTGAGAATTCATGATGTGTTGTCTGATACACCATCTGCGATCTATTCCTGTAAAGCCATGTAATTGATCAACAAGGATGTATATGGGGTTTACAAATATACAGAGTTTAACATTTAGTTCATTTTCTTGTTAGCAGTGGGACGAATTATGTGTATAATCTGGAATCAAAAAATCTGATATGTTGTGTTGCAATTTTTATAACATTGGAGGACATTGTTATATGAATCGTCATTGAGTATTTTTATGTAATAACTTGTCGAATATACTTTCCTCCATTTATATGTTTGACTAATGTAACTTATATAAGAGAATCACCCATTCAAACCTAAGAGAAAAAAGTCCATAACATACTTGTATTTATCACTAGAGTAGGATCTACTAAGCCCTCAAAGGTAGGTGGTTCTTCAATCTTGGACAGCATGGGATAGGGTAGGGAAGGAGTAAGTATCTTAGAACTCCCTTTGTGAGAATGGAAGTTCTTAGAAGAAGATTTGAAAGTACCTCCTCTTTCAGAGCCCATTTGTGGAGTTTGCTTCTTTTATGGGGTGTAAAGATGAATTGATGGAGGTTTAGTGTTCTTTTGTAGTTAAGAGCGTTTTGTGAAGTTTCGAGAGGTTTAGATGTGTTTGGGATGATGGGTGAGACCGGTAATGCCAAGAATACCAAGCACCAATGATCAATGGAACCCAATGATCACCTCACACAGCAAGAAACGACAAACTCACACGTTATCCCAAGAAACTAAGTCAAAATTAATCAAATACCTTCACAACACATCCACATACCTTCTCATAACATGGAGAGATCCAAGTAGCACCTTAAAGCACCAAATAGTATCCAAAACTCTAGTAAACACAAGTTGGATAAATTTAAATACTCAACTAGCAACAAACTTTCAAGGCACCAAAACCCCAATTCCAATCAAACAATCCAAATCAACTCCAATCAATGTTGTACACGCCAAGGTAGACTCCAAAACAACATTAAGGCATGTATTGAAATCACTTAAGCACCAAAATTGTGTCAAAACTCAACCAAAAACATGCCAAAATCCAGCATAACAAAATTAGAGTATATATATGTGTATTTTGCATTCAAAAATCAAACCAAGACTTCACCAAACTTCAACCAATGATTCCACACTCTAAAACACACACTTAAACACCAAAATGCTTTAGGAAAACATTGAGAAATCCACGAAATTAACAAAAACTCATCCAACCTAGCTCTCCTAAGCTCTTATACTAAATGCGACTAAATGCGGGTCCGAGTAGTGTTCTCAAAGACCAGGGCGGATTCCTGTAGTAGCGTTATCAAGAGATCAGGAAACTCCTGATAGGTTGTGCTAAAAGAAGGTCTTTCGGTCTTCCCCGAGGTTAAGCGTGCACAGTTCATAAGTATTGGATGGTTATCCAACCTATTGAAATTGAAAAAAGAAAAAAGATGTGATGAGATTGTATAAGTGTTCTTTTGATGGGAGTCTATGACTCTGTGTTGAAGGAAGGTTGGTAAACCCCGGCCCGCCTAATAAAATTGGAGTTTGTATGTTGAGTGTCAAAAGTTGGATATTTTAATATGTTGTGCTTGGATTGGGTATAGACTGGTTGTAAAATGGTTTGAATTATTCTCTTTTTTCCCTAAATGAATTGAAATGTTGTTTCTTTAAATGTGTTTGATAGTTAGGGTAGACATTATTGAGTTCCATTTCATTGTGTATATGCTTTGTTCTCAGGTGCAAACCCCATTGACGGGGATGTGAATTAGAAGTAAGGATGCGTTAGTCTTTTGGGTTGTTAGATAAGCTAGTTGATGGTTTAGAGTTGTTCGGAAAGACAAAATTTTCAATTCAATTATGTTGGGTCCAAGTTTAAAGACAAGTGTGGTTATTTCAATTAAACAGTTGTTGGTTTGCTTTGAGTGGTTTATGGTTTGTTAAGTATTATCTTGCTTTGTATTTCTTCAGAGACATGACAGTGACGCCCGAATAAATTTGATTTTCGCTGTTACCGTTAGGTTCACAATTAGAGTTTTTATAATTAAATTTTCAGGGGGTTACATCCCTCGAAACCACCTTTCCATTCCTTTATTTCGTTTCCTCTGTCCTTGAGAACAACTACCGAGACCACCACCAATGGGGTCCTTCAAGCGTCGCCCCGATCCACCGCTTTCCTCGGTGTGGTTGGCTGCCAAGGCTAGCCCTGTCAACCACCCCTTGCTAACTTTCCTCTGCTCCCTCTCTCTCCTGTCGTTCAAAAATAAGGGGAAGAGAGAGAGAGAGAGAGAGAGTGAAGTCCAGCAATTATATGGTAGGACCGAGTGTACATAGCATGGTACACTTGGTATATATATGGGTAGGGTTAATATAAGCATCACGTGAAATTTCATTATTTATCACGCGAGATTTCATTATTTATCACACTTATATTATTCGATCATATTAGATTGCTTGATTACTGCATCAAAGATAAGAAAGTATGCATTACATATTGGAAAATTTATCAACAATTATGAATTCTTGTGTTTGAATATTGCGTTGATGTTTACAAGAATGCATTCAATTTATAGAAATAATACACTACGCAGCGGAAAGTTTATCACCGAAACATAAAGAGTTTATTTTGTTGCATTCATATCTAGGTAATAATGCACCAAATTTGAGCAAATCTGCATTGAATAAGGGAAAGTATGCATTGCTTAATGGAAATTTTATCAACAGATATGAATTATTGTGTTTGAATAATGCATTGAGGTTTCCAAAGTATGTAGTCGATTTGGGAAAACATGCACTATGTAGGGGAAAATTTATAATCGAAACATATTTCGTTTATTTTAGTACTCATAACTAGCAAATATAATGGAAATATTTTCAAATTATATGAATTCTTATATTTGAGTAATAATGCACCAAAATAGTGAAAATCTTGAAATTGTCAATGTGATGAAGCTCTCAGCAGCGGCGAAGTAGAGTCGGGGGCAACAACAGACTGTCTGATGCAGATACGGGGGCAGCAGCAGTCGTTTTGCCGTTGAAGAGTGAAAGTGATGGGTGCTGGGTGGTGGGGTTAGGGTTAAAATATGAAGAGTGAAAATGAGAGGGTATTTTTTAATTTTAAAGCGCGTATAAATTGCTCTCCCGTACACACCTTCCTTGCGTACACTCGGTAATTTCTAATAATTGGCCATCACCCCTATTCATTATATTATATTAAACCCAACCACATAATTATCTTCGTTTAGGCCTCCTAATCCAATGTTCCAAATACTCCAATTTTTGGGTAATTTTCCAAGAGAAATTGGATTCTAATAATCACTACTTTTGTAAATTGGATGGCAATAATCTCTACTTTCATTTTGTATTCTGGTGGTCCAAAAAAAAAAAATTGTATTGTAGTGGTACCAAATTCATCACCACATTCTTTTTATTTTTTTTTTATGTCTACCTTATATTGTTTTTGTTTTTTTCGTTCCTGCCCCCAGATGGGTAATGAAGTGTAGTTGCTAAAACATTTTTTAAATTATTTTTTTGAGATTTCGAGTAATTATTATGATTTTTTTAAAAGGAATAAAATTGAAAAAATCATAAAAAATTGAAAAACTAATTGAAAAAATTTGGGAGAAATGTTGTAAATTCATTAAAAATCGTGGTAAAGTGTTATACGAAGTTTTGAATCAAATGTATCACAAAATCTATGATATTTAGGGTGTACTCCTGATTATGTCCCACTACAATACAATTTTTTCTTTTTACCACCAGAATACAAAATGAAAGGATGGATTATTGTCATCTAATTTGCAAAAGTAGGGATTATTATAATCCAATTTTCAAATCCGATTTTACATCTCAATTTTCTTACTAATTATTTCATTTGTTTTGCTCTTAATCTTAATAGTATTATATTTGTTTATAGTTATACGAATTAGATTTCTTAACGACAAAAACCGAGGATTTATTCCTTTTATCTGTAATACTGTGGTATAATCCGATGATTGTACCTTCTAAAAATCATTTTTTTTCATTTAACTATTTTACTGTAAATACTAATTATTTACGTGGTTTTAGGGTATATATGTTTTGTTACATTAATTGTGGACCCTTATTAGCACTCCCAGTATTGGAGCTTGGGTCGGTAAACGACCAAACTATGTGCATGGACAAGGACATGATCCTAGGGTTACCTTGCAGACATAGCATAACATATCAATAAGATTGGTTTAGAAACCAATCAAGGGTTCTACTCAGATAATAAATGAGCAATGGTTTTACTATATTCCCTCACTCACATTTCAAAATGAATTTAAATGGCACCTCAATAAATTGTTTTCAAAGTATTTTATGCTACAGTGTCAACCATACTGGGCTCTGCCTCATTTTTATTTTTGTGTTTTTCAATGTTTTTGGTTTGGGATTTTGGCTCAAAATAATCCAAAGTGAGACTGAAAATAATCCAAACTGACTTTTTGGTTGAAAATGTGCTAAACTTTTAACTTATTTACTCTGACTAAACCATAAATGAATTCATACGTCGTAAAACTGACTTGGCGCCCTTAAAAAAATTAAAAGATACAATGGGTTAATATCTGATTCAGTCCGTTTATATTATTTTTAGTCAAGTCTGAACTTTTCAAGTGCGTCAAACCAACTTTGTGACGTAGGAATTCAATTCTGGTTTAGTCATAGTAAATATGTTAAAAGTTTGGCACATTTTCAAGCAAAAAGTCAGTTTGGATTATTTTCAACCGTTCACCTCCGACTTTGGATTATTTTGAGCCAAAAACCCTTTTGGTTTTTAGGTGACAATGGGAGATTGGGCAAATGCGTGACAAGGACAAACAAACAGTAGACTGGGCTACCACATAGTTATTGAACTCCTAATTATGTTTATCTACTACCTCTATCCCATTTTATTTGTCAATCTACCTAACCTTAGAAGACCAATGTGTATTGAAAATTGAGGTGAAAGTTTATAATTTACCCAAACTGCCCATACTTTAATTGAACGTAATAATTGTTGGAATTATAAAAGTGATAAATGAATCTATTAATTAGGGGTAGAAAAAGAATTACAGTTGTTGGAATTGTAAATGAGACAAATATTTTGGGACAAAGAAATGACAAATATTTTGGGATGAAGGTAGTACAATTATAATAGTTGGCTCACCAAGACATTAGATATTATGATTAGCACTTTGACTTTTAATTTTAATTAAATTGTTACACATAGTTTCTTTTACGTCTCATAATTTTATTTATGCATTTTATTTCCCTTAAAAAAAGCTTTGTTTTTCCATTTTCGGAAGAATGGCAGTAACTCTCTTGACTTTTCAACTTCCACTAATATGAGATTAACTATGTTAAAATAATGGTAATTCCCTGATTATAAGTCAGAGCGTTACAAATATAGTCGTAGTCTAGACAAGAATGATGGGTTTGCGATTAGATGAGATGATTCACAAATGGCTTGCAAATGACTCATATTTATAGGAGCCATATTTTGCCCCTTCACACTTGGTCAATGGCTTATTAATTAGGGTCCTTAATGATAATCTTGACATTAACTAAAGTCTATTGACCATATGAGATAATGCTAATATAGTTGTTGGAGTCAAAATCCATGTGTTAATTAGAGATTACTCCCTCCGTTCCATATTAATTGTTGTCTTTTGAAATTGTGTAGTTAAATTAAAAAAATTTTGACCATAAATTTTTCAATATATACAATGAGTTGCCATATAGTATTACCATCATCATATTTGTAATGAAAAATACTATCATAAAAGTATAATATTACAATTTTTAATAACATATTATGCAATAAATTATCAATCAAATAGTAATATTGGAAACTTTGAAAGTCAAAGTAATATGGAACGAAGGGAGTATATCATAATAGTTAGATTATATAGCCGTTGGACATTAAATGAACATTTATATATTGCCACGGACCGTGTCAGGGTTGACACGACTCGTGGCAGGGTTAACACCAATAACACGGTCCATGGCATCCATACCACGGTCTATATTGAGTTTGCTGCTCATTTTCTTGCTCTTTAGATTCTGACACGACTCATGTCAACTCCATTTTGTCTGTAGCAATTACATAACTTTGTCATTAATTTATATATGATACTTATAAATGTTTTACATGATTATACTTTTATGTTCTTGAGCTCAAAATTAGATTGGGACTAAATTGTATTATTATGATTTTTGGATAGGATAAATTTGGGTATTTAGATTGGATAAAATTTGCTACTGCTCAAGGAAAAAAGAGAAAAGAAAAGAGGGGAAAGTAGGGAGAGTGCGGCGTGGCCTTGTTTGCCTGTGGACCCTTCAGAATTGCGATTTGCTCAACCGTGTCCAAATTTCAGGGATTCATTTCATTTGTTAACGAAAGTAAAAGAAAAACCCAGAAATTTCAATCTCTGTCTATCTCATATCTCCCCTTGTTTACCCACCTTTTCCTCTCCTCGTTGGTTCCAAGTCTCGGGAAAAATTACTAATCCACAGCCCCACAATTTTCTTACCGATTTACACTCTTCTCTCTCTTCTCCCAAAAACCCTAACTTGCATTCTCCTCCTTTTCTTTTCCTCTCTTTTCTCTCCTCAATTTGTTTGTTGTAGACTCTCCATTCGTTCACTTCTTCCAGGTACTTTAATCCCCTTGTTTTTCCATATTCTTTGTTGTTCTTTGTATGCGTGGTTTTTGGACCTCGAATGTGTAAAAACGAGCTAGGTTAGTTTCTTGTAACGTTGTGGTTTTATGAGTGAATGATTTTGTACTTGTTGCAGGTCATTTTTGTTGAGCGTCATTGGTTTTTCTTTTTTGGCGGTAAACGGACTTGGGTGATTTGGAGTAATATTGTTGCTTGATATTGTAAACTTTGTCATCCGGGTATGTCCGGGGCTGAGCATTTAGACATTGCTTCAGCTCATTTGAAAGAAATAAATGATAGTGTGGGTTGTGCCAATGTGCACGTTGAACCATCTAGGGAGAATGATCAGAGTGTGCCCAATGCGTATTCGGGATTACCGGGGAAACAGGAGACAGATTGTTATACCAATTCTGCTTTAAGCAAAGACAATGAAGAGGGGGGTAGCATAGCCAACTCAGACAAGGGAAAGTGTGGGGAAGATAGTTTGAACTTGATACAAACTGCGGGCGGGGAATTGGGTATGCCTGATAATGAGGTACGGGGCTGTGAGCCTGATGAAATGGGAAACAGAAATGCTGTTTCAGTAGCTCCAGCTTGCAAGAATGGTGAGATACATGGAGAAATTTCTAATCTGGTCAAGAGCAATCATAATTGTGATGGTAATGGGGTTTCAAGTAAGTTATCAGATGTTAATGTTGACAAAACCGATGCAGTTGTAATTGCACCGGCTGCTGAAAGCTCGACTCCTGTCGAAAGCACTGTTGGGTTTGGTAATGTAAGTTTGTGCAATCAGCCAGGAGAAGAAAAAGCTGGTACTCAAATTCAAAGTGATTTGACTGAAAGCATAAACACTGTGGAATGTCCACCTGGGAGTACTTCCCCTGAGAGATTAGCAAATAGCTCAAAACATGGGAAAACACCAGATGCTATCGGGAAAGGCAATCCTGAAAATGATCTACAGTCAGCACAAAAAGGAGAAAATGGCTCTGATGCTGCCCCAGATAATGTCAAAGTAGAACAGACTGCTGAGTATGACATTCATGTTACTAAATTATCTCCTAAAGATGGTGGGCAGAGATCTCTGGTTGGACAAATGGAGAACTCTCATCATGGTGTATCGGAAAGTTCATGTGGAATTGAAGAAAGTAAAGCCCCTGCTTCTGATATCAAGGACTGTCCTAATGAACAGGCTGGATCAATCTCTGGAAAAACAAGGAAGCCGTACGTTGTAGTGTTTGGATGCCCAGCTGATGGTACCAGTGGGAAACCCTGGCGAGCACGAAGAAGTGGAAAATTTTCTGCAGTATCAACGAAAAAAACATATCCTCAAAGATCTTCAAGGGGTCGTACTAGGGCCTTGAGCCCCAACTCACAAGGTAACCCTGAAGTTCCCGAACCAAGTGCTAATCTAGAAAACAAACCAAGCAGCACAGGCAAAAGAAGAGGAAGGAAGAAAAAAACTGAAATGGAAGGCAAATCACATGACAAATTTTCAAGGACGAGAACACATTTGAGATACTTGTTGCACAGAATACGCTATGAGCAAAATTTCCTTGATGCCTATTCCAGCGAAGGATGGAGGGGACAAAGGTTGGCTTCTCATCCCCGAAAAAAAAAACACACACACACACACACAAAAAAACTAGCCCTTTCACCATCAAGAGGAATGTCCAGTGGATGCTTGAAATGTTTTGATATGATTGCTTGTAGAGTAGTTTCAGTTAAAATGAAGCAATTTGGTTGGTCATTAAATTTTGAGCAGTGAATTGCTTCTTTAGGGATTTATATGACTCTAGTTCACTGAGTTGCAGCTTGTTATCCCTGTTAGACTGCTAACTTCCTCCCCCTCCCTCCGTCTGTTAGCAGTGCATTCAGAATCAAACTGATAGATTAAAGTGACGGTGATCTAATTATCAGTGAGGAGTTAACTACTTGTGCTCAGATTGAAACGTTTTTTATCCCATCTCTCTTTGTTGGGGGGGGGGGGGGGCTGATGGCTTTCATAGATTAAACTGATTAAAATTCTATAGCATCATGTTTTATTCGGAAAAACTGATTAAAATTCTCTAGCAGCATATTAATGGTTGGTGCAGGAGACTGAAGTTATTTCTCTTTCTCTGAGTTGATTTGAAAAGTTTCCTTGAGTGAAAACTTGATCGTGAGATTTCCTACTTGGAGTCTCATCCTCTATTATGTTTCTCTTTCAAGAGTCTCTATGTGCATTGTATTGTACCCTAAGCCCTTTGATATAGAGAAGATTAGGGTAGGCATCAAGCGGATAGAACTAACTATAGTGAAGATCTAGGTTTAACATCATGTTTTATTCGGAAAATATTGTACACCTTGGTGGGAAATAATGAGTAAATGATGTGGAAGACTAGTATGATGTAATTTGTGGATAATTGTTAGAATAATCTTTTTTGGGGAATTTATCTCATGTGATAAGGAAAGTTCCAATGTAAAATACTGTAGGCCACATGACTTAAGGATTTCTTGGTAGTTTATCTACCAAAATGTTTTTAATGAGCCATAAAGACATAGAAATGGAGGTAAATGGGTTTTGCTTTGGTAAATCCAGGGACCTTTATCCCCTATAGAGACTGAGGTCTGTGTTAATAGGCTTCTAGAAGTGTAAAGTAGAGAGTTTCTTGGGAAGATGAGTTTCATAGGAATATAGTGGTCTATATTGCTGCTTATGTTTTCTGAAAGACAGGGTGTTTAACTTTTCTTTTTCTTTTTTTAAATGAAAAATCACAGTCTTACAGACAATTTATGCTACCGGTGTGGATTAGTGAATTTTTGGATTGTGTAAAGGTTACCAAGGACTGTACAGCTCCTATTCAAAGTATAAGGAGCTAGGTGGAAGAAAAGCTTCAAAAAGTGGGACAGGGTTTCAGATGTAATTATGTGGTCCATTTAGACAAATAGCAATGCAGTGTGCTTTTGATTTCATAAGATTGTGGTGCAAAGTAAGCATGGCTTGTTTGCTTGTTGTGATTGGTGACACAATTTTGTCGTGGCTGTAAAAGCTTTAATAATGTCAACTCTAATAAAAGAGGCTAAATTGATTGTCAAATGCAGCATCCTGCAGAGGGTGAATGGAGTTTAGTGAACCTGTGATGGCCATCTTTTGGGAAACCTAAATCAGCAGGTGACAGGGAATGCAACTAGCTCACATAGTGTTAAGTTGTTCAGTCTGTCCTAATTGTATAACTAATAAGTTTATGCATAGCAGTTAAAATTAGTGACAAGGAGTAAGAGCAGTGTGGTGCAGTAAGAAGTGGTAAGATTAACGGTACTGAGTGAGGAGTGATAAGATTTTACTGCAAAGAGAAGTGTCAAGCAGCTGTGGATATCTGCAAAGCAGTAATTGGTTAGGGAGATAGTTAGCGGTAAGCATTAGCGACAAGCTATATCTTGATACTCCTAGATGTTAAAAGGGATAAACCCGATTGAGTTTATAAGCAGAACTGTAATCTTGGCTTCTGAATATAATTTGGAGGATCATATCCCTTGTATGTAAACGTTCCACAAGGAATTGCATTTTTCTTAAAGCCTATAACACATGGGTGTAGACTGCAGTGTACTCATAATGGTAGGTATGGCATCTGCTTGTGTTGTGGAGGTTTTATTTTTGCTTTCTTCCTCTTTATTTATTTATTTATTTATTTATTTATTTTTCGGTGCATTCTCCATTGATTTAACATCCAACATTTTTCACCTACCGCTCCTTAATTGCTTGAAAGATTTGATTTATGAGCTGTTTACTTGACTACTTACTCTGTGTTGCAGTTTAGAGAAGTTAAGGCCTGAAAAAGAACTTCAGCGTGCAAAAGCTGATATAAACCGTTCTAAGCTGAAAATTAGAGATTTGTTTCGACAGCTTGATTCAATGTCTGCTGAAGGGAGGTTTCCTGAGTCATTGTTTGATTCTGAAGGCCTCATTGATAGTGAAGATGTATGATAATAGTACAAACACAGTTTTTTTTTTTCCCCTTCTCTATTTCTTGTGATAAAGGATGATACGTAGAGTGATGATTTTAAAATTTAAAACCTTCTGCGCCAGATATTTTGTGCCAAGTGTGGGTCCAAAGAATTGTCTGCTGACAATGATATAATCCTCTGTGACGGTACTTGTGAGCGTGGATTTCACCAGTTTTGTTTGGAGCCACCCTTGCGGACAGAA
Source organism: Portulaca oleracea (assembly GCA_029582165.1). Taxonomy (NCBI): domain Eukaryota; kingdom Viridiplantae; phylum Streptophyta; class Magnoliopsida; order Caryophyllales; family Portulacaceae; genus Portulaca; species Portulaca oleracea. The sequence continues at coordinate 19,040,754 of CM055869.1, forward strand.
GAAAGTAATTGCAACTGCTTGTCCTGTAGTAATTTATTTTAGTTTTAGTTTTTGGTAGAGTTTTTGAGCATTTGTTATTTCTCTCTTTCATTCAGTTCCACCGGGTGACCAAGGGTGGCTGTGCCCTGCTTGTGATTGTAAAGCTGACTGCATTGATGTGCTTAATGATTCTCAAGGAACAAAACTTTCAATTGAGGATAAATGGGAGGTAAGACGAGGCATTGCCCCACTTTTTTGTTTTGTTCCCCCTTTTTTGTGGGTGGGGAGTTGCAATGGCATTGCATTCTAATATTGCTTTCATTTCCTGCAGAAAGTTTTTCCCGAGGCGGCAACATCATTGGCCGGGAATGCACAGGATGATATCATGGGGCTTCCATCTGATGATTCTGAGGATAATGATTATAATCCTGATGGAGCAGATGATGATGTTATGGCTGAAGGAAGTGGGTCAAGCTCAGATGGATCTGGTTCATCTGGGTCTGATTCATCTGATTTCTCTTCTGCCTCTGAGGATCTTGGGGCGATAGGTGGTGCTGATCAGTATGTTGGACTTCCTTCTGATGATTCAGAGGATGATGACTATGATCCTGACGCTACAAATATCAATGACAATGTCGAGCAGGAAAGCTCGAGTTCAGACTTCACATCTGCTTCTGAAGATCTGGATGCTGCTGCTCGTAATGATGGAAGTTCAGGTGACGATGAAACAACGGTACCTTTGTCCCCGCCAGACCAAGATACAGCTGATTCTCCTCCTATGTCTGGTAGACGACATGTGGAGAGATTGGACTACAAGAAGCTCTATGATGTAAGTAAAAATACTTTGCTTAGATGTAGAATCAGTGCCATCATCATCAAGGGTGACTGGATGAGGATCGAATCTTTCCATTCATGTCATTATCTGTATTTCAACTTAGCCTCCTTGGATCCCCACCCAACACACACACACACAAAAAAAAAAAAAAAAACCCTCCACTGAAATAAAAAGAAGCAAAGAAAGTAAAAACTACTCCCTTAGTCATTCTGTATAGTATTGCATACCTCCCTCTCCCATTGATGTCTTTGAGTCTCACAAGACCTGGACCATACAATTTTGATCAGACATTAATGGTTTTGGGTGCAGCTACCAAAGGAAAGCAGTCTTTGATGCACTTCTTTTTTTCTTCCCTGTTTCTCCTTTTGCCCCATCTGGTGTGTGTGTGTTTATGTGCTTGGGATTGGGATTGGGATTGGGGGTCAATGAGAAGAGAGTCCGACAGAACTAGGATTATACTCCCGGGAGCACCATGCTCCTGTACTCTTAGTGTATTATTTTATGAGCATATGTGTAACTTTATGAGCACACAGGTATAAATTTATGAGCATACTCTTTACATTGACCAAGTGTACACGTGCCGATAAAATGAAAATTGTAGACTCATAAAGTTATAAATGTATGGTCATATTTATGAATTATGAACTCAAATTACAAATATGTATATCATCAAAAAACGAAAATTTTATGCTCACAAATTTATATATGTGTTCATAAAATTATACACATATGCTCATAAGATCCATTCTGGGAGTACAGGAGCGTGGTACCCCCAGGATTAATAATCCAATTTTCAAGATTCTGAATATCTGATGCTTTGTTACTGATAAGTTGCACCCTTGCAGGATATCTTTACTGAAATGTTTGAATTCCATGAAACCACTTCATTATGTTACCCCATAAAACTTGTGCTTCAGAAGACAAGAACCCTAACACCCCCCCCCCCACCCCACCTCATCCAAAAAAAAGCCCCATGCCTTATTTATTTATTTATTTTACGGAGAACTGGTCATTTTTCTATGTTCAACTTATGTTTGTGTATGTAGGACACTTATGGAGATGCTCCTTCAGATTCCAGTGACGATGAAGAATGGGCAGATATAGATTCAACTTGTGAAAAGAAGGGCAGCACTGGAAAAGGTGTTTTAGATTCTTCAACGGGTAATGCTTTGGCAACTGATGGCAGTGCAGCTGCTCCTCGAAGAAGAGGACGGAAGAAGAAGGTCGATGTGCAAGCTGCCAATGGTTCACCGGCTCAGCCAGTAAAAAGCTCTCAAAAGGCGTCTTCTTCTGCGGACGGTACAAAAAGGCCGCGCAACAGACTTGGAGAAGCAGTAACTCGGGTATGATGATGCTAATGTCTGTTCTTTATTTTGCCAGTTGATTGAGTAAAATGTTGCCTCTAGTATGCTTTCATTATTTTTCATGTGTTGGTGTACCACACTGTCCTCTGCAATTCAGGGTTAGGGAGGTACATGCAATCCCCCTGAACCCAAAGCCTGAACTCCACAAGGGGAGGACTCTATGATATGGATGTCGTTGCTTGTTGGAGATCACCAAAAATTTACATACATGCTTTTGATATTCCCATTTCCTGGACTTCCTGGGACCTGGTCATGGGCCCTTGATAGTGTTAGTTATGAGTCTGGCTTCGCATTTATGAATGAAACCTTTCCCCTGACATGCTCGTGTAGATGGGGTGGGGTTAAGAGTTGTAGACAGAAAATGAACTCCCCAAAAAAAAAAAAAAAAAAACAATGGTGGCTTTCAGGATTTTCATAAGGTAGGTTTTTGTGACTCCTGATTATAGTCGTAGCTAGTGTTTTGTAAATGTAAAACATATTGGAATTTGTTTCATTGGATTTTTGAGTTGAAAGTGTTTATTGATCTTGCAGAGACTCTATGAATCATTCAAAGAAAATCAGTATCCTGATCGTACGACAAAAGAGAATTTGGCGAAGGAGCTTGGACTCACACCTCTAAGGGTAGATCAATTTAGTTTGATCCTCTCCTTTGACTGTTTAGCATCTCTTTCTCTCTCTCTCTCAACGCTTTTATTGAACAGGTCGACAAATGGTTTGGCAACGCTCGGTGGAGTTTCAATCATCATCCGGAGAGGTTACAATCAAGTATGGAAGCAGCTACATCACTCAATACTCCATCTATTGCTGCTTGCAACGGGGTTGAGAGTGCTTCAGGAGACGCAAATACTGCTGTTCCTGTGTCCAAAGAGACGGAATCTAGTAAGTTGGATGGAAAGGCAAGTGGGAAGCGTAAGCAAACACCTAGCACATCTAGAAAGAGAAAGAATACTACAGAAGACGGTCAGCCAGCTCCACAGAACCTGAACTCAGAGACCCCCGAAGGGGGCGCTCAAACTGACTCATTGCAACCTCCTGAAGTTGAAACCAACACATCGCAGGCTCCAGTCGCTCAAGGTGCAAGTGGGCGGAAGCGAAGGAAATCAAAAGCTTGAAATTTTGTGACATGAGAACAAGAGGTTTGATACAAACACCAAATCTACGTTGGCTTATCATAATTGCTGCTTGTTGCGGGGATGTCTTTGTCATATAGTCCTCATGATGATTTCCTTCACCCGGACCGGAGATGTTGATTTCCTTTGGCATGTGAGGTTTGACACTCGCATTTGTGGATGAAAAGGGTGTTACATTTTTTACTTGAGGGGTGCCTTAATACCCTTACGGCAAACTTATGATTGTTTTTGTACAAGGAACAGAGCAGCTGATGATGGGGCGATATGCTTTAGTTGAGCGTGTATAGATATGGTGAGGTGCCGTCTCTTGTTCTTTATGGAGAGAGGATTAGGCTGTACTAGTGTTGTTTATTTGTGGTTTTGGTACTTGAAGCTGTAGGGAACACTATAGGACAGATTCATGGTTAGGCTTGCATTTACATGGCTTCTACTCCTTGATGCTTGAAACAGGTGTCTTCCGAGTTCCGATGTGGGCAACTACTGTAATTCTGTAATTTGCAAATGTTGAGCGGCGGCTGAGTTCCCGTTTCTGTTTTGTACTGAAATTCCTAAGATTGTACAATCTCATGTACTAGCTATTTGTAGTTTTCATTTTTCTGTAGTATTTCTCACTTCATTCACAGATAATCAGAAAAAAGGTAGTTAAGTACAATATTGATCCTTTTTTTGTCACAATTACTTTAATTTAATTATATACTTTTTACAGCATTTATTATTTTATAATTTTAATATAATATTAGCAATGATTAGCATTTTAAAATGACACTTGTCATGGCATGCATGGGTGTATTATATGCTCATGGAGCATGTGCTCCGGATCCTACGTGGCATATGACAGTGTTCATCCATAAAAGAGTCTTTGTTCACTCATAACCAGATAGGATAGTTCACTACATATGTTGAGATTGTTCATCCTGTATATCGAGATTGTTCACTAGATATGTTGAGATTGTTCACTAAATATGTTAAAATTGTTCATCATGTAACTAGTGGTTGTTCATTGAAAATATTTCCATTGTTCACCATGTCATTATTTACTAATTCATTGTTTAGTCATTCACTCCTGCAAGTTCAAGTACATGTTATTCGATAAGTTCTAATGATAGAAATTTTGTCACATAAGAAGATTATATATTATAAATTGATTTCATGAGTAAACGATCTTAATCTTTCAAGTGAGCAAACAAGTTATGATGAACAATCTAAATTTTTCTTAGAGTAAACTATGTTGAACAAGTCCAGTAAACAATATAGTTGAACTAAATGAACAACACAGTTGAAGTAAATGAACAATGCAGTTGAAGTGAGTGAACAATCCAACTCAATTTAGTGAATACGTATGGTGAACAATGATGTTATCTTCAGTGAATAATTTAGTTTAACTGACGCTTGTAACCGACAAGTAGTTACTGACATAGCTGCAATGTCATCTCCTGGAGCACATGCTCCAAGAGCATACAATAATTTGCAGAAGTATGCAGTCTTAGGAGTGTGTGTTTAGATTAGTTTAAAGGGGTAGGGATGGCAAAAGAGGGAAGGGAAAGGGAAGGGATAATGCTAGAGGTCATGGGGTATATTAATGAGGCTATGAGATGAGTTGAGGAGTACTGAAAACCTATTCCTCCCCCTCTTTGCCCTCATTTTGAGGAAAAAGGTATGTTGTTTAAATATGAATCAGTCAATAATCCAGTTGAGTTGATCAATGGATCAATAGTCTGATTAGTTTGATCGAGTTAATTTAGTTGATCAATGGATCAATAGTCTGATTAGTTTGATCGAGTTATATATATCGACCAAGTGAGTTAATGAGTCAAGGAATCTAATCTGATTTTTATAACATGAGAATAAGGTGAATGGAAAAATGTGAATAAAATATCACACTCCATTTATTTTATCAACTGAAGAAAATATGTTGAACAATTTTCCTCCCTCTCCCTCTCAATACAAACAAACCTACAATTTTGAGGCACATCACACTTAACAAGAGTCGTACGAAGTGGAAGTTATAATTCTTAGAATATGTGTGATCACGATTAACAAAATTTTGGAACATGTAAGAACTCGTGACATTTTTGTATGACCTAAAATAACATCTTATAAAGTAACATATAATCTTATAATTTTAATTATTATATTAATGGTACGAAATAGCTTTTAATTAACACATTTGAAATTAGTTGTACTGTATTATATCACATGTTTAAGGATCGACTTGTGAGAGCAATATATGTTACTGTCTTTTATGGTAGTAGGATGTGTTGTTTCGTATAATATAAAATTGTACATGTTAAAAGTGTTTAAGTTATATATGCTTAAATATTAAATAGTGTAAATTCATTGTATATATGTTAAGGTATTTTAAGAAATATGTGCTAGATATTAAATGACATAACATCACAAGTGAAAGATTTTTCATTTTTTGAGTGATAATTTCTCAAATAAAAATGTATAAAAAAAATTATAAGTTTATATTCTTACAATAGTATTTTTCATTATAAATTTGACAACGTTCATATAATATAATATTATATAGTTTACTCCCTCTATCCCTATTTATTTGTCTATTTAATTAATTTTTTTGTTTCTAATTATTTGTCATTTTGCATTTTCAATGTAATTTTTATCAATTTTACATCTATATTTTTCATCTCTCATAATCATTGCTTACCACTTTAAAGTAATTTTATAGTTTTTCTCCCTGCTTTTGTTGGTTGAAATACATATATTGGTTTCTCCTCACTCTTTCAAAGTGACAAATAAAAAAGGACGGGGAAGTATATTACAAAAATTAAAGATTAAAGTGTTCAAAGTCTAAATTGATGTGTAATCTAAAATAACATACAAGTAATTATTCCAGGTTTTGAATGATAAAAAAGTAATTATGTTGGGAACAAGGGAGAAGATTATAGAAAGGACAATGATAACATTAATAACGATTTTGAATTGTCCATATTTCGCAATTTTGTAACTTTAAATAATATTTTTCTCAAAATAATTATATATATTTATCAACTATAAGAATATATAATACTTATTAGTTAGGTCAAAAAATTATAAATCACAACTAATTTTATCAATCATGGTAAAAGATTCATATTTTATGTTTAGTTTTATATTACATTATAATAATCTTCAAAGTAACGAATTTTTTTATTATTATTTTTTAACTCGGAAAAAACAAATTACATCAAGAACTTAGGGGACCCTTCTGTCAAGGCATCTCCCCAAGTTATCTGCATGAATAATAAGAGAAAAATCTGCCGCGGGGCTACCTATCCAAAGGCCGACAGATTGTAACGAATGACCCAAGTTAGCCATCCAATCTGCCGCTGAGTTTGTTTCTCGATAGATGTGGCGAATAGTAGAATCTTCCAACTGCCTGATTAAGTGTTTGATATCTCTGACAATCGTATCAGTATGCCAAGGTGTGTGGATGGTCTCTTGGATAATCTGGATGAGAATAAGACTATCACCTTCAATCTGAATTCTCGAAAAACCTTCCAAAATAGCTTGTTGAAGACCAAAACGGAGAGCCAAGGCTTCTGTCAGCAAAATGGAGTGTGAATTAACTGGCATAGCACCAACTTTTCGAATACGGCCATGGTGATCACGAATGACGAATCCTATTGCTGAGCCTTATGGTTTAGGGAGCCATCAAAGTTCAACTTCACCCAACCGAAGCGTGGCTGTTTCCACCCTTCTCAAACAATATTATGACAGCGCTGCACCTGAGACCGAGAATGTTGATGCTGATTAAGATGTTGATCCTGGTAAGAGAATCTGCTTCTTGCTTGCCATTCTGCAAAACTTCTCTTGGCTCGGATGATGACCCTTGTGGCATTGAAGACGGAGTTGTTGAAGACGCAATCGTTACGCTCCTTCCAGATACTCCAAATGAGGTAGAAAGCTCTCAAAACTTCGTTGGAGGGGAGGGAACTTTTGAGAGTTTGTAGCATATTGCTACCGTTGGTATCTCTTGGGCAATTGAGAGAAGATGATAGCCATCTATGAGATTTGGCAATTAGGAAATATCCCACACTTTTTTTGTGAAGTGACATTGAAATAATAAGTGACAATCAGTCTCCAACTCTTGGAGACAAATAGGGCAAGAGGGGTCCAAGTTGATACCCCCTGCGCATTAAATTCTCTCTAAATGGGAGACCATTATGAAAAATCAGCCAGAGGAACATTTTTAGCTTAGGTTGGATATCGAGCTTCCAAATCCAAGATCCTTCCCATTTAGGTCCTGAATCTAACTCATGGCAAAGCCATGTGGCAGACTTGGTTGAAAACTCTCCATTGCTAAAAAGGCCCCAGCAAACTTCATCATGTTCAACAAACTAGGAATAGGGTTCTTAAGAACCAATTGCACAAGTAATTTAGGAAGCACTTGTCTTAGTTTATATTGATCCCACTCATTATTACAAATGAATTCTTGAACAGTTACGTCATTACCTTCAAGTGAAGAAGACTGATTAACTAAAGAAGATAAAGGTACTTGATCGCACCAATTATCATTCCAGAAGTTCACTTTGGCACCATTCCCTATTTTCGATCGGAAACCTTTCTTGCAAAACTTGTAAGCTTTACAAAGATTTTTCCAAACCCAAGAGTCTGTGGGCTTCGGGCTTTTCACAAACCATTCTCCAGAGTGGTTGTACTTGGAAGTCATTTGGGAAATCCAAAGGTTGTTTCTATCATGAATCAGTTTCCAAACTAGCTTACATTGGAAAGCTAAATTTACCGCATGAGTCTTGCGAAGGCCAAGCCCCCCTTATCCTTTAGTCTACAGATTTTTTCCCATGAGATCATGGGCATTCCTTTTTCAGAGGAATTCTTCCAGAAAAAATTTCTATTTACTCGGCCAACACGTTCACAAGTAGATTTGGGCATAAGAAAACATTGCATTGTATGTGCTGGTAGGGATTCCAAGTTTGCTTGAATGAGAATTGTTCTCCCAACTTTGGACATAGAGTTAGCTTTCCAGTTAGAGAGTTTCTTTGAAGCATTTTCTGAAATAGGTGAAAACAGTTCTATTTTCTTAGTACCGGCAATGGACGGGCAACCAAGGTATTTACCCAAAGATTCTTTGGTGGGGATATTAAAGATCCCCTTAGCGCGATCAGTGTATCTAGTCGTAGCTTTTGAAGAAAAAATCATAGTGGACTTGTGAAAATTGATCAATTGTCTAGACATTTCACAAAAATGATCCAAACTAGCCTTAAGGTTTTTACAGGCTGATTTAGTCCCTTTACAAAAAAGGAGACTGTCATCAGCAAAAAGCAAACACGAAATGTTCATTCCAGACGCACATATCTTAATTCCCAATCCCTTTTTTTGTCTTGACTTTGCTAAACCAGGGATTGGGTTAGGACTTCCATACATAAAAGAAACAAGTACGGGGAAAGTGGATCCCCTTGTCTAAGCCTTCTTGTTGGTTTGATTAATCCACAAGGTTGATCATTAACTAACACTGAGTAGGAGACAGAAGTGATGCACTCCATTACCCAGTTTGTCCATATTGGGGGGAATCCCATTTGATCTAGGGTTTTTTTTTTAAGAAGTTCCATTCAACCCGGTCATAAGCTTTTTCCATATCTAATTTCAAAGCAACCCACGACTTAGTGGCTGTATATTGTTTGAATTTGTGCATTATTTCATGAGCAAGTAGCATATTGTCATGAATTTGTCTATTTGGAACAAATGCGCTTTGAAAAGGGCTTATGATGTTATCCAGTATCGGTCTAAGCCGACTGACCATAATTTTTGCTATGATCTTATAAAGAGTATTACAAAGACTTATTGGTCTAAATTGGTTGGGAAGAGTAGGATCTTCCACTTTTGGGATAAGTGCAATAAAGGTATGATTAACCTCTTTAAGCAGTTTTCCAGTGTGGAAAAAGTCCTTTATGGCTGTTGAAATATCCTTGCTAATAATATGCCAATATTTTTGATAGAAAACTGCACCAAAACCATCCGGTCCCGGAGCTTTAGCAGGGTCCATTTAATCAATTGCATTTTTTATTTCTTCGTCTGTAACCATGGTCGATAGTTGTTTGCTTTGCTCTGTTGTGATCTTAGGTAAGATCGGGAGGTCAATATTTGTGATAGTATTAGAAGCTTTGAATCTTGAGGAAAATTCCTCAACAAAACAATCCTGAATTTCTTGCTCATCTTGAATCCAAACACCAGATAGATCCTTAATAGTTAATACCAGATATTAAAGATTTCTTTTTTCTAAATGTGACTAATCTATGAAAGAACGATGAGCTACGATTCCCTTCTGTCAACCAACGCTTGCGGCTGAATTTGCCCCAATACTTTTGGTTAAAAAGTAACCTTTTTCCCCTTTGTCTTATAAGTCTGTTATGCCAATCGTTAAAAAGAATACTGAATGGGTCTTGTATGAGTCTTTCCTCTATAGCTTGGATTTTGGATAAATTGGTTTACAATCTTTCTTTAAAGTTTCTAGTGTTTTGTCTATTCCAGACCCTTAACGAGTTCTTAATTTGTTTTAGCTTGCGAGTAGCTTGGAACATGGCAAAACCTCTAACAATTTACTTCCAACCTTGTTTAACTAAGTCTTCAACTTTGTCAAACTTGGTCCAGTGTTGGCTAAATCTAAACGAGCAATTTTTACCCGTGTCTCTACTAGGATCGGAATCTAGAAGCAAGTAGCAATGATCTGAGAAAGAGAATGGCCCATGAATAAGAGAGGCTGAAGGGTAAAGAGCACTCCAATCATGGCGAGCTAAAGGCCTATCTAATCTTTCAAAGATTTTATGGCCATGGATAGATTTTCTCCAAGTAAAAAGACGCCCATTAGGACGAATTTCCACTGTATTTATTTCGTGACAAAAATTTTGTAGTCTTATAAATCTGTTATCGTGAGGGAATGACCCTCCTGACTTATCTTCGGGGGACAAAATATCATTACAGTCCCCTATGATGCACCAAGGTAGATGGAATACTTGGTTTAGCAGCTTAAGTTTATTCCAGAAAGCATCTTTTTCTCGTAATTGTGCAGGAGCATAAATTCCTAATAAACTTGATTCTTTCCCTGCATTTTTCTCTTTGACATACAAGTGAATTGCTCTTAATGTTTTCTGAAGGAGGTGGACCTCAGTATTCTTAGTGTTCCATAACGCCCAAAGGCCACCACAATGATTATGGCATGGGCTATATTCAACTTTCTCGAAACGAAGTTTTTTTATGATCCTAATAGTATTTTGCTCATTGACCATAGTTTCACTCAAAAAAAACTATATCAGGTCTAAAACTAGAGTTCAAAATATTTACCTCTGCAATTTTGCAATCATTCTTAATATTTTGTACATTCCAATAGAGAACTTTCATTAATTTTTAAAAATTTTAAAAATGATTCTAATAGGATAAAACCTAGTCTTTAGGAATATGCAGAGCACAGAGATTCTGGTTGTATCAACTTTAAATACTGTTGACTTTTTCCTTTTGATTTTCTTTAGTAATCTTCTAATAAATTGACAATTAGTTCTTTCCCATTCAAACATGAAATGTCTATAGAGACTGCTTTTCGCTTCAACGAGATACACTTTAAACCAGAGCAAAGATTGTTGATGCTTTTCAATAACCAGCTCATACTTGATACTCCTACTTTTGCCAAAGAGTAAAATCTCAGATTAATGTCTAACAATGTTCTTGTCAAATTCCCATTAGGGAAGGTCTTAGTAGTGGCCTTGGAGGTTACTAAAATAGTAAGCTCTCTCACCATAGAAAAATTCTTGTTGTTAATGATCTGTGTATACATGTACAAGCTCAAAGTAACGAAATATACCTTTATAATGATTTGATTACATTTAACTTTACAAGTAATTTAGGTGAAATACAAAATAATTGCTTGGAGTTGTTTATCATTTTGCTTAGGAACATTTGGTAGGAATCCCGAGGAAATTTTTCCCGGGAAAGTTTGCTATAGGAAAGATTTCTCCGGGACAAATTTCTCTTAGGGGCTAAAATAAATTTTCCCTAGGAAAATGTAGGAAATGACGGGGCTATCGTAAAATTTTTCCAAAGTGTACATACATTCAAATATGAAAAAATAAGTCAACTCGAAAAAATTGACTATTTCTCAAGATTTTTTCATCAACCAAACGCACCCATATGCAAAAAAAGAAAAGAAAAAAAAAAACCTTTTAGCCCAAACCCCAAGTGTTGCCAGGATAGAACTTTTTGAAGTCAATTGACTAAAATTAACAGATCGGTGTGTCGCCGGGAACGGAGAAAATCAATCAATCAATCAATCAACGGCCAATTGCGGCGGCGATGGAAGTGGAAGTAGACGAGAAAGTCTTCAAAGCTGCCGGCGCCGAAGCCTTGTCCGATGGACGCCGTGGACTGCGTATTCGCGGCTGGGAAATTGAGTCTTGCAAGGGTTCCATCCTCAACTCCTCCCAAGTTCAACTGTAATCTCTCCCTCTCTCACTAATTATTTACTCATGTATCTTTCTGTACGAAACAGATTTCACCATAGGAACCCTAAACTATATTCTAATTACTCCAGGAGGGTTTAACCCGTTAGGTTATAACAATACTCAAGGTCTCATATTTTGTCAATGTCAGACAATTCCAGTTCCATAATTGCAACACCTCTTTGTAGTGGTATAGTATTGTCCACCTTTGTGACGGGGATTGAATCAACTCTTGCAACTGTTTCATTTGGATATGTGTTTAACTGTTTAGGATTCAGGGAAAATTCCCAGGTTCCATTAATAATAGGACTCATTTGTTTCTTTGGTTGGTTCCATTCCATTGTAGCTCGATCAGACTTTCTAGGATTCAACTGTTTATGAGGGTAGTGGGGTCAAGAAAGTTGTTGAAATATGATTTTGCTAGAGTAGTCTTTTAGATTTTTTTCCCCATTTTTGATTAGAGGAGAGGATATAGAGGAGAAGGTAGACCTTTCTTTATCATGAACAATTGCGTTATGGAAAGATATGAGCATTTACCAACTGCTAAAATTGACTGTTTGGGTTTCTGTTTGCTTTACTTGTATCCATAACATAGTTGACTATTATCCTAGCATTTCTAATATTTTTTTGATGGTATGTCATCAGTGAAAGATTTGAATGTTCCGTTTCTAATATAATCCTAGAATTTCTCAAAAAAAAAAAAAAAATCTGCTCTATAACTGCACCTGCTACCATGTTTGTGATGGGGAATCCATTTGTGTGTGAAAGAAAAAGGGGGGGGGGGGGGTTTCAAGATTCGAATGTTCTGTTTGAATCTTTGAATTAGATTTGCCCTAATGATTTTCTTGCGCTAACTCAAAAGAAGAAAGCCCTCCTTTTCTGGAAGTCACAAAATAAATCTCCTCTTTACTGCCATAGTTCTATTGCATTAAGGTGCTCCCACTTGCCTCAAAATTCTTTTGATAGCAGTATTGGATGTTGTTCCATTAATAAAGTTTCATCACTTAAGCAAGAGTAGCTTTATGGGACAGAAGGAATAGTTTGCATAGTCTTTACTAGAAAGGAATACTGAGCATGATCGAACTCTTTGCAACCAAGAATATTTGAATGATCACTTAGGGAGTTCATATTGTGGGTGTTCTGTTTTACTTTATTACATAGGCATTCAGTTTGCTTAACAGCTCTTAGTTTCAGATATCCCATTCCTCAGAAGGACCTTTCCTAAGCTTCTTTTTTTCGCCAGGGGGGTGGGGGTGGGTGGGTTACGATAATGTTGAAGTTTGAAAAAAATAATATTATTGCTACTTTATTTTGTGCATTTTACTTCTTTGTCTGGGTAGCTATAATCTACTATACTTTGGCATGGATGCAGGTGGGAGGAACAACTTAAGACATCTCATTTACCAGAAATGGTATTTGGGAATAGTTCTCTAATTCTTAAGCATGTGCCTAGCGGTAGCAAGATTCATTTCAATGCTTTTGATGCTTTAACTGGCTGGAAGCTAGAAGGTCTGCCACCTGTCGAAGTTCCAGCTGCAGCTAAGTGGAAGTTCAGGAGGTTAGCCAAACTTCCAGATATGATATCAAAGCTTTATTTAATGTGGCCTTGTATGATGTATACAATGGGGAAAAAAAAATCCATATCATAAACTGCTGCTATATAATCTTATGCAATTATGGTCACCCAAACCAAAAAATGTATGATTGTATCTGTGTATCTCTGTCATAATTCCTGTACTTAGTTGACATGAGCTACACATCCCCGAAAAAAAGGTGCTTAAGCTTGTGAAATTGGTTGGAAAGTATTGTCATACTTGTTCTGCTTGCACAAAAGTGCTGTTTTGTTGATATTGTTCTTGTCACAGGTCACTTGGCAAACATTCACTGCTGGGTCTTGTGCTTCATCCATCTTATGTGCATTCTCGACCTGCATGATGGATATTCTTTGGGTTACTCTTGGATTTTTGCTTGTTTTTAGAAAGAGAGGACCGGGAAGGGGGGGGGGGGGTGTGTTTTGCTTGGTCCCTCATCCATTGAGCCCTTCATTAACTATAAGATCACATATGTAGTCTCAAAAGTCTTTTGTTGTATGTTTGGAGATTGGGTTTTGGAGACCATAGAATTCCCTGTTCTGTAAAATCTAAATATCTGTTAGGTTGTCAGGATTGAAAAATATACCTTGCTTACCTTTGATGTTTACTCCCATGAAAGAGAGCATTCACCTCAGTTTCTGCCACGGGTTAGTGGTTTACAGTAGGTGCTACTGTTTCATTCTGTATTCTTTTTTTACTGATGGTTAGGTAGTTGTTTCTGTGTGCGTCTGGTGCAATCAATTTCTTGGGAATCTAAAGGAGAATATAGACGGAGGGCTTAATTGTCTGAAACGGACTTAGGTTGATTAGGGAATTTCAATATTGATTTTCTGTATTGAGCACTTGAGTGAATGGTTGATCTTGGGTCAATTGGAACCAGTCTCTCTAAATTGCAAAATTTAGTGGTAAGATTGCTACATTCAACCTCTCCCTACCTTGCCATGGTCGGGATTTCGGAGGATTGGTTTTGTTTTTTTGGGACAGTTGCTACATTGAATATTTGGTTATAACAATGTCGTAAAAGAAAAGTTTTAAATGCTTGAGTCCTAACAATTTTATGGCAATAATATCTGATTTGTATAGTGGTCTATTTCTTCATTTTTTTTTTGGTATGTTGAATGCTTCCATGGTATTTTTCAAACATTCTTTAGTGCTGAAGAATTTATTTACATTGGTCTTCATAATAAACATGTGAAGTAGGTTTCCATCATTCCATGTGCTTGGAAATATTGATAGCTTGCATCATTTTTAGCATCGATTATCTTAGCAGATGAGACAACCATCCATTCCATTATCCCGCTTTCCATTTCTCTCTCAGTCCTCCTCTAATTCTACCAAAAGCGATCACTGAGGGTATATCATATTATCATGCAATGGGATTGAACTGAATGTCAATTGTTGATCTCTGAAATGTGGTGCAAAGTGGATATGCCTTGCTGTTTTTTTGCAGAAGTTTTATTTCCCTGGAAGATTAACGAGAAAATAGTTAGGAGAAGTATATTTCCTTATGATATTGAAAATGTGTGCTTACCTTGGTTTACACTCCCTTGTTCTCTTCATATAACTTTCTATCATTCATAACGGTGGAGCAAAGAAAATACATCTCAAATTGAGATATTGAATTTGAAAACTAAGTTATTTGATGCTGTGATGGCTGACTTTCTGTGCTGCTTATCTACTCTGCTCCATTTATGGCTGAGTTCATACATATATGCTCATATATTTTCATGATGTCCGCCCTGAATGTTATCAAAAGTGATCGGTCTTCTGGTCAACTGTATGCTCATATAATTCATGATGTCCAACCTGAATCAACTCCATTTATGGCTGAATTTGTACATGTGAAATGTTATCAGATCTACAGTTTCAGTCTCTGTTTTTGTGCTTTTCCTACATGTTGAAAGCTGATTATTAGTTTGCACTGTGCATTATTGAAGAGAAATCTTAATTCTCTCCTATTTGGTGTATCATATGTTTGAAGCAAGCCATTTCAAGAAGTGATATTGGATTATGACTATACATTCACCACACCTTATTCTGGAAGTGAAACGGATGAGGCAAATAGTGACAAGGTATATTCCTGCTTAAACATTCAATGTTTTAACTGTTCGCAGAGTACCCTAAAGGCCAATACTTCATATATATGGTAGACTCTCCTTGTATGTTTTACGTGATGATCTATCACAGATTTGCTGTAATTTTATGAGTGGACTGGGAATATTCCAATATTGCTTGATTACTGCAGCATTGTAATTTTATTCTATGTTCTTGTTTGACTTTTCTGGTGAACAGGCTGGAGGTGATGTTTCAGATGTTGGCCGCACTCTTTGCTGGGTGGATTGTGATGAGAAGATTGATACAGTTGCTCTAGCATCCAAAGAACCTATTCTGTTTTATGACGAGGTTGGCAATAAAAAGCCGAAAATTGTTTTATCATTAATTAATGCATCATAAAGGCCATAAAATCTTTGTCAGACACCTTGAATCTAGTGCCTTTGTATGTTGTCACTTACACTAGTTAAATCATGGTTTACGAGATGTTGCTGTTTGATGGCACTAAACATCTCTAAGACTCTTATATATTTGTATTTTAACACTATTTTAATCTTTTAACAATAACCTCAGGTGAACATCAAAAGTCTGTGTTACAGTTGTATTTTAAAAATTTGCCCCCTTTTCTGTTAATTTCTTTCTTTCTTGGCTATTTTTCTAAAATTGCTGCTCCACCCCATAAATAACTGAAAAAACTAACCCGCCTTACTGATTGCTTTGGACCAAAGCTATTGCTTTTAGTAGACATGTTTACGGTTAATAATTGTTTCACTTTAAGTATGAGCAATATCTGAATTGTTTTGTAGTTTCACCATCAGCCATTGCTGTAGGTAGCGATATCTTATCTGAAAGTGAATTACACTTTTCTACTTGTGCAGGTTGTTTTGTATGAAGATGAATTGGCTGACAATGGAGTGTCACTTTTAACGGTCAAAGTGGTAATCTTAATATTGTTGATGTCTTGGCCTCATACATTGTGCTGTTTAGCTTTAACAGTGTGAAGCATTATACTTTGGAGCATTGACTGAAGTGTGTTGTGGTTTTCTGCAGAGAGTGATGCCGAGTGGCTGGTTTCTCCTCTTGAGATTTTGGGTGAGTTGACAGTTGATTACCCTTGTTAAAATTTTTCTTTTTTCTATTCTAGTTTCTTCTTGTTATCCAGTTTGTCATTTTGTTCTGCTGCTTTCCTGTAATTTATGTTTAGTTAAGAGTGATATATCATGATTTCTAGGTAAGATACTGTGTCCCAGAGTTTTTATTTGTTTCATCAACTTAGATACTTGGTAGCTGAAGATTTATTCTGGCGTGCAGCTTAGAGTTGACGGCGTGCTTATGAGGCTGAGGGACACTCGCATGCATTGTGTTTTTGGTGAACACGCTTTTCCAGTTGTTCTGCGTGAAAGATGCTGGAGAGAGTGTACATTCAGTGCATTAGCTGCTGTAAATCTCTCTTTCTCTACATTCCCCATCCCCACCCTCTATCCTGTCTCCATGCCTCCTTTCTGCTAGCTTTGTTTGTGTTCTTGGACATCCTACAATGGGCATGGGCTAGCAGAACACGTATTCTTGTCCAAATTTGAGCTGACTGTCCTCATACATGCGCAAACTGTAGCTTTGTTCATTCATTCATTTTCCTTTTCTCTGGTTTTGGGATTTTGGGATAATTTACCAAGTTAATTCCTCCTTGTTAATATTGCAGAAAGGTTATCCGGTTGATGCTGCTGCTTATAGTGATCCGAGCGTCATCAGCCAGAGGCTTCCTATCATCATGCATAAAACACAAAAGCTTAGACTGGGTGGCAGCCAGTAAGCTTTTATAGTTATTTATAGTTGTATGTTGTTTTACAGAATATCAGTGAGAAATGAAATTAAACTAGCTTCCTAGATTTGTAGAAGTTAAGTTGATGCGCTTCAATTAGAAGGCTTGTGAGCCTGAGGCATGCATGAATTGGTTCTGTGTACTTTTATGCCCTAGTGTTTTTTTTTGTTGTATTGTTCACTAGTCTGAAAATGAAGTTTTCTCAGCATGTTAAGCACAGGTAGAATAGGGCCTCAAGGACATGGTTATCCTCGACGGATTGCCTGTCAAAGTCCATGCCAACAATGTGATCAAAGCCATCACTAATACCATCACTACCATCCTACTATGGCAATGTTGTGTGAGGTTAAGAAATTCAAGCAACCTTACCCTTGAAGAAAATAAATTGTGTGGAGACTAATGGGAATGTATCCGATAATTTTGCTATATATATATCAAGGAAGATTCATTAATATTTGGCGCAAATGGTGCTAGTTGAGCATCAATTCTTTAATTTCTATCATTACTATTCATCTTTTTCCTGTCTAAAAAAAATTTGGCGCAAATGGTGGTCTTGAAGCCCGCTATTGAAGAAGTTTAAACATGTTTCTGAAGTTTGCAGCTGACCAAGGATCAGATTGAATCTGGGTCACTCCAAATGGTCTCTGGATCGGTCTAGATTATGCACACTCTGAGTTGCAGGTTTTTGACACTGTTTCTGTAGTCATTTTAAACTTCAACGTGCTCATATTTGCAAAATACTAGGTTTCATTTGGCATTACTACTAGAAAACTTCAGCTATAATCATGCAATGATCATGGTTTGAGGTGGAGCTGTGGTTGTCAATTAGCACAAATTGTTTGGCAAGTAATTTGTTAACGTGTTCTGAATAAATGAGTAAACATGCCATGCTGTTTTGAGCAAATCCTCTTGACATGCATAGTTTTGAAAAGTAATCTGTAGAACCTATGCATCTTGGTCATAAATTAATTGTTCAGTAATATATATTATATATTCTTTGTCACACTGGTTTGCTGCCCCCAATTAAATTACAAATAACTTCCATCTAATATACTATATTAACTTGATGTTCATCCCTTCTATGCTTCCGGGTATTTACTGGTTCTGTCTCCAACATCTTGGTTTTCAAAGAGTTTTCCATTCGTCAGTCAGTCACTCCATTTCCCGTCAAAGTTTCATCTCCTTGCTCCTATCACATCCATAATTCTCTTCTGGTGAAGTTGAATTTGAGGCCTTTATTTGTATGATGAACACTGATATCATGGCAGGGATATAGTTTAAGTTTGAGGATGTATTTGTCATTCTGTGTGTGCTTTACTTTCTCTTTGATTTGCCATTAGCAGTTTGGACATGGTCCTGAACAGTGGTTTTTGGTTTGATTTTTTAATGCTGAAAATCCAACCATAGGTCCTAAACCATAAAAAGAATTTAAGCAATTCCTTGCTTAATTTGTAAGGGGCTAGGGTTCACTACTCATATTGATGGTCTTGTCGGGCTTCACGGTGTAGTATTGACTTGGCCAATGTAGTTGCCTGACACAACCTGTGATCAAAAGAATGGATTCAAGATACTTGAAATACAAACCAATCCAGTAATCAATATTGACCAAAATGTGCCGCATTTTTCTTTTCCTTTCCTCGATGACCTCGGGTGTTTGGGGGCCAACTTACTCACACCTTAACTATTCCCTAGGGGACTTAAAGTTCACAACGACTTGGAAAATCTCCAGTGCCCTTAAAGGGACTCAACATGTTTTCACTAGGATATGATCCGAATATGGGCAGGCTTCACCAATGACATGTGTGGATGTATGGAAGAGCAAGCCTTATAGAAGCAATTTAGCCACTTCCTGAGTTAGGGGTTTTATGCATTGTCTTTGTGATAGTGAACTTTTTTTTATTATTTTTTCTATGTAGTTTTCGGTCTTTTATTGTGGTAATGGTGGGTTCTCTCTTTGTTACAAATCTTACATACACTCATTTGCCCTATTGTTATTAATAATAAAAAAAATAGAATGGACCTGGTTCTGGTGCTCCTTTGGTAATAATGGCAAGCAGAAGCATTGGTGATGATTTTATAGGAGATTTGTTGGTGATAGCCAAAAAAGTAGATGATATTCTTTAAGAGTATGGCATAGTAATACCACAATTGGCTATAGACCTATCAAAATAGTCACTTCATCTCTATATCATTAGCAATGATACCATCACGAAAACCAGGGCTTGACTTTGTGGAGTTGGACATTCCTATTCCTTGCTGGCCTGGTGGGAACTGAACTTAATCTAACGAAGAAATTCTGTCAGATTTGTGCATAGCTCTCCTTGTGGAAGGCTCTGAGCTTCCATCACCTGACTTGCTAGAGTTTTTTTTTTTTTTGTGTGTGTGTGTGCGCGCGCAAAATTCTGTCAAATTTGTGTGATTAAGCTGTTTTAGTTAGATGCATATAAATAAGGAATAATTTAACTGATGGAGATATGATTGATCTGACAGTTTCTGTCTTCTGTCTGTGGTTGCTGAAAGTATGTGCGTGTGTGCGTGTGTCCCATCACAATCATGTTCTTTCATTTATTGTTTACATGTCTCCTTTTCTTTTTCATGGAAACAATAGCTAAATTTAGCCTTGTCAAATTATTGACTAGTTTTGATTATCATGCAAGAATCATAACCTTCTGAGCAAAAACTGTTCTGAATCCTCTTGACATGAGGCCTTTGGAAAAGAATCAGATAGTTGCTGGTTTCCTGTTTGGGGGAGAAAAATTCTTTCTGAGCTTACAGTTTTGCTGAAGAGGAGGTTATTTTGTTTAGCTGCTTTTTTTTTTTTTTTTTTTAGTTGAAATCGCCTCCCCTAAAGGTGCATGATGTTCTGCTACACAAGGACATAGCATCTTCCTGAAAATTGTCTCTTACAACTTCCATTTACTAATCAGAAAGAAAGGATTAGTGGTGTTGATGAATAAACAGAATTTGGAAGACATCATGTACATAAACTTGATATACATAATATGCTAAGTTGGTTTACACATGGACTATCTCATACATGACCAATTTAGCATTATTGAGCCTCAGGGTTAACAGTACATAGTAGAAGCGTCTCCATTAAATTTTACCATGGGCTATATGTATTTGATAAGCTGTGAATGTCATTCGGGAGTCCCTCAACCTCAGGCTCTCTTGAAAAGCTGTTCCACAGCGGCTTGATGACAATCAGGATTGTTGAAGCGGGAAAGGTGGTTGAGCCTTGGGAGGGAACTTAGAGCCGGAGATTCAAATCAAGCTTCGTTTCCTCTGCTCTCTGTCCAGCTTGTGAATCCAACCGGTAACTTCCTGGCCACATAATATTTGTCGTTCCCTCTGTTGTGTAGTGGTTCCAAGGAGCACTAAGTGCAGCATCTGAGTCTTTGAACTTGGCTGCAAGTGCATATCCTTCACCCTGCACTTTATGCACCAATGAATGGGGATGCACACCCAGTGATCTTGGCATTGGTGACCCGATAGGGAAAGCCATGATCGACATCATCCTCTGGGATTGGAATCTTCTCGCTGCTCCTCTCTCTCGCTTGTGGGCGTTCTGATGACCTCCCAGAGCCTGAGAACTGTAAAACTTCCTCATACAGAAGTTGCACGAGAAAACCTTGACCGGAGCTGCTCTTGAAGGAGAATCCGGGTCTTCAGCTCTGAAAGCCGGGTACGTACCTAAACCCAGATTTAGCCACTCTCGATTGTCGTCTTCGTTTGTTATTTGCATGGCTATATCTTTGTTGGATGATATGTCTGTTGTTGCTGCTTCACTCTGGAGAATCATCTCCTCCTGCAATTACTAAGAATAACAACTGAAAAAGAGTATCAGGAAGAAAGTAGAGAGACCACCCCCACACTTTCTGCTATGGTTCTGGCTGACTTTTTAATATGAGTTTTGATGTCACTATGTGAGGAGGAGAAGATGGGAATTTCTCAAAAGAGCTACAAGTACCACAAAAGAAAAAGGAGTTTAGAGATTGGAGGTATCCTACACTGGAGATTTTAAAAATCTATCTGATGTTTTGGGAGTGGCCCCAGGTAGTGATGCTTTGTTAGTACAGAAGACAATTCTCATGTCAGTCATACTGTTTCCCATGTCCAGCTTAGGATTCCCACTTTCATGTTTCTGCTTTGGCTTTCTCTAATCAAATCATACCTACTTTTTTTATTTTATGGTACACTTAACTCTTTGGAGTAGCCAAAGGATCACCAGTTGACAAACTTCCAACATACTACCTCTTCAGTTGTCAACATCATGCTCTTCCCATTTAGCCACTCAAGTGTGTATTTTTTTAGTTCTTATCCACAGAATCAACACCCCACTTCATTGGTGCTCAGTCTTACCTAGTATGGTAGTTCTCCTTAGGTACTGTCTACTGCTTCTTTTGGTATTGTCTTTTACTGCAATTTACAGATAAGATTAGGCATCTTGTCACTTCCTTAAATACTTATTCTATTGTTTTCCTGTCGGTCAATATTTTTCCCATTAGCTTCTTCCAAGTCAGAATTGGTGCTGAAGATGGCAACAAACACCACCCCAAGCAACACATTTCCTGTCATGCTCTAGTAGATACAACTCCACCAAGGAAAGGAGAAAAATAAAAAACCAAGTTGATGCTATTTTTGTGAGGGATTCATAGTTGATAGCCTAGGCTTAATAAGTGAAGTAATTGTGTAAGTGGGTCAAAGATTGTAAGGGTGATTGAGTTGCATCTTTAACAGTAAAGTTCATATTCTGATGTTTGAAAAAGAAAGTGGGGCAAAAAAAAGTTGGGAAGGGATGAGATGAGGATGGTATCTTGGCATTAGTGATAGTATCCTTTCTTTTGTGAGAACAAGACTATCTATGTAGGTGTTTTCATGTTGGATTTCTTGGGAGATCTCATTTGGACATAAGTGGGCATTGCATGTGTACTATATACAAATACCAAAAATTAAAGAGGTCTTTAAGAACCACTTGTACTTTTACCCTCAAATTATATATTGTTGTTCTCCCACCCACATACACACTCAATTGTCATGTGGGGAATTGACAGCCTGGAGGAAACCTTGCTCAACTCTTTTGGGTAGTGGCAAACCATGTTGCTTTGGTTTAGGTTTCTAGGTCCACCAAATTAGTCTTCAACACTTCCAGTTGTTTTTGGCTCTACTCGAGTTCTCAAATGCCACTTATCATCCAATAGTCACAACTCACTAGCAAATATCGTCAAATGAAAAATTAAATGACAAGTCCAAGGAGAATGCTAAAACATATGTGTCCCTCGTACTAGTAGGATCCATGGCTTGAAATTACAACGCATGGTTTGGTTGTTAAGTCACATCGAGAATAAAACTGTATACACTTATAGATGTTTCCACTATCAGTTTGTGGATACAAATTTGGCCAATACATTTCTAGAAGGTACCTTCTATTATGCGGAAACTATATTTTGGGGACCATATTATTAGAAATTATAATGAGGTGAACAATGTTATTTAATATCTATTATTTGGTGACAATCTAACCAAAATTAATCGAAATCCAATGAAAAATGTGAAGTTATTAACCTACCCTTATAATTAATTGTTAAATGACTAACTTAACTCAAATGATATGTTGCTTCATCCTCCTCTTTCACCTTCTCCGCTGTTTCTACAGCCCCAACTCCCCCCCCCCTTGCATTCCCTGGCTCGGTCCAATGACGATTTTCTCACAGGCTAATTCATTTGCCAAAACTTGTTCTGGAACACATACACTATTCCTTCTAACCAAAATTAATCGAAATTCAATGAAAAATGTGAAGTTATTAACCTACCCTTATAATTAATTGTTAAATGACTAATTTAACTCAAATGATATGTTGCTTCATCCTCCTCTTTCACCTTCTCCGTTGCTTCTACAGCCCCAACTCCCCCCCTTGCATTCCCTGGCTCGGTCCAATGACGATTTTCGCACAGGCTAATTCATTTGCCAAAACTCGTTTGTGATGTTCAATCTCGCTACTACTTCTGGAACACATACACTATTCCTGGTCTCTGTACTCTCTGTTACCACCGACAACCGGTGTTTGGCACCAAAACTCGAGATGACTCCAATGATGAATTCCTCTGAGATTTTCATCGAAGGTGCCGAAATCACTTACCCTAACCTCTTAAACAATGGTCATGTTATCATCCATGGCACCCAAGGCTCTACAAATGAACCATAGTTGAGCTCCTCAATTGCTGTAATATGACAATGCTCGCTTTGGATGATAATGCCTCGATCTTCCATGGTGGCAAATGCCAATGCTTATCTTCCATGATACTGAATAAACAACTTTTGATCCGAGCTCAGGTTTAAGTTTAGAAATTTCATATGTTGTCAAAAAAGTTGTTGGTTGATTTCTGAATGTTCTTGGGATTATGATATCTTTAGGTTTAATTAATAAAAACAAGACTTTTAATTATTTATTTATGGGAATCAAGGAGCTTGGTAATCGGCTTCACTTGTAGGTTGGGGGGGAGGGGGTGGTTTAGAATCAAGGAGCCTCACTTTTTTTATTATCCCTGATGACGGTGTATTTGGGTGTTCAAAATCAGAATTATACATATGACATGGTTTTGCTGAGTAATATGACTTGGGGAAGAGAAAGAAATCACAAACAACTTAAGTGACTTGGGAGTTGAGCGGAGACTATGGAGAGGAGTAATTTCACTATTGCAATGCATAAGGCTTTGGAAGCTACAGAGATTCAACGATGAAGGGCAAAGTTAGATCCTGTTCTTTTATACAACTGGTTGTGGTATGACGTAGTGCGGTGTGATGGAATTATGGCGGGTGTGGTAGAATTGTGGTGGGTTATTGGTAAGTTGTGGTAAGTTTTGTTTTTTATAAATGTAAATTGTATTGGTAAATGTGAAAAAGTTAATTGTGGTGGTTGTGTTAAATTATGGTGGATTGGTATGTTGTGTGTTCTGGCAAAGTGCGATGTTTTGTGACACTACAGCCAGCCAGCCGTATAAAAGAACATATCCTACTCATTAATTTTTAATTGTGAGGGTAAGTTAATAATTTTACATTTTCCACCCGATTCCGATTAATTCCGGTCGGATTGTCTCCAAGTAACAGATAGGAGTACGTGATAACATTGTTCACCTCATTATAATTTCTAATAATTTGGTCACCAAAAAATAGTTACTACAAAATTGAGGGTACCTATCAGCAATTTTTTGAATTCTTTTTGTTCCATATTTGTCACTTTATGTAATTTTTTTGTTCCATATTTGGTTTTACAACTCTAATGCAACAACTAACTACTGATTTTATTAAACTTTTAGATACAAAGATAGAAAAAAAATGAGAGAATGATGTACAAATAATTTAATATTAATATTTTATAACTTTTCATATAATATAATATTCAACTAATTCATTTTATTGATTTTCTAAATTTTTGCTGAATGGTCAAGTAATATAGAACAAAGCTACGAACTTTAGGTTTATTAGAGGATAATAATGTGGACAGTATTGTTGGATGTGAACAATATAAACTTATGGGATATTTTATGGTAAGAGTACGCCATCGAGTCCATGAGGAGAAATTCAATTTAATGATGATGTGGAGGTTCGTGTTTGCTCCTTGACCCTTTGTCCCAAGCTTTTACATAGGATAACAAAGTTTTTTTTTTTTTTTGGTTAAAATCCTCCATCATCTTTATTGTTTTGTTTAATAAACAAAGGCTGACATCAAGCCAATTTCTTAAGTTAATCGTCCACATCACGTAACTACACTGCCAGTCAGTTTCCGCCTCATGAACTCAGTGATGTACTGCTACCACAAAATACCTCAAACTTTTATCTTGTTCACTTCCAACAAAATTGTTCATACTACTATCGATCAATACCCTCCAAGTTTATATTAATTTATTCAATCTTCCTTATAATATATGCCAAACATTGCTAACTTTTACGAAAATATACATGTTTACTAATACCTACTTTTCTTAAAAAAAAAAAAAGGTGTTACTTTATTCCAAAGTAATAACATTTTCTCCAATATTTACCAAAACTTACATGTATTTATCAAAAGCTGTCAGAACTTAATTTTTAATATAGCATTCATTTACCAACTAATTTCACATACGTTAGTCGTTGAGAGATGTGTAGATCATATACATAAACAATGCCAAAAAAATTAATTAAAGTGACAATTATCATGAAACAAAGATGATATTGTTTGGATCCAATCTTCCTATATTTACCTCTCATTTTACAGATCTGCATGCATCGGTATGATTGATGGTAGTTTATTCAGAAGCAATATTCTTTTTTTAAAAAAATTTATACATGGAGGAATGATTGGCCTTGTCTGGCAACTTGCTGTTAGGTAATAGTTTTACCTGTTAATCAATAGCTGTTTATAACCCTTTGGATTGACCCAAAATCGAAATACGCCATCATTATTTTCCCAAACCCGAAATACACATAACCCGTATTTACCCGAACTTGACATACGACCGACCCACAATCTACCGCCCACGCGCCCGAATTGAAAGGTCTGGGTAATATCAAGGAGAGTAAAGATGACAAGGCGAAAAAAGTTAAGTACTAAACTGTCTCTGATTATTATTAGAAAGTTATTGTTTAAGATTAGAAACTTAATTATTAGAGATTTTGCGATGAAAACATAAAATAATAGACAATTAAACAAAAAAAGTTAGTCAAGTAGCTAAATAATTCCTTTTAAATAAAAAATGCTCTAAGACACATTACACTATTAAAAATATGTGTATTACAGACCATTTTTTCCAACCAATGTAAAACAATTGGAAAAATAAACCGTTTTAGCAACATTTCATGTTTTTGTAATTTTTTAACTATTTTTCTAATTTTAGGTGGAAAAATTGGTTGGAAATTCCAAGCACTTCTACTCAAATGATGGAAAATTTTTCCTACCAATATTTTTCCTACGGTTCAAAATTGGTTGGGAAAACAATTAGTAATCTGACCATTTTTTCAACCATTTTCAAACAGTAGGAAAAATGATGACAGGAAATTTTTTCTACCATTTTAGCAAAAGTGGTTGGAATTTTCAACCCTTTTTCCCACATAAAATTTTTGAAAAATAGTTTGAATATTAAATGATTGTCAAAATGGTTGGTTTTTCCAACCATTTTAAATTGATTGGAAAAGATGGTCGATAATATATTTTTAGCAGTGTTATGTTTTACTCCCTCCGTTCTTTTTTATCTGTCATTTACGATTTTCAGTGCCAATTTTTAATCTATAATTTCGAATGTAAAACTTTTATAGGAAAATATAATATTATACTTTCTTAATAATATTTTTTATTACGAATCTAATGATATCAATTTTGTATGATGAATCATTATACAAATTAAGATATTAACGGTCAAAGTTTTTGCCACAATTTCCTAGGCGACAGATAAAACAAAATGGAGGTAGTATCATTTTTGGACACATTTAAATTATTTTGCAGCAAATAAAATATGAAAATGACCTGGCAGGTTAACCGGAGCAATCTATTTGTGAGCTCTAGAATCTAAGCAACGCACATATGACATGTCCAACAACAAATCATACCCTACAGTATTATGGTGGATTAATCCAGATTTTTCGCATATAATTTTTTGACATGGTTAATTTATTATCAATAATTCTTAATAGTTTTATTGTGACGCACAATTTTGGAGTGATTTTTATGAATATGGGGATGATTAATAGTTTGTTTGGAATGACTATGATAGAAGTAATTTTTAATATGAACCAAGAATGTTTATCAACTGATGAATTATAACAAATTGATATTACATCGATAAGCTTTACAATAATATTAGTAAATTTTCGATAACGTTTACAATAAATATTAATAATTTTATTTAAAGAATTAACTTGTTGAAAGTTCTAAATAGGTACTTTAAACTGCAAGGAGTACTAGTAGCATATAAAAATGGACTGTTGGGAAGCTGAAAGGGCAGCATACAAGATCCTACTTACAAGTCATTTATACTCTATGGAGAAATAAAAGTAATGACACTAATATATCATAGAAAGCTACAAGTAGTAATGATATTATACCCAGTTCATAGAAGCTAACTTGGGACCAGCTAGCACAACTGTTTGTTCCTTTTAATTTAATTTGCATCTTTTGTCATGAAAATCGGCATCTTCTAGTTACTAGTTCCTTGGCCCCGGGAAGTTACACAAAGCCAATCAATATTACGGCGAAAAGGATGGGGATAAAAAGGATGAATATCTGGAGTTGGTCTTACATCCAGAAATACTACTTTTGCAGGGGATTGAACAATCAGAAAATGGTCCATGCATTGCATTGCATTGCATGGTCACTCTATTACTTACGTACACTCAGTTCCAGTTCCACCCCACAAAATTGTGATTATCAACAGAATGTCGACAGCATACAACTAGCAGCGAAATTAAATTAAAGCTAGCTTTTCCGTGATTCATTCAAACTCTGTGTTGTTCGCAATTTGCACAAGATATACGCATGCATGTCCAGGTGTCCATGCTACATTGCTTACATTGCTTGCTGAGCCCACCATCATTTCTCTCTCTTTTTTTTTTTTACTTTTTTACTTTATTTCTCTTTTATATAATATTATATTTTCAATATTTTTGTGTACGATGCTTTTTATTTTTTTACTATAATATTTATAAATCATTATATGAATGTTCATAAAATTAAATTATAATGTTTATAAATTGATATATGAATGCTTATAAATCAATAGATAAATGTTCATAATTAGTAATATAGTCTTGCTTATAATCTCTAATGACTTAGCTCATAATATATCTCATACAATGTTCATAATTGATAATATAGATGCTCATAAATCTATACTAGAATACTCATAAACCAGTACATGAATGCTAATAAACCTAAATTATAATGCTCATAAATCTATATTAGAGTGTTCATAAACCAATACATGAATATTCGATCATAAATCTAAACTACAACGCTCATAAATCTATGTTAGAGTGCTCATAAACCAATACATGAATGTTTATAAATCTAAACCACAATGCTCATAAATCTATACTAGAGTGCTCATAAACCAGTATATCATTGTTCATAAACCTAAACTACAATGCTCATAAATCTATACTAGAGTGCTTATAAACCAGTACATGAATGCTTATAAACTTAAACTGCAATGCTCATATATCTATTTTAGAGTACTCATAAACTTGTATATGAATGTTCATAAACCTAAACTACAATGCTCATAAATATATACCAGAGTGCTCATAAACCAGTACTTGAATCTTCATTAACCTAAATTACAATGCTCATAAATCTATACCAATGTGCTCATAAATTAATACATGAATGCTTATAAACCTAAACTACAATGCTCATAAATTTAAACTAGAGTGCTCATAAACCAGTACATGAATGTTCATAAACATAAACTACAATGCTCATGAACCAGTAGATGAATGTTCATAACTTCCTCCACGAATACTTATAAATTAGTAGATAAATGTTGAGAAATATATACCAGTAATACCGCATTGTTCATAATTTTTAAAATGAATATTATGAATTGAAGGCACCTATTATGCTTGAGAAATTTTTTTTTAAAAATGACTCAAAAATACTTCCTTCGTTCCGTATTAATGGCCTGTTGTTAGGGTTGTTCATCGGTCCTGGATTGGACCGAATGGACCGAGGACCGAATTAGAGGACTAAGCTGGACCGAGGATTGGACCGAAAAAAGTTTGGTCTGGGACTAGACCGACCAAACTTTGTTCGGTCCAGTCCGAACTGGACTATAGATAAAGAAACCCTATAATTTTAGTAACTTCAATCCTTCAGGTCGATCCATGGGCTGGACCGAGGACCGAACATCAAAATTTCCTGGATCGAGGACTGGACCGAGCTTCCCTCGGTCCACTCGGTCGAGCCCTCGGTCCAGTCTCCTTTTCGGTCTGGACTAGACTATGAACAACCTTACTTGATGTCGTCATTAATTTCTCGACATATACAATATTTTAGTATATGAAAGTACTATCATTGAATTAATAACGAAAAATATTATTTTAAGAACATAAAGTTGTATTTTTTTATAGAATATGCTATGAAAAATTTTTAGCTAAAAAAAAGACATGTGCACAATTAATATTAAACGAGGAAATACATATATTATACCCAGAAATAAAAACAAAAACAAAAAATAGTGTGGATGGGCTCACGGAGCATGGTGCTCCTAGGCTCACCATCTTATTTTTACAAAACTATAGGATTGTACTACTCTAGGGAATAGTATGCTGTTATACTACTCCTAGCTAGTGTATAATGTTATATGTACATAATTTTACGAGAAAAAAAATGTATAAATTTATGAGTATATTCGTAAAATTAACAATTGTAGATGTATTCACAAAAAATTGCGAACTCATAAAATAATAAATGGAATATATGACCATCTATAAATCTTGAACTCATTTACAAGTATCTATATATAATCAAAGAATGAAAATTGTCACAACTTACACATGTATATTTATAAACTTATACATATATGCTCATGATTCATGAATTATACATTGGGAGTATAAAGGAACATGGTACTTTCAAGGGTATAACCCAACTTTCAAAAAACACTTGATTGCTCAACTCTAACTCAATAATAAGGAAGCTCAAATGTAACCTAAAATAGCTAAAAAAATTACTCGGAGGTACCCCAATATTTGGGGAAACTATTTTTCGGTACCCCAAATTTTCAAAACTAATTTTGAGGTACCTTACTTTTTGGGTTAGTAATTATTTGGTGTTTTTCCGACCATTAATTTTATTAAGTGACTGAAATACCCTCATTCTTCTTCTTCAAGGGTATTTCTTCAAGAAGGGAGGAACAAGGGCATTTTGGTCGCTTAATAAAATTAATGGCCGGAAAAGCACTAAATAATTACTAACCCAAAATTAGTTTTAAAAGTTGCAATTAAAAACATTTCACCAAAAGTTAGGGTACCTCAGAGTAATTTAGTATAAAATAGCAGTCATTTTTATATCTTTCAGTATTGTTTGATGGTTTATTATTTATTTATTCTTTGAAAGCTTGTTTGATGGTTTATTAGATACACGAACAGTTGGCTGAAAAATGAAAAGATCTGAACTTGAGGTGATGGAATTGAATTGAATTGAATTGAATTGAATTGAAATATTTAGTGGTCCACTTTAATTAGCTTATTTGAACCCTAGGAACACAGGAAGATAACTCCTTTACTATGCCTACCAAGAACTACAATATTGTTACGTTGCATTAGGCCAGCAGATGAAGTTAAGTAGAATTGTTGAGTTGTTCCACATCGGCCTTTGACACCCATATTGTGGTGTTTATAATGGCTTGGGTGCCTCAACCTCCTAAGCTAACTTTTGGGGTTGAATTGGGATCAAGTCCATTATTTCACAAGAATACGACTTTGCAGACATTTTAGATAGACGATATATTGCTCATCTTCCTCTAGAAAGATTCATGCATTATACAAAGCAAAACTCGGTCCCTTGCCACCTTCTTTTTCCAGATTGTGTGAGCTGTTATCAGCTATATATGCAGAACTCTCGAAAGGACTATGTACTGCAACATTGTTGGCCACCCAACAAATTAGGAGAAAAGAAAGCACTTGAAAAGCAGGCCATTTAAGTGTGTCTTGGCATAATTTGGACTCAAGCCAAGCTAAGCAGCACAATTGTAACACAGGAAAAAAAAAATAAAAATCAGTATATGAAGCATCTTCAACCATGGATTGAAGGTTGTTTAACAGCCAGGGGCGGATCTGGGGCTATGGTAGGGGTGTCCATGCCCAAAAAAACTTTAACTAGCCTGTATCACTTGGAAAGGAAAAATATAAACATGCGTTAAACGGACATCCCTAAAAAAGCTCAAATATTAATATTACTGAATTTATTGATAATTGGACACCCCTAATTTGGAAGTCGAGATCCGCCACTGTGACAACAGCATAAAAACCCCACGAAAAAGTTAGCAATAACCGTACAGATATTTTTGCATGAATTAGCAAAATGATAAGAGAAATAATTGATCATGTGTTTGGAAGTCCGGCCAACAGCTAATTGGCCACTCGATCAGAATATTTATCAAATCATAGCTCTCGACAATTCTAGCCAATACGCTCCCACATTATTAAAAAACAAAAGACTACTGTCCACGGATTTTTTTTGATTTCTGACCCCGAATTTTGGGATATTTATTTTCTGGACCCTTATATTTCAAAGTTTATATTTTGGACTTTATATTTTGTCTTTGGCAATAATATGGACCCTATACTTTGTCTCCGACAACAATATGGACCCTCATATTTCAAAGTCATTATCGATTTTTTTCTTTCGAAAATTTTCCAGCTGTAACTTCTTCTTTCTCTTCTTGCACGATTTCCAACCCACATATAAGCATAAATTTGCCAAAAAAGATACCAAAATTTAACAAAAGTTACCAAAATTTAACTTTTACCCTACTGTTTTTATCAATGAATTTTACGCACCCTTAGCTGTCAAAGTCTGGTCAATTTCAAAACAACAGTTAAAAGAAGGAAAAAAATGATAAAAGGCCATATCGGGAAGTTTAGGCAACAATTAGGTTATCGCCGGAGTCAAACATAACTTTGGGCCACATTTTTTGGGTCCACAAAATATAGAGTCCAGTATATAAACTTTGAAATACGGGGGTTTAGAAAATAAATACCCCAAAGTTTGGGGTCCAAAAAGCGAAAAACCCGACTGTCCTCTGACAGTCTGACAGCAACTATACTTAGAAAGCTCGAGAAACTCCAATATAAATCATGGACCCTTCACGAAGAATGAAATGCAGATGTATCCAGTTTCTACTACCCTCCTACATAATGATGTATTCATCATTTTGGCTATATAATATATTACCTAAGTCACCTTCCTTGGCCTAAAATTAATCAACAAAGTCATATGGTCACTTCAATTCAGCTTTAATGATATATTTTAAGATTCGAATGCGGTATGTTTATTTCTATCAATTGACACCTTATATAATTCACTACCTATATTTGTTGTCCTCTATTTTGTGGAAGTGTCTCCGTTTTTTGTTGGTGACCCACAAGCTGCATGGACATGTCGGTTATGAAGGTTTTGGGGAGAGGAAATTGTAGAGAGAGAAAGATCAAACTTTTCTCATTCTTGAAATTGAAAGTGTAGTGTTGTACAGACGGGAGAAAGCAATATAAAGGCTAAAGCTAAACTTAACTAACCAACATACAAGTGTTGAGCTGTACACAATTAATTCTCATATAGTCAACAAGAGTAATATGTCAACACCCCCCTCAAATTGGTGGTTGTAGAACCCCCAATTTGCAAAGAACATCGCGATGTAAAGGGCCGCTTAACGGCTTGGTCAACACATCAGCAAGTTGAGTTTTAGTGGGTGTGTAACTCAAGGAAACAAGTCCGTCAAGGAGCTTTTCCCGAACAAAGTGGCAATCGAGCTCAATGTGCTTGGTCCGCTCATGAAAAACTGGATTGCGAGCAATATAAATGGCAGCTTGGCTGTCACACTTGATAGGTATAGGAAGGATGGATGTAACGGTGAGTTCATTGAGCAGTCGGCTGAGCCAAGCCAACTCCGCAACGAGTCTTCGTAAGCTTCTGTACTCTGCCTCTGCAGAGGAAAGCGATACAGTGTGTTGCTTCTTCGACTTCCATGAAATCAAGCTATTCCCGAAAAATACAACGTAGCCACCAACGGACTTGCGGGTGTGAGGGCAGGAGGCCTAATCGGAATCGATAAGCTTCGGTGATCTTGGAATTATTGTTCAACAAGATACCAAGATCAAAGTGACCTTTTAAATATCGAAGAACATGTTGAACGGCTTGATAATGCGGAACACGAGGGGTTTGCATAAATTGGCTCAAGTGTTGGACGACAAAGGCGAGGTCAGGCCTAGTATAGGTGAGGAAATTCAGCTTACCCACAATCCTCCTATATAGGGAAGGATCATAAAAAGGGTCCCCAACATCTGGATGTAATTTGACAGTGGGATCAAGAGAGCATACAACCGCTGAGGCGCGGGGATCTCCGAACTCATCCAACAACTCTCTAACAAACTTTCTTTGGGTTAATACAACCCCACTGGATGTAGTTAGGATCTCAATTCGCAGGAAAAAATGAGCAGCCCCGAGATCTTTGATCTTAAAGGTGGTATCAAGATAGGATTTTAACTCCTGCATTTCCCTCTCGTCACTTCCCGTTAAGAGGATATCATCAACATAAACCCCTAAGAACACCACCGAATCTTCTGTTTTCCTGTAAAAGAGGGAGTAGTCATTGGATGAGTGTTTGTAACCTCTAGCATACAATACTTCAGCCAATTTAGAATACCACTGGCGTGAAGCCTGTTTAAGCCCATATAACGATTTTCTTAACTTGCAAACAGCATGAGGAACTTGAGTAGTGACACCAGGAGGGACTTTCATGTAAATTTCTTCATGCAGGTCTCCGTGTAAAAATGCATTATTCACATCTAATTGATGCGTAGACCAACCCTGTTTCACCGCCACAGCCATGAGAGCTCTAATAGTAGTGAGCTTGACGACCGGCAAGAAGGTCTCAGTATAATCAATTCCAGCCTGTTGCGTAAAACCCTTTACCACCAATCTCGCTTTAAGTCTTTGTAGACTCCCATCAGCTTTGTACTTAGCTTTATATACCCATTTGCAAGCAATAGGTTTCTTCCCTTGTGGCAAACTCACTATGTCCCAAGTGCAATTATCATTCAAAGCACAAAGCTCCTTATTCATAGCCTCCACCCAACCCACATGCTGAATGGCATCATCATAGGTGGCAGGTTCTTTGATGGGAGAAGAAACTGCAGAATTAAAACCATATGCTTGATTGGGAGTAGGTTGCAAGCACAAGTTAGTGAGGGTGCAACAACAAATTGTGTGAGACGGAGCAGTATGAGTACAACAAATATAATCAGCCAAGTAGGCAGGGACCTTGGGGGTCCTAGTGGATTTCCTGGACTGTCCAACTGTGTCTTGATTGATTGTGTCAACATCCCTATTCACTGATGTAGGTGGACAAGGATAACTAAGAAGAGAGTTGCCTGCATCCTCTGACTCAAAAGTTGTATTAAGAGGAAACAGAGTTTGAGAAGGTGTAGAGGAATCAGTGAGAAAGGGGAAGACATCTTCGTGAAAAATAACATCTCTAGAAACATGAGTAACATGAGTTTCAAGATCAAGAACCTTGTATCCTTTCTTGCCAAAGGGATAGCCAATGAAAACACAGGCCTTGGCTCGAGGTTGAAATTTATCTCTCCCTTGTTTATGAGTGGATGCAAAACAGAGGCATCCAAAGACTTGTAACTGATGATAATCAGGGGGTATAACATATAACATTTCATACGGGGTTTTCCTGTTTAACAACTTTGTAGGCATCCTATTGATAATATATGTAGCTGCCAACACACAATCTCCCTAATACTAAATAGGTAAACCAGATTGAAATCGAAGGGCCCTGGAAACTTCGAGCAAGTGTTTGTGTTTTCTCTCCACAACCCCGTTTTGTTGAGGAGTTTGCACACAACTAGTTTGAAGAAGGATTCCCTCATTAGCAAAGAGAGTTAAAATCTCATGACTTTGACTTAACTCAGGTGCATCGTCAGTTCTAAGGACCTTTACTGCAACATTAAACTGAGTTTTGACCATTGCTATAAAAGATCGGATCACCCCCAAGGCTTCATCTTTAGTGACCATCAAATGAGTCCAAGTGGCCCTCGTATGGTCATCGACTATGGTCAAAAAATATCTATGACCAGCATGTGTCTTGGTATGGTAAGTTCCCCAAGTGTCCACATTGACCAACTCAAAAGCAGTAGTGGCAGATTTATGATTCACAGGAAAAGGTAGCCGATGTTGCTTAGCCTTAGGACAAATGTCACACAAAAAATGCTTGTCTTTATTGGAATCAGTAACAACATCTTGTACAAACTGCATCTTCCCATGAGACATATGGCCAACTCTTTTGTGCTAAGTATCGAAACTCACAACGCAAGCTACCTTATTGGAATTATTTACAAAATTATCTCCTTTGGAAGTCAAGGCTGAATGTTCTTGCACACTTGAGCTCCTTGAAACCCCTTGTGCCAACTTTATGTCCAACAAATATAACCCCAGTGATTCTCTACCAAGAACCAGTGGCCTCTTCATTGAAGGGGCCTGTATCATGCAAATGGACTCGTTAAAGTAGGCATAACAACCAAATTGTTTGCACAATTTCTTGATAGAAATGAGATTGAACTTGAAACCCGGCACAAGCAACACATCCTCCAAAATTATCCCATCATTGATCTTAAATTTTCCGAAATGAGTCACCCTAACCTGAGATCCGTTAGGTAAATTAACCAAAACAGGAGATTGCAATAATTTCAGGTCATGTAGAACACCAGACTGTGCACACATATGTTCACTAGCCCCAAAGTCTATAATCCATGAGTCATTATTCAGAACACATGAACATACAACATCTGTAACAAGCATAGTACCTGCCATGTGAGTTGCGGAAGCTGGAGGCTCGTTACTGTGGCCTTGCCTGCCTCCTGTTAGAGTACCCAGGTATTGAAGAAGTTGCTTGGATTGTTCAATGCTTAAGCCAGGAAGAGAAAAAGGAGGTCTTGTCGGAGCTGTTGCAGCGGCAAATTCAGTTGTGCGTTGAGAAGAAGACTCGCCCCAAGCATTATTGACAACCGGAAAATTGTTTTGCCTCTTGTCAGTGCCCGACTTAGGCGGATATCCATGAAGTTTGAAGCATCTATCTATCGTATGACCATTCTTCTTACAGTGAGTGCAGAACAGATGTTGCTTCCTGCCATCAGGCTTCTTTGGATCAGGCATCTTCTCCTTAGGAGCTTGAAAGCTACTAGCACTGAAGGATGAACTTTCTGCTTGAAAATGACCAGCCCCTTGAACTTGCCTTTGCCGCTCCTCTTGGATCAAGAGAGAATATATCTGGCCTAGTGATGGCAGTGGAGTCATCATCAGAATATTGTCACGGATGACTCGGTAGCTACTATCCAATCCCATGAGGAATTGAATTATTTTCTGATCTTGCTGGTATTTTCCTATTTGAGCATTGATATCACACTCGCATTTGCCACAGGTACAACGAGGAAAAGCACTCACGGTAGCAAATTCATCCCACAATTTCTCAACATTATTGAAATAAGAGGCAATATCCATAGTACCTTGAGATATCCTACATACTCCTTGTTGTGCTTCGAAGTGACGAGCCTTGTTGGATTGGCTGTATCGTTCAATTAGCTCTACCCAAACTTCACTAGCAGTGTCATGAAAGAGTACACTGTCACGTATATCCTTGTGAAGGGCGAGTAACAACCATAATAACACCATATCATTGCATCGTTGCCATTAAGATGACAAAGGAGACGATTCTGGAGGTTTTGTAAACTTCGGATCAAGAAAAGATGTTTTGTGCTTTGCCGA
Source organism: Portulaca oleracea (assembly GCA_029582165.1). Lineage (NCBI taxonomy): Eukaryota > Viridiplantae > Streptophyta > Magnoliopsida > Caryophyllales > Portulacaceae > Portulaca > Portulaca oleracea. The sequence goes on from CM055869.1 coordinate 19,077,492, forward strand.
GAGAGCGATTTGCATTGAGCGCTTCCACTTCTCGAAATCGTCACCATCGAAGATATCCGCGACTAATAATTGTCCCAATGATCAGATGGATGAAGGTAAAGCGGATCAGAAGGCTTAATCTGAACTTCGTTGCTTCCCATTGCAGCCATGGCGTAAGATCTCATAGAAAGCAAAACCACAGACTCGATCGTTCAAGAGAAAGAGCGAAGCCCTAATTTTCTGAGATGCGAAGAATGGATTGAACGAATATGCAGATCAATCGATTAAAGGTGAATCTTCGGACAAAATCGATCGACAAATTGGATCGAAGAGAGGATCAAAACAAACAATCAACAATTGTAGAGATTTGCGGAAGAATTCGTGAGTCAGGACTAAAGCCTGCTCTGATACCATGAAGGTTTTGGGGAGAGGAAATTGCAGAGAGAGAAAGATCAAACTTTTCTCATTCTTGAAATTGAAAGTGTAGTGTTGTACAGACTGGAGAAAGCAATATAAAGGCTAAAGCTAAACTCAACTAACCAACATACAAGTGCTGAGTTGTACACAATTAATTCTCATATAGTCAACAAGAGTAATATGTCAACAGGTTACTTGGTCCTACAATTAGAATTTTGATTAATTAACGAGCCTGAGGAAATCTGTGTGTGTTGATGGGTGGATTAAATTTTTAGATATAGCTAGCATGTAGAAAATTTTGTAAGAGATCCTTTGAGCTAAAGCTCCAGATAACTCCTACCATGAAGAAAGGCCTTTTTGACATATTTCTGATGCCGTGACCAAGATCTCTTAGCGATCAGGCCCAGTCTTGACATTTTTTTGGGTCCTGAACAATATAGTAGATCAATTTGTAGACTAAGGTCTTTTTAAAAAAAATGTGTCAACATTCATACTGTATGATGATATTAGGAATATAGACAAAATGCGCCCCTATGAAAGACTATTTTTTTCATGTATTATATAAGACCGTGTTACCATAAATTTATCGTAAGACGTATGATTTTGTGGTGACTATTTATTAATAGAGGGATGACTAATAATCTATTTGCGCTAACTCAAATAGAAGTCGCCGGCATAATAAATTATTAGTCATATTCATGTTGAAAAATCATTCTCATATCACTTATTTGTCATAGTAAAATATTAAAAAGGTTACCTTACATGGAGTTCGTCTCAGTCACGATAAATTTGTGTAAAATGGTCTTATGTTAGAATTTGTGTTAATCCAAAATGTGGCTCCTGTATGCCCAAAGATGCATCACAAAGAGAAAATTTGTCATTTGAGGTAAACATCATCACAGTTCTATATCTAAAATATTTTTGAAGATTCACATAGTGTATATTTTCACATGCTATGCGTTTTACTTTGATAAAAATAAATCAATCTCATTCCCATTAGATTATATTAGATTTGATTAGATTAGTTGTCCAAGTTACAGTCTTTGGTTGTATGAGAAACAACAACGGGATGAAAAGGACACTAGTAGAATTCATACAAAAAAACGTCTGAAAATTGGCGTCTCTCTAAACATCAGACGCTAAACAAATGAAATAAAATTAAAAAAAAAGATAAATTCAATTTGGGCGTCTGTTTCCCAGAAAAGAGACGCCGTTTTGTAAACAGGGTCTGTTTTCTGGGAAACAGACGCCCAAATTTGAAATTAAATAAAAAAAAGGCACGCCTCTGTTATTGTCAGGCGTCGGCTGTTGTGCCAAATTTTAAGCGTCTGCTAGCCTCGGAAACAGACGCCAATTTGGTTTAAACGGGAAAACAAAATTAGGGTTGGGTCTGTTATTGCCATTTTCACCGATGAAGAGGAAGAGGAAGCGAGAGAGAGTGGAAGAAGAACTCGGTGCATGGCGCTAATTCAACAAAAAATCAGGTAATTTTATCAATTATTTTTGTTTCAGATCTATTATATTATGATTAATATTATGAAAAGTGATTAAATAATAAATTAAATATGATAAAAAACGAATAAATTGAATATTTGTATGTTTGTTTCGTTTTTGTCGAGTTTAATTTTAGTTGAGTGGATATAAGTTGAAAAATTAAGTTGTTTTAGTGAATTTGTATGAATTGTAATATATTTTGGATGTTGAATTTGAATTTTAAGCGTGAAAATCGTGTTTGTAATGTGGAATTATTGAATTTAAATATTGTTTGTATATTTTATATTAGTTTAATTAATTGCATGTAATAATGCATTTAAAATATGTTTTGTATGTTGAATTTAATTAATTGGATGTATGTTAATTTAAATATTGAATTTTTTATGTTTTGTGGTAAATATAAATATGAATAATTATATTTATTTTGCAAAAAATAATATTTGTAATTAAAATATGATTAAGTTGAGCATTATGATAAATATTAATGTGTAATACGAATTTTGTATATTAATTTATATGGCTTAATAAATTTGTGGGAAATTATAATGAGTTTCGATTGAGTATAAAACTATTTAATTAGTTAGCAATATACAATTAGCTAGGAATACATATTTAGTTTGTATATAAACTATTATTCAATTTCGGTTGAATTTATAATTTAATTTGTTTAGTAAATAAGTTAATAATATTAAAAAGATTATTATATATAAACTATTATTCAATTTATACGTACTTAGTAAATATAATTATAAACTATTTATTAAAAAAATAGTTTAGTGTACGTACGTTTACGTAATTAATTATGAATAGTTTGTTTATGGTTATGATAATTGGTTAATTGTTAGGTTAGTATAGAGGATTAAGTCGGTACTATTCCGAGTAGTTTATAAGTATTAGTTGTCATAAAAGGAGGTTGAGTTTGGATGATTTTGGTTGTTATTAGTAAGTGAGTTAGCCTTTAAAGTTGGTTGCGCGCGGAAATTTGCTGCTAATTCAACCTAAGTGCTAACTTAATTACTCATAACTCCAAATGAAGACATAAATTATGTAAATAATTATGTCACGTACATCCATATTTACTTACGTAAGTACTCAACAACCAGTAGCTACATAATTAGTGAATATGTTATTTATGATGGTAATTTAGAGTAGTAAGTAGGAAAATTTATATTTATAGTATCTTAATGAGGATATATATATATATATGTCATAAAAAGAGGTTGAGTTTGGATCCTGTTAGTGTCCAACGAGTGTGTGTTTCGTGATATGATAATCTATGGCTGAAAGGGACTTGCATGAGGCGTGTTGACTCTCCTTTATTCGTCTGGTTCCCAAAAAGCAGCGCAATTTTCCTAAGTGAACTTGCACGAGGTCTATACAGTGCTCTAGGAGTTAGAAGCGTCTCAGATTTGATACAATGGAGTGTTTCTATTGCGCAACTTGAGGGGTAGCAAGACAAGGTGGGTTTGAAAGAGAAGTTTGTAGTAAAGGGTCTAATATATAGAAATCCAACACCATTTCTATTAGACCCTTTACTATGAGCTTCTCTTTCAATCCCACCTTGTCTTGCTACCCCTCAAGCTGCGCAATAGAAACACTCCATTGTATCGAATCCAAGACGCTTCTAACTCCCAGAGCACTGTATAGACCTCGTGCAAGTTCACTTAGGAAAATTGCGCTGCTTTTTGGGAACCAGACGAATAAAGGAGAGTCGGTACGACTCATGAAAGTCTTTTTCAGTCATAGATTAACAGTTAACAAACACACTCCCCTTGGATAATAACATGATCCTCTTGCCTGGTGACATAGCTTACTTGTTGTTGTCATAAAAGGAGGTTGAGTTTGGATGATTTAGGTTATAGCGTATACGATTATAATTGTGAATTTAGATACAAACTGAATAATTTATTTTCGTTATTTTTTTTAAGTACTGAGACGGATAGATGTTTATTATTAATTAAATTCATGGTGGGCTTGAATAATAGATTCACGTACATTGTGGACGGGCCCCCACATCGTCGTTGGATGTACGAGAGGTTTGAACTGGGTAGGAGGGTTATCAGGGCTGAATGGGCTGCTGGGGTAGCTATGTTTGATCAATTTGGAAAGAGTAATTCGTATGAGTATCCGAGGACTGGAAAGTATCGATGTCCATGTGTGAAGGGCAAGAATAAGAGCGGATTTAGTCCTGAAGAAATTAAAGAACATTTGTATAGGCGAGGGTTTATAGAACAATATTGGTGTTGGACGAGCCATGGTGAAGAATGGGGTGACTTTGATGATGAGGATGACAGTGGTGACGATGCGGAAGGTGATTGGGAACCGTCTGCAAGTAGTCCTTCGACAAACGAGGAACCGAATCAGCCACCGTTCATCGACAGAACGGAAGAGATGATGAATGATTTCATCATGGCGAATGAGGCGCCTAATGCAGGAGCTCAACAATTTTATGATATGCTTCAATCTGCTCAACAGCCTCTGTGGGAAGGGTGTGCGACCCATACTGAGTTGTCCACTGCTGTGAGGCTGATAAGTCAGAAGTCGAAGCACAATTTGTCGGAGCAGGCAATGAACGATATCATGGAACTGATGAGCGAGAGCTGTCCCCAGCCGAACCTAGTGCCTAGAAACTACGATGAGTTGAACAAGAAGGTTAAGAAGTTGGGGATGGGCTATGAAACAATTGATTGTTGCCTTAGTGGATGCATGATCTACTATAAGGACGATGCACATCTCACTGAATGTAAATTTTGTGGCCATCCTAGGTATAAGCCACAGAAATCGTCAACCACTACAAAGAAAGGTGTCCCGTACAAGAAAATGTTTTACTTTCCCTTGACGCCTAGGTTACAGCGTCTGTATGCCTCGAAGAATACGACCGGGCATATGAGATGGCACGCAGAGAACAAGCGTGAGGAATGTGTACTTTACAATCCGTCGGACGGCGCCTCATGAAAAATGTTCGACATCGTGCATCCAGACTTCGTGGGGGAATCGCGAAATGTAAGGCTGGGCCTGTGTGCGGATGGGTTTAGCCCGTTCAACATGACAGGGAGGTCTTATTCGATATGGCCGGTTGTAGTTACTCCTTACAACTTGCCACCTGAATTGTGCATGAAAACACCATACATGTTTCTCACGTGTATTATTCCAGGTCCGAAGAACCCCGGAAATAAAATTAATGTCTTCCTCCAACCCTTGGTGGACGAGCTGCAACGCTTATGGGTTGGTGTTGAAACATACGACATCTCCAAAAGACAAAATCTTAACATGAGGGCATCTTTGATGTGGACGGTGAATGATTTTCAGGCCCTTGGCATGCTTTCTGGGTGGAGCACGCACGGTGCTATGTCTTGTCCTGTTTGCATGGATGGTTTGAAAGCAATTCGTCTGAAGCATGGGAGGAAAGCCTCGTGGTTTGACTGTCACTGACAATTTCTTGCTAAGGGGCATGCTTTGAGAAGAAATCGAAAGGAATTTTGAAAGGGACACACTTGCCCAGATAGAACTGCCCCACCGTGTAGGAAAAACGGTTATGAAATCTACGAGGAGGTGAAGCACTTCCCCAAGGTGACTACCCATGGCGACTTTGTAGTCCTGGGATTCAGAGAGAATGCTCATAATTGGAAAAAACAAAGTATCTTTTGAGAGTTGCCTTACTGGAAGGATCACATGGTTCCACACAACTTAGATGTAATGCACATTGTGAAGAACTTTGTGGACAACATCGTAAACACGGTGATGGGGGTGGACGGCAAAATGAAGGATGATGGAAATGCAACAAGGGACGTGGCGGAGATATGTGACAGGCCGGAACTCCATCTATTGCCCGGTCCTAATGGTAAACCCCTATAGCCAAGAGCCAAATATGTTATTCCCGAGGATAAGCGAACAGACGTTTATCGGGCACAATTTGCGTTCTTGGACGCTTATGCTTGAACCGCGAATGGCGTGTTGATGCATTAGGTAAAAGGTTTCAAAACTTTAAAAGCCATGACTGTCATGTGTTCATGTAGACATTGTTACCTGTTGCGTTCCGGACACTTCCCGATGATGTGTTGGAGCCACTCGTTCAGTTAAGCCAGTGGTTCAAGAGCCTGTGCTCCACAACATTGAAGCACAGTGACTTAGTCCGGCTTGAAAAAGAAATTCCCATAATAATATGCAAGTTGGAGACCATATTTCCACCCGACTTCTTCAACGTAATGGAACACTTGCCAAGTCACCTGGTCCAGGAGGCATTCTTTGGCGGTCCTGTTCAATATCATTGGATGTATCCCTTTGAGAGGTATTTCAGGTGGTTGAAGAATAAAATAAAGAACAAGGCACACCCTGAAGGATCTATGGCCCAAGCGTACCTCATGTTTGAGATTTCCCAATTCGCATCTACATACTTTGGGACGGATAATGTATCGTCTTCTACATCAACAAGTATGCGTAACGAAGACGAAGGGGATGATCCTATGTTATTGTCGGTGTTTAAGGACAGTGGGAGCCCTGTGGGAGGTGTAAACACGAGGTGGCTCAGCGATCAAGAGTATAAAGCAGCACACCTTCATGTTCTACTGAACTGCAAAGAAGTCAATCACTACGTAGAGTAAGCAATGCTCACTAACAACTTCATTAAATTGATATGTATTATAGGTGTAATTAATGAGCTTGTTTCCCGCGCAGCTTGTTTAAGAATTACAAGTTGACTTCATTTCCGAACACCACGGACACTCATATGGATTAGATGATTGACGCAGAGTTCGCTCAATGGTTTTATCAGCTATCTGTGAGTAAAACAATCATTTACATAATTTCGATTTTGACCATATCTAAACAAAACTTAAACCATTCAACATCTAACGGGTACTCCAAATTTAGGAAAATTGGGAAGCCTTTCGGTTTTATGAAGATGAGCGTCATGAACACCTTTATCAGTTAGCCCGAATGCCTTCCCATAAAGTGACCACCTGGAGTGCTCACCGAATCAACGGGTTCTTATTTCACACCCAAGCAAGGAGTAACTCAGTGGCTTCGTATAGTGCGGAGGTGTGTGTCAAAGGCACGGGTGGCGGCGGATTTGTCGATGACTTCTATGGTGTTCTCCAAGAAGTCATCGCACTGGAATATGTTGGGCCTGTCAATAAGAAGAGCATACGGTTTAGATGTGATTGGTTTGACAATACCCCGGTACGAGGTGTACGTTCACCAAGGTTATGCCCGTTTGTTGAATTACACAAGGACAGACGGTACTGGAAGTACGGCCCATTCATCTTGGCAGGGTGCGCAACCCAAGTGTTGTTCATGAATTACCCGGCAGGCATACGAGATAAAGCTAACTGGTGGGTTGTGGTTCCAAACAAACCATCTTATGCATAGTACAAGCAGTTCACCCTTCCGTTGGCCATCGAAGATGACCAACCAAGAGCTGTTGTCCCGATCAACCCCAATGACGGTACCGTATCACAAGTACTCACTATTGAAGGGGTGTTCGATGAGGTTGCGGACATGGACAACGCCCAATTAATAGTGGGTGGTAATACGTCCGATGTAGCCAATGAGGGCGATGGAGACATTGAGGATGACGAAGATGATGATGGTGACGATGATGAAGTGGATGAGGACGATGAAGACAACGACGACTATTAAATAACAATATAGTAATGGAATTTTGATTGTGTTACAAGTGTCTTGAACGAACACATATTACGTATTCTATTTTCTAAGTGAAACGAATTGATTGTGTGCCAAGTGAAACTAATTCAATGTTTTTCATATTCTACATCAATGTGTTGTCGATCTTTTTTAATGCATTGTATTTTCTGGGGATCGTTACTAATTCATATTACTTGCTATTTTATTTCGTGCAAGCTGATATTAATTCAATGTTTATTCTACTTTTATTTTGCAGTTGCATTATGTCAGGAAGAGATGGATCACGCAGACCTCGGATCCGTGGTGGGTCTAGACCGAATGCGAGCGGTGGTTCATCATCGGCCCCACAAACACCATACATTCCCCAATTTGATCCTGTCCATGATCAAGCTGCTTCTCAACCTGAGGGGAGCAACTACGACTTCTTTTCACAGCTAGACCCCTCCACTCTGGAGCTCATGCCGTTCTTTGCGGGTAGTACTGTGCCAGTAGGGAACGAGATGATGGGCCAGTTTTATGATCAGGGGCCCAAACTGATGATGGGGGTGCCCAAACTGATGTTGGGGGTGCCCAAACTGACCACACTGAAGGGGATGGAACCCAGGCTGAATAGGGGGGGCGCAGACTGAAAGGGAGGGCGACACTACCCAAACATCGGGGAATGATATCACTGAACGATATCGAATTCAACTGGACGTTTGGGCGGAAGCTAAAAAAACGTCGGATGGGAAGTACATCATTAGACCTTATAATGGCGCGTGAGTATCAATCTGAACTTTGATTATGCATTTATAACTTAATTTTTGTTTAAATATATATAATTTTGTATGCCCTCGATCTAATCGATGTTTCATTTCTAATTGATTTAAGTGTGGCGCCATATGGGGCACATGCAACCAGGGCCGTCATGGACATAGTGAAGCAGAATTTCCGAGGCTTCTGGCCGACATGGAGCAAAGTTCCCCGGGGGACGCGTGAGTTGATATACGAGGAGTTCAAGGTAAAACTCTCACATTTTTTCCTCTTTAAATTTTTGTGTACGTACGTTGTCTTTCATTTTGAGATGAGATATATTAATTAGCTTGTTTATTTTGCATGTTTGATTCGTGCATGATGTAGCTACACGTACATGAATATTGGTGTATGTTTGTGTATAATGTGTGTATGTTTGTGTATGGTTATTCGGCGTGTGGCCGTTGAGATATATTAATATGAATTGGTGTATGTAAAATGAGGGATAATTGTCAATTTATAGGGGAAACTATGCCAAATTTTTTTCGTGGTTTATTAATTCAAAGTTATGATATATATGGTTTAATTTATTTGGATGTTTAATTCTTCATGTATGGTTTAAATGTAGAAAAAATTCTGGTGGGAGGACCAACACAAGGCCTATATACGTGATTGGTTCCTTAGGAGGGCTAAAAAACAGTACGCCGACGCTATCGGCAAATCAAAAAAACGATGGTTGGCTGGGGGAGGCAAACCAAAATGGTTTGTCGACGACGAGATTTGGGACAAATTCGTTGCTATGTGGGAAGACCCCAAATTCGCTGAAAAATGCAAGAACATGAGCAGGGCAAGGAAGATGAACCAAGATAAGGGCCCACCATCGCACACAAGGGGCCCAACTTCATTCAGTATCGTCAGAGAGAAATTGGTAAGTTAATTATGACTTTATTTATATACATACAACGTCGCACATATATATATGGTTTAATTTAACGTTTAATTTATATATGCACTTACGTACAGAAAGAAAAAAACGATGGAAAAGACCCTAACATATGGGAACAATTCGAAGCGACCCATATGAAGCTGGGCACCAATCAGTGGGTGCAGCGTTCGGGTAGCAGGGTAAGTACCTTCATCATTCAATATTTAAGTTATTATATACGTGCGTGCGTAAGAACATTAACTTTAATTCGCTTATCCAATTACTCTTTCTTTGTATCGACCAGAGAGGATGCATAGTGATTATGAATCGCATGAGAAGGGAGATGGAGGCAAAGCAACGGGAGGACAGTAGAGCAGAAACTCCCATTATGTCTGAAGACGAGTTCTGGTTAGACAAACAACTGCAAAGTCAGGGACACGTCGTGGGCATGGGGGTTGTGGGGGAAGCTATGAAGACGCAGTTCCCCCACATCGCATCGAGGAAACGTCCACGACGTCGTAATGACTCCGATAGCGTCGACGTCCGAGCCTCTATTACGGAGTTGAACAGAGAGCTTCAGCGTCGACTCGAGGAAGAAAGGCAACAACGCGAAGAAGATAAGCGCATACTGCAGGAACAATTCTAGAGACAATTAGAGGAACAACGGCGCCTATCTGACGCAGCCATGGAGGAAAAAGTGAGGCAACAAGTAAAGCAACAAATGTTGCAAATGCAAAGAATGTACCACCAGCAAGCAACTCAGAGCTGGCAAGCCCCTTTCCTCGCTGGATCTTCATCTGGAAGTCAAGTGTCATACACTTGACAACCTCCTCCACCGCCGCCCCGCCGCTGCAGTACTTCTAGCCGGACCCCCGTCTCTCAAACCCCACAACCTCAGCCAACTGTTCCTCCCGAGGACTCGTTTTATGCTTACCCAGGTAAGCATATTTTTTTTCCATAAACACAAAATTAAGTTACTAATTACACGTTTCAATAATTACTTAATTCATTTTGATTGTATTTCATACCTTTCCAAATTGTCGTTGTATCCCAGGAGGCCAATACCTATTCCATAGCCTCGAAGAATTGACACAACGCCAGAATCAGGGTGATAATGGCAACGATGGGGAGGAGGAGAGCGAAAGTGACGATGCCGTGTGACATTAATCATTTTGATTGTGTTTATATTTTACATTGTATGAATATTTAAACTCTTTCTTAATTATACATACGTTCGTACTTATTAGCTAGTACATTTAATCCAAATATCGAAATATTTTTCATTATGTTTGCGCACATACGTACAAATTAATTAACTTAATTAACATATATATATATATATATAATAACACGTACGTACACATGAGAATAATTGTATTTAACAACATAATTGACAATGAAACATGTATATATAAATTAAATTATCTAGCTAGATATGATATATATAGCTTATTACGCTAAAAAAATTATAATATAATTAACAATAATAATTAATAATTAACTATACCTAAAAAATATATACATACATCATAATTAGTTATAACTAAAATTAAGAATATATAATAGTAATAGTATCAATCATAATAATAGTATCAATAATAATAATAATAATATTAATTATATATAATATATTTATTAGCTAGCCACAACATCGAGCATTTTCAAAAAATTTACAGCCAAAATTGGCGTCTATTCTGCCACCAAACAGACGCCAAAATCTGAGAAAGTAAAAATGACGTCTATTTGGTGGCAAAACAGACGCCATTTTTTGCCTACCTATATAAACCAAAGCCCTCAAACTTCCCTCCAAATTTTTTCCCTCCCATCTCCATTTCATTTCTCTCATCTTCTCTCATTTCCCCTAACCTTCACAACACCTCAAATAATCCATCCAAGATTGAAGAATTGAAAATTTTACAATTGAAGATTGAACATTGGAGAGTGAAGATTGAAGATACAAGATTGAAGATTGAAGAAAGAAAAATCAAGATTGAAAAATATTGAAGTTATATATTAATTGTAATTTAGTTTTTTTTATTTATTTTTGTATCTTTTAAGTTAGTAAAAATCAACATTATTAAAGTTGTATTATATATTTTTTTACTTATTTAAATATATATTCATTATCATTTTGTTGTTTTTATTTCTATAAAATGTATATATATGTGTGTGTGTGTGTGTGTGTGTGTGTGTGTGTGTGTGTGTGTGTGTGTGTGTGTGTGTGTGTGTGTGTGTGTGTGTGTGAAATTGTACTTACATGAATTGGAAATATATATCATTTATTATTATATAAAATGTGTTTATTTTCATTATTAATGTCTCCACAATTCTTATTAAACAATTTACTTACAAATACAAAAATTTAATTTTTACGCTTTATTTTAAAATTAGAACCCTCAAGATATACTATTTATTCTAATTATTAAATTGAAATTCACGTTTTTTTTTAAAATTTCTGTAAACCAAAAACGGCGTCTGTCAGGGATAAAACAGACGTCGTTTCCGCTGCAGAAACAGCGTCTGTTTTATCCCAGACAGACGCCATTTTTGGTCTGACACAGTCCTCGTAGACTGTAATAATTTTGGCGTCTGATTTAAACAGACGCCAAATACAAGCGCCTTTTTTTAAATGGCGTTCTAGGATTTGGCGTTCGTTTTAATCAGACGCCAAAACCTTTTTGGCTTTTATTTACACCCATATCAGACGCCAATTCCAGACGCTTATTGGTATGTATTCTACTAGTGAGAGGTCAAATTGAAGATATCTCACTCACATGCTATGCATCTTCCTTTTGATGAATAATAAATCAATTTCCTCAGTATTCTAACTAATCATTATTTCAGTTTCATCTACTTACTCAAAAATAAGAGATCAATAGTTAATCAGTTAATTAATTTAGTTAACTTACTATGAAGATTAAAATTTAAAATGAATCAATTAATTAATATCAGTACTTTCGTAGATCTACTTGTCCAAAATTCACAATGAAAACCCCTAAGTTTTTTTTTTGATAATTTGGGAGAGAAGCCCGTATTATATATTCATCATCAAATGCAATTAAGAGAGTAGAGACCCTTTCTGCATAATCAAATTGTAGGAGGCTAGGAGCACCCCACTATCAAGTGAAGTGGGTCCAAAACGTAAAATAAATTTAGTCTAGGCCTAATCCAATTTGCTTCCTCAGCCTACATACTGCTGAGGCACTGAAGCGGTGAGGGTGGGGCCGTCGGCCCATATGCATACTAACTCAATTTCATTTTTCAACGGTGGATGGTGAAGCCCTATAAGGGAATTTTCACTTGGATTAGGGCCCATAAACTCAAGCTATTTTTTAAAACGACCCTGGGTCCTGGGCGGTTGCCCTTTGGGTATATCCCTAGGCTAGGCCTGACTGTGATATTATGTCTTTTATAATAATACTTAATGAATATAAAGAGGATTAATAAATATCAAATCTAATAATCAATTACATATAAAAAAACCTTAAATCCTTATGAAATCATTTGACTATAACTTTTAAGGAAATGACCACCCTTCGAATTAGTAAACAAAGAAATGTGTCAGGTAGCAGCAGTCTTGGATCAGTTATCAAAGCGTTTCTCACTACTTTGAAATTAAGCAACACAAAGATTGGAGGCTTCGGCTTCACCAAAATCGAAAGATAAGGAGTGGATGAGGTAAACCTCACCTTAAGATGCTTGCCAATAAAAAAAGTTTATGATTCTAAACGATAAATTCTGGCTATGAAGATATATTTGCTACGATAATAAATATAAATGAAACCCTATCTAATTGAATTAGCCTCATTCTTAACTTAGGGTATATTTTATATTCTTTTACATTTGAAAAAATATGGATAAAAATATGTTTTATAGAATTTATGTGTGTTATTATATTTGTAGAATTCAATTATATTATTTGTTTTTGAAATAAAATATTATTTTTTACTCTTATATCAAGTCATTTAATGAGTGTCTTATCCCAAGACTCCTATCATTTTCATTCCCGTAACATTTATGTTTAAAAAATGGTAGAGGTAGATGTTTAATTTTGCTACACTATATATAAGTATAAATGTAATAATTATAATTATAATTGATGGGATAAAAAATGTCTAGTAAACAAGAAAAGATTTTAGGATTTTTTAAACCCCTAGCTTTGTTTGAGTACCCTCTATTTTAAATATTTAGTGTTCACTCCTTTACACGTTTTAAAAATGTCTTTTTGAACTTAAGCAAATAAGAACTTTCAAAAGCGGGTAGAGTGGTTTTCATACAATCCAATTTAGAATCCCTCCCTGCTCATACAATGCAATGCTTTAGGCTCCCTAAAGCGAGCCTAAAGCGGCTTGTCTCAGCTTAGACCGAATCAATAGAAATTTCTTTTGGACAAAAAATAATAATGACAGTGGGATGGCCATGGTTGTTTGGGATACAATTTGTCTCCCAAAAGAGTATGGTGGGTTGGGTCTTAGATGAACTAAGGCAATTAATTTGGCCTTTCAATGTAAACTTGCTTGGAAAATTCTAAATGGAGAATCCCTCTGGGCAAAGTTGATGAGACAGAAATACCTTAGAACAAGTGACTTGTTTTCTTATAAATGCAAGAATATGGATTCTCCCGTCTGGAGAAACCTGTTAAAAATTCGGGATGTTTTAAGACAGGGCCTAAGATGGAGGCTAGGGGATTGTAAAACCATCAAATTCTGGACGGATAATTGGACTAATGACAAACCTCTTCAAGACTTGTGTAGGAACAATGAAGTTGAGGACGACTCTCTAACTGTAGATAAATTCATTACTCATGCTAAAACTTGGGACGTAGACAAGTTAAACAGTCTAATTCAGGACCCCTTATTATTCAAAAAAATCTTGGGCATACCGATTACAATGGAACATGTGAATGATGAAGTTTGTTGGGGCCTTATTTGCGATGGTTCGTTTTCCACGAAATCAGCTATCAGAATTATCCAAGATTGCCTTGAACAGTCCGAAAAATGGGAGTTCCGTTGGATTTGGAAAATCGATCTCCCCCCAAAACTTGGTATCTTCCTGTGGCTTATGTTACACAAGGCCCTTCCAACTCGTGGCAACCTGCTGTGTAGAGGAATGAATCTGGATCCAACCTGCCCCCTTTGCCTTGAGGATATCGAAAGTGATAGTCATCTTTTCTGGGAGTGCTCAACGACCCGAAGAGTCTTGGCTTTAGCGGGTCAACATGGTTCGATTATAGACCCTGTAACTAATCATGATACTAATTCCATTAAGCAGTTTCTGGATTCCAACAAAGCTAAAGACCACAACAGAGAATTTATTAGAGGCATTTTTCTTTTATGGACGATTTGGAAGAATAGGAGCGATGCTATTTTTTGAAATAAAATTTTTCGGCCTATACAGAGTCTCATTCAAGCTAAAAGTAGGGCGGCTGAGTGGCAAATCAGGAACAATAACGAGGTAGATAATCATAGTAGCAGTATTGGGGGTGGGTATACCAATTCTGCTTCTCTGGTTCGTTGGTATACCCCTCCTGTGGGCGTCGTCAAATTAAACTTCGACAGATCTCACATCACCAACTCGGCGGTAGGCGACTTCATCATTCGGGATTGGCCGGGAGCGGTTCTTGGAGGTGGAGCGAAGTACTATGGTGATGCCCCAATTTTGGTGGCAGAGGCGAGGGCTCTAAGGGATGGGTTGGTTGCAGCATCGGCAGCAGGATTCCAACACATTCACATAGAAGGAGATAATATGGTGGTAATTCAGGCTCTAAAGGGCACCTACTCTATTCCGTGGAAAATAAGAGGACTCATCCAGGATGCACAAATTCTCCTTCAACGTTTCCAAGAGGTTAAAATTTCTCATATTTACCACGAAACCAACGCGGTTGGTGACTGGTTAGCTCATCAAGGACATGTCAGAGGGATTGGGGACAGTATGACAATCTTTAATAATCCAATCTCTGTAATTTAGTTGATCTAGATAGGGCGGGCCGATTTCTTGTGAGAAGACGTCTTTAGCCTGCCTTTCCCTCGCTTACCTTTATAAAAAAAAATAAAAGAACTTTCCTTTCGAAAACAAAAATTTCCACATGTACTAATTGCTTTGGTATTACTTTCAATTGACATTATTAAACCATATTTTTACCTACTTAAACCTCTATTTTTAGTGTCATCTTGAGCTTATTATGACTCGATTTAGTATAAGTTTGATGTTGTTTTGCCCCTCTTTGCTAATTAATTTTGGCTAATAGGTGCTTAATCGTCTCATTTGTAAGTGAATTCAACACAACTTTGGCTAGTTTGAGGTATATGTCCGGTTGCAAAGAGTAAACACAATAGAGAGGTTAGAGAGCAAATGAGAGGACCAACATGCCAAAGGAAGTTTAACAAGTAGTTGTGCGGGCCGACACAACTTAGAAGTGGAATTTTGGAGGTTTCCAGGCCAGCACAAGCACCCATGCCGGATATCATGCCGCGCACTAGTTTTCCCAACCAGTAAAGAACCTGAGAGGTGGCACAAACACTTAGAGCACCCGCAATGCTGAGTTTGAGTTTGACTAATTGTATAACGTGGAATATGTGGACCCATATAAAGAGAGTTAAAATTTAACCTTTTATTTAGCTAGCTTTCCAATGATGAGAATGTGTTTGACTCATATTAATTAAAAAAAGTAAATGGGTCCCACTTAAGAATATAATTAATTTGGTTATATTGATAAAAAATGAAGTGGAGGAGGAGAGAGAAAAAAATATTATTAAAATATTAATATTCTAAACTCGCTTTAAAACTCGTCTCGCGAGACTGAAAGCGAGATTCTCGCGAGACGAGTCTCATTCTCAGTACTGAAATGTTCTACACGACCTCATTCCATTCTCGTTTCATGTCACATCAGCAGTGAGTCAAATTAAAACTCACCATTGCAGATGCTCTTATGCGAATCCGCACGGTTGTGCCAATCCGGCATGGTTGTGCCCGCTACCAACAAAATCTTTGTAGTTTTCCAGTCCAGCGCACAAGTGTGTTCCAGGCTGGTACATCCATGCCAGAATTTGTAGTTGTGTTTTTACAAGTGTCTATTCAAGAAAAAAAATAGTCAGTTGCCTAGGGAGTGTTTTTCTATCTTTCATCTTAGATTTTAGGGAAGTTTTCTCTCAACTCCCTTGACTCCATATACAATTTCTCTACAATTCACATTGGATTTGAAGATCGAATTCTCTTTGATTATTGAAGATTAGAAGTTTGTTCCTTAATCCCATTATTTTTATTTATTTTTATCAATTTAGGGTTAATGTTTTCTCCATTAATTGCGTGGGGCTAAACACCTAACTTAGGTTAGAGAATCGCTACTTGTATGCCTAATTAATTGCAGTTACGCTTCCTTTACTACTCTAGCATTCATTCTTTGAATTTCTATGAAGTTATCATTGTCGAATTTGATGCGAGGCTCGTGGGAGTCTAATCTTTGTGCAATTTGGATTTACGTGATGTTCGAGAGAATATATAATCTAGGTTGTAATCAAGGGAAAGAATCAATACTTGTAATTCCTATGTATTAATTGTGTGAGAAGATAAGTTAATTTATTTGTATTAGGTTAATGACCTTTGAGAGAAAGCTTAGGTGACATGAATTGAATTATTTCCCTAATTCGTTGCGTTAGTGAATAGTATAGGAATGT
This sequence comes from Portulaca oleracea, assembly GCA_029582165.1. Classification (NCBI taxonomy): domain Eukaryota; kingdom Viridiplantae; phylum Streptophyta; class Magnoliopsida; order Caryophyllales; family Portulacaceae; genus Portulaca; species Portulaca oleracea. Next base: position 19,094,355 of record CM055869.1, read on the forward strand.
AAGTTGCGACTGTTGGCATGTTAGTGTGACGAATCCCTTGCCTTGGGTTTCTATATCTGTTTTCTTTCCGTGAAATTGTGTTCTAATCTTCCAAATTATTAATATGTCGCCTACGTAGTTCGAAAGGACATTGAACTTAGGTTGTGTGCGAGACCCAACTCCCTATAAATACGACAACCATATTCTTAAAAAGTACAAAAACAAAAATGACGTCATTGTTACCAGAGGAGCAACTGCGACTCCCATTCTAAGGAGCTTGATCTGATCTTGATAAGAAGTTGCTAGAAATCAGGTGCAACGACATGTTATTGTAGGTTGCGCCTAGCTTGAGCAGAATTGGACGTTAACAATAAAAGAATGGATGAGGAAGCTACGATTGATCTTACTAACCTCTAATTCAGGAGGATTTTGTGTTGGCTGAATGGCTGGGTTTTAAATAACTGTGATCTCCTTTCTTTAGTGTTTTGACTGTTTTCTTTTCCTTTCCTATGATTGCTAGCTTGTATCTCTTTTGGTTAGTTGGACTCTAATGTTGTGTTTGTATGAATATTATTATTGAATTAATTGAAATATTGGGGTAAAAAAAAGTTAAAATAAAAAAAACTTAAATATTAATTACAGAATTAGTAATATTACAAGTTGATCAGGAAAATTTGTCATCATCCACAGTTACTACATTTTATATGCAATGTACTTCATATGGAGTTGAAAAGAATATACAAAGAAATCATACCTTAGTGCACAAAGGATTACAATATGAAAATAACAAGAGTCATGAATTAAAATGCTTTATTAATAATTTTGAACCATATATATATATATATATATATATATATATATATATATATATATATATATATATATATATATATATATATATATATATAAAAGTTACTTTAAAAGTTTTGAACCATTAAAAGATTCTCATGAGGCAGTCTCATTCTCGATCTTGAAATGTTCTCTACACGATTCCATTCTCGTTTCATGTCACATCAGCAGTGAGTCAAATTAAAACTCACCATTGCAGATGCTCTTATATATATATTTTGAACCATTAAAAAGATATCTTTTTATTAATTTCAGGATTGTTACCACTCATAAATTATATAAATATATTTTATTTATATTTTTCATAATTAGAGAAATACGTGTAACATATATATGATACTTCACATGATTTGGATATCACTTGTATTGTTGGAATAATTAACCAATAAATGGAGTACACTTAAGATTAATTAATAAACATGTAAAATCAATTAAATTATTATTATTTATTAAATATATTTGTTATATATAAAATTCATCAATAATATATCAATATATATTATTGAAAAATTCATCAATATTTTCATCACAATATAATTCTTCAATATTATTCCAAATGACATCTTCATCAAATGAATTTCATGCATTAGACATACTTTAGGCAATTTTTTTAAATTTAAAAAATAATAGATAAAAATATACTTTTATATGATTTATATATATGTGGTACGTACTCTGTATCAAAATTAAACTACCTCCATCCCAAAATATTTGTCCTTGTTTGACTAAATTTTGACCGCCGATTACTTAGAAATTATGAGTTACAATTAATTTTAATAAATTATCTTTCTAATGGCTTTAATTTCATATTTTAACTCTTTATAATTTGTTAGTAATTAATCGTCAAAATTTTATTAAAAGACAAACATTTTGGCACGGAGGCAGTTGAAATCAACCGCATAATTTTTTTAAAAAAAATTTAATATGCAATTTCATAGATTCTATTATACAATGGGGGAAGAATCCAAACTTGAAGATTGCTCAAGTCATAACATGAGGTTTACCATCATACTACATTACATTCCCAGACATACATATGGTTGAACAAAGTCCTGTCATTCCTTAATATGTAAATACATATACAGGAAGAGACCACGTTCGATGTAGGAGTGAATTACTTGCCAAAGCGCTTTTGAGATTGCTGAAACCAACGCAAGGCTTCCAGGAATTCAGCTTCACCAAACTCAGCAGCCAGCAAATTGGTGGAAAAATAGTGGTCTGCATACGCGGATTGCCACAGATAGAAGTTGCTTAGTCTTTGTTTGCCCCCAGCTCTTATCATAAAATCAGGGTCAGAGACATTAGTGACACTACTTGGAAGTTGTTGTGCCACCAAGGCCTCGTCAATGTCTTCAGGTTGGATCTCTCCAGCCATAACCTTCCTGCATATGCTTCGGGCTGCTTCAGTGATATCTGGTCTTCCACCATATGGTATTCCATACATCATGTGTAGGCTTTTCCCATTCTTTGTTGCCCCTTCCACTCTTTCTATGCTGTCCTGGAACTCCTTTGGGAGCTTCCACTTGTCTCCCAGTATTGACACCTTTATACCTTTCCTGTTTTACATTGCGCGCTCATGCATGTTACCACGTAATGTCATGCAATACTGATCCATATTTATGCTCCTAATTATATTCTGCAAACATATATATGACCACTTGCTTTTTTCTTTTTTTTTTTACAAGGGTAAACGGTCCCGCCCACTGGGCCCATATCTCAGCGTCTAACCCAGCGGCCTTTATTGGACTAGGGACGGGGGGTGTCGATTCCTTTGTTCAAGGTTCAACCTTCTTGCACACAGCACTCTCGTACGCTGGTAAGCCAAGAATGTTTCCCCTAGGATTCAAACCCTGGCGGGAGGAGAGAGAAGGTGGTATTCCTCAATCGAATATGACCACTTGCTTAAAACACCTCCACCTAAGCTCAACCTTTTGAAACAATTGTGTGCCCTATGGTGGGGATATTTTATACATACATCCCCCTCGTGGCTTTTCACATTAAAGGTATATTTGGTTGGAAGGAAAATGATTGCTGAGAAAATCGTTTTTTAAGAGAAGTGGTACTTTTCCAAGCAAAATGGTTTTCAATGTCAAATTTTCTCATGCTTGGTAGAGGACAAATCGTTTTTCGTAAAATAACCATATATGTCGAAATAAGTAGCGATATACTATATGTTACAAATCAAAATATTTGGAGCTCAAGATTCATATTTGAGCTTTTTTTTAATAACTTCTATTGTATTGTAAAGTTTCGAGACCGATGAAATTGAATTTACCTCTTAAATTTCAGTCATATTTAACAACAAAATGTTGACAAAAGTGGTGATATATGCTACAAATGAAAATATTTGGAGATCAAAATTCATATTTGAGTTTTTTTTTCAGTCTATACTATCATATCATAAAGTTGCGATTCAAACAGTTAAGTATGAATATTTTTTAAAGTTTCAGTTTGTTTTAGCGGCAAAAAATTCTGGTATATGTCCTGATAAATGTTATGAGATAAAAATATTTTGAGCTAAAAATTTATATTTGAGCTTTTTTTAATCAATTCTATGATATTATAAAATTTCGAGCCAAATTGTTGAAATTGAATTTCACGATCCAATTTTAGTTAGAATTAGCAGTGAAAATCGATCCAACAATTATGGTGGATTTTTTTTCTATGTTGAACAAAGGATGTCAATTTTCTTCCTTTAAAGGAAAATGATTTTCTTTAAAAAAGATTTTTCGAATCCTTTTTGTACCAAACACTAAATAATTGGGAAAACATTTTCCTAGCTAAAAAGTATTTTCCTTTTTATCAAACACACCCTAAGAAAACTAACCATGACCTTTTTGCATTATAATTTAACTCCCCTGAAATTTTTTAACCAATATAATTTATAATCTTTACTAGCGAATTTTCCAGCAAAATTTTTAGTACTAAATAATAATAATACTATTGTTGTATATAGAAGGGGAGCCTTGGCGCAACGGTTGAATTGTCAGCTTTACGGTGGGACCCTTCCCCGGACTCCCGCTTGCGGGGACACTTTGTGCGCCGGGCTATCGCTATTGTTGTATATAATAATAATAATAATAATAATAATAATAATAATAATAATAATAACTTCACCACAAAAAGAAGGTGTAACGTACATAACGAACAAAGCATTTTACTAATAATATCCCAACCCTCTAGGGGGTTACATTTGCATTGTTAGCGGGCCAACACTATCTAACGTCAACTAATTTGGGTTTCATATGATGTTGTGGTTGTTTTATTCGATTAGACACACTTCTATTTTACATGTCACTCCAAAAAACATTGTCGTATCATAAAAAATTTAAGTATAGTTGTTATTAATTCGGAGTTGGACTATTGACAAATAATACCTTGTACAGGTTTGGATGCTATAAGTCAAATTTAAAACTCGGAATATTGAAATAAACAGTTTTTAAAACTGGGAATTTTAGAGCCTAATATTCTTATATATATCGAGAGAGGGGGTATGTTTGTGTGTGAACAATTTCTTATACATAAATATACGCACACCACACACATATATATGAAGTATTCAATAAATTCAAGGACGTACAAACTTCTTCTAAGTTTGGTTCTTAAAATTTGCTGGAACAAATTTAAAAGAACTTTTTATTTAGTAGAGAGAGACAAAGAAGGAGAAGAGATTATTCATTATTGCGGTCACAGTGGGTTCGTGCAACTGATTTGGGCCCATTCACATCAGCTGAAGCTGCCTTTAAAGAATTATATGAGAAGCGGATTTCAACAAGAATGGGGAGTGCAATTAAGAAGAAGTTATGGATGGTAAGCTTCTTTGCTATTTCTTAACCTAATTAGACCTTCTGGATGCACAGAAACCCAGTGGCGAAGCTACCTTAGTTCAGGGGATCAATTGACCCCCAAACTTTTTTGGGAAAAGAACTTAGTTTAGAGTTATTTAATAGTTAAAATTAAATATATACTAAATATTGGCTAAGAGATTCAAAAATTGAGGAAGTAGTTGAATGGTAGCGTGACTCTTACATCCAGGGTTCGAGGGGTGTAACATATCATTGAGTTTAGAGTTTTGGGAAATTGAATTCTAATAATCCCTACTATTATAAATTGGATGACAATAATCCCTACTTTCAATTTGTATTCTGGTGGTTCAAAATAAAAAGAAAATTGTATTGTAGTGGGACAAAATCGAGAGTATACCCTAAATATCATAGATTTTTGTATTGCATTTGATTCAAAACTTTGTATAACACTTAACCACGATTTTTAATGAATTTACAGCATTTCTCCCAATTTTTTTCAATTTGTTTTCAATTTTTTATGATTTTTTCAATTTTATTCATTTTAAAAAATCATAATAATTGCTCGGAATCTCAAAAAAATAATTTAAAAAATGTTTTAGTAACTACACTTCATTACCTATCTAGGGGTATGAACCAAAAAAACAAAAACAATATGGGGTAGGCATGGAAAAAATAAAAAAAAATGTGATGATGGATTTGGTACCACTACAATACAATTTTTTTTTTGGACCACCAGAATACAAATTGAAAGTAGGGATTATTGCCATCTAATTTGCAATAGTAGGGATTATTAGAATCCAATTATCCTAGAGTTTTTCTATAACCTATGTTTTAACGGCTTCCATTCACATTCACACTCCACATTGTTTATTTACCACATAATTCACTAAATTCTCTAAATCAAAGCAATACTTTAATTGGGGTATGTTATTTTGTAAGTTATTATTTTTAATTTATCAATTTTGGTTAAATTTGTATTGTATATTTAGTAAAATTGCTAATTTATGAATGGAACGCTATGAATTCTGGTGTAAACTCCTTATGACGACCTTCTGCCTTCTGCCTTCTAACCAAGCCAGACAACTGCGCACAGTCGTCGTCCCTGATCGCCGGAGAGCTCATCGGCCTCCCGGGAGGCCGGTGCTCCGGTTGCCAGGCGCGCACCTGTCTGTCTTCTCGTCCCGACCTTTCGCCTCCCCTTGATTCTAATGCTCTTGGCCGCCGTCAGGGTGGTCGGTGTTCCGGCTACTGGGGGTCCTTCGGCTCTTTGGGTGGTCGGTGTTCCAGTTCTGTGCTACGCGCTGATCGCTTGCTCATGAGATTCGTCCTTGTTAGCGGTGGCTAGTCTTGTGTTCAATCATTTGTGGCTGGACTTTCGGGTTTTTCTCTCCAGGTGCTCTCTTTCTTTGTTGTTCCTTTGGTTATGGATTGGTTCAGGGGTTTTTAGAGGTGGTTTCATTTTTGCTGTGTTTCGATCCTTGTTGTGTAGCCCCGGGTTTCTTGGTGTTTTGGGTGTCATTCCTGCTTTAGTCTTTTAGTACTCATTTCACGCTTTGGATTGGTAGTTCATTCTAGTTGTATTGTACGTCATGGCTGTTGGGAACCAATTGCTTGCTAGGTTTAAGTTGTTGAAATGTGAGCTTGGGCTCTACTTGGAAGGAGAGTTAAAAATGGAGAGTAAGAGTTTATAAGAGCAAAGGAGAGTGAGAGTATGAGAGGGTTCATAAGAGTAAGATATTACCTCTGCTTGGGAGAACATTTGGAGAGTTCATAAGAGTAAAATATTTAAATGACATATTTACTCTTTCATAATATATGTAATACAATATAATACATATACATTAGGGTTAGGGGTATAATGGTCATCTTCTATGTTATGTATGATATAATTATATTAAACACTAGCTTACACCCCAAATTGGGGTGTTAAAAAACCAAGGGTAAAGAGGTGTAAAGGAGAGTAAATCCTGCTCCCTCTTACTCTCCCTTACCCTCTCTCACTCTCTTCCCAAGCAGGAGTAAGGAGGAGTAGGTACCCTCCTTAACCCCTCCTAACTCCCCTCTACCCCTCTCCCAAGCAGACCCTAAGAGTCTTATTTCCTCTCTTTCTTTGAATGATGGAGCTTCAAATTTTGTGAGTTTGGCCTCTTTAAATAGGGCTTGTGAAATTCTTGCTGTTTTAAAGGAGTTGAGGGGTGTCCACGAAAGTGGTGACGTTGCAAATGGTTTGCCTCTCATGGTTGACACTTCTGTGATTAAGAGGCCTGTGGCTGAGAGGCCTAGCAAAGAATTGCATGTGTTCTCCTTATTTGTTGATAATCTACCAATCAGTTTTAACAATTCAAGGCTCAAATGTTTGTTTAGCAAGTTTGGTGGTGTTGTTGATGCATATATCCCTGAAAAGATTGGTAAAATTGGTAGAAAATTTGGGTTTGTGCGGTTTGCTAATAGGGATGAAGGAAAGAAAGCCATTGAAGGGATGGATTTTAGTATTGTTGATCATAGGAAGATATTTGTTTCGTGGGCTAAATACAATAAAAAGCGTGCTGTTAAGCCTTCTGATGCTGCGAAATTTGTCCAAAAGTTGATTCACCAAGAAGACTATTGGGGGTCATTATACGAATGATGTACACTTTTCTTCCTCTAGTCGCGCGGCTTTCAATGGGTTGAGGAATTATGGTAAGGATGACACTTTTGTGCCTAATTCTCTAGAGGCTCCAGATTGTGATGGGTTTAGGGTTGCTTCTAGCAAGACCATTACAGATCCCATTGATGGTGTCGTAGATCTATTCAACAATCGAGTCGGGCTGGTCGCGGGCCGGGAGTTTCTGACCCGTTGGCCCGAGCCCAACCCGGCCCGACATTCGGGCCTAATACCCTCGGCCCGAGCCCTGACCCTACGGGCCGACAACTATATAATATGAATTTTTTAATATACAAAAAACCAAAAAATTTATGCATTTAATTTACGTATTTAGTATGTTCGGGTCGGGCCGGGTCTCAAAAAAAAAAACCTAATATAGGATTTTTTTAAATAAAATTAATGTGTTTAGTCGTGTCGTCAGGTCGGGTCACAAAAAATAAAACCTAATCTAGGTTTTTTTTTAAAAAAAAATTAAAATTATTTAATACATTTAGTCGGGTCATCGGGTCAAGGTTATGAAGCCTTGGCCCGAGCCCGACCTGACCATACTTTCGGGCCCCGACTTTTTCGGGCCGGGTCACCCTCTAAAATTGTGGCCTTGACCCTTACTTTTACGGGTCGGCCCGGGCAGGTCCTCGACCTATTGAACAGGTCTATGGTGTGGATAGTAGTAAACGTGTAAGCAGATTAATTTACAAGGATGTTCTTCTGAGTGGATCCAAAATCAATCAGGTCGAGAAAAAGGGATCAGGGCACGAACTCTGACAATGAGCGCACTCATAGTAACCCAATTGGGTCCTTTGATGATGTGCAAGAGCGCGACTTACTTGTAGATCTTGAGGATTCCATTCTTGAGACCGGGAAGGGTAAAGCCAGGAGCAAGAGAAAACATAACATGTTGATGAAATCTAAGTGGCAGCTTGTCAGAGAAGCAACTTGTAGAGCTGTTCTTGGTCAAAAGGATGGACTAAAGCTTAGGAAGACTAGGCGCGCAAACATCTTGAAGATGACATCCTTGATGATATTGATGCTGAGGTTGAGCGCAGAAAAAAAGTATTAGCAAGGATATAGGCGTGAGATTCCTCGATGACTCACCCAAGTGAAGCTGCTCTTTTGTGATCGTTGTCGATTGAGAAAGTGTTTTGGTTGTAGTTAATCTTTGTTGTATTGTTTATGTTTAGCTGTTTCTTCGCAGGCATGTGTCTTTTGAAGTGAGATTTTTGCTGTTTTGCATTGCAATTTTGCTGTATTCTGTGAACCTTTAAGCCTTAGGCTTGCAATAATCGGAAAAAAAAAAAAGGATGGAACGATTAGGGTTCTTGGTTTTATTTTGTTCAAATATTCATATTCAAATCATATAAATTGTTTGATTAATTGGTTACCAGTTAAATATTATTTTGAGATGTTTATTGCGTTATTGTTAATTGTTGACTTCTAATAATCAAATACGAATATACTTAAGCGGATATTTTGAATTTATAAAGTTAATTCATTTTTTAAATTGTTTGTTAGTTTTAAATGGAAAAATTTTATTTTTGACACTCCTGTCTCTATATCTTGGCTTCGCCACCGCAGAGACCATGTCATTTTTCAAGAGAAGGAGAAAAATATGGGTGAAGTAATATACTCTAGTCGTGTTCTTTTATGCAGTAAGTTGCGGTGTGGTATCACACTATATCGCACTCTTTAATTTTTATCATACTTCACTATACCATACTATTTCTATTTTTATAATAAATCTTAAAATTTTTTATATTAAAGGTCGACACTTATAATTTTTTCCCATTTCTTTTATCATCTAATTAACTATTTTCGCAAGATTATGATTAATATGTTGAAAGAGTAATTAACATCAGACATAACTCATTAAAGACGTTAGTAATACCTACTTTAATCCCTAATAGGCTAAAATCCACCTAATTTTTTACTTAACTTGTAACTTAAAAAAATCTTTGTACCTTTTCCAATTTGAAATTAAAAGGTACCTACCTCATCTACCACAATTGACACCACATTTCATTACACTTTTTCAATTTTCACGGCACCGCACCATCACCGCACTCCACGCACCACATAAAACAATAGGTTCTCAATTAGATGGAGGGTGTCTTTATGGGCACGTCATTGGGGGAAAAATACCATATATATGTTGGGTTTTATTGCCCGTTAGATCCTCGGTGGGGTCCAAAACTTGAGAAAAATCGGCAGAGGATACAATTTTAATCTAATTCTAATTCCCTGTTCATGTCAGATACTTCTTGTTGTTATTTGAGTTTTAATCTGACTCTATTTCTTCTCCTAGCTAGCCACACTATAAAAATAGGGTTGAGTTTTCTCCACTTTATTTCACGGCGAACGGCGATCGAGTGACAGAGAGTCAGAGAGGGAGAAAATATTGAGAGAGAATTTGTCTCACCAATATTTTCCCAAGTGTATCCTGAGAAAAGAATTGTTAGTTGAGAGTGAGAGAGATTTATATTGTAAGCGCCTCTTTTGTTGATCGCATCACACCCTGTGATAGTGATCAAGTTGTACTCCTCCTTTCTCATAGTGGATTATTTTTCTGGCTGTCGTTGTCGTGAGTTTTTCTCCGAGTTCTTCGGTTTCCCACGTACACCCGGTGTTGTCTTACCCGTTATTTTTTGTTCCTGAATTTTGTTATAATTTCCGTCATCTCAATTTATTCTTCTTTCGCTATTATCTTGCTTGTTTTCTAACACCATATACGGCTGACGTAATGGTGCAGCAATTCAGCGATATCCCTCATTTATTTTGGGATCATTGGTTGTTAATACACTGCATTTTGGGGGTGTTGGACAATAATGCACTGAATTTTTTTTTTGACAATAATATACTGTACCTTGAGAGTGTGGGGCCATAATGCACCTGAAATAACTTTGGCAGTGCCCAACTCAGTGACAGTCTTACGTGGTGGATTGAGGAACAAAAAATTTAAATCTTTACTAAATTAATATCATAGGCATTGTTAGTGAGTGCAAATGAAATTTAATTTATTTTTTTCAAAAAAACACCTAATTTAATTTCTCCACATTTTCACTAACGTAAATGGTGTTTTTTGTTTGCAAAAAAACAAAAAACACATTTACTTATTTGAACTTGTTTACATGACATTATTTAGTGAAAATTTTAATTTTTTTGCTACTCAATCTACCGCGCAAGATTGCCACCAAGTTAGCTCAATCGAAATTGTTTCAGATGTATTATTATCCAACATCCCCAAAATACAGTATATTATTATCCAAAAAATAATTTAGTGTATTATTATCCAACACCCCTCAAGTATGGTGCATTAACATCCAAAAACACTTTATTTTGAATGGAAATTGTGAAAAGGGGACGGATAGTTTTGACTTGGTAAACCCTAAACTAAAAAAGTACGGCAAACTCTATCTTTGGTCTACTAGATAATGAACCCCTTGGTATATGTACTGATGCTGTGATGGGTTGTGCCCATAGTATTCAACTTTTATGTGGTATTTTGCGAAATGGTGTGGTGAGGCAGTGACGGATTTAGGATTCAACTTCAGTGGAGTCAACAATGATTTGCTAAAAAAATTTAAAATTTAGCAATACTAAAAAGCTTAAATACAACTAAAATAAAGAATTTAATAATAATCATGAAAATGGTAAGCCATAGCACAATGCTAAAGTATAATTAACTAGATACACATAGCACAACGCTAAAATACAAGAGAATTAACAAATAAAGTTGAGAATGTCACAAAACTTTTACAAGTGAAAGCTAACAAGTCTATTAGCTAGCAATAAGTAAGTATTCAATTAGCTTGCAAGTAAGTATTCAAAAGCCTAAAAATTGACATAATATCCAATATCAAATTGAAAAATAGTAAACTATGCATCCAATTAACAAATTTTATTTTACAATTATTCACAATTATTCATTTATTCACATAAACCAATTATTCACAAATTTAATTATATTGACCTATATAACAAATAAGAAATCAATTTAAAAAAACAAACCATAATTTACCCACAAGCCAATTGAGTTGAGAGATATCATGAAAAATTGAGAATTGACAATGAATTGATAATAATCAGAAATAGGGTTGGGTTGGAACTTGGAAGAAGAAAGAAGTTGAGGGAGAATGAGCGTGCATAACCCACGCATAGCTGTTGAAACAGTCAAAGAGGAGTTGCTAGGCGCTTAACCACTGCGCCATTCTTCCTTTTCTACATTTCTATGTATGCAATTTTTATATATCTATTATAATTATTTTTTTCCTCAAACACTGTTTTTTTTTTTTCAAAATTCCAGTGGAGTCAGTTGACTCCACTGATTGTACACTGGATCTGCCCCTGGGGTGAGGTGTGGTGGAATTGTGGTGGGGTGTGGTGGAATTGTGGTAGGTTATTGGTATGTGCGGTAGGTGAGTAGAGAGAATGTAAAAAGTAGATGAGAAAAGTGAGGAGAGAGAAAAGTAATGATTTGCGGCAAAATGTGGTGGGTTGTGGCAAATTGCGATAGGTTGTGGCACCGCAGTTTGACAACCGCAGAAAAGAACAAGACTTAGTGATTTAGTTTGGCTATTTGAATTTTTGTTTTTGTCTTTGTGAAATTGAATGTCATGGACCCATGAAATATGACGTACTCTTTCAATTTTATGGGTGACTGGCTGTAATCAGCCTCATAGTACTTAGGCCCTTTTCTTTTTTGCGGTTGGTAAACTGCAGTAGTCCTACTGCAGTTTGTCACAACCCGCCATATTTTACCGTAAATCATTACTTTTCTCTCTCTTCACTTTTCTCCTCTACTTTTTACATCTTCTCTCCTCACCTACCCCACATACTAATAACCCACCACAATTCCACCATACCCACCACAATTCCACCACACCTCACCACACCATTCCGCAAAATACCGCATAAAAGAACAAGGCCTTAGTTTGTTTGGTTTTGATGTTGAATAAAATATGAGCCAAATGCCCTTATCCATAAAAAAAAAAGTTGGTTCATACAAGTAGGTTAGATCATAGTTTTTTAAAATCCTCGTATAAATCTATAATTCTATGATTTTACGATTTAAAAACTCTTCTGCGATTCAACTCTTATTAAAATAATAAAATGGTTAAAATTTTACGATATTGCTCTAATCTAAATATTATGTGTTAGAATCGCAATACAATTGTACGATCATACGATCTGATCCATGATCCTCAATCATCATGCTTTAATCTTATTAGACACTTAAAGGCGCTAGAATATTTCGCTTTAGTTTGAATATTTGATCATGTTTGCACACATTATCAACTTTAAAATATTGAAATAATAATATAAATGTTATATTAAAGTTATCCACTGAAATACAATTTAACATATTGCTTCATTTAGTACATATTTGATAAAATCTTAACTGTTATTTAACTTTTTTTGTTGTTTGTCTAATATGTAGAATCTTACTATCCTTAATCCTATTCTACCATTTCAATGCTATCCATGCTTATCGATTTTTGTTAGAATCTTCATTCTAAGAATCTTGGGTTGGACAATGGACATATAAAGACTCATTTACCATAATAAATATTTTCACGGTAGACCAGAGTTGGGCTAAAATGCTATTATTTAAAATGGCTAGAAGGTAAAATACAAATTCCCAACCGAGGATGAAAGATATAATAAACTTTGCATATCTAGGCGGTTTATGTAAATTCTGGAATCTTTATTCAAGATTCATGTATTGTCCTGAATGATAATAGTAATGCTTTGAAAAAAGAAAAGTGCAATTTGAACCCAGAATCCGATAACATGATTGAACAATACTAGTTTTTTTGCCCATTTTTCTGAATGGGTGTCAATTTAAATACTCCCTCCATTCCTTAATAATTGTCACTTTAGAGTTTTGTGAAGATTTTAAGAAAATAGTATTGAAAATGATAATTGTATTGGAAATGAAAAAAGATACTTCCTCCATTTTTATTTATATATATATATCATCTAGGAAATTGTGTTAAAAATATTGACCGTTAATATCTTAATTTGCATAATTATTTATCATATGAAATTGATGTCATTAAATTCGCAATGAAAAATATAATTAAAAAAGTATAATATTATATTCTTTTTATAAAAATTTTATATTAGAAATTATTGATTAAATATTGACACTGAAAGCTGTAAATAATAGATAAAAAAGAATGAAGGGAGCTGAGTAAGAGTTAGTTTCGATTTTAATTATATAATTGTATTGGAAATTATAAAAGTAAGAGGAAAATTTGAAAAAAATTGTCATTTATATTACATTGGAATTGTAGAGTGATAGATATTGTGGAAAACATAAAATTGATCAAAGCGACAGATATTGAGGAATGGATGGAGTACATGATTGTAAACATAAATAATGTATAGAAATAAATAACAAAAATATAAAAGAATATGATGGAAATAAATGTCAAATTGTGCAGTCAAATTTTTACAAAATTGACCATAATATTCTCAATATATACAATGAGTTGCTATATAAAATTATCACCATTTGATTCATAACAAAAAATACTATTATAAAAGTATAATATTGCAATTGTTAATAATATACTCCCTCCGTTCTTTTTTATCTGTCATTTATGGTTTTTTGTGCCAATTTTTAATCAATAATTTCTAATATAAAACTTTTATAGAAAAATATAATATTATACTTTTTTAATAGTATTTTTTATTACGAAACTAATGATATCAATTTTGTATGATGAATCATTATACAAATTAAGATATTAACGGTTAAAGTTTTTGCCACAATTCCCTAGGCGACAGATAAAACAAAACGGAGGTAGTATTATGTAAAAATTATCAATTAAAGAGTAACATTGGAGATTGTGAGAGTCAAAATTATGACAATTAATATGGAACATAGGGAGTGCTGCTTTATTTTTAGTTTCTGGTGGTCTAAAAAAGAAAATTATATTTTGTGGGACACTACCGAGTCCAGTAGCGGTGACTCGGTAGAAAGCTGATGTGGCAAACACATGCATACCAGTACACATCACTTTTTCACTGTATTATCGCCATTTGTCTCGATGGTATCATACCACTATACCATAATACAACTTTTTTGGGACCACCAAAATATAAAAATTAAGTAAGGATTGTTAACGTACAAAAAGTGAAAGTTAGCATTATTAGAATCTAAATTTCCTTATTATTATTATTATTGTTATTATTATTATTATTATTATTATTATTATTATTATTATTATTACCTTCGTCCCATTATATTGTTCATTTACCTAATCTGAGAAGACCAATGCATGTTAGGAATTGAGGTGAAATGTTTGTAACTTACCCAAAATATCCTTACTTTAATTGAAGATAATAATTGTTGAAATTGTAAAAAATAAAAAATGAATTTATTAATTGGGGGTAGAAAAGTAATTACAATTGTTGGAATTGTAAATGAGACAAATATTTTGGAACAAATGAATTAGGTAAAAGGACAAATATTTGTTGGAATTCTAAATGAGACAAATATTTTGGAACATAGGTATTATTATTATTATTATTATTATTATTATTATTATTATTATTATTATTATTACTCCTTCCGTTCCATATTAATTGACACTTAAACTAACTTTTTTTGTTTCAAAATAATTGTCACTTTTCGTTTACCAATACCTAATTTAATTATTTTAACCTTAATAATTATGTCAATTTTTTACTTTTTCAATAAATAAAAACTACTTCTACTCACATTTCTCATTACCTACACCTTGGTATCCGAAAAAACACTTTGAAAAATAGTGCTATTTAATTATATATAGGTAGTTTTTTAAGTTAAACTTTGGTATATAAAATATTTTGAAATATGTCAATTAATATGGAACGGAAAGAGTATTGGATATTGAAAACGTGAACTACAATCACAACTTAATTTAATTGGGATAATTATTAAAGATGCCCAACGACCAACACATATTCTCCATTTCAAAGCACGAAGCCCCTGGATTTTTTTTTCTTCATTACCATTTCCTGCATTTGCTTTGCCTCTCAGTGAGGAGCCAGGAGCCCAGGAATTGAAAGAGGGAAGTGGAATATATAACTAACTGCCTTCGGCAGTTTCTTTCTTTTTTTTTTTTGTAAGGAAGCAAATGTATCTTTTGAATGGACGGATGAGATTTAATTTGCATAAAACATCTACGGTTCCTATTCTCTAATTTATGAAAATTTAGGGATTAGGGAAGGAAGTATTGTAAGGGAATTAATAAAAATCCATTCTAAAATTTATAATATAGATTTCAGGGGGAAAAGACAAACAGAATGATAAAGAACAAAGATCGATGTGCACCCTAAAAGAGATATATAGTTACCTCAGAAAATTTTCCAAGTTATCCTCTAAATTAGCCTGTAACTCTGTGAACATTATATTGTTGTGTTCCTGGTGACAAGAACAAAGGGGCGGCAAGGGAATTATTAATTGTTTTATAACCCCCCAAAAAATGAAAACCGGTGGATTGAAATGTTAATAATGTGGGAAACCATAAAAACTTACCTTGGAGCGATTGAAGTTACAAGTGGCGAAGACGAACCAAGTAGCAGCAGGGATTCTGAGTTTGATACAAATGTCAGCAAACTCAAGGTATCTGTTATAAAAAGGGACATAAGTAAGGTTGCCATTGTTGTATTTCTCAGACCACCTCCTGTTCCCATCCAAGGTTACTGTCACGTGCTTTGGCATCCGGTCGGGTTGGAGGCCCGCCAGTCGCATATAGGCTTGGTCGAACCTCACTGCCTTGTCATTAGGAACCTCCTCTGCTTTGGGTACAATGCCAACTGCAGCATTGGTTGAAAAAGGGTTTGGTTTGCTGTTGATCAAACTGGTAAAAGTGGTTGTGGTTGTGGACAGCCTCTTGCACTGCCACTGGGGCAGCAGTATTGCTGGTGTTGCTGAATGTCTAAGTGTGGTGGAAGATGAAGATGAAGGAGAGGGGAAGAAACCCTTAAAGTTAACCCTGCCCACCATTGTTACGTACTGGGCGTGAATAATTTCCCAACTCAAATCTATTTGTCTGCCTCTCGGTTTTTGGCTAACCAAGCAGGAATCTAGTCTTGATTCCACTTGAAACCCACCATGATTCATTTATATGGGGTTCGCAACTTATAGTACTATACTTAAATATGTATCAAAATATACTTAGTCTTAGCTCCGTGTGATGCACGGTATGATAAATAAGTATTACTTTTAACAAAAATTAACCTAAATTATTAATATTCACAGTAAATTAAAAAGACCACAACATAAATTATATAATTAAAGGAAATATACGAAAATTTGTTTACATAGAAATACATAAAATTAAAAATATATTTAGGTGGAGAGTTTAAGTGACAAAACGTACGTATCCCTCTTCTAATTCATGGTAAGTTTATTAGGCATTATAATTAATTACAATAATGCATATATATTTATAGCTTTGAACTATAATTATTAAAACATTTTTATTTGTGTAATTACAACTAATGATAATTATGAAAATGTAGTTTTATTTGTGTTAATCATAATATCAGCAAGGCAAATCAATAGCAAGGTTCTACTTATAAGTACATGTGTTTGTTAGAGTTCTAGCAAAGTTTGTCACTACGAAAGGATTGACTAAAATTTTGATGGAGTTAATGTTATAGTGCAATATACAAATATTAATAGTGCGCTTATAATTTGGTGGTGGTTATAAAGAGATTTGATAAGCAATTTACTTGGATTTTAAAGTAAAACTTTTGTTATGGTTAAATTTGATAAACAAAACTGAAAGGGCTAGACTTTCAATATCAAAAGATCCAAAAAAATGTGAATAAAAAAATTTCTCTATTCTCTGATCACAAATTATACTGTACATCATGGTGGACCTAGCTAGGTAGGTCCACCACACATACTATAATATGTCAAATTCTAAGAGAGAAATTTTTGTAAGAAAGGATTGATAATATTGATCAATTTTACAATAATATTGACGAATTTTACAATAATATTGACAAACTTATGTTGAGTTTTAGAATAATTAATGAGGCTTTTATTTTGAAAATTTTAACACTTTGGTAGATCTACATTGTTATTATATGGTGTACCATATAACAATTAATTCTCTAATTGATGAAAAAAATTAGTATGAGCATTTTTTAATTCGCCGTACTTTTACCATTTGATGAGACTCTTAGATTTTTTATTATAATTATATCATTATCATTATTCTTATTACTATTATTATTATTATTATAATATTTTAAAAGAGAAATTAATTTTTAAATAAACCTAAATTAAGAAAAATGTTAGAATTATCTTTTTTCTGATTGTATGTGGAAGCTAAAATCACTTCTTTCATCATTTAATGAGACCCATGTACTTTCCTATTATAATTATATAGATATAGATTATTATCATTTCATTACCTATAAAGTAAATGAGAATATCTATCTTAGTTTTTTTGCCAGCTGTGTGCTTGCTTAGAAATTTTGGTATGGTTGCTTTTAATAAATTAGACCCAGTTACCTTTGGGACAATATGTTGTAATTATTGTGTGATTAACAACAATACAGGTATTGCAAAATACACGTGTGCTCAATCTTTGGGACAATATGCTGTAGTTATTGTGTGATTAACAATACAGGTATTGCAAAATACACGTGTGCTCAATCTCTTTCAAATATTGCATGTCTGCATTAGTGCACATGTCCATCCATCTGTGTCCTGTGTCACTTCTCTCCTTCATTAGTAAAACCAAATTGTCTTTTCTTTGTCCTCCTTGTCTCTATTTTTCCTTTCTGTTTTTTGCTTTTTTTTTTTGGCTCTATTTAGTATTTTCTCTTTCAATAGTGTATTTATTATCTTTCTTCATCATTTTCATTTTCGTGCTCTATCTTCTACTTACTCTTCCTGATATTACATTTGTAGCAATCCTTTTTAAGGAAAATCAAAAAATAATAAGCACTTCATATTTTACATGGTCGGCTAAATTGAAACTTCAAACTAAATATTTTTTTAATAGGGCAGACTAAACACTTTTTTGATAACAGTATGTGAAAATATGTATTAGTCACTATTAATGACATAATTTATAATAAATTATTGTATGAAACTATCATTAAATTCATGAGGGAAATTAATTCTTTGATAAACTTAAATTGCGGAAAAAGTTAGAATTATCTTGATTGGATGTGTAACCTAAAATTACTCTCCTTTCACTATTTAATGGGACTCACATACTTTCCTATTATAGTTATATAAATTAATTTTTTTATGTAAAAAACGATTAATAGATGTCTATATTTTGATGTAATTGTTTTAAGGGCCCTATATTTTGATATATTATTATGGGGTGACATTATCTTAGCGGTAATTATTTACTGGGTACATTCCTACAAATTTTCCGGTCTAAAAATGCGTTAAAGAATGATTTTTATATTTAAGGTTGTTTTAATTGAAGTCAACTATCATTTTAGGTCTTAATATTTAGAATTGGTCAAAGATACATAACCCTAATAAACAATAAATATTGCAATTAATGCTTTATTTGTCCAAAAATAGATCGAAATATCACCCAAAAATAATCTATCTATACTATATATTAAAAGAATGTTGGATTGACTTTGATGAGAGTAAATATAAGGAAGTCAAGCAAATCTTATCCGTTAATGATAAACAGTTACAAATTTGTCTCCACCGTTAGATTTATATATGTAGGTAAATTTATAATTTACATCAGTTGATTGGAAACAAGTTACTTTGTTGAGACATCAAAATGGTTGTTAGACTGTAGGTAATCTCAAAAGCTCCATTCATCTTACTGGACATGTTGGTATCTCATATTTTATTTTTAATTATACTATATTTTTCAAACTGGCAAACAAAGAATCATCATCTGCTACCAGTTCATTTTCATTTTCATTTACAAAATTCTTTCTTATTCTATTGAACTTATGTTTTTATTGTACTTATTATTTCTTTGATCAAACAAATGTTTCCCTATTATTTGTGTATTTATCGTCATTTTTTTTTTGTCATTGAACAATTGATTTTCTCTGGTAAGTCTTTCGAATTTCATCATCAGATATGGTTAAAAGTGTATCAAAGTAGGTATTTTTTTAATTAATCACGCAGCAATGCGCAGATATTTGCTAGTTACAATAAAGATAATGTCACTCTATAATTATTTATCAAAATACAGAGCCCTTAAAATAATTACATCAAAATATGAGAAACCTTTAGTCGTTTTTTAATTTTTTATGTGATGAATTTTTGTGAAAATTTAATAACTTTAAAAAAATATTGATAATTCTTTTAAAGAAATTTAATATAATTACATAAATGGTGTATCTAACAATGGTGGATCCAAGCATAAGATAATCTATATATTTATATTTTTTCATAAATATAGAAAAATAAATTAAATCAAGTTCTCTATTATGATTGATATGATTAAACTAGTATCGATATTTGTCAACATAGCTAAAAGTGTTATATTTTTATATAGCTGATAATATATGTAATCATATTACTAGAAAAAATCTTATTTAAAATCATAAAAATATAAATTATAGATAATTCAAAGATCAAGGCACATAATATTGTACTTGAATAAGTGACCTCCTTCGACCCTTAATAGTGATAAGCATCAACATTTACGTATGTTAATTGCCACAACATGGAAAAGGATAAAATTGTTTCCAAGTATAACTCTCTCCAATTATAATTGTGCACAATCCTCATTCTCCAGTTTATACTACAAAATACTACTAAACTATGCCTACCAAGAACTACAACACTGTTACAATGCACTGGCCCAGCAAGATGAAGCTAAGGCCCTGTTATTTTATGCGGCTGGCTAGTTGTGGTGCCCCAATACACTGCACTTTGCCATAATCCACCAGAATGTACTAATCCACCGTAATTTATCACAATCAACTTTTTTCAATTACTTTTTCACATTTTTCCAATTACTTTTTTATCTCACTTTTTCCAATTATTTTTTAACATTTACCAACACAATTTACAATTATTAAAAGGGAAATTGGACGGTAATATAACGACCTTTAGGGGTGTTGAATAGCAATATACCGACCTTCACTTTTGGACAGTAATATCACTGACCTTTATAGTTTGGTGACATTAATGTACCTTCAAGGATTTTGTGGGCGGTGAACCGGTTGACGGTCTGACATGGCAGGTAGTGCAAAAAAAACAGGTGTCATTTTTATGTATTTTTAGGGGTGTTGAGTGTTTGTATTCGATATTATTTTTAGGATTAGGGGGTTAGTTTTGTTATTAGTTTTTAGGGTGTAAATCCTTAAAGGTGCATTAATGTCACCAAACAAATAAGGTCAGTGATATTACTGTCCAAAAGTGAAGGTCGGTATATTGCTATTCAACACCCCTAAAGGTCGGTATATTATCGTCCAATTTTCCTTATTAAAAACAAAACTCACCACAACTTACCACAATCCACCACAATTGCACCACATCCACCACAATTCCAGCACACTGCATCACGTCATACCGCAGCCAGCGAAAGAACAAGTCCTACGTTGTAACACCCCCAATCTTAAACCACAATTTAAATGCTTACTTAGCACCCAAATTCATGATTAGCGCAGCGGAAAAACTTGACCGGGGCATTACCGCCGTCCCGAAAGAGACAAGGCAACCACAAAACACTAACACTTTTTAAACCACAAGGAAAACTAACTCCAAACCCAATACATAATTGATACAATCCGCTGAAAAATATAGATACATAAACTTAAACATTTGCGAGAGTCTTCCAAAGCGCAAAATTTGGCTTCCATCCATAACTTAGCTTAGGGACTACCTCAACCTGCTGGAGCTACTTTGGAACAGACTTGCTTGGACCCTGAGAACTCGAGCCTCCTAAAACAAAACATTAAAACAACGCGAAAGGTGAGTGGGGAAACACTCAGTACGAAACCTCCAACACGTAAAACCGTTCGAAAACGGTTTCAGTGCCGACATTTAAATTCATTTTGAAAACGGGAAAGGGGATAAACATAAATAAACTTAATGATTTAAGCATAAGGCATAAATAAGTAAAGCTGAACTTAGCTATATGAATGAAAAACGTGGAACCCTCATGATCGGTGCAAGCACCTCACACACGCGCGTATGCCCAAATCGATCGAGATTTGGATTGGGTGACCGTTAAGCGACGACATTTGGCAGTCGGGACACTCTGATCAGGAGTGCTAAAAACATAATTAAACTTTATATAACATAAGATGGGTCCACTTTAAAGCATAAAAGACTTGCATAAAGCATAAAACTTGGTAGAACATGAATTAACTCGCACGAAGGCGGTAAAGGTTGGACAATTTGCGTACCTTGAGACGCTAAAAACTTGGGTGGTGCGGCTCGGCTTGGAGATGGCGCTTGCAACTTGACGGCTAAGACGGAAATAAATAATAACGAAGAACCAACAAGGTTCTAAATTAGAATCATAAACTTAGAAACTTAGTAAAATAATTAAAACGACTTTTTAGAAATAAAATTTCAGGTTTAAGTAAAGATAATGTTCAAGGTATAACTCGGGCTAGGAAAATCGGAATAAAGCAAAAGAGTATATCCGGGATAGGGAAAAATGAGATCTACAACTTTGATGAAAGGGCCAGAGGCTAAAAATGAAGGAAGGGTCCCAAAATGGGCGGACAGCAGCTGAATCATTGAAAATAAAGTTTTTCGGGTTGAAATTATATAGAGAAATTGTCGTAGAAAGGTAGAATCAATAGATGGAACTTGTATCTTTTGAAGGATAACATGATTGATGAAAGATGAGATTAAAAGATTAGAGGTTGAATATGAAATTAGAAGAATTCCCTTGAGATTTACTTAGAAGGATAATATTGATGGAGTAAGCGATGGAAGAAAGATAGGTAATGTAATTTGAGGAAAAATCCATGAGTTGAGACTTTAGGAAACTCATCATAAGAACTATTTAGAACTTGGGCGACCTTAGGTAGATAGATACTTTAACCAACTCAAAGGTATCGAATTATTAATTTAATGTTCACCGGAGACACGTAAAACTTATTCTCAAACTCTTATTTTGGATAAATAACTTTGGGACATAACCGGTTTCTAACTATACTTCTCCACTTAAAGGCTTAACTCGAGGTTATAATCTATAATCATCATTTATCAAGGCTTAAGGACCCTTATTGACTTAGCTTAGAACCTTAGAAATGGGTTTTTTTACCACTTATAAATTGGGCAGAATATTCACACAGGACAACCCGGTTTCCGGGCTTATAACTTATACTCCGATATCGTATGACTACAAACCATACCTTTTCGGAAAGCTCGCGGCATAATCTAAAACTCTCATGTTTTCCTCAAAAACCAAAGAAATCTCTAAGAGGTCGAAAAATAGCTCATAACCTACTGACTTTAAACTCGTATGTAAAAATCTGGTTTCACGGTTTTGCTCATAACTTGGTCGATTCAAGACGGAATTTAGAAATTCCAAAGCCTATGGTTTCCTAATACTTTGGGCTATCTAATGGAGCAAAAATCTGGGCAAAAATCCAACTTTAAAAATTCCGAAAATTTCCAGAACTGGGCAGAACGTTTTTAGCTCTTGAAATTGACTCTAATGGTGATTTAAGCTCCCAAACTTGTAATCATTCTCCATTAAACTCTACTTGGCTAAAATCTACCATATTTCCAGAAATTATAACACTTAAATAAGCTCATCAAAAGCCTCAAGAATGACATGCAACCATGAATTCAATACCAATAACACATTCTAGTAATTTTTACCTCAAAATACACTTAATTCACCCAAATTAAACCTTATAACACTTGAATCAACAACTTCATACGTTATAATCTGTCCTTAAGCTTAGAAATTCACCAAGAAACAACATGCAACATGATTTTATCATCATCCAACATAAATCCATCAAAGATATCTCAAGAACAACCCAAATTACACATGTATCTCTTTCAAAATTAAACCCTAATAACCATAAACTGAAAATTACACTAAAAGAGAGTAAAAGAAGTAAAAATTGACAAGAATAACATGTAATTATCATGAAAATCAAATTAGGGTATAAAAGAGTGAAATTGGGGGTTTTAGAAATTACCCTTTGGGTTAAAATTGGATGAAATTCAAGAGGAGAGGAGGAGAGGTGGCCGGCGGTGGTTCCAGGCGGCGGCTCCGGCGTGCTTGGTGGCGGAAAAGGGCGGCGAGAGGGTGGTGGCGTGGGCTGGTGGGGCAGCAGAGCAAGATGAGGGAGATGGAGTTTGTAGAGAGAGAAAGTGGAGTGTGGGTGTTTGAATTAGAAATGAAGATAATAACCTCTTCTACTATCTAATATACTCCCTCATTAACTAAACCACTAATATATTAACTAAAATCTGAAAATACAAATGAGTAAAATAATTATAAGAGTAGTAAAAATTACCCATTTAGTTTGATACTAGGTACAATTAATTGGTAACATTTGGGTTGGAATAAGATAGAACTTGAATAGGGAAATTAAATAAAATGGAAAATAAATACCACGTGTACTTAAATTAAATAAAATAAATATAACTCAAATAAAATAAATTGAGTTTTGGAATAATAAAATATAATCTTCTAGAAGTAAAATAATTAAACCCTTTTTCCGACTAAAATTACGTATACGGTAACCCGATACGAATTTACTTAATAGGTAAATAAAATAATTTTGGAACTTATAATTCCGATACTTGATACGCTTTGCCATCTCCTGCACGAAACCTGACACCGATAAAATAGATAATACTTGAAAATAAACGCGAAAAATTTATACGCAATTTAGATAATTACGGTATTAACGCTTAATTAATCGCGATTTTGGGGCGGGTTATTACATACGTAGAATACGACTTTGCAGACAGTTTAGCTAGACGGGACCTAGAGTTGCAGTGGTACAAAGATATATTGCTCATCTTCCGCTAGAAAGATTAATGCATTATACAAAGCAAACTCGGTTCCTTTGCCACCTTCCTTTTCCAAACTGTGTGAGCTGTAATCAGCTACTCCTTCCGTCCTTTTTTGAATGTCAAATAAATTAACTTTACAAAATCAATGTATCTTGGAAATAGGGTGAAAAAACTATGTATGGACAAGTATACCCCTCATTAAGGGAAAAGATGAATAAAAGTAAATTTTAAAAGGTAAAATAAAAATTTGATTCATTAATGAAGGATAATATAGGTATTTTAATTATTGGAAATGTAAATTTGACAAATAAAAATGGACAAGATAGTTAAGAAAATTGACACTCATTGAGGGACGAAGGTAGTATATATGCAGAACCCTCGAAAGGATTATGCACTGCAACATTGTTGCCCACCTAACAAATTAACAGTAAAAAAAAGCATTTGAAAAGCAGGCCATTTAAGTGTAACACATGAAAAAAAAAGTATGAGTATGAAGCATCTTCAACCACATCAACTGCTGAATTGAAGGTTGTTCAACAGCACGAATACCCCACGAAAAAGTTAGCAATAAGAATGCAGATATTTTTGCATGAATTAGCAAAACGTTAAGGGAAATAATTGATCACAGCCAACAGCTAATTGGCTACTCAGAATATTTATCAAATCATAGTTCTCGAGAAATCAAGCTAATTAATAAGCTCCCACATTTACAATTAAACTACATAAGACTACTGACTGTCCTCTAACAGAAAATGCACTTTGAAATTAAAGCTCGAGAAACTCCAATACAAGTTATATGGTCACTTCAGCTTTAATGATATATATTTTAAGATTCGTATGCTTATTTCTATCAATTGACACTTTATAATTCACTATCTGTATTATTGCATGTCCTTTATTTTGTGGAAGTGTCTCCGTTTTTATTGGTGACCCACAAGCTGCATGAACATGTCGGCTACTTGGTCCTACAATGACAATTCGATTAATTAATGGAGAGGATGCGCGGAAGCTTAGGGTCTAAATAATCCATGTGAATGATGGAAATCCACCCATAGAATTCATAAACACTATGAACCAATTTTTAGGGTTTTGGATTAATGGAGATAAACATGAAATTAAAAAATATATATTATTCTAAAGAGACAAATCTCACCAAATTGAACTTAGATGTTCAAACACTTGCACAAGGATCTCCTACGAGCAAAGAGTCTTGAATCACCCAATATATCTCACCAAGAGTTAGAGAATAAACACCCACTTACAAATAAGAGAAATCACAAAGCAACTTCCACCCAAAGGATTAACTTTCATTGCAATAAGGTTTGAAAACCAACAATTACAAATTCTCTAATTGAAAGGAATTTTCTTGAGTCTAACTCCTAAACATTCATCATCAAAATCTATCTTGGAAAATAAGCTAAGGGGAAATTTATACTAATGGGGTTTAACAAATAAAACTCAGGGTTTAATTGTCGCAAAACACACGCAGGCCAAGTCGTCGCAAGTGCCTCGGTGACTGTTGCGGGTGCGACGGAGCAGACGTAGCAGCAACAGTAGTCGGACAGCAGCAGGTCGCGGGTGCCACAGAGGGGGTCGCGGGTACGACAACCTCCTACCCAAAATTCACTGTCGTTCACCAAGGCGTCGCGGGCGCTACCATATGTGTCGCCGGGGCGACCACCTTCTGGGCAGTTTTTTCTTCCGACTTCAAATGCGCATAAATTCTTCATCCGGACTTTGTTTTAGGCCAATAAGATATTGATGGAACGTTCTCGGTTTGTACTTTAACCTTCCAAAATTTGAAGTTCATCGGAGTTGTATTGAAGGTGTTATGGTCGAAAGAGTGAAGGCACGCGCATTACCAGCCAGCCTTTGAATGCCTTCACCACCTTGTGTTTATTCTTGCCGATCAGGGGCGTAGCCTTGGGGGGGTTTCCCAGGGCCATGGCCCTCCCCATGATAGACAAAATCATATTATTCGTATTAAGATTTAGTCAAATATTGGTAGAGTATTGGTTATAGCCTATCTATTTATGCATGATGTTAAGGGTTTAATGCCTCTCCTAAACATTATTTTTGGTTTTTGCTCAATTATTTTTCCAAATCTACTTCTCTTCCCTCTCATTTCCCTATTTTTCTCATATAAAAATGCCCCCCTAATAGTATGTCCTGGCTCCGCCCTTATTGCCGATGTTTCCGAAGCTCCTTAGAAGACTCGGGAATGGTCCGATAGAGACGAACCAAAAGTGAACCGATCCCCATACGGTTCAATTAACTAGCATTAGGAAATCCATGCGAAGAGGGGTAGACTGAATTTTTAAATGTAGCTAGCAAGTAGAAAATTTTACAAGAGATCATTTGCGCTAAAGCTCATTGTGATCAGGCCCGGTCCAGATATTTTTGGAGGCCCGTACAATATATTAGATCAATTTGTAGAGTAAAGCCCTTTTTTAAAAAATGTGTCAACATTTATACTAAACGATGATGTTAAGAATTTAGGCAAAATGCGTCCCTATGAAAGACCATTTTTTTCATGTACTATGTAAGACCGTCTTATCAAAAATTTATCATATTACGTATGATTTTGTGGTGACGATTTATCAATAGAGC
This sequence comes from Portulaca oleracea, assembly GCA_029582165.1. Classification (NCBI taxonomy): domain Eukaryota; kingdom Viridiplantae; phylum Streptophyta; class Magnoliopsida; order Caryophyllales; family Portulacaceae; genus Portulaca; species Portulaca oleracea. Next base: position 19,121,191 of record CM055869.1, read on the forward strand.
GATGATTAATAATTTATTTGTGCTAACTCAAATAAAACTTGCCGGCAGAATAAATTATTAGTCATATTCATGTTGAAAAGTCATTCTAATATCACTTATTGTCATAGTAAAATATTATAAAAGTCACCCTGTAAAGAATCCGTCTCAGTCACGATAAATTTATGGGAGATGATCTTATGCTAGAATTTGCGTTAATCCAAAATGTGACTCGTTTATGCCCAAAAATGCATCACAAAGAGAAAAGTTTTCATTCGAGCATAATTGTAAATATAATCACAGTCTTATATAAAAAAATATTTTTGAACATTCACATAGCGTATATTTTCACATGCTATGCATCTTACTTTGATAAAAATATATCAATCTCATTCCCATTAAATTAAATTAGTTGTCCAAATTATAATCTTTGCACTACTAAAAATTATATAGTTTAGAGTGTGTATAATGGCGTGAGTTTAAAATCTCGCGCCAGTATATCATTTAGCATCAAAATCAGCATGGCTCAAGTTAAAGGAATTTGAAAACTGTCAAAAGTGGCTTAAGTTAACCATAAACTCACACAACTTTCAATAAAACCACAATTTTTTTAACTTTTAGTACTATATATATATATATATATATATATATATATATATATATATATATATATATATATATATAAATCCCAACTTTTACAAATTCGATAGCAATAATTCATACTACTGATTTATATTCTGGTGGTCCAAAAAAAAATGGATTGTATTGGATACTTCATGGTCTAATTAGTTCTGACATGAATAAGAGAGGTGTGTATTATAACTTCAATATCAGTTTTGACCTTACTCTTGAAGTTTGACGCTAATCGAGATATAAATTCAAATATGAGAAGAAAAAAAATAGTACACTGGCTTTTTTTTCAACCTACAAAACTGAAGGTCCTTTTTTATTCAACCTATAAATTTTAGGGTCCAAAAAATAGACAATGAAAACCGTGGGACAGGAAAATAAGTACCCCTATACTTCGGGGTCCAAAATAAAAAAAAACCCGAATTTTAAATGATAAAATCATAGAATCGTAGATCATGATCGAGATTTTAATAACTATAGTTGAGATGGACCGTACAAGAAGTTAGTGGAAATTATCTAGCAAGACCCTTTGCAAGCTACAAATCAGGTGCAACATGATATTGAACGTAGTGGATTTTAATGTTGTGTTTGTAGTGTTTTCTAGCTGCTTGAATGAAGTTCATTTGGCTTTCAGGAAAAAAAAATTGTACAATAAGATGGCAAAAAATTACTCTAGGGTGTCATACATTCCCTAAAAGTGACTATTTGGGAACCACATTATTTTTTTTTTATTCTTTGGGGACCAGATTGTTATCAAAAGTTGCTAGTTGGGTATTTTCCAACCAAAAGTTATGAAAATCCGGTGAAGTCAGCCGGAGTCAACACAAAAAACGTTTTAGATAGCTGGAGTGACAAAAATACCCCTATTTGGCTCCAATTTTTGTCTTTAAACCTGAATTAACTCCACCCAACTACTTCTCCCTCCTTGAAATTATAAAACTGATTAATACCACCTTGAAATTTGACTAAAATCTAACTTGTACTTTAATTTTTCTTAATTACATTTGTATTATGTAATATGTAATTATTCAAAAGTTCATACCAGAAAACAAGAATCACCAAGCTGAATCATGAATCGTTCAACCCAAGTCCAGTGTCTACCTTGACATACTCACCCACAAAATCCCCATATTCATTAACAGTCCCCAATCTCACACATTCATCAAACATATTCGACGCAATCTAATACCCAATATGACTGATTTCACAATTGGGTTTTTCTGGGTTCTTAATATCAAAGATTTCTGCATCATCCCTTTGCAAATCAGGCTTAAGTTTAACACCATTCTTATTCACTTCCCTTTCATGATCAACAACTGATTGATTCTAAATCTTTTACCTCTTCTTACACTCATCCTTGTTTTATTCAACAAGCAAATCGCTTAAACTGATTAGCGTCCAAACTTTAAGAGTATAGTAGAGCCGTCGCGTCCTTCTTCCGGACTCGGTCCCTAACTCGGGGCGCCTCCCCCGGGTCAGCCTTCACCAACTCGCTCAGCCTCCCCACCACCCTCACCTTCTTCGCTACCGTCTCTCCGCCGAGGAGCACCACCGAGACGCCGGAGTCGGCGAGTTCCGCGGCGGAGAAGGCCAGTATCGGCTTCGAATCGACGATCTGTTTGGAGATCTCGTATTTGGTGTTGAGGGGGTTGGCGGTGGTGATTAGGGCTCCGAGGGACATGACCGAGAGGTAGACAACGTTGCCCTTTTTTATCCCCATGGCGGAGAGGGAGTGGGAGAGGGATTCCACGGCGGACCACAGGGCGACGTAGGTGAGGGTCTCGCCAGTGGAGGCGTCGATGAAGGCGGTGGGGACGGGCGGCGATGAAGGTTGTGATGTCGATGTAGGGGTTCGGTGGGAGTGGGATGGAGTGGCGCTTGCTGTGGAAGATGGTTGTCGCGGCAGAGCAACCACTTCTCAGGTCCACCACGGCGGCGGAGGTGGTGGTGGATGCGACAGTGGTGGATTGTGCCATGGGTGGCTGAGAAGGATGAAATTGAGGGGATGAGAATGAATGAAAGTGAAGAAGAAGAACAATAAAGATTTCAGCAAGAAAATAAAAAGGGAAAATATGACTTTTCAATTAATAGTCAAGGGGTATTTCTAACTTTTTATTGATTCCGACTGTTTTGATCGGAAAATACCCAACCAGCAACTTTTGACAACAATCTGGTCCCCAAAGAGTAAAAAAAAAATAATGCGATCCCCAAATAGTCACTTTTAGGGAATGTATGGCACCCCGGAGCAATTTTTTGACAAGATGGTATGAGTATTAGTATTGAAATATAGGCGTAAAAAAGTTTATACACATACCTCAGTTGGTACAAGTTCTTTTGCCTAAAGATTGCATCTTACTAATATTACAAGCCAATAAGAAAACTTGTCATCATCAACGTCAGTTATTACATTTAGGCCCTATTTTTTAGTTTAGTAGGATTATCTTTGTCTAACTTAACCAAAACTTTACCTTACTTTACAATCCAAAAAAACATGACATATTTTTGATGATTTATGTCAAAAATGTTTTATTCAACTCACAAAATTTATTTAAAAATAAAAAATGGATAATGTGACATTAATCTTCATATATACTACTTTCCTTACCTAACTGTCATTTATTTTCCTTACCTTACCTCACCTGATTCACAAAATTTGCATGCAATGTACTTCATAAGAAGTTGAATAAAATATACTAATTGTACTTTGGCGCACAAAGCATTACAATATGAAAATGAAAATGCCTTGAATTTAAATGCATTATTGATCATTTTGAACTATACATATATAAACTACTCAAAAAGTTTTATCAGTGTGAATTAAATCATTAAAAAAGTATATTTTACTAATTTTAGGGTTGTTACAACTCATAAATTATATAAATGTCTTCTACTTATATTTTTCATAAATATAGAATTACGCATAAAATACGTACAACAATTCATATGATTAGGATATCACTTGTAGTTGTTGACATAATCGATAAATGGCATGCACTTAAGGTTGATTAATAAACACGTAAAACCAGTTAAATTATTATTATGTTTATGTAAAATTATAAAAATATAAGTTAAGTTACAAAAATAGGTGTCCAATTTTCATATGTTACCTACAACCTCAATATTTATTATAAAATTCATCATTGAATAATATATCATTATTATTGAAAAATTCATCAACATTTTAAATTTATAAATTTTGAAATAACCCTAGAGGGGGGGTGAATAGGGTTACTGAATTTTTCTGCACAAGTCATAACTCAATAAGGACGTTAGGTTCTCAGTCCAAATAGACTGAGAATTCCTTAATAGAGAACAGAAATAGAATAAATAAAGGACATAATATGTGAACTGAATAACCTCCTTTATTGTGAAAAGAACGTGATGAACCTAGGATGAATGTCCTTAGGTTTTACAATGAACCAAGCGCCTTACAAGGACGCTTCTTATTTTCTGGAAATTAGCACACACCAAATTCAATCTTTGGTGCCTAAACTCAGTCGATCCTAATTCCGTCTAGGAAACGACTATACAAGCATCAATCAAACCTAGATCCGTTAAGGATTGATTACACTCAAACTTTTCGCAACACCAAATCTCACAAGAACACAAAAACAGAAAACTCTATTTCTATTTTGAACACTCGATTTCTTCCGTGGAATCGTTGCCTTTCTTTGTCTTGAATGTGTCTATTTAAAGCGCTGTGCTGGATCTTGTATCCATTGAGGAAAAGCTTCTGTTTTTGCTCCGATTTCTCTTCACAGTGGATTCGAAATTTGCTTCCTTTTTCAGCGAGATCTTCTGAGAGTTCCTTCCATTTTCTTCCTTGATTTTGTCTGCAAGATGGCACCTAAGATCAATTAGTCTGTTTCAGATGATAAAAAAGGGAGAGCAATATTCTTGCTAAAAAGGACAACTTCCCTGATTAAGTGTCGTCATTTGTCTTTCACTTCAAAACCCATTGAGCAGTGCCAATGTCCTTCAGGTTGTTTGTCATAGACGTCCTTGTTGTGCAGTGAGTGAACGTCCTTTGCTCTGATCTCAAAAGGGGTTCTTCAAATTTGTTACAAAGATTCATCACATTAAGATTGACTTAATCATAATATCACACATAAATGGCATAAAATTATATTTTTATCCATAATTTTGAAATTAAAAAAAGTGCCTAAAGTATAAGGCCAATTGTAAATGACATCCTAATCAAATGAACCCCATCCGTTACACATACTTTAAGCACCTTATTAAGAATTCATAAAAGTATAGATAAATGTAATTTTATTCCATTTATATGTGGTATTATGATTATAGAGGTCAACTATATATCATTTTCTTTTAATTTAATATATAAATATATAGATTTTATTGTAAAATGGGTGGACAATCCAGACTTTAACCTTGCTCATGTCATAACATGAGGTTCACCATAATACTAGTACATTACATGCTCAGACATATGGTTGAAGAAAATCCCCTGTTATTCCTTAATATTAATGTTGACACACATATAAAGACCCACGGCCTAGCAAGTGGATGGCCAGTGCTGTAGTTTGCAAACCACGACAAACGAAACCTCTCACAGCGTTGATATAATAATGGATTATTGGACGCCAATAATATTAATTTTGGGGTATTGGAGACTAATAATACAAACTATTTTCTTGGTCACTAGTAGTACCAACTATCAACCTATTTTCCTCCAACAGTACACGACCGAGTTGTTATAGTTTTAACTCATCGGAAAGATGACGTGGTTCCATGATGTGGACGTGGAAGGCGGAGGTTTAGTAGAAAATGTTGACGTGCACACTAACATGCCTTCCATGTCACATATTATATGGAGTCACATCATCTTTCGATGAGTTAAAAACCATAACAATTCGACGGTGTACTATTAGAGGAAAATAAGTCAATAGTTCGTACTACTAGTGTCCAAGAAAATAGTTTATATTATTAATATCCAATACCCCCAAAGTTGATATTATAGATGTCCAAAAACTGTATAATAATTAAGCTTCAGTAGAAGCAATAGTAAAAGACATGTGAATTATTTGCCAAAGCGCTTTTCACACTGCTGGAACCAACGCAAGGCTTCCAGGAATTCAGCTTCTCCAATTTCAGCAGAGAACAAATTGGAGAAATAGAGGTCTGCATACGCGGATTGCCACAGATAGAAGTTGCTTAATCTTTGTTTGTCCCCATTTCTTATCATGAAATCTGGGTCTGGGACATTAGTAGTGACACTTGACGGAAGTTGTTGTGCCACCAAGGCCTCGTCAATGTCTTCAGGTTGGATCTCTCCAGCCATAACCTTCCTGCATATGCTTCGGGCTGCTTCAGTGATATCTGGTCTTCCACCATATGGTATTCCATACATCATGTGTAGGCTTTTCCCATTCTTTGTTGCCCCTTCCACTCTTTCTATGCTGTCCTGGAACTCCTTCGGGAGCTTCCACTTGTCTCCCAGTATTGACACCTTTATACCCTTCCTGTTTTGATATTGCACCATCATATTACTATGTAATCCAATAGGGATCAATATTTAGGCTCTTAATTATGTTCTACAAACATGGCCACTTGCCTAGAACACGGGCCTTTTTTATTTTTGGACCCCAAACTTTGGGGGTATTTATTTTTTAAACCCCCATATTTCAAAGTTTATATTTGGACTCTATGCTTTGTAGACCCAAAAAATGTGGCTCAAAGTTATGTTTGACTCCGATAATGACCTAATTGTTGCCTAAACTTCCCGATATGACCTTTTATCATTTTTCCTTCTTTTCACTGTTGTTTTGAAATTGACCAGACTTTGACAACTAAGGGTGTGTAAAATTCATATGTAAAAAAACAGAGGGTAACAGTTAAATTTGGTAACTTTTGGTAAATTTTGGTAACTTTTTTGGAAAATTTATGCTCATATGGGGGTTGGAAATCGTGCAAGAAGAGGAAGAAGAAGTTGCGGCTGTTAAATTTACGAAAGAAAAAAAATCAATAATGACTTTGAAATATGGAGTGCATATTGTTGTCGGAGACAAAGTATAGGGTCCATATTGTTGCCGGAGACAAAATATAGGGTCCAAAATATAAACTTTGAAATATGGAAGTCCTGAAAATAAATACCCCTAAAGTTCGAAGTCCAAAAAGCAAAAATCCCCCTAGAACACCTATATATACCCAAACTCAACTTTCTGAAACATGTCTTATGTCGATGTTACATATATAGATTTGGGTAATAGATCATGTCGAGTTTGAGTTCATATCGGAGCTAAACGGGTTGAAAAACCCTAAACTTGAAGCCTGTCCATTTAATAAACAGGTTGAAATTTCATGACCTAAACCGTTTATCAAATAAAGGGGTTGATCTAAACCTAACCTATTGATCTAAATGGGTCAACTTCGAGTAACATATTTACCCCTTAACACACATATTATATAATGATCGTCAACTTAGAAAAACAAAGTGCATCGGTTTCCAACATGTATTTAATATCTGCTAACTCATGTATCTAGAGTTTCTTCGGCATTTGACATGACCCAAGTTAAAGTTATATTAAACAAGTCATAACAAACCCGAGCAAAAGTTAAAATATTATTTTAATAAAAAAACGGGTTAAGTATATTCTTCTTTATGTCGATATTCTCACTAACCCAATTGTTAAAGGGGTTAAATATGTCGTTTTTTGTGTTGATATTCTCACTAATAGGCCCATGAATTTTAAAATAATTTGGTATAGATTTGGGGCCCCAGTTTTGAAGTGTGAAACCTAAGGGCCCAATTGAGGGGCAACAAAGCCTAACGTAAAACAAAGGCCTAATTAGGTGGAATCATTTATCTATCAACAAACCTCAATTAATTTGATCACATTAATTTGTTTTGGAGAATTGGGAACCAATTGACATTACCAACAAAGCATGCATGAAACGGTGGAGCAGATAATCATTAATGACTGAGCCTCAATTCAACAATTTCTCTCTTCGTCTTCCTACTCAATTCCAATATTGTATAGTTTTTTTTTTTTTTGGTAGGATCCAATATTACTCCAAAAATTTTATTTTCCTCCAAAAATTATTCCTTTTACTGCTGCTTACTTCATTTATTTACGGGATATATATTTCATTTTCTTTCAATACCATTTTAGTGAGGTAATATTATTTCATTTTTTATACTTATTTCTTTTATTGCAACTTACAAATAATAGCAACAACAAGTTGCAACTTCACTATCTATTTCATTTTATTATATTATACGCAAAAGTTATTTTTTAAAAATTTTATTAAATGCTTATTATAAGTCAAGATAAAATATATTTATCATGCAATTACTATTAATTTTTTTGAAATTGTGTTGGTTAACCTTTAAAAGTTTGAATGTTCTGGTTCTACCTCTAGATTGGGATTTTATTTTTTAAAAAAAGTCTTAGTTTAAGGGTCCAACCCATAATATAGGTAGTAATATTAAAATATTCAACATACTATGTAAAAAAAATAAGGAGAGAAAATTTTCAAAAAAAAAATAAGGAGAGAAAAAAGGGGCATATATGTCACTTTATTAAAAAAAAAAGAAACATTTTCTCGAAGTGTCTATTTTGATAGGGACAATGATAATGATATATTTTTTTTATTAAATTTTCATAGAAAAGCCACATTTTGCATCAATTTCATGGAAAAAATTAGTCTTTCACAGGTATGTATGTATTTTGATTAAATTCTTAATATGCTTGTTTAATATGAATGTTGATAATACCTCCGTCCCATATTGTTTGTCCATCCAAATATATTTAAAAGTCCAATGGTCATGGAAAATGAGGTGAAAATGTGTAGTGTACCAATATTGCCCTTACTTTTCTTATGTGAGGAAAAATAAAAAAAAAAAACAAAAAAGTATTTATTAGGGGTATAATAGGAATTAGAATCATTGCAATTATAAAATGGACAAACATTTTGGAACAAGGGAGTAAGGTAGATGGACAAATAATTTGGGACGGAAGTAGTATATGTTTTTTTTAAAAGAGCCCCAGTCAACAAATTGGTCTAGTACTTTGCCTGGGGCCCATAAAAAGTTAGGATCGGGACTACTCACTAACCCAATTATTATATCGGAAATTGTATTGGTTAACCTTTACAAGTTTGAATCATTAACTTTTCAATATATACAATGATCAATAGTATAAAACTACTACTATTAAATTCGTAAAGAAAAATAATATATAAAAAATATAATATTGCAAGTGATAGGAAAATATTATTCGATGAATTATCAATCAAAGGTTAATATTGAACACTACCAAAATCAACTAAATAACAAATTATATAGTCCGTGTTCCCAGCCAGCAAAGATAGAAATGTTAACTCTGCATATATGCGAGTTTGCAAATTTCCCAACATTATTCAAAACACTGGCATGGTCCTCAATGATAAATGATAATAGTAATACTGTAATAGTTGGGGAAAAGAAGTACAGTATGAATCCGGCGTCCGGCTGCATGATTGAACATTGCAGGAAAAAAAAAAAAAAAAGAATGAAGGCATGTTGGCTAAAAGTTACTCCCTCTGTCCAAGTTAATTGATATTTTAACTAAATTTTAAATTTTAATTTACTCACAAATTACAATGAGTTACAATATTTGCAAACTAAAAATAACAATAAAGGTAATTTCAAATTATAACTCATTGTAATTTGTAAATAACTAACAGTCAAAATTTAATAAAAGTGTCAATTAATTTGAGACAGAAGGCCGAGGGAGTAAGAGATGATTACCTCAGGAAATTTTCCAAATTATCCTCTATACTAGCCTGAAATTGAGTGAACATTATATTGTTGTGTTCCTGGTGACAAGAACAAAGGGGCGGCAGGGGAATTATTGCTTTATAACCCAATAGGGGGAAAAATCTGAATTGAATGGTTAAATTGTGGGAAACCATAAACTTACCTTGGAGCGATTAAAGGTACAAGTGGAGAAGATGAACCAAGAAGCAACAGGGATTCTGAGTTTGATACAAATGTCAGCAAACTCAAGGTATCTGTTATAAAAAGGAACATAAGTAAGGTTGCCATTGTTGTATTTCTCAGACCACCTCCTGTTCCCATCCAAGGTTACTGTCACGTGCTTCGGCATCCGGTCGGGTTGGAGGCCCGCCCGTCGCATATAGGCTTCCTCGAACCCCGCTGCCTTCTCACTGGGAATGACTGCGGTTGAAAAAGTGTTTGGTTTGCGGTTGATGAAACCGGTAATAGGGGTTGTCCTGGTCTTCCACTGCAGTATTGCTGGTGTTGTTGAATGTCTATGTGTGGCCGAAGATGTAGGAGAGGGAAACAAACCCTTCAAGTTCAAGTTCAAGTTCAAGTTAACCCTGCCCACCATTGTCAATGATTTCCCAAATCAAAATATCTTTGTCTGCCTCTGTGTCTTCATTCCATTTCAATCATTTATATGGGGTTCCCAACCATACTGTGTTGTACTTGTGTAAAATATATTAATCATATCTTTTATGTGATCAATTTCTGTGAATGTTTAATAACTTTAAAAAATATTGATAATTTTTTTTAAAGATTTAATACAATTATATAAATAGTGTATGTAGAAGTGGTGGATCCAAACATTAAAGTTACGAGTGTCACTTAATAATACTCCATTAGTTCCATATTAATTGATACTTTAACTCACTTTTTTTATTTCAAAATAATTGTCATTTTGCTATTCCCAACACCTAATTCAATTACTTTACATTATTTATTAGAAAGAGAAAAAAACCAAATTCAATTGAGTTTTGGTAGTTATTATAGTTATATATTGGTATGTGTGAAAACTTCAATTCCGTCAATTAATTTGGAACGGAGGGAGTAGTTATTATTACATAAATTTGAAAGAGATAATCCTCTTAATGTATAACATGCTCTTTAAACTCTTTTTTATGAATAGTTGAGATGTTATATTAAATTAGACACTACTACTAATATTTTAGATTTTTTTTAGGATGTTCACTCAATATAAATATACAATATTTTACTCTCAAAAAAAAATATATACAATATCTTAATAGGAATACTTTCAAAAAAATGTTCGTTTGCTCTTTTTGTTCTAGTTTTTTGTGTGTGTGAATAACCTCCCATGAGAAAGTGAGAAATAACACTGTAAACATGAGAATTTTAAATGAATTTTAGAGGCGTGGACATTGTACTGTGTAACATGGGGACATGGCGCACGAGACCATGTCCACACCTCTGAAATCCCATTGAAATTCTCATGTGTTCACGCACTGTTATTTCATACCTTTTCACGGGAAGCTATTTCTCGTAGGATCGCTCCCTATATATATATATAGGATAATTGGATTCTAATAATCCCTACTTTTACAAAATTTGACAATGGTGGACCGTACTTTCACTTTGTATTCTGGTGGTCCAAAAAAAAATAAAGTTGGATTGTAGTGGGATATTTTCAAGCGAATCATAGATTTTGTGTTGCATTAGATTCAAAACTTAGTATAACACTTTACAATGATTTTTAATGAATTTACAGTGTTTCGCCCAATTTTTTTTTCATTTTTTTCTATTTTTTATGATTTTTTCACTTTTATTATTTTTAAAAAAATCATAATAATTATTCGGAGTCTCAAAAAAATAATTTAAAAAATGTTTTAGAAACTACAATTCATTAACTTTCTAGGGGCAGGAACGAAAAAAACAAAAACAATATAGTGTAGGAATGAAAAAAATAAGAAGAATGTAGAGGTGGATTTGGTACCACTACAATCCAATTTTTTTTTTTTTTTTTGCCACCAGAATACAAAGTGAAAGTACGGTCCAGCATTGTCCAATTGGTGAAAGTAGGGATTATTAGAATCCAGTAGGAAAAAAGATACGGTAAGAAGAAGTAATCTTGGATGTACAAACTTGATCCGATGGCTAATAATAAAACTACCTTCCTTCCCCATAAATCAACTAGTGGTTTTTGGGGAAAAAAAAATCCCTTAGGTAGATATGATTAGCTAGAATCATGCATATGATTAGAGAGAGACAGATTTACTTCTCTAAATTGTAGGGATTGAGTTGTACAAATTTAAATCAATTATTGAAATCTAAAAAAAAATCGAAGTCAACATTCTATAAAGATTTTGTCGTGGGTCTGTTTCTTTCATCATCATCATTGTTTTTCACACTTCATGACCACACTCCCTAATATTCATGACTACACTCCCATAATTCAAAATTATATCAAGGACCACAATCCCCTATATACATGACCACACCTCCCTAAATCAAATTGTATCTTTATTGTCGCATTATATCGAAAACCACAATCCCTAATATCTATGATCACACACTGCATAAATTTGTCTCATAAATTTGTCCACACTTTGAACACACTGTTGTCATATTCAATAGATATATCCAACACACTACATAAATTTGTCCACACTCTGTATATATTTGTCCACACTCTAAATACACGGTGGTCATATGCTATGGACAATGTGATCATGGTGTATGGTTGTGGATATCAAGAAATTTATACTTTTCCAAAACCTACAAAAGTTAACTAATTGTACACAAATACACATATAATATCTATATAATGGAGTACGGTCATGGATATATATTAGGGAGTGTGGTCAAAGATATATGTTAAAACATTGATATAATTTTGACTTATGGGAGTGTGGTCATATATATATTAGAGAGTGTGGTCATGGAGTGTGAGAAGTAATGATACGTTAGACTAAATATAATCCCTACAATTTGATAACTTCTGTTTTTTCTTTAGTTTTTGATAATAATGGAGTTAAATTTGGATAATTTAATCCCTAAAATTTAGGGAAGGAAATCTCTCTCTTCCTCTCTCTCATTCTATTCATGATTCTCGCCGATTATACCTACCTAATTGATTTTATTTATTTTTTTCGAAAACCACTAGTTAATTTATGAGGAAGGAAGGTGGTTTTATTATCAACCACTGGATTATATTTGTACGCTCCAGGTTGCTTTTTCCTACCTTCCTACCATATCTTTCTTCCTACCAGGTATATATATGTATATGAATCATGTGGGATCGGTTCACTTTTGGTTCGTCTATGGTTACATGTTCGCTTCAAGCCTCCCTCTCCTCTCCTCGAATCAAACCCGATTTCAATATCCATTTTATGGTGGATATGGGTCCTTGGAGGGTCAATATGGCCATCAAGGGGAGCGGTGTTCTCTTATATGAAGACCCTGGACCATTGGATGACATCTTGGGTCTTTTCAGACCATTCACGAGCCTTCTAAGGGGCTCCCGGACAATCGGCATGAATAACGAGGCGGAATCAACCTCAGCGGCTAGAAAAGGGCATGCAATCACTCTTTCTATAATAACTCCTTCAATACAACTCTTATGAACCTCATATTTTGGGAGCTTAAAGTGCACACAATGAGCTTTCGATCGATATATTAAGGGTCTAAAACAGAGTCCGGATGAAGAAGTTATGTGGGTTTTGAAGTGCGACAGGGTCGTTGCACCGGCGACGCCTTTTTAGCGAGCGCGCCGACACTGGGAGGAGAAAATGGAAAAGTGACCCACACGTCGTGCCACACACGACAAATTTAAGCTAGGGTGGTCGCGCCCGCGACGAGAATGTATCACCCGTGACCCCACGCGATTTAGGAATCGCCTCCTTCGCTCCCCAGATTCGTCGCGCCTGCGACGGCTGCCGTAGCACCAGTGACGACACTATTTTTATGCGTTTTTCGGCTGAAACGACTGTGTTTTAAGGGGTTTATTTTCCTTCTATGAATATACTTTTTTCATATTTTTCAAGGGGAGAATAGAGCTGATAGAGTTTATGAAATTTTAGGTCTTAGACTTAAAATCCTCTCAATTGGAGTGTTTGTAATTGTGGGGTTTTCAAACCCTATTGCAATGGAAGTTAATCATTTGGGTGGAAATGACTTCTGATTTCTCTTCTTTGTGAGTGTGTGGTCCTACCTCCACTCTTTGTACGATATTTTGGGTGTTTAAAGACTCTTTGCTTGTGGAAGGTTCTTGTGCAAGTGATTGAACATCTTAGTTCAATTGGGTGAGTATTTACACTTTAAAATTGTCCATATCATTTAATTTCATGTTTATTTCCATAAAACCCAAAACCGTTAAAGTTAGTTTGTAGTATTTATGAGTTCTATGGGTGGATTTCCATCATCCACGTGATTAGCTATGGACCCTACATATGTAATATATATATATATATACGACCCTACATATATATATATATATATATATATATATATATATATATATATATATATATATATATATATATATATATATATATAAACTCCATGAATTTTGCATCTGACGGTGTGTGGTTATGAACATGTGTGACCATAGATTTCAGGGAGTGTGTCATGGATTTCAGGGAATATAGTCATGAAATTCATGACCACACACTATGCGATGTAAAATCAAGGACTTTGATTTGCTCTTATATTAGAATTTAAAATATGTGATTTCATATGATGATTTATAAACTTGCGTAATTTAATTTATGTTCACTCTATAGATGTATGTTATTTAATACTAGTTTGAACTTGTATATTTTTTTTCTGGAAAAGACATTATGTGTTGGTCATTGTGTAATTTTAATTTGAGGAAAAGTTGTTATATTAACAAACCGGTGCCGACATTTGTGAAATTTTAGAAAATTTGTATTATTTATGTTGATTGTCTATGAAAATAAATCATAGGTGCAGAAAAAAAAAGAAAAGAAATCGAGACTAAAAATTTCCCGGTTGAATTGCTGCTCCCGATGGGAACGGAGTGAGAACGGGAGCAAATCTGTACTCCCAGTCACAATCGAGATCGGGATCGGGAACAAAACGTTTTTCCCGATCACAACTGGGACCGGGACCGGGATCTCCAAAACTTATCCGGATCTCAGTCCCGCTCGCCGTACCCCTATATGAAACCACTAGAAAGATACACCAAAGCCAAGTAGGGACATATGTGTAAATTGGAACAATCCTTGTATGACCTCAAGCAAGCCTCGAGGCAATGGAACCTAGAGCTTACCAAGTTCCTCAAAAGTATGGGCTTTGTTCAATCTAAGGCATACTACTCTATTTTTGTTAGAGAGGCCAACGGTTTGGTCACCTATATTCTGGTTTATGTCGATGATCTATTGGCTACAGGAAATGATGTAGATGGGATATACAATGTCAAGGAAAAATGACATCTGGCCTTCACCATAAAAGACCTTGTGTTAGCTTGGTATTTCCTGGGGATTTATTGCAGATCAGATGTTCGAAATATTCTCAATTAGAGGAATTGAAGTTCATCCTTGACATGCTGCAAGCTAATAGGCTTTCCGATGTAAAACCCGCGAAGTTCCCCTTGTCAAAGGGTTTGAAGTACTTGTCAAAAGCTTCAAATGAATTGTTGGCGGATCATGATTAACTTTAGAAGAATTATTGGTAGGCTTCTCTACCCCACCATTATATAGCCAGACATTTCTTATGCAACACAATACCTCAGCCAATTTGTTCAAAGTCCTAAGACCTCTCATCTTCAGGCTGATACTCATGTGCATATAAAGGAACCATCAATAGAGGGTTGTTTGATTGATACGAATTGATTTTCGGTTACGATAAATTGAAGAAACAATAGCCGGCCCAATAGCTGCTTCAGCGGCTGCAACTGCAATAGCTATAACAAAAAAATTGAGAAAATGTTTCCTTATAAATCTGGCAAAAATCTCGCAGTTTGGCTATTTTGTGATGCAGAATAGGTAGGATGCCCCATGTTAGCACGATCCCTCACTGGAAACTGTGTTCTCTTTGGCCCTAATTTGGTATCTTGGAAATAGAAGAGAGCATAAAATTGTCTCCAAGTCCTCAGCAGAGGTTGAGTATAGATCCATAAGATCCATGTATGCTACAACATCAGAGCTTGAGTATAGGCCCTAATTTGGACACAATCCAAGCAACACAATTGTAACAAAGGAAAAAAAAATGTTAGGATCGAGGCGAAGGGCCTAGTATTTGCAGCGGAAGAGAAAATTATCAGGATTTATAAATTGAGAAGAAAATATGACAAGATCAGTAATTAAAATAGAAAGTATAGTGACACAAGATTTACGTGGAAACCCGAATCAGGAAAAAACCACGGACAGCAACGGAGCAAAAATCCACTAGTATAAGGGGAGAGATTACAAGAGAGATCTCAAACGGCTATATAACACAACGAGATCGTGAACTAAAGATTTCAAACGGTTAATAGCACAGCGGGAATAAACTGAAGACAAAATGATAACTCTCAAAATTCTCTCACAACCCAGGGATGGGTAGAGGTGAAGAATGCTCTCAATTCTGTGTGTTTGTATAGGTTAATAACCACCTATATTTATAGTAGAATGCAGGAAAAAGGAAACTAGGTTAATATTACATAACCTAATAAACAACACGGAAGCCACGCCGCTAAACAACCGACATGTAGGGCCTTTTGGACGTGACGCTGGCAGCGTCCAGAAGCAAGAGGGTAGTGCTTGGGTATGTCTCCGAAACCTAGACGCTGACAGCGTCGAGTTCGGTGCCGGTAGCGCCCGATTCCTTCAAAAAAGAATTTGGGCCATAAAACCCAACAATCTCCACCTTGGGCCAAAATATCTTGTACCGTCATAGAGCCCTGTAGGGAAATCAGATGTGATGAGCATCAACTGAGTTCAAGTCAGCCTTGAACTCAGTAAGAGATGAGATTGTAGAACCGGCTGTAGAACCTGTAGTAGTAGGACCCTATAGAACATAAAGATCGTCTTGCTTGGAATCTTTGAATAAAGTCTGACCGTTAGATATGGTCAAAACTCCACCTTCAGCTGAATACCTTCAACCCTCAGATTTGAGAGTGCTTAGAGAGTTGAGATTACACTTCAAATCAGGAATATGGCAAACGCCTGTAAGAGTCTTGATAACTCCGACATGAGTCTTGATATTAACAGTACTAATCCCAAGAACATTGCTTTGATCACTGTTGGCTATATGAACAACACCCAAACCAATAGAATCGTATGTAGAAAACCAGTCCTTGTAAGGACACATATGATGAGTACAACTACTATCAAGAACCCATTTAAATTACTTGATTATTACCCTCTTCAGGAGGAGTAACAAGAAAACCTTCAGCATCATCTTCATCTACAACAATATCAACTTCAGGGTTCAGTATTATTCTGAGTTTCTTTAAGAATTTGTTCTTTCTCCAACTTTTATTTTAATTTATAACACTAAGATACATCATGACCAGACTTACGATAGTAGCGATAGGTATTGTTGGAACGCCCTTTTGACTTCGATCTAGCTTTATCACTAGAACCCCCATTATTAGTAGTTTTACTTCTAACAATCAAGCCTTCCGCTTTATCAGAATGAACTTCAAGATCAAATTTTTCCTTAGACGTCAAATTAGATTTGACATCCTCGAAAGACAGGGTTTCATTGTCAGAATATAATATGATTTCTTTAAAGTGCTTGTATGAATGGGGCAAAGAGACAACCAACAAAATAGCATTATCCTCATCTTCAATAGTAACCTCCAAATTTGCCAGATCAATAATAATGGAGTTAAATTCATCAAGATGTTTTTGAATGGGTGTACCTTCAGCCATGGAGAAAGTATATAAACGTTCTTTGACACGAATTTTGTGGCGAGGCTTTTAGTTATGTAGAGAGTCTCCAAAGTCAACCAGAGTTTTACAGTAATAGTTTTGTTCAACACCTCGCGGAGAACCTGAGGTGCTAGACATAACTGGATTGCCGTAAGAGCCCTATCATCGAGGTCCTCCCAAACTTCGTCACGCATATTTGAAGGCTTCTTGGATTTCCTATCCAAAGCTTTCTTCAATCCATTCTGAGTAAGAATGACTTTCATTTGAACTCTCCAGATACTGAAATTGATCACACCGTCGAACTTCTCATTATCAAACTTAACTGCAGACATCCTAAACTAGGTAGAAAAAAGATTAAACCTCGCTATGATACCACTTGTTAGGATTGAGGCAAAGAGCCTAGTATTTGCAGCAAAAGATAACATTATCATGATGTATAAATTGAGAAGAAAATATGACAAGATCAGTAATTAAAATAGAGAGTATAGTGACACAAGATTTACGTGGAAACCCAATTCAAATCGGGAATAAACCACGGACGGCAACAGAGCAAAAATCCACTAGTATAAGGGGAGAGATTACAAGAGAAATCTCAAACGGCTATATAACACAACAAGATCGAGAAGGAAAGATTTCAAACGGTTAATAGCACAACGGGAATAAACTGAAGGCAAAATAATAACTCTAAAAATTCTCTCACAACCTAGGGATGGGTAGAGGTGAAGAATGTTAGAACCCCTCAAGGACGTTGATAGACTCAGGCTCAAGGACCTTGGCACTGGATCAGTTTTGAATGAAAGTCAAAATTCGAATATCCAGAAAAGATATAATGCGCAAGGAAAGAAATCTCAAGAAGGCAGAAGGACCTTCACCCAAGGCTTCATAAGGACGTTCACCCAAGGCATTATAAGGATGTTCACCCTAGGCGAGAAGTTTCGATGCGAGTCAAAACGGGGAAGTTTTCTGGAAAGATTAATATATGTTTTCTCTATTCTTTTCTAACAAGACTAATTGATTGCACCTAATTGATTTGTAGGAAACAATCAATCAAGAAATTGGAAGAAAGACAATATTGTGAATTTCTGGAAATCTCATAAGAAGGAAAGAAGATCTGCGCAAAATGGAAGGCAAGGCAAAACATGAAGATGGAAAGAATCGTGAAGAATCAGCCCCCAACGTCTTTATCTTACTGTTACAAACACACCTATAAATAGAAGAACTAGAGGTTGAAGATAATCAACGATTCCACGGAAGAAATCGGGTGTGTGTAAAAAACAGAGGTGCTCTGTTTTTTGTTCTTTCTTCGAGTAGAAAGTTGTGTTCGACTGTAACCCTAAGGACGTTTACCTTAGGCAATTCAGTCTGCATTCTGTTGCAAAGAAATAAAGAAGGTTATTCAGTTATCTTTTCTATTGTCCTTTATTTCAAGTTTACTTTGATTTATCTCAACGTTGAATCTTAATCTGAGAAGATTAAGACCCTAACGTCTTTTACCAGTGAGCATTTGTGCAGAAAGTTTCATAACCCTATTCACCCCCTCCCCTCTAGGGTTCTTTCAAAGAATGCTCTCAATTTTGTGTGTTTGTATAGGTTAATAATAACCTATATTTATAGTAGAATGAAGAAAAAAGAAACTAGGTTAAATATTACATAACCTAATAAACAACACGGAAGCCACACTGCTAAACAACCGACATTAGAGGCGCTGGCAACGCGTGAGCGACGCTGGCCGGGTTACTCATGTAGGGCCTTCTAGACGTAACGTTGGCAGCGTCCGGAAGCAAGAGGATAGCGCCTGGATATGTCTCCGAAACCTAGACGCTGGCAGCATCGACTTCAGCGTCGGTAGCGCCCGGTTCCTTCAAAAAAGAAGTTGGGTCATAAAACCCAACAAAAAAAGTATCAGTATGAAGCATCTTCAACCACATCAACTGCTGAATTTAAGGCTGCTCCAAATCATAAAAACCCCACGAAGAAGTTAGCAGTAAACATGCAGATATTTTTGCATGAATTAGCAAAACGATAAGGGAAATAATTGATCGCGTGTTTGGAAGTCGGGCCAACAGCTAGCTAATTGGCCACTCAGAATAAATGCACGTAGAAAGCTCGAGAAACTACAATATAAATCATGGACCCTTCACGAAGAATGAAACGCAGATGTATCTACTACCTGCTACAGAAATGCTTCATCTGATTAAGCCCCAAGGTACATATTGATCTGTTCACCATTTTGGGTATATTTTACAAAGACACCTAGCTTGGCCTAAAAGTAATCAACACACTCATATGGTTACTTCAGCTTTAATGATTGTATATTTATTTCTATCAATATAATTGACACTATAATTGACTACCTATATTGTTGTCCTCTATTTTGTGGAAGTGTCTCCGTTTTTGTTGGTGACCCACAAGCTGCATGAACATGTCCGCTACTTGGTCCTACCATGACAATTTGATTAATCAATTAGCATTAGGAAATCTGTGTGATGATGGTACGTGGACTGAATTTTTAAATGGGAAATAATAAATATTTTGTACAAGACACATATTAAATGTCTTGCCATAATATAAAACCTATATAATACTAGCACAATTATTTTTATCAACAGTGGTGGTGAGGCCCTACAAGGGAAGTTTCATTTGGATTGGGCCCATAAAACTCAAGCTATTTTTTAAAACGACCCTAACTGTGGGCCTTGGGCGGTTGTCCCTTAGGCTTATTCCTAGGGCCAGGCCATATTGTAATACTATGTCTTTTATGATAATTTAATGAATATCAAGGTTATTAGTAATAGCAAATATAATCATTAATCATATAAGAACCTTAAACCCTTATGAAATAATCTCACTGTAACTTTTAAGGAAATGACGACCAACCTTTGAATTAGTGAACAAAGAATTATATATCAGGTAGCAGCAGTTTTGGATCAGTTATCAAAGTGTTTCTCACTACTTTGAAAGCAACACAGAGATTGGAGGAATCAACTTCACCAAAATCGGAAGATAAGGAGTGGACAAGGTAAAAGCTCAGCTTGAGATATATGTTTGCCAGTGAAAGAAGTTTATGATTCTAAACGGTAAATTATGGCTTTGAGGATATATTTGCTACGATAATAAATGTAAATGACACCTTATCTAATTGAATTAGCCTCATTCTTAACTTAAGGTATATTTTACGTTCTTTTTTATTTGAAACAATATAGATAAAAATCTATTTTATAAAATTTAGGTCTGCTATTATATTTGTAGAATTCAATTATATTATTTTTAATTTGATGTAAAATATTATTGTTTTGCTCTTAGGTCAAGTTACTTAATGAGTGTCGTATCCCAAAATTCCTATCATTTTCACTATCATAGCATGTACGTTTAGAAAAGGGATTTTGGCCACAAATAATACGTACTGAGGGGCTTGTGATTGGAAATAATCCAAAGTGACTTTTGGGCCATTGGCAGTCTATACTTTTTCACTATTTTCTCACAGCAGTCCAGAATCAATTTCCGGCACTAGAAAGCTGACGTGGCGACTGGAAAGTGTGTTCATTCATACTTCAAAAAGGAAGTTTACGGTCGTCATGTTAGCTTTCCGGCGCCGGAAATTGATTCTGGACTGCTATGAGAAAATAGTGAAAAAGTACAGACTGCCAGTGGCCGAAAAGTCACTTTGGATTATTCTCATTCACAAGCCCCTCTGTACAGATTATTTATAATGGTAGATGTAGATGTTTAATTTTGTGCTACATTGTATATAAGTATATTTTCGTATAATTGTTATATAATTGATTGGATAAAAAAATGTCTAGTAAAAAGGAAAAGATTGTAGAAATTTTTTAAACCCCGAATTTTGATTTAGTACCCTCTATTTTAAATATTTATTCTTCACTCCCTTTTACTTTTTAAAAAGCGATATTGGACGTCAATAATACTAATTTTGAGGGTATTATTGGACACTAATAATACAAATTATTTTTTTGGACACTGGCAATACCAACTATCGACCTATTTTCCACCAACAATACACCCCCAATTTGGTATGATTTTGACTAATAGGAAGATGACATGGGTCCATAATGTGTGACGTGGAAGGTAGAGCTTGTGTAGAAAATGTTAACGGGGACTGTAATCCGCCTTGCATTAATTTCCTTGATGTTGTGGCAAGATAAAAATATGGCACCAAAAACTGATGACCACGTCACACATTATGGAGTTACATAATCTTTTCGATGAGTTAAAACCATAACAATTCGGCGGTATACTATTGGAGGAAAATAAGTCGATAGTTGGTACTGTCTATGTCCAAGAAAATAGTTTGTATTATTAGTATTCAATACCCCCAAAACTGATATTATTGACGTCCAAAAATCCTTTTAAAAATGTCTTTTTGAACTCAAGCAAGTAAGGACTTTTTTTTTTCAAAACAAAAATTTTCACATGTACTGATTGGTTTGGTATTACTTTGAGTTGCCAATTATTAAACCATATTTTTATCTCCTTAAACCTTTTTGTTTTTAGTGTCATCTTGAGTTTATTATGACTCGATCTATAGTATTAGTTTGATGTAGTTTTGCCCCTCTTTGCTAATTTTGGCTAAAAGTGGTTAATTGGTTCATTTGTAAGTGAATTTGACACAACTTTCGCAAGTTTGAGGTATATGTCCGGTTGCAAAGAGTAAACGCAATAGAGAGCTGAGAGAGCAAATGAGGACCAAAACATGCCAAAGGAAGTCTCGAGGTATGAGAACGATGTAGAGAGAGGTGAGAGAGTTTTAGAGAGAGAGAGACTCCCCCTCCCCCTCTTTCAGTCTGAATCTCACTCATTTTGTCTCTTCATCCTCCTTCATAGCCTATTCTAATGGCCACTCTTGAGCCTAAACCCCCAGATCCACCTTTTGCAGTCTCTTCCAAGTGCAATCCTCTATCGGTTTTTTTTCTTATCGACCCCCATCTCTCTCAATCGGGTTCAATTGACCTTCTTTGGTCCTTGTTTGTGTCATTGCCCAAATGAAATTTCCAGATTTCTCAGCCACCGCTTCGAAGTAATCCTTTGTAGCCTCGTCTGGTCATGTTTCAGAATTCATTTGCCGATCTTAGTCCGTTTTTCCAAGATCTTGTTGAAGTGTGCTCCGACGGCCGTTTTCTCAGCCACCGTCCATGGAGATCGACCGATGTCTTTGATGACTTGCATGATGCGCCGAGAAAAGCTCATTGGGGTTTATGATGTTGCAATGGCAGAATTAGGGTTCTTCATTGTCTCTTCAGGTGATCTCCTTCTGAATTCCTATTGTTTGTTGTTGATTTCTCTGCCTCTCAAATTTGGGTATTTCAGTTCAAGATTTGCTAATCTCAGGGTCGATTACCTGATTCTCTGGTTCAGTACTTGGCTTGCGTTTCTTGGCCTTTCTGTTCAGATATTTTCTGTTCAGAAATTTTCTCTTTTCCTACGGGTTCATGAATTGAATTCACTGCTTTGGATTCTGTCCTCTTTTCTCTGGTCTAAGTTGTTTCTATTTACTGTAAGAGTGTGTGTCTGTGATCTTTTAGACCTGAAGTTGTACCTTGGTTCAGTTTGGTTAGATTATTACTGGGCTAGTCCTCCCTCGTATGTCAATGGGAGGATTCTATTCTTGTTGTCTTCTTCTCTTCTTGGTTGTTTCTGTCATTGGCGTTTATGGCTTGTTTGGCCATTGATCTGTTTCAAGCTTTGGAAGTACCGTTACTCTATAACTCTGCTGGTTTAGTCCTGTGATTAGTTGGGTAATGAATTGGTTATGTGTTCCCAGTCAAGACAACCTTATTGCTCTCTTGTTTGTGTGATGCTTGCTTAGATGGCTTTGGCTTACTTGTGAGTGCTTCTGTAAGTGGTCTTTTATTGGCATCTTTGGTTCTTCTATGGGTTTTTCCACTTCTCTTTTTTGGTTTTTAAGTCCTTGTGTGTTTTGGAGGTGGATATTAGTAAGGTTCCTTAAGCCCTATCCCTTTGTGCTTGACGTTGTGGTTATTCTTCCCCTTGAAATACTTTCTTGGAGGTTATCTCTTTGCTCTTTGGATCTTGTGTTTGTTGCTTTGTTGTTCGTTTGTAGGGCTTTGCACGCGGAGTGCTTTTGGTGGTGGTGGAGCTGGTTAATCAAGCTTAATTGCAGACTCAGCGAGGATGGATTATACATACAAGCTTGGGTCGAGAAAGCTTTTTCAGATCTTTTATTTAACGCCCAGTTTGGGGTGTCCTTTTTTTGTAATTTGCTCTTCTTTTGGACCAACTTAGAACGACTATCCCCTCTCCACATTTAATTTGAGCTTGTGTCAAATTCAACCAATCCATCCCCAAAATAATATCAAACTCCTCTAAATCTATCTGTATTAGGTTAGCTGGGAAGACTTCTTCATTCAAAACTAGGGGCACTTCCTCGAAGCAAGTTTTACAAGCTATGGTTAGTCCATTGGGTAAACCAATTAAAAAGTTTACGGCGCGGGCTAACTTTTGTAAACCTAAACTCAATGCAGCTTTAGAGGAGACAAAAGAATGCGTGGCTCCAGAGTCAAATAATGCAATAAGGGGTTGAGCATAAATGTAAACAGTTCCGGTAACAATCATACCAGACTTAGCTGCTTCTTTCTTTCCCATGACGTAGGCCTGACCCACGCTTCCCTGCTGTGGAGTTGACCTTACTGGCGGCGTCGGTCACGTTGTGCCCGGCTCTGGCCTTCTAGGCTTCTTTGGGCAATCAGCCACCTTGTGGTCAGCTCCGCCGCACCAGAAACAATTATTGGTGCCCACCCGGCACCGAGCGGTGGAGTGATTGGTCCTGCCGCACTTCTTGCACGGCTCCTTGTTGATAGACGAATTCGGCTGAGTCCTCGGAGCTGGGGGTGCCGGTTTCTTGATTTGATTCACTTGTGCAGGTGGCGAGGTAGATGCCCCACGCTCGTTCCACTTCCTTTTGGTGCCCGCTGGACCTCCCTGATTCAACGCCCTTTGCTCCTTCCGGACTCGCTCTACTTCTGCAGCCCTCTCATACATCTCCTGCATCGTGGCGAAATGATGCGACGACAATTGGCTGCGTATGTAAGGCGCTAGGCCCCCCTCGTATCGAGACATCTTTAGCCCTTCGGTAGCCACATACTCCGGTGCGAACCGGGACAACTCATGGAACTTGGACGTATACTACAACACTGAGATGTCCTTATTGACCATTGACCAGTCCAGAAATTCTTTCTCTTTCTGCCTCCTAAGAGATATGGGATAGAACTGAGCCCTAAGCTCCTCTAAGAAGTCACTCCATGTCCTTTCTGTTCCAATGTACTTCCCTCTTATAGTCCTCCACCAAATATCCGCCTCACCTTTCAAATAGAAAGTCCCTATAGTCACTTTCTTCTCCTCGGGTACTTCAATCACCTCAAAGATCTTTTCTATGTCTCGTATCCAATCCTCTAAAACGACAGGGTCATAATTTCCTGAGTAGGTAGTGGGGTTCCTCTTTGCTACCCGATCAGCATAATTTTCCTCCCTATTACCCGTTGGTACTGTGGTTGGAGTTGGTATACGCTTTAGAAGCTCATGGATTAACATCCCGAAGTGGTTGGGGTAGTCAGGTGGGTTTTGGGGAACGGATCCTAAGGATGTCTCGGGTAGAGATACCAACCCTGGATTAGGTTGGGGTCCTTGAATTTCCAACTGATTTCCTTCTGTCTCTGGTGCTGGTTCACCATGGGGTGAATTTCCCGACATTTGCGACATTCTACAAAATCACAATAATAACAGTGTTAATAGACCACTTGATTCATAAATACATCTTTTTTTTTTCCTGCCCAACAATAAAGTCTTTAGTACCCACCCCTCAAGGATTGTAGTACTTCAACACTATTACACATCCTATAAGTCAATAACTTCCACTTGGAACCACAATCAGTTCCTCCCTGTACTCACATAAGTATCGATACTTCCATTCTTCCACCTGTACCCTCCAAGTTACATGATAACTTAGAACTCACAACATTCCTATAATCATACAATTGATCATAACACTCCTGGAAATCTTGAGTTCTCCCTAAAAAAAATGGGGAGATACTCTAGAAATTACATCCACAAAATAGTCTAGTACATACAAGTCCAACATTTGAAATAAAAGACATACAACCATGCTTCCCAAGCCAAAATATAGGGAAGATCAAAAGAATCGCACAGTTCGACCAAATACAAGGTTCAATCTTGAACAAAAGACAACTTGGCTAACCAAACTATCACGGTCGACTAGCTTACCCAAAAGAATAGGTTAGCTCCTAGCTACCCTGTACAAAATCACCTGGTAGAACCCCTTCTCAAGTCCCTGTGTTAGACCCTTCTTCAGAGTCTCCATGATCCGCCCGCTTCATCATGTCCTCCAATGCAAATCGATAGGTTTTGGCCGCAGGGCAACTCTTGTGGCACCTCTTACGCTTAGTTCTCATCATTATGGGCCCCGCTCGCACTTTCGCTTTACCCTTCCTAGGGTCTCGAGGCACTATGATACCTGTAGGGGTTGCCTCATCACTGTCATTTTCCCCATTCTTAGGCTCTTGGCCGGACTCACCCTTACCTTGGTCCAAATTAGACCCTTCTCTTCCTCGGGATCCGACTTCGAGGGCACAGGCTCCTGGCGCGGTGGTGGAGCAACGGGGACCGGGCGTCCCGTGATAGGTGTCGTGAAGTGGAGTTCAATTCCCCTTGCCGGGGATGGATAAACGAAAGCGGTGGTGGGGGTAGGCAAGGCTAGCACCTCATGTAAAGATGGTGCCAAGTCGGTGGGGTGCATTTGTAGGGCAAGTGCAGTCTGTGTGATAATAGCTTCTAGAGCTACCTGATTCCAGGCTCCCAAGTAATCAAGGCACCACGTGTGCCGGTCAAGATCCCCCCTAAGCAACAGTGGTTGGTACCTATCCTTGATCTCCCCCCAAGGTTTCTCATAGGGTAACGTTGCCAGCAAACATCGTGCTCTACAGATGTCATCTCTATACTCGGTGTTTGGGTTCACCATACCGTGCAAGTCAAAGGCTTCCTGCAGCTTCTTTAGGTGTTCAAACACATTTTCACTGGGGTCCATGAACATGGCAAAAGGGTTGGGTAAAGAACCGCCTGTGGGATCCATCTACAGTATACAAGACAATAAAATAAAACTCCAATAAATTATCCCCTTAAAACTGGCTATAAAAAGAAACAATTAAGGTACGGTCCGAGACTCCACCCACTAAAATTCCATGAAGGAACCACTCATTCCCATTTATTTTCAAGCTTGGCTCCAATTTACTTAATTATACTTTAGACACATATCTTCCAAATTTCGTCATAATTACTTTTGAGCATTCTTTAATTCATAGAGAAAGACAACAACACTCTATATACTTTCAACTTTACTTCAATGAAATCCATAATTGAACAAAAGAATTTCCCACTAACCCATCTGTTTTCCATTTCTTATGCAACCGTTAATTTACACATAACATGTCTTCTTTTACCTCTACACGTATTCATTCCCTGTCTAAAAGATAGCCCTATTTAACATCCATCATTCACTTAACTCTGCCTATCATTCATTATGAATCACATAAATTCCTAGGAAAAATTCGGCAGCATTTCCCCTGTAAATAGGACTATTCCCAAATTTACATCCTTATTCTTTTCCACCTGCAAAATACAATTTACATCACATAATCTCAACAGAGAGCTTCATGCTCGAACTTCCATTGCAACAGTTCCTCTAATTAGGCCCAATTTGCCACATAAGACACATATACTCTGCACCCAAACACATCTAAGTTTCAATGTTCTAATAGTTCTCTACATTCCCAAATTTTCTCCTTATAACTCCGCTCTGATACCACAACTGTAACGCCCCAAAACCTTAATCACACAATTACCCAGACATTACGGTAATCACATGATTAGCGCAGCGGTTAACGGCCTGAGGCGCTACCGCCGTCCCACTAAGGACAAGGCAAAACCAACCAACCAAGCACAACTGAACCACATTCACCAACACGTCCCCATACATAAGGGAGTTTACAAAAGGCCACAATTGCTTAACTTTAACAGTATATAACTATACATAAACCCATATGCTTAGGATTCCTTATAAATCTCCAAAACACTACTATCACTGGCGTTGAAAATAACCCTGTACGACGCAAGAGTCTACCTTTCACTTTAGGGAGTAAACTACTTCTGAACGTCCTTTCCCTTTTCTGTGGAGCTCGGACCACCTAAAACAAAACAGTAAAACATCGCAAAAGTGAGTGGGAAACACTCGACACAAACCTCCAACATGTAAAAGCGGTTTTCATGCCGGCCTTTAAAACATTTCGAAAACGGGGAAGGGGCAAAAGAATCACGCTAAATCAGTAAAGTTTTTAAACTTTAAGAATTCTACGCATATGCTGAGCTTTACTTTGAAAAGAACAATAATGAGACGTGGTATCCCTTACGATCGATGCCGAAGCACCTCACACACGCGTATGCCCAAACCGACCGGGAGTTTGGATTGGGTATCAAGCGACGATCGCCAGGTCAAGATTACTCCAATGGGAGCCTGTAAAAATATGCTAGGATTCACTCTAGCTACTGTAGAATTGAGGGTCGGGACCACTTATAAAACATTAAAATCATTAGAGTGTATCTATGCAATAAACTGCACTTGACTTTACATAGAAACAAGAGTTGGACAATTTGCGTACCTTTAAAATACTGTGTACTTGACGACGATCTGGTTCGGGGAATGGCGCGGGGCGGTGCGAGACTTTGAGCTAAGATGATAAAGATTACAAATTAGTGCAAAGGCCATGAACAAATAGGGTCGTAACGTCCCATAGAAAGGATTTGAAATGCACGTGTAAAAGAAATTTCAGGTTTTTGAGGTAAGAGTATTCTGGCTATAATCGGGGCTAGGAAACTCGGAATTTAATGAACGAGCACTTTTCGGAAAGGGAAAAATAAAATCTATAAGTTTGTCAACTGGGTCAGATGCTAAAAATGATGGCAAGAGCTCGGAAAAGGCTCTGGACAGAAACGGCGAAAATCGAAATATTCCCTTTGTGCGGTTTTGGCATTTAAATGAAATCGATAAAATTTATGCACTTGCTCTAAACTCATAGGAGCTTTATGGACAGAAAAGAAAATATTTGTAAAGATATGTACTCTTATTCTATCAAAGAGGTTTTAAAAGTTTGAGAGCGATACAAATTTTATTTCCTTTTAAAACGCGAGACTTCGGTCATAAAATACGATGAAATCAAATAACATAAAAGACATCGAGGTCTCTCAAAGCCAAGTCCTATTATCCTCAATCATCAAATCCATCTTAACAACCATAATATCACATTTAGACACCCCAAAAACAACTCACAAGGTCACTATGACATTTTTGGTTCAAATTTAAACAAAAGCGGTATTTAATACCAAGAATTTCCAGATTTGCAGCCCTTCTTCTAGGCACTATAACTCACACTCCCGACGTCGGGTTGACGCATACCATACCATTTCGGAAAGCTTGCAAGGTCTCCTAAAACTCTTATGTTGAACACTTTTCAAAATCAAACCCCACACAGACGAAAAATGTGCAACAAGTTACTGCCTCCAAAATCGTATATAATTGCATGCCTTTACGGTTTTGGCTCTAACTTGAGCTATACAAGTCGGAAATCCAAAATTCAAAAGCCCGGTGTTAGCTAACGTCCTAGGCCACCTTTTTAAGCAATAATCTGGGCTAAGAACTAATTATAACTCCTCTGTAAAAATTTGAAAATAACCAGAATGCTCAGTGGGTGTTCAAGCCTTCCTACACGCTCATAAGCATTTAAGTTTCGTACTAATTATTTACCCAAATGGATTTTACTCACATCACTACCATTTTCCAGAATTCCAACCTCAAAAATTATCATCCAAGCTTGCATAACACACATGCACAACCATCAAGTTACATGCATACACTTTACACCATAGTTTTCATGAATTCCTTCACTATTCTCATATAAAACACCCAACCAAAGTATTATTAACTTAATTACTCTTCCAAAACAGAAACTAAACTCTAAAAACTTCATCCATGCTTCATGCAAATCAATAATACACCATTTCTCTCAACAACATACACAACTACACCATTAGCATGGATAATCCACCAAGAAAACACTTGCAACAACCGTAAAACTTAACCATTCAAAACTATACTCTCAAATTCATGTAAATGGGGAATAAAAGAGATGAAAACAACCATTTAACATTTGAAAAACTTCAAAACTCAGATTATACAATAATGGCGATAAGGTGTAAGAGGAATACCACTTGAAGGAGGAGATAAAAATGATCAAGGAAGTGTGGAAATGGAAGGGGAGCACTTGGCCGCCGGATTTCTCACCGGAAACCCGCCGGACGGCCGGCGAAAATCAGGGGGAAAGGGGGGCTGGGTTCTCGGCGTGCACAGGGGGAAAGTGAGGGCTGAGATTGTGTTTGGCAATTGAGCAAGAAAATGACCCTTTGGCTCCCTCTTGGTGTATTTATACTACTCCCTCCCTTACTAAAATAATGCTAAAAATAAGAATAATATTAACAATACTAATACACTCTATAAAAGTGTACCAAAAGTTTTTCTTAAATAAAATGGTAGAAAAATGTAACTTGTAAAGTGGCCTCAATTGTCACGGTTAAAAAAAAACGGTAACGATCGGTATCCCTATTAAAATTCATTTTACCGTAAAAATCGAAACGGTAATCAAACCGATTTTTAAAATAAACATTAGAACTTAAAATAATAATAATAATATTAATAATATGAGGTCCAAAAACGATAAACTTTAAAAGCACTAGAAAATAATTCGATCGGTAATATTGACCGCTTAGCCATTTCCTCCGAGACTTGTCGCCGATAGATAACTGTAAAAATTAAAAGAATTTAATAATCACATTTTAGCTAATTAAACAATTTAATTACAATTTTTTTTTTTGTGTTTTAGGGTGGGTTGTTACAAACATCGAGCATTTTGGGCTGTCCGAACTCTGAATTTTGATGCAAAGGCAACCGGTGAGAAGCGAATGCTTCAATTGCAAGAATTGGAGGAATTGAGGTTACAAGCTTATGAGAGTTCGAGGATCTACAAGGAAAGGACTAAGAAGTGGCATGACAAGTTCATCTTGCCAAAGAGGTTCAAGGAAGGCGACATGGTCCTTTTGTTCAACTCAAGGTTGAGATTATTCCCGGGAAAGCTGAAATCTCGGTGATCCGGGCCATTCCAAGTTATGAAAGCATATCCTCATGGAGCTGTGGAAGTTTGGAGTGAGTCTACCGGCACATTCAAGGTCAACGGGCAGCGACTTAAGCCTTATATCACGAGCCAAATTGAGGAGAAGGCCGCATGTTATGTCCTCGCCGATCCCGTATGACTTGAGGTATGTATCGTCTAGCTTAAGACGTTAAATTAGCGCTTCTTGGGAGGCAACCCAAGCTTTTTATTACTTTTCTTTCCCTTTCGTTCTTTTTGTCTTATATAGGAGTTTATCTTTCTTACTTTTCATTTTCTTTCCCCTTTCCTAGTTTTCTTATTTTCCTTAGTTCATTTCATTTTCGTTTTGTTTCTTTTCTTTGATTTTTCTCTTGTTTTAACCGTGTTTCTCTTTTGTATAGTGTGAATTTTTGTGAGTATTTATGAGTAAAAAAAAAAAAAAGAGAGATAGAGAGTTTGAGGGAGTGTAAGAGTGGAGTTTGAGCAAGGAAATTAGCATGGAGGAGTTGGTTTCTAGGGTATTTTGATGGTTTAGTGAGTGAAAAGTGTTTGAGTTAGAAAGAATGAAGAAAAATGAGAGTTTGAGGGAGTTGGGGGAGAAAAGAACGGTAAAATCATGAGTGAAAAAAAGATAGAAGTAAAGGGGTGTGGAAGGCGTTTCAAGAACTAGCTCATAATGAAGTTCCAGGGCCAACCTCGGTCTGCCAGAGGTTTTCACCTCGGACCGTGGTAGCCTGGACTTCATTCGTTGAGGAGGATTGGCTTTCCAGCGCCAACCTTGGCCTGCCCGAGGTTTTGACCACAGACCGTGGTAGCCGCCAAATCCTTCCCCACAATTTTCTCCCAAAAATATAAATTTCCAGCGCCAACCACGGGCTGCCCGAGATTTTCACCTCGAATCGTGGTGGCTGGAAATTTGTTTTTAAAAAAAAAATCAATAAAAAATTCGCAAAACTCCCAGAACCAGCGCCAACCACGGGCTGCCCGAGGTTCTGACCTCGGACCGTGGTGGCTGGAATTCTGCTAAAAAAAATTTTCCTGCGTGAACCAAGCAAACCAGCGCCAACCTCGGTCTGCCCGAGGTGGCAGCCACGGACCGTGGCGGCTCGTCTGCGTAGTGTTCACTTGTTTTTTCCCCCCTTTTCTCACTCAATTCATTCAATATTCCTTCTTCTTTCACCTATTTTCGAACCCTAGCTCCCACTCTAACAACTCCATCCTTCTTCTTCTTCATTCTTCACACACCCTAAACCTTATTTCCATCCTCAATCTATTCTTCTTCTTCTTCTTCTTTCTCACCAAATTCAATTCCTCACCCTAAACCCTAACTCCTTCTTCATTCCTTCTCTCACCCATCTTCATCCCTCACAGATTCGAATCCACCACCACATTCGAACCCCAGCACCCACACCTCGCGTGACCACCGCACCATTTGCCCAGTTCGACCACTGTTCGAGCCATTCGAACCATTCGCACCTAACCCTTGCCCCACAACCGACCTCCACAACCCCCATTCACCCACCACATCCACCAACTCGAACCACACCCACCACATTCAACTTCACCCTTCACTCCCATTTTTCAAAAAATGTTCACCTTTGTTGGAGCTTCGAGTTTCAATGGCACCCAAAAAGAGAAGAACTGATGCTGTTGGGTCCTCCAACGCACCAAATCCGAGAGAGCTTCGTGCTCAACGAGCCGCAAACCATGCTGCTATGGAGCAAGGTAATGATCCTATCCCTTTTCAATTCAATAGCCCAATGCATACTGCCAATTACTTGCGTTTGAGAACTCGTGGTTTTGTTGCTACTCGATATGTTAATGATGCTTTGTTGCAAGCCATGGGTGTTTTGGATGACATTAAATGGTTGTTTGCTAGAGGGGGGATGGGTGATAACCTAAACATCAAAGAACCTTCCTATTCGGACTTAACCTTGGAGTTTCTGAGTACCCTTTACAACGAGGTTCAAAATGGGCGTAATTGCCAAGAGGGGGTCATTAGGTTCCGTTTGCGTGGCCAAGACTATCAATTGAATTTGAGTACCTTTAATAGCATTTTCCACCTCCCGCGTCTCCTTGATGTTGGTGAGCGTCGTGTGCCTCCGAGGTATGACCCGGATCCTTTCTGGGAAATGATCACCGGGGAGTCACATTTTGACTCTAGTAGGTCAAAGGCGACCGAAATCAAGAACCCCGTGATTAGGTTAGCTCAACGCATCTTCGCGACGAGCTTTTTCGTGAGAGATGATAGCATGAATATGCCTCGGGTGGCGGAGTTGTTTTTCATGAGGAAAATGTATGAGGGTAGGCAGATGGACCCTTGTTTTTTCTTAATTACACATCTTCAAGAGGTAGCTAATAGGAAAAAGGGTAAGATTACCTACGGGGGGATTGTCACTAGGATTGCAAAATCTCTAGGAGTCATACCGAATGAGGAGTTTAGGATTCCCGGGTCTGAGAGGCTTGACCAGAGCGCTTTGATCACCATGCTCTTTATTGTTTCTAGCGGTGGTAGCATTTACTGGAGGTACCCTAATCGGCAGCTCATGCAGTTGCTCAATGTTGCCCGAACGACTATCCAAAACCGGGCCAACTTCTCCTTCCTATCGGGAGGGGATGGAGACCCAGCTCCCCTAGACCTTATCGTGTATGATCCTGAGTCCGACCATGATGAACCCCAATCCCCTCAATCACCTGGCCCTTCCTCCTCCCACGCCTTCAACATGGATGACTTTTCTACTGCACTTCGCGAGATCCACGACGAGTAAACCTCCCTTAGGGAGTATGTCCGATCGGAGCACACTGAGGTTCGGGGCATGATTGCGTCACAAAACCAACATTTGACTAATATGAGAGAGTGCTTGTCCACGATGCGTGGTTGGTTTGAGAGCCATGGAGCCAGATCCCTAACCCTTACCCTCCGCCCGCTCCTGATGCGTGATGTCTGTTCATTGGCTTTTCCTTTCCCCCCATTATTGTTTGCTTCTGTTTAGCATTGAGGGCAATGTTGTGTCCTAGCATGGAGGGGTTGGTTAGTTTTGTGTGATTTGGTTGTCTTGTTGATTTGGTTGCCATGTTTCGATGATTGGTGATTAAAAAAAAAAATCAAAGAAAAGCCAAAAAAAAATAAAAAAATCATGCAAAAAGGAAAAAAATTAGAATAGCTTTAGGATTAGGTTAGGTAAGCCTCCGATGATGATTGTAAGCTAGGTAGTATTTCTTGTAGCTTTGTTTAGCCTTTGCGTAGCCCGTTAGTGATTCAAAGATTTGAAAATAAATTTTAAAAACATCTTGATTTGGGATTACATCTTGATAGTGAAGATTTATTGCCCTTCTTGACCTTTTGATGTGAGCTTAGCATTTGTATATTTATGTTCTTTGATTGGTTGTTGAGCACAAAACTGTGAGACCACTAAGCCAAAATGACTAATCATTTTCATTAGTCTCATATTTCCATGTGTGACTCAACTTTGGTTGCGATCTCTAGAACTTGTTTTTCATCTCTTTGAAACTGCATTTTGCATCATGCATTGACAACATGATTGAGGCATTCATTCGCACTTATTGTAGCTACATAGCCAAATAGCCACCCTATTCATGTAATCTCCGCCTTTAACCCTTCTTTAGCCTTTGAGTACTCCGTTTTCTTGGAATAACCGAAATTATAGCCTTGGCCAATTACATATCTACCTACCTTAAGCTATTGCTTGGAGTATATTGAGTGTGGTTGATGGGGGGTTACTTGTGAATACATTCGCAAAATAGTATGTTGGGAAAGTCATGAATAGGAAGTGATGAGGTTTTTCTCACTTATGTAGTATCAATGTAGTGATTATGTTAGTAAAGCCCGCCAAGTTTTGTACTTGATTTTTCATATGATTCGCACTTGCCAATCACTTGCTTCGAAAAAAAAGAAGAGAGAGAACAATCCAATAGCAAATAAAAAAAACAGGAAAAACAAAAAAAAAGGTAAAAAGTAAAAAAAAAAAGGAAGCACAAGTGTGATGGCAAGTGAGGAGTCTAGTAAAGAGACGGTTTCTAATAAATGTTTCGGGATCGTTATGATTGTTTATGGGCGAGTAAGGTTCAATGACATTGAGTGAGGTTGGAAAAGTATAACTCCAAGCTTGGCTTCGAGCTCCACTTATCCAAATGTTTTCCGTCCCTTACCCGTAACCTTAGCCCCATTACAACCCTTTCAAAGACCTCTTGATTGTCATTTGCATTTTGCATATAGCGGTAGAGAATCGAGATGATCATCAAGCATATGGTAGATTGTTTCCTAGGCTAGAGTATTGAGAGAACCGAACATCGAACTCATTTTGAAAACACATGAGAGGAGTGTTTCCATATCCCCAAGAGTGCGGATTGCTCTCAACCGTTTTAGTTTCATACTCATACATGTGTTCTCTCACTAATTCGGTGACGGAATGGTGACTAATTTGATCTTGATGGTGTGATTCCCCTAAATCCTTTTCAAAAATCTCCCTCTATCTCGTGCTAAAATGTTTTAATCGCTTTTGGGCTATGCTTTGGTTGGACCAAGTTGCTTAAGAGTTCTGTTATTGCTTACCTGAGGGGGCTTGTACATAGGATGTTCGAGTCCCTCTTTTCTTTTTCTTCTTTTGAGTCCGTTTTTCCTAGTTTTGAGTCTAGTACTTGCTTGGGGACAAGCAAGGTTTTAGCATGGAGGGGTTGATAAGTGCATTATTTGCACTTATTTTTAGGTATTTTAGAAGCATAATCATGGTAATTTTTGGCTAAAAAGGTGTTTAATCTTCCCCATTTCTCTATTTACGCTTGGTCTTTGCATTTTTGGCGTTGATTTTCAGGTTTAGGGCCAAAAAGGTGATTTTTGGAGCAAAACTTGGTAAGGCCAAGGGTACCATGGGCATCAACTACTGTTGATAACACCGTGGTAAAAATTTCAGCCAGAAATAAGCAGGAAATAGCGAGACAACGCCAACCTCGGGCTGCCCGTGGTGACAACCACGGACCGTGGTTGACGCTGTTTCCTCGCGCTGGCGGTTATTCTCACGGGAATTAACTTGGGAAAAGCATGGACAGCAGTTTATCAATTATTCTGGGCAGAAAAGAGAGGGATTAGAGAGGAATTCTTCACCAAAAACACCTCCATTCATCAAGAATCAATTCGAAGACATTGAAGATTTGGAATTCAAGAAGAAGCACGCAACACTCTTGTGAAGTTCTTGAGAGAATCCTACGAATTTCTCCTTAGTGTTTGCTTTACTCTTCTCACTTTCTCTTCCTGAATTCTAGAATTGATTACATGTTTAGAACGTATTTCTTGTTTTCAATGAATACTTGTGAGTAGATTTCGCTCTTTCTAGGGTTTTATGAACCATCAATATGGAGTTTGATTAGAAATGTTTTAGTTTGAACTTGAATTCTCTATTGAATCAATAGAAGGTTACGTTTTTCTTGCTTACGAATGTTCTTAAGGCCTTGGATGTTTGTAATTCAGAAATTAACCTAAGAAGTACCGAAAGATGAATTAGGGGAATTGGACCACCAACCCTTGTACCTAGGCCTACCAAAGTTGAAAAAGGAGTAGTAGACTAGGGAATCATTAGATAACCCGACCTTGCTTAGACCTTCAATTCTATTTAATCTGAAAAGCAGACGAAAGTTGTTGATTAGGTTAGTCAGGATAATTCTATTTAGCATCGAAAGGGCGATAGAATTTAGAGGTTATCGATTCTTGATTCGTTTGAGTTACTTTCTTGTGCATGTTTTAATCTGGCTTTTAAACCCTGTTGTTAGGTGAGTAAAACCCTAGAAGTCTTCATCCATCGAATTACCTCGAGTTAATCCTTTCTTGTCCATTTTAGTTCTAGTTAGTTCATTAGAATTCATTAAAAAAAAAAAAATCATCGACCCGATTGGCTTAGCAATCAAGTAGAGGGATAGTTCACTGAGTTACTAGACCAAGTCCCTGTGGGAGCGACCTTGACATGACTACAATAGTACCCGTGCGGTTGCGGCCCTGTCAGTATATCGACTGGAAATGAAGAATACAGTGTGAGAATTATCTCCTATTTTTGTCACTTCATAGTATTTGGCATTCCATAATTCCTTAAGCATAAAAAATGGCTTCTTTGCCTAGTAATAATAATAATAATAATAATAATAATAATAATAATAATAATAATAATAATAATAATAATAATCTTTTCCTATAAAAAAAATCTTCCAGGTTTTATTATGTATTATTTGGACCATAATGT
The DNA here is from genome assembly GCA_029582165.1 of Portulaca oleracea. Lineage (NCBI taxonomy): Eukaryota > Viridiplantae > Streptophyta > Magnoliopsida > Caryophyllales > Portulacaceae > Portulaca > Portulaca oleracea. The sequence goes on from CM055869.1 coordinate 19,157,912, forward strand.
TTATGGTTTGAATAAAAAAAGACTTTAAAGTTTGTAGGTTGAAAAAAAGGCTCGTGTATTGTTTTTATTTTTCTTCTCATGTTTGAATTTATCTCCCAATTAGCGTCAAACTTCACGACTAAGGTTAAAACTAATATTAAAGCTATAATACACATCTCTCTTATTCATGTCGAAATTACTTAGACATGGTTAAAACTAATATTAAAGAGTGTTCCAACATTAAACACTCTTTATCATCTCGATAATTAACTTTAAAACGTGCAAGGCGCGTGTGCCTATGCTAGCTAGTGTATATATACGAACATATTAGGTTTTTAGTCATCAAGGTTTGGTGAAAGTAGGATTTTACCCCTAAGGTTTGGGAAAATAGGTTTATCCTACTTGAACCTTGAACTTTGAACATCTTATTATTTTACGCCTTTTCCTACAAATGACAAAGTTGCCATTGTAAAAATGTGGGAAAAGTCTAAAATAAATCGACTTAAAAACATGAAAAGACAACTTTACCCCTACAAAAAAATTAATTGGTTTGCACTGCCCTATGTTGCCGCCTCCTTCATGTTTCAATTGACATTTCCCTTATCAACACCTATTCCTCTCCAGAACTCGAGCAATGACAGAGGAGACAAGTAAGAGTATCTTTTGGGTTTTTCTCAGTCATTGTTCTCGTTTGGTATGACTTTTCTATTGATTTCATTATTTTATATTTGTATCATCTTGATATATGAGTCTACTCTTCAGTCTCGTCCTCTTCCTTTGTTCTGGTTGCTTTTTTATTTTTTCTGAGTTTGTTTAGCCATTGTTTTGTATGGCAGATGAGGAATTTTGGCTTTCTACGCAGAATCCAGGAAAAATGAGAGACAAAATACAGAGAGAAAAGACGAAGGTATTTCTACAGTGTCTTTTATATCAGGGGTGATTTTGTCAATCGACATTAATTTTATCGTGAATTTGATCTGAAAAGGTTATATTTAATTTTTAATGCAAAGGTTAGATAGGTTAATTATTAGTTGATTCAAAGTTAAGGTAGGGTAAAACTGATTTTCAAAACCTCAGGGCTAAAATCCTACTTTCACAAAACCTCATAGGGTAAAACCTAATTAGTTCGTATATATATATATATATATATATATATATATATATATATATATATATATATATATAGGAAAATTGGATTCTAATAATTCCTACTTTCATCAATTGTATAGCAATAATCTCTAGTTTCATTTTGGATTCTGGTGATCTAAAAAAAATTTGTAGTGGTACAAAATCCACCTTCAAATTCTTTTTATTTATTTTTAATTCCTACCCAATATTGTTTTTGTGTTTTTCGTTCCTGCCCCTAGAAAGGTAATGAAGTGTAGTTACTAACACAATTTTTAAATTAGTTTTTTGAGACTCTGATCGATTATTATAATTTTTTAAAGGAATAAAAGTGAAAAAATCATAGTTAATCGTAAAAAAATTGAAAAAATTGGGAGAAACGCCTTAAATTCATTAAAAATCATGGAAAAGTGTTATACTAAGTTTTGAATCAAACGCAACTCAAAATCTATGATATACTCTCGATGATGTCTCACTACAATCCAATTTTTTTTTTTGGGACCACTAGAATCCAAATTGATAGTATGGATTATTGCTATCCAATCGTAAAAGTAGGGATTATTAAAATTCAATTCTCCCATACATATATATATATATATATATATATATATATATATATATATATATATATATATATATATATACACACACACACACATTGGATTCTAATAATCTCTAATTTCAAGAATTGGACAACAATAATTCTTACTATCAATTTGGATTCTGGTGGTAAAAAAAAAAAAAACATTGTAGTAGGACATCATCAAGAGTATAACCTAAATGCCATAGAATATGTGTTGCATTTGATTCAAAACTTAGTATAACACTTTACCAATATTTAATGAATTTACGGCATTTCTCCAATTTTTTCAATTTCTTTTTTTTTATGATGGTGAAAGTAGGGATTATTAGAAGGAAAACTGGAAAAAAATAATCCAAACTTTGGGGGTATTGGAAAAAAATAATCTGAACTTAGAACATTGTTATGGATAAATTGAACATTAACCCTTATTATGTTTAGCATCCACCACCTAATCAAACTTGTCTGAAAAGTGACGTGATGGTGGCGATAGTATACGTGAAACTTTTTACAGCTCATAAACAAGTTAAAAGTATGTTTCGCGTGTAATATCATCAGCACCACGTCATTTTCGGATAGTTTAACTAAGTGGTGGATGCTAAAATTAATAGGGGTTAAAGTTCAGCTTGTTCATAACAAAGTTGTAAGTTCAGATTTCCGATTTCCCTTATTAGAATACAATTTTCCTGTATATATAACAAAGTTGTAAGTTCGGATTACATTTACCCTACCTGGCATTTGTTGTAATAATTTTTGCACACCCGACCTTTGTGGAATAATTTTCACCTTACCTGACATTAAGTGAAAGTGACTTTTAGTGGCAAAATCCGGTTACTTCTCATCGGAAATGAGAAAATACAATAATGCCCCTATATGACTGTGTGAATATACCATGTTGCCCTTAATATTGAGAAGGAAATGACTTAAATGACCCTTTCATTATTTTGCATGGAAAAAAGTGTATCGAAACTCCAAATAGAAAACACCAACAGTCGATTCTTCTCACATTCCTCTTCTTCAACACTCTCATGTTAATGCCATATGAATTAATATTAAGGGCAAAAATGTCAATTCATTTTTAATTGAAAGTCAAATGAATTAATATTAAGAGTAAAAAAGTCGATTCATATTTATCTTTTTAATGTTACGCCGAAAATCCAACAAAAATCAATTATAAAATATCTTAGGAGGTTTAAATTTATGAGCACTTAATATCAGGTAAAGTGAAAATTATTTCACAAATGTTGGGTGTGCAAAAATTATTACCACAAATGTCAGGTAGGGTAAATATAATATATATATATATATATATATATATAATTATAATATTAGTTTTAACCTTAGTCCTGAAGTTTGGCGCTAATCGTGAGATAAATTCAAACATGAGAAAAAAAAAAAAACAGTACACGGACCTTTTTTTAACCTACAAACTTTAAGGTCATTTTCTATTCAACCCATAAAATTTTGTGGTTCCAAAAATAAACACTGTAAACCAAGAGTTCAGAAAATAAATACCCCTATACTTCGGGGTCCAAAATACAAATAACCCTATGAGGTACCTATGTTTTGCGGAAACTATTTTTTGGAGACCATATAATTAAAAATTATAACTAGGTGAATAACATTGTTAGGTATTTATATTAAGGTGAACATCCGGCGAAATTTATAACGGAGTAGGTTAGTAAATTACAATCTTCACCGAATTCCGATTACTTTTCATTGGACTATCACCGGACACATGGGATAGGAGGTGGACCTCTTACCACTCAGGCAAGAGGTAATTGTCTGATTGGCTTGACTTTAGGCTATGTTACTTTGTTATTTAAATCCTCTTTTTTTTTCAAATTTTATTTTCTTCTCCGATTGAATTCTAATAATTCTATATTAGGTGATTAGATAATAATAATCTGAACTTTAAATATATATATATATATATATATATATTAGTGGTTCCAAATTTTTATAATTTGTATTTAATTTGGTACCAAATCCAATTCCATAATTTCATTTTGGGTTTTTTTAAAGTTTCATATTTTCTACATTGTTTTATTATATACCTACCCCTTGATGGGTTATGAAATGTAGTTAATAAATGAATTTTATATTTTTTTGTGAGAATCCAAAGAACAATTATGTTTATTTTTAAGGAATAAAAGATTAAAAATCATTAAAGTGCGGAAAAAATAGAAAAAAATTATTGAAAGAAATAAAATTTGTCAAATTTTGGGAACGCCGACGTATACATTTAAAGTTAGGGCTATTATTGTCCAATCGCTCAAAGTAAGGATTATCAGAATCCAAATTTTCTCCTTTATACCATATTTTATATATATATATATATATATATATATATGTATATATATAATATATGGGTGAATAATTGTAGAAGTTGGAGTACATATTTCGAGTACATCTCAAATTGCAATACACATGATATGCAATTATGCATGCAGCTATTAGTTTAACACAGCTTTTGGCCTCTATATATAGTGGGATAGGTTAGGACGTTAGGTGCATACTTTAAACTTTTTTACTTGTTGGTCAATTTAATTTTATAAGCCTGTTTGGTTTTCGTTTTGACTTTAGGCCTACTTTGTTATTTAGATGTCCATTTTTTTTTACTTTTAGATTTTATATTTCAGATTTTTATTTCTATTTTATTATTATTTTATTGCTATAGCATTTACTTTATTTGTAAAAAAAATTTGTCGGAGTCATTATTTACTTTCGGTTATTTTGAGTTTGTCGATTTTCACGTTGATTGGTATATTTGGTTATTTCAAAGCTATTCTTTATATGAAAAGTTCCAAATTGGTTATAACTTATACATCAATCAAACAAAAATGACCAATCACTTGGCCACCAGAGTACTGAGAGCCTTACCAAGAGGCAATCAGAGTTTCTTGGTAGCCCATGTTATTAGGTGTGAATATTTGCCCAAGTCAAACATATTTTTCTCGCTCTCAGTTTCTGGCTATCGAAGCTGAAGTCTTGATTCTATATGAATCCCACTATGATTACCTTCGTTCCAAAATATTTATTTTCATGACTAATTTCTTTCTTCCAAAATAATTGTATCTTTTATAACCTTAGCAATTGTAATTTCTATCATACATCTAATAATGCTAATAAATAATGTAGCATAATAATGAGAAGTCACATAACTTCCACCACAATTTCGAGTTGAATATGACTTTTAAAATTAGTTTTAAGGACAAACGAAATGGGAGAAAAGCACTACTATCTCCATCCCTTTTTCTGTGTCACCAAAACTAATTGGAAAAGCACTACTACCCCTCATTTTATTGTGTTTGAACTTTAAAGTTGGTAACAAACAGTATAGAATAGGAGCACCGACTCTATCTTTCTTTGAACATTATGATTTTTTTTTTTACTTTTCAAACAAATTTGAGAAAGAGGCATTATAGTTTCAAATATTTCAAATAATACAGTTTATTATTGTGAGTTTAACTTTTATTTGGAAAATAGACATTGTATGAGTTTTTCATACCAGGTACTCAATTGAGGATCCAGTATCGAGTGGATCCGGCCAAAATTGAATTCATCATCTAGTTTGAACTCCAAATTTTAGGATCCAGTGTCAACTAGATTCAGGACTAGACCTATGAATACACTAATATATGAAGCCTCAGTAAAAAGCTTTCCAAGAAAAGCTCAATGGGACCAAACCTCAATTAAAGGAAAAATATATAGTACAATTCATATCCACTCCCTCTAATGATTAGGGTTGTTCATCGATCCTGGACTGGACCGAGGAGCGAATTAGAGGACTAAGCTGGACCGAGGACAGGACCAAAAAAAGTTCGGTCGGGGACTGGACCGACCGAACTTTGTTCGGTCCAGTCCGGAATGGACTATACATAAAGAAACCCTATAATTTTAGTAACTTTGGTTCATCAGTTCGGTCCACGGACTGAACTAAGGACCGAACATAAAAATTTCCTAGACCAAGGACTGGACCAAACTTCCCTCGGTCATGTCCGATCCAGTCCCTTTTTCGGTCCGAACTGGACTATTAACAATCCTACTAATGATAACATCAGCTAACTTCTCAACGATTGTAGTTGAAAGTGCGTAGGTAAATAAATCTACTAAGTACTCCCTAGAACAAATTTGTTCAACACTAATTTGATTTTTTTTAGAGATCATAGGTCAAAAAAAACTTTGGCCAGCTATGGTTTGTTCTATCATCTTTAATGTATCTTGCTTTTAATCAAACTATACAAGTAACATCATCGTCATTTAAGGTTCTTGAAATATCTTTTCTAGAAGATAAGTCACAAGTTCCTTGAATGCGTTGAATAACATGTTCTAACCAACTTTTGGGTTGATGTGTGGAGCCCAAATTGTGAGTTTGTGATGGTTTGAAACAGGGATGAAGGTTACATGGATGAGTTTGGGGCTGACACATGCCGTATTGGCCAGTAGAGAGCGGGAAAAAGGAGGAAGACTCTGACACGGACCCTAATCTAGGTTAATTTCGGATTCTGTTGTTGATTTATTAAGTTTCTGAGTGGCCAAGGAGTTCCTATTAAACACTAATTGTTATATTTTGTTTGCTATAAGTAGGATATGTTGTTAGGATTATTTTGTATCACAATTTGAGAGTATTTCATCTATACCATCCACAAGATATTGATATGTAAACAATATGTCCCAAATGCAGTTGTGTGAAGCGTATCAACTGTGACTGTTGAGTTCGCTAGTTGTAACTCTAGGAAGTTGATAGAAACTGTATAGATTTAGAACTCTCTAAAATACTGTTATAATCCTTTGAGATAGTTTATCGTTCGCGACTGTTTTCAGGTTTGAACTTTTCCATGTTAGTTGTAACACCTCTCTTCCCTAGTAAGGGGAATTACACCACCAAGGCCTCTATTAGAGCCCATAAGGCTAAGTTAACAGGAAAATCATAATCCTATTTTTTTTTAACCTGAGAAAAATCTCAGCAGACTTTCATTTGTAACATGGATTAACCGAAAATACAAGTAGTCATATCAAACCCACAAAGGATAGTTTAACATCACCTCTCTACAAAAGGGCCACACGCCCATTCCATACCAACAATCCCAAAATACAAGTCACCTGATCTATCTACATAAGACATACACAACACTTTAGGTATAAACAAAACTAAACTCCCTACTCCTCACATGCGTCTGCTTGGCTGTCAAAAGATATAAGCAACTTACTTACTTCTTAGTTGTCACCGGCCTGGAGAACCTGGAAAAAGGGGAAAGTGGGTGTATGAGCAAACCACACGCTCAGTGGCTAACCTATCTCCAAAACAAAATCAATGCACTTAAATATAATAATATAATACAATGAGTCATATAAATATTTAATACAATTATTAACAACACTTATCATGCGGGGTGATTATCTTGCTCCTAGATTCACATGCAAGAGATAACAATTAAACAAGAGCGCTAACAACCTGTGTTATAAGAGGGCAAGTGGTATCAGAGTAAGGTTGAGATGGTTCAATCTTCATGAAGTGCAAGATTCCGAAATTCGATGGAACGAGGAGTTTCACGATGTGGAAAATGAAGGTGAAGGCGATCTTGATTCAGCATGGGTTATGGAATGTGATTGAGCATCCCGATGCGAAGAATGATGAAACGATGAGCGATGACGATTTCAAGAAACTCTAGTGAGAGATCAAGGACAACCTGAGTGCGAGAGAGTTGAAGAAGTTGGAAGAAAAGACTCTGGTCGTTATTCAGTTATGTTTGGTAGAGCACATTCAGAGAGAGGTTATGCATATCGAGGAACCTCGGAAGCTTTGGGCCAAATTGGAAGAGTTGTATATGTCAAAGAGTCTTGCCAACAAGTACCGAATGAAGGATGTAATTTAACCCAGTGTTAATTACACCCTAAGGTCGTTTAATTAAGTTAATTAATCAAGTTAATTAACCAAAGTCGCGCTTTTCAATTTACCTAACTGTGTGTTTTGTAAGACTTGAATAATGTAACAACCACCGATTCTCCAAGTATAGTAATTTTGGTAGATACCTCCTCAAATAGTATTCTCGTTTCTTCCAAGCAACCATAATATTTCGATTATTTGTCTAACGGATTCTCATTCGGGTTTATTCGGTTTTATCAAGATTCAAGACGTGATTACTCATGAAAGTGTGGTTTTGGAATTTCTTTTAGATTAGTTCATGGAATTTTATTCAGGAACCCAAAATAATGGTATCAGGTTAAGGAAGAAATATTTGTAAGGAGGAAAGACAAGATGAAGAGCTAATTGGGCATTAGTTTTTTTTCATCCCAACTTCATGCTACAAGTATCAAACATCAGTAAGTTTTTTTTTTTTCATTCCTTTACTCATTCCTTCTGCTTCTTCACTGCCTTCCGACTATCCTTTTGCCTCTCTCTGCTCTTGCCGTCTCTCTTCCTCGGCCGGTCGTCCACTGTCGGAGGCCAGAATCCGACGACGCCAGCAGATCCAAAACTCTTGCATCACTGGCCATATTTTATACATGCAAGGCATAATCTTGACATATTTTAACATCCTAAGTATAATCCTTCATGAATTCATCATCAAACATCATAATACTCACTAATTTGCTAATCTAATCTAAATCCAAGTACATGCATCTATAATTATCCCTAGAACTCACACTCTCACAATGAATTCATCAACCAAAACATCATGCATAAACAAATCTCAACAATCAAACGTCAACCAAGTCATACTCATCCAATCATAATCCATTATTTTATGAAGCATTTTATCGAACACTTTATGTGCATCATAATACACTAAAATCCATCTCTAATTCACCACTTCAATAACCAAAACTCATTACAAACAACTCTAAGATTACTTTCAGATTCAGAACAATAATTAAACCATAATAAAAGTGACATGCACAACACAATTTCAACAATCAAACCCAATTTCACCACTTCTTACTTGGTTCACAACAATTTCAACCTAGTTTACTCTTCAATAACCAACAAGGCCCAAGATTAAAAGTTGCACTCTAATTACTCCCTAAAACAAGTAATTGTACTAAAAATTTCATAAATAAGTATCATCCAACTCAGAGAATTTGATTTGAGACATTAGGCTTTAGAGGTTACCTTAAGAAAGAGGGAGAGAACTGCAGCAGGGGCGCCGGCCACTGTGCTAGTGATCATCCTAGAAGACCGGAGCATGTAGGAGGGCAAGGAACCAATAGGCCTACCCGACACCAGCAATCGCCTTCACTTTAGAAGGGTAAAGTGGGCAGAGCTTGTGCGACAAGGAAGAAGGAGGCACCCAGCTCTGGTATGGTCGTCACCAGAACCCTTTTAGCTACTTCTAAGCCGGTAATTGTTTGGTTCGATGCCAGTGTCATGCGTTCATGTGTTATATTACGAAAATCACTAATATTGAGCTTAAAACAGAAGAAATATCCTCACCTTTTCCGAGGTACTATCAGGTTTGGTTTATTGATAAGTTTCGAAGATGAAACTTCTTTTAAGGGGGGTAGACCCCATGCAGGTCTCGAACATGGATGAAAGCCAGGTTACAAGGAGACTTTTGGAGGAACTAGAGTTTTGAGATATATGGTGACAGGTTGTGGAACATGGATGAAAATACTAGCATGGATTATTGGTTGGTTGAGCATGAGGCTCTAGGGATAAAATTGTTTTATGCAGGTGAAAATTATACAGTCGATAACTTGGGAGAGTCCAATTTACAAGGGAATCTATGTCGAAATCTACCCAGGGGTTAGGGCGTTTTACATGATTTATTGGTGTTTAAGTATGCAAATAAGGTGCATGAAGAATCTGTTCTAGTTGTTAAATAGTGGAGTTCAAATGGAAAGGACTTATAGGGCACATAGGCGGCTACAGAACTTTTAAAAGTAAATGGTTTGACAAGTAGACAGAGGAAGCGAGTATGTGTCCAAAAGGATTCTATTGATGTACTTGAAGGATTTATACATGCAAAGTTTGCTAGGTTTAGAAGCATGCCTAGCAAGTTCGTGTTAATATGTTGGTTGGAGTGAAACTCCCATTTTTCTTTTCTCTATATTTATTGGATGTATGCTGCTTTGATGGACTATATGTTTTATAGAAATTATATTGTTGTTACGGATGAAATTTATGGACGGATTCTTTTCTTTTAGGTGAATTTGCTTCTCTTGGATGAAATTAGTATGTCAGTTTTAATCTTAAGGAAAGAGAATGTGTGATTGAGGTGATGTTATGTCTTTATGGAATTTGAAGTTATGATCCTTAAAAATTTTTTTAGCACCCAACTAAGACAGGTTCCTTATGTTTTATGTTGTATATGTCGCAGAAATCAGGGAATTCTTCACCTCGTGATCAAATGGGAGATAATCACGTGAATCCTTTTTAACTTCAAGGGCCTCGAATCGACCCTAACGTCGTGTCTCTTCCCGGATCTTCCCATGCATCGTTACCCCCGAATCAACTACCTTATCCTGACCCATATGGATACATCATTAAAGAATTACTTAAGAGAATCCCTACCCCTAGCCCTTCCGTTGGGAGTATTCATAAGGATGATCACTGCGCAGACAGGGTAGCAAAGAGAAACCCTAGGACTTATTCAGGGGAAAGTGATCCGGTGGAACTAGAAGAATGGATCCACAGCATTGAGAAAATCTTTGAGGTTGTGGAACAAAGGCGGAGCTAGAACATTTTATTAGGGTGGGCCACTTGTTTATATGAAGAACAAGGAAAGAGGAGAAAAGAAGTGGATTTTGAAAAATAATAAGGAAAAACTAGAAAAAAACCTCCATAGAAGAGTTGAATCCTTGACATCAAGTGTAATAATAAAGATTATAACCACTACTCTACAAATATTTCTTTGATACTTTATGCAAATATATTAAATTTTATCTGTGATTGGGGGGCCATGGCCCTAGCTAGCCCCCCTTAGCTACACCCCTGTTGTGGAAGTACCTAGTGAGAAGAAGGTCACCATTGGGACCGTTTATTTAACTGGGGAAGCGGATATATGGTGGGGAACTTTGAAGGACAAGTATGAGGATTCAACCCTAGCTTGGGAAGAATTTCTAGAAAGTTTGAGGGAAAAATTTTATCCTATGTCTATAAGACATCAGAAGGAGAAAGAATTTTTAGAGTTAAGTATGTTGGATCATCATCCCGAGTGGTCTGTGATGCAATATACCACCAAGTTCAATGAGTTGTCCCGCTTCGCCCCTAACTATGTAGCCTCAAAACGACTCAAGATGACGAGATTTGATGGAGGTTTAGCACCTTACATTTGAAGTCGGCTGGCTACGCACACATTTCAAAGTATACAGGAAATGTACGATAAAGTTGCTGAGGTTGAGAGGGTCATGAGAGAACTGAAGACACTCAAGCACACAAATCTAAGGTACCCGAAGAGGAAGTTCGATGATCAGGGGGTTTCAAGTTCGCAAGAAACCATTCAGTTTAGGAGGCCTAGTCCGGCGCCTACTAAGGACCATCCTGCTCCGCCACCACCCCCTCAAGGACCTTATGAAAAGTGTGGAAGGAGCAGTCATACCGCTAACCAGTGTAGGATTGGTACGAACCAATGCTTTTGGTGTGGGAGCACTAACCACTAGGCAAGCAATTGTCCTAGAAAACTGAAGCATGTAGGAGGGCAAGGAACCAATAGGCCTACCCGACACCAACAATTGCCTCCACCTTAGGAGGGTAAAGTGGGCAGAGCTTGTGCGACAAGGAAGAAGGAGGCACCCAGCTCTGGTATGGTCGTCATCAAAACCCTTTTAGCTACTTCTAAGCTGGTAATTGTTTGGTTTGATACCAGTGTCATGCGGGGATTTTTGCTTTTTGGACCCTGTATTTTGGGGGTATTTACATTATGGACCCCCATGTTTCAAAGTTTGCAATTTGAACCCTGTACATTGATTCCGGCAACATTCTGGACATAACTAGAGGGATCCGGCCAAAAGAGGCCCTTATTATAGTTTGAACGATTTTTCTTTCCAAAATTGCACCTAAATTATTTTTGAACTGCCGAAATTACCCTTCAATTTAGTCAAACATTTCCACGCCTTGTTCCTTGATATTTGTCTACTGTCTCTTTCTTAGCCTGCTCAAAACACTGCTTCAACTCAGCTTCCCTTTCAGCCTTCTTCTGGGCCTTACCAACATACCACTCCTTATCTTCAAACTTCTGCCCATTCAAAGCTTCCACGGCTTTAGCAGCATCATCAGCATTTTCAAAGTCTCTCCCCTGCTTGCTCAACAATTGCGCCCTGCACTTCTTTCTTTCTCTTCCTTTTCCATTTCCACTTCTGTTTTTCGGATTCTGCCTCTATATCTCTCATCCATATCTTCACCATCTTCAACTTCACATTCCAGAATTCCCACATCTAACCACCAAAACCCTATGATTCCTAAACTCTCCCCCTGATTTATACCCACTCGTATGCACCAATTTCCCCTCAAATCTCTCAATTCCTTGAATTTCTGGTATCAATGGCTCCGCATTTTCCCCCGTTGCAACAACAACTCACCTCGAAACATACTCAATTTCACCATCCCTCCCTGTTTTCACCCTCCCATGCTACAGAAGCAGCTCTTTTTAATGGCTGTTCATGGTCATGGTAATACCTATTCAAGAAACTATCAGGTTGGGTATCTGGGTACTTGACGCCTGATTGTATCTCTTTAGGCGTGCCTTGTGCTGCATAATTATCCTATTTGCATAATTAATTACCCTATTTTCATAGTTTGTGAAATGTGATGGTATTCTGACATGAGTGTTGTCAATTGTGCTGTCAGGAATGAATGGGTTGTGCAAGGCTCTGGAGAAGGCCTCAGAAATCCATCTGTTCTGAAACCCGCGGTTGGTGGCCTATATACACCACCAGATGTACAGTTATTATGGTCATTCGAATGAAAAAAGAAAAAAAAAGAAAAAAGGGGGGAAAACCGAATTGAAGGTTATGTTAAGTAGAAATCGCTCTTGACAAGGCGTGCACTGGTTTTCGAGGCGGTTGAGATCTGATGGACAGGGCATTGTACTCTTCCCTTTGTCAGGAAGATTGACGCCTCTCACGGCTCTCACGGCCCACGACGACAGCGACACCAAAGCAATAGGATGGACAGGATGATGGAGACAGAATTTGGGTTTGAATTTGAGACGAGGAGTGTGTTGAAGACTGCCTTGTATTCCTTGGTGGAGATGATTGAGAGTTGGGATGTAGTCGATGCTAATGGCAGGCTGGGAAAGAGGGAGTTGATGATGGAGGAACCTGGAAACCAGGAAAAGAGCTTCAAAGGAAAGAAAAATAAATGAATAAATGGCATAAGGGCAAATCGGTCAGATCATGGTCTTCACCGGAGCTCAACTTAAGTTTGGGCTAAATTTTTTTGGCCCATATTATACAGGGTTCAAATTGCAAACTTTGAAACATGGGGGTCCATAATGTAAATACCCCCAAAATACAGGGTCCAAAAAGCAAAAATCCCGTGTCATGCGTTCATGTGTTAGATTATGAAAAACACTAAGGTTGAGCTTAAAATAGAGGAAATATCCTTACCTTTTCTGAGGTACTATCAGGTTTGGTTTATTGATAAGTTTTGACGATGAAACTTCTTTTAAGGTGGGTAAACTGTAATAACCCAGTGTTAATTAGACCCTAAGGTCATTTAATTAAGTTAATTAATCAAGTTAATTAGCCAAAGTCGTGCTTTTCAATTTACCTAACTGTTTGTTTTGTAGGACTTGAACAGTGTAACGACCACCGATTCTCCAGGTATAGTAATTTTGGTAGATACCTCCTCAAATAGCATTCACGTTTCTTCCTAGCAACCATAACATTTCGATTATTTGTCTAACGGATTCTCATCCGGGTTTATTCGGTTTTATTAAGATCCAAGACGTGATTACTCATTAAAGTGTGGTTTTGGATTTTCTTTCAGATTAGTTCGTGGAATTTTATTTGGGAACCCAAAATAATAGTATCGGGTTAAGGAAGAAATATTTGTTAGGAGGAAGGACAAGTTGAAGAGCTAATTGGGCCTTGGTTTTTTTTTTCAGCCCAACTTCATGCTACAAGTATCAAACATCAGTAAGTTTTTTTTCATTCCTTTACTGCTTCCTTTTTCTTGTAATTCCCAAATACCGTATTTAATTCACTCCACTACTCCATTGCTTATTCACTGCCTTCCCACTATCCTTATGCCTCTCTATGCTCTTGCCGTCTCTCTTCCTCGGCCGGTCGTCGACCATGCCGTAATCCGGCGACACCAAAGATGGTGGCGCCCCTGCAGCTTCTCTCTCTGCTCTCTTGTTTCCTCCTTTTTCTTAAGGTAACCTCTAAACTCTAATGTCTCAAATCAAATTCTCTGAGTTGGATGATACTTATTTATGAAATTCTTAGTATAATTACTTGTTTAATCTTGGGTCTTATTGGTTATTGAAGAGTAAACTAGGTTGAAATTGTTGTGAACCAAGTAAGAAGTGGTGAAATTAGGTTTTATTGTTGAAATTGTGTTGTGCATGTCACTTTTATGATGGTTTTGATAAATAAGATTACCCTAGGGGGGTGAATAGGGTAATTACAAACAAAAATTAATTAAAATAAGATGCGTAAATTTAAATGCAAAATTAAAATGCGGAAAATAAAGGATAAATGACACGGTGGTTGTTAACGATGTTCCTCCCAATGGAGTACGTCACCGCCTAGAGTTCTCCAACTCTAGGATTGAATCTCGAGCTCTTATTAGGATGAACCGTAGACAATCTTAGAGTCTCCTCTACTCTCAAAATTTAACCCACCACTTAATATCGCCCCTCGATTAAGTGTGGGAGGAGTCTTCCTCTCAACTCCTAGTCCTCACCCTAATACTCTTGGCTCAAAGAATAAGTAGAAATGAAATACAATAATTTATTTTGTGATCTCACAAACAATAGTATGAAATAACGCTCAAGTGAGTAGTATGCTTGTCTTGTTTCTTGTGTCTTGAGTAGCCATGAATTCCTTGTATTTATAGTGGTCTTTAAGGTTGAATGGCAAAGACTCAATCCACCGAATACGGCAACTTCTTCATCCTTGATATGCATGATCTCCAAGAAGCAAAACATAATAACTTGATATTGGTAAGAGATGTGGGAGTCATTCTTGTAAGTGATATGCCAAGATAATCTCAATTCTTGATGAGTTATCCCTATAAACCATAATTGATATATGCATGTATATAAATATCCTGCATAAACAAAAATATTTCTAGAGGAAAGCTAATCAATTTAAAAGAGTGAATCTTGCTTTCCACAACCTTCTCTGCAAGTTACCAATCATGATCCTTGAAGGGTCTAATCAATAATAAAATGTTATTGAGATCACATGTATTGCATTGTAGGACATGCACAATATTGTACTGTATCTAATGGATATGCATGCATAAAAGCTTGATTCTTGTACGTGTATCATTTCCTCACATACACACCCAAATAATAAATCATAATCAAATTAGTATCCATGGATGTCATGGATCCCAAATATCATGATTGATCAAGTTATATCAAATATTATCATGATGTATATCAAATATTATTATAATAATCAATTCATATCAAATATTATCATGATAATTAATTCATATCAAATATTATCATAATGATCAATTCATATCTTTCTTCTATTAGCCATATTTATTTATTTATCTATTATTTTTGTCTTGCATCAAAATTATAATATTAAGAGTATTCAACAATCTCCCCCATTTTTGATGTGAGACAAAACCCTATTGTTTTTCCATTTAGATATGTATATTTTTCTCCCCCTTTTTGTATTGCATCAAAAAGATATACATGAAGGGAAAGAGACATGAATCTGAAAATAAATATAATCAAGTCCTCTTATTTAATAGCAGATGCATATAGTAGATAGCAAAATGTTTGAGCTCACATGGGAAAAAAAACAAGGTTAAAAAAATAAAAAGTGAATCAATGTAATTGCTAAAACTAGGTAAAAAATAATATAGGAGAAAAAGGGAAGTAAGGAAGAGAAAATATGTTGGAGGATTGAAAATCAATAAAAAAAATCCCCAAAAAAAGAAGGGAGACTTTGAATTTAAAAAAAAAAAGTGATATGATACACGTATAAATAGGAAATAAGATGAAAAATAACAAGTTGCAAGTATATAAACTTTTAGAAATGTTGCACAGTACACGTACCAATAAAAAAGGTAAAAAAAATATTGAAAGAAAAAATTTATACAAAATGATTCTCATGTGAATTTGAGTGGGAGAGAATTATTGATTAATTAACTCCAACTCAAGTGCTCAAAAAATTTTATACATAACAACCCATATGAGAAATCATGACAATTAATTTGTCAAGATTTAACATTAGGAAAAAAAATGAAGAATAATATGTCCAATGTATTAACAGTTAAGGGAAGGCTCCCCCTCAACAAATGCATCCATGTTTATCATACCAAGTTCTTGGCGAATAAAATTAAATCGATCTTCACTAAGAGGTTTAGTAAAAATGTCCGCCAATTGAAAATCTGTTGGAACAAATTCAAGAGTGACATTACCTTTTTCAACATGGTCCCGAATGAAATGATGACGTACCTCGATATGTTTAGTTCGAGAATGTTGAACCGGATTCTTGGTTATGTTGATTGCACTTTTATTGTCACACTTGATGGGGACATTATTGAAGTTCATACCTAAGTCTCGAAGTTGTTGTCTTATCCACGCTGACCCGTTTGCGCTTATTCCTGCCGAAGGACTCCAAACCCTTTTAAAGGCCCGAAGTAGCTCCCGATGTGGACCCGTAGCTCCACTCCCATGGTCCGGGGTCCCATTTGAAGTGGATGCCACGCCCGATGCCGATCAAACCACACCTCCAGGGTCTCGGGTCCACCTTAAAATGTACCCCACACCCGACCTTGAAGTGAGTTCGCTCGTGATTCTCAAAGGTAGTGTGGGAAGGTTTTGCAAACACGTAATTCGAAGTTTAGGTCCTCGCCCGATACGCTTCATACTCCCCTTCTCGAAAAAGTGTTGCCCTCAACTCTTGGGAGTAAAAATCGAGGCTCTGTCCACAACTTGGCACCCTAGAGCTCCAAACATCCCGACCGCCATGAACAATCACATAAGGCACCCAACAAGCTTTGAAACTCACTATATATCCATCATCTAAATAAAAGAAGCAGGTTGGAGGCTTGCTTTGTGGAGGTGAGGGGTTAAGGGACGGAAAAGGAAATTTTTGTGGTGTTTGGGAACTCTCATTCTCACTTGGGTCGCTACAAGGTAATGACAAAGCCAAAGGTAGCTCGTCCCCACTAAGAGCGCACTCTTCCCGTGTTTCGCTCAACATGAGAAGGTTCCTCAACTCACTTCCCACCCAGGTTTTGTTTTGATGTGGGTTTAAGGGATTCATGCAATCAAAGCCAAGTAAAAGATCTTCACTCAACATACAATTCCATAAACATTGCATCTCGAACTTCACATTGTTCCCAGTCAACAACATATCCTCGAATAACCAATGTCGACCAAACATCATGTATGGCATATTCAAATAGTTCACATCACAACGACCAACATGCAAGCAATATTCATCGAAGGACGACACAATTTAAGAGCTCAAAAACTTAGGTTGATCTAGAATCAAGGCATCTCCAATTCCAAATTTGCCACTAAACACCAAACGGACACCAAGATTCTTAATATGCCACTCAAAACATTGAGAATTTTCAACCGGGGACTTCACATACTCATCATGCAACTTATCTCGCCAACAAACTTCATTTAACAACCAATGTCTCCTAAAGATCATACACGACTTACCCAAAGACTCTACACCACATCGTCCATCTTTCAAGCATGATTCAATAAATTTCAAAGGAGAGTCTTCGGTTACCTTGTTCTTCCCATGGAGAAGAATTTGGGTGCCCACGGATGGAAGGGAATGGGAGTCTTCGCCACTGTTGTTTGATTCCTTGGTTGGTGGCAATGATAAACCCAAAGGAACTTCTTCTTGGGCCTCTTCAACAAGGATAAGAGGAAGGGCAAGATCAATGTTCTCAACCACCTCTTGGCTTGGAACTTCAACAATAACTTCGGAAGCCTCACAAGGTTCAACGGAAGCTCCCTCGTCGGGCAAGGAATCAACCTTTGCTTGCTTAGCCTCTTCTACCATGTCCCTTGTATGCTCTTCCACACCAAAGGATTCCTCAATCCAAGCTTCAACCATAGCCATTGTTGGACATTGCAAAGTATCGTGTCCCACACGCCGACATTTGACACACTTTCGGGACGTGACGGTCATTAGCACGGAATAGTAGAATGACTCCTCAATAGTGTCCCGTCGACGATGGCGTCGAAGCGAATTTCTATCATTGTCACTCGACTCGTAGGAGGGAAAAGGACGGATAGGACTTCGTGCGGGTCTACGACATTCATCTCAGGGTTGTCTTTGATACTCTTGGGCTAGGTTGTTCACTTTGACCTTAAGGTTCTCAAGAGTTTGCTTGATGGTGGAGAACCGGTCCTTGTAGGCGGAGAGTCGGTCCTCGACAGTTTGAACTCGAGGACTTTGGCGTCGGCTTGATTCCTTCCGATTAGAATTATTTTCACCATCCATATCGAGGGAAGGGTATGGGACGGTATGTATTTGGGATATTTTGTGGAGTTTGGGGTTTTTTTTTTGTGGTTGGCTTGTGTTTGGGTAAGGGTTCTTTGTGTTTTTCTCACTTGGGCATTTTATCGAGCACCTTGAGGGCACAATTTTCCAACTCTTCCTCAAAGTTCCAATTTGCATCAAAATCAACAAATACAATAACAATAACAACTTCTCCAACACACTTAGAGGCACAAGGGATGGGGAACACGAATATTTCAATCAAAATACCAAAATCCAACAATAGAGAACAAACTAGCGAGAACAATGGAAAAACTCAAGCTAGATGAAAAACCTTGGGCTCTGATACCAAATGGAGCGGTTCCTGATGCGCGGTGGATTGAATAATAAACTTAGCTTGAGTGGTTCTTGAAGACAAGATGAGAGAAGACCTCTTGAGCATCCATAATCAATAGAATAAAGAGAGAATGAAGCAACTCTCAAACACCCATGCTTGAATCATCACAATAATGACCAAGAACTTGCATAATAATCAAAATCATCCAACATAAAGCTTGCACACCAAAGGGATTGGATATGATTTGGACAAAGGAGAATCCACCACCAAAACCTAACACCCCACCATGACCATCCTAAAGGAGAACTCCGCCAAATGATCAATAAAGGAATGACTCGCTAACACCACCATTTACAACGGATAAAGTAAAAAAAAGATTTTTGAGAGAAAAGGGAGCAAACCCTAACAATGTCTTAGCAATTCATTCAATATCATAATCTGCCTACAAAAGAGTGCTAAACAAGGTATTTATACTAAACAGGAAATTAGGTTAAAAACAGGACAAAAATACAACAAATAGCGTCCATCGCGAGAAGAAGTGATAAGGAGTCAGCGCGGCGCATTCAGTTCACATTCGCCATGGCGGCGACGACAGCGAGTCACCAGCTAACTCGGGTGAGTCACCAGCTGACTCGGGCGAGTCAGTCTTCTGGGCAGCTTTTCCCTGCCGACTTCAAACGTGCATAACTTCTTTATCCTGACTTCGTTTTAGGCCCGTAAAATATCGTTGGAAAGCTCTCAGTGTGTACATTAAGCTCTCAAAATTTGAGACCCATAAAAGATGTATTGAAGGAGTTATGACCCAAAGTGTGAAGGCGCGTCCATTTCGACAACCCACGCTGACCCGTTTACGCTTATTCTTGTCGAAGGACTCTGAACCCTTCTAAAGGCGCGAAGTAGGTCCCGATGTGGACCCGTAGCTCCACTCCCATGGTCCGGGGTCCCATTTGAAGTGGATGCCACACCCGATACCAATCAAACCACGCCTCCAGGGTCCCGGGTCCACCTTAAAATGCACCCCACACCCGACCTTGAAGTGAGTTCGCTCGTGATTCTCAAAGGTAGTTGGGAAGGTTTTGCAAACACGTAATTCGAAGTTTAGGTCCTCGCCCGATACGCTCCAGATGTCGACGGGCATCTGTCATGTGACCTGGCTAGTGTTTCTGATGAGGTCTATAATGATGTCTATATTGAGGTCTGTGATGATGATGATGATGATGACAACGATGTTTATGCCGTTAATGTTTATTTTATTTTGTTTCTTGGTTATTCAAGTTTTTATATCTTGTTTTAAAAGTACGCGAACTAAAATGAACTATGAAAGTTTACACTGTAGGGGTATGTGTACTGAGTTTAGTCAACTCATTTGCGAAGTTTTCTGTTTTTGTTTTAGGAAGTTCTTTTTCCCCAAGGACTACAGGCTCCCAGGTCCGAAGATGTAATCGAGTTGTCCATTCCAGTTAAGGTAGGCGTTTGGGAACAAGAATAGGGACTCTCCCGCTTGGATGATAATGATTAATCTCTCCCCTTTTTGAAATATAGGATGATTTTAAATATTTTGAGGAATGGATGTAAACTTAAATTGTGTTTTATTTTGGGGTTGCTGATTACGAAGTTAAGGAGTTGTAAGTGTAGTATGAATTTACTTAACTTGTATGTATGGTTGTGTATAGTGTTGTATTGGTAGGTCGCTAAAGCCTTGTCCTTTGTTATGGGGACGACGATAATGCCTTTGGATTGGATTTTCTGTTGCGTTAATCTTTGAGTTATGAATTGTTTAGTAGTAATCGTATGATTATGAAACTAAGGGCATTACAAATGAGAAACTTTACATGCTACGAAGGTACTTCTATGCAAGTACATTTTAATGAATTTGATTATATTATTACTTAGTTAGAATTAAAGGATGTGAAACACGCTAATGAGGATAAGGCGTTAAATTTAATTTGGTCCCTACCTCCGTCACACAAACAATTTAAGGAGATGATGTTGTATGGGAATCGTGGTGTCGTTAACCTTAGTGAAGTAAAAGCTAGTTTGCTGTCTAAGGACAAGTTTGATACTAAGGGTGATGAAATGGCTAATGAGGCCTTGATTGTATGGGGAGGGGCCATGATCGTAAGGGAAACGGGTCTAGAGGGAAATCCAAACACTGTTCAAAGTCTAGGAATCCTCAAAGAAATAATAAGTGTAATAACCGTGGCAAGAAAGATCATATCGAGAGTGAGTGCTGGGTGAAAGAGAGAGATTAGAAGTAGGGCAGTAAGGATAACCGCACCAAACCTGGTACACAAATTGTATAGATTTCGAGTCAAATGCAGAGGGGTTTGTCGTTATGGATGATGCTTTGGCTACGACATTGAGTAGGATAGCTAAAGATGAGTGGGTTCTTGATACTGGGTGTACCTACCACATGTGTCCTCATAAGGATTGGTTTGAGTCCTATGAGAGTGTTGATATTGGCATTGTAGTCGTGGGTAACGATGCAACCTGCAGGGTTGCGGGGATTGGTGGATTGATTAGAACCCATGAAGGTGTTGTTAGAACCTTGAACGAGGTTTGTCATATTCCTAACATGACCCGCAATTTGATTTCTTTAGGTACTCTTAAGGCTAACAATTGTAGGTACAAAGGAGAAGATGGTGTCCTAAAAGTGTGCAGGGGTTCCATAGTTCTGATGAAGGGAATCAGGAAGGGCTGTTTATAAATTGTTACGATCGGATTCAGATCTTTTGCCAGTTGTTAACCACTTGTTAGTGTGTAAAATAGAGCAATATATATGCAGCGGAAGGAAAAATAGGATGATTATGGAATCGAGGATAATAATAGAGAGGCAAGAACAGAGATATATGGGTGAGACAGTATTTTTACGTGGGAAACCGAAGAACACGGAGAAAAACCCACGGGCAGCAATCAGTATCCACTAGTAGAAAAGGAGATATTACAAGAGGTGAAATATAATCTCTCATACACTCTCACAACCTAGGGATAAGTAGGGTGAAGATGTGGAATTAACACTTTACCTCCCTCGTGGAGAGTTTTGAAGGCTCTCACATCGACGACGTCTGCCGCTTGCCGCATACTACAAGGCGAATAAAGGCCTCTATTTATAGTATAATGAAGGAAAAGAAAACTAGGTTAAATATTACAAAACCTAGAAAACAAAACAGAGAAGACGCCGCAGACGAGAAAGACCCATAAGGAAAGGCGCTGGCAGCGCCTATAAGACGCTGGCAGCGTCATGTGTTTTGGGCTTCCTGAGACAAGCACTGGCAGCGTCAAACGGTTTGATGGTAGCCTCTTCCATAAAGAGGCGATGGCAGCGTCCGCCGAGACGCTGGCAGCGTCTGATTCCTTCAAAATATATTTTGGGCCATAAAACCTAACAAACTCCACCTTGGGCCAAAATCTTCGGTACCGTCATAAAACCCTAAAATTTATCTTGCCAACGAACTTCTCGACGTCATCATGTTAACAACACTCCATCACCCCAAATCTAATTACCAAATTCGGACTTCATCCTGAATATGAATGGACCCGGCTCTGAAGGAATTTGACCTGATTCCGGCAGGATTAGAATTTTATTGAATCTAGTTATACCCGACTCTGAAGGAATTTCACCTGACTCCGGTAGGATAGTGTAGACACCCAAAAAGTGTCTTTGTAATATTGTATTTTTTATTTTCTAGTATTTCTCTTTATTTTATTTTTATTTTAGATAAAATTTCAATTATGTTTGAAATGCAAAAATGAGAGAAGAAAACCCCACAAAATAGCCCACAAAAAATAAGCAGCCCAAAATAAATCAGCCCAGAAATGGGCCCCAGCGCGCAGCCCGAGGCACTGCACAGAACCCGAGCAGAAACGGGGCGCCAGACGGGTCTGCACGCGGGTTGCTTGCCCGGATCCGACTGTCCTCGGGTCGCGTGCTGCGAAAGCTGGCTTGGAGAGCAAGCCAGGCAGACCCGCCTGTTTACTAACTTTAGCAGATTGGCTATTTTTGCACCCGCTATTTTTGGCACATCTGCTATTTTTAGCTATCCTAAACCTAATTCCCTCACTCACCAACCCTATAAATACCCACATGTTTCATTCCATTTCTCACACCGAAACCACCTGGGAGTATTGACACTAGTTGGATTTCTCTTCTTCTCTCCCTCTCTCATTTGCATACATGCATTATGGCATTTTTTTAGTTTCGCATTTCCATTCTCGTTATTATTTTCTTGTATCACTCATGATATCGTAATCTTGATATTAATATCAATTATGACTAATCCAAATCAGATTACTTGAGAAGATAACTTTAATTTGTTCTTTATCGTTTTTATTTCTTTATCGCTTTCATTCATTTATCGCATTCTTATTTATCGTATTTAATTATTTGCATGCATTTAAATAACATCAATTAATCTAATTAATTCTCCCCTTCTACTCTTTTCTTTAATAAACTGATCTAGTAGAGTCCGTTTTTTGAACGGGCGGATTCGAAAGTTTTTACTTTCGAATTCGTAACCTTACCCCCGGATCCGAATCTCATGGTTCGCGGCTACGCGGAGTTAAAAATACGAGTTTATTAATTCTCTTAAAAATTAATTGGCGACTCCTAATAATTTTATTACTTTGATTTATTCGTTTTTATTGCATTTTATTTTCATTTTAATATGTTTCATCTATTCTGCAAAACTTGAATCCAGAAATGAGAGAATTAGAAGGAAATCGGTTCAAAGCCGGCGTCGTGCATCAAAGACGACGGTCATTACCCAGTCTCGACTGTCTTTGAGGGTCTCGGGGTGGGTTCCTCAGTCTCGAACCGATGGCGTGCATACCAGCACGGTTCTCGGGACCCTCTCCGAGACCATCGACCTATTTTCTCCTCTCATTCTCTCTCCCGGATTCCGGTTTTTGTTTTTTAATAGATCGGGCATATTAAAATTAAAATGGATTGCAAAGAATTCGTTTAAACATTGTGATAAAAATAATAATAAATTTTATTAAATTTGATTCATTCGAAATGTGGTTTTTATTCGAATTTTAAAATTTATTTATTTCCCGAAATAACTCGAATACCGGGAATCATGAATAACAAAAATTGGTGGTCTCGGTCCAACATCCAGCCCCTGTGCGGGTCTGCATGGCTGTTGGCCCGAGCCCACTGCCGGCACCCAGGCGTTCGGGGAAGGCCCAGGGCCACAGTCCAGGGCGCCAGGCAGACCAGCATGTCGCCTGGGCAGTGACCTGGGTATTTTCCCGACTGCCTCGGTTTTTGTGCCAGTTATTTCTGATTCTTCTGGTTTTCTTATTTATTCCGGGTAGATTGTAAATTTTAATGTTCATAATAAAATTCAAACATTTCATGTGAATATTTTTAATATGTAAAAATTCAATTAAATCCCTTAAAGACTAGACACCTCTTTCGACTCGTCTAACACCGCGTAGGGCACGGTTGGAATTTTCCTCGGGTCCTACAGATAGAAATTTGACTGAATTTGGCTGTACCCGGCTCTTGAAGGAATCTAACCTGACTCCGGTAGGATCCGATTCTCATTGAACCAATCTCTGATACCACTTGTTAAGACCAAATTCAGATCTGTTGCCAGTTGTTAGCCACTTGTTAGGGTGTAAAATAAGCAATATATATGTAGCGGAAGGAAATATAGGATGATTATGGAATCGAGGATAATAATAGAGAGGCAAGAAGAGATATATTTGGGTGAGACAATATTTCTACGTGGGAAACCGAAGAACACGGAGAAAAACCCACGGGCAGCAATCAGTATCCACTAGTAGAAAAGGAGATATTACAAGAGGTGAAATATAATTTCTCATACACTCTCACAACCTAGGGATAAGTAGGGTGAAGATGTGGAAATAACACCGTACCTCCCTCCTAGGGAGTTTTGTAGGCTCTCACATCGACGACGTCTACTGCTTGCCGCATATTACAAGGCAAATAAAGACCTCTATTTATAGTATAATGAAGGAAAAAGAAACTAGGTTAAATATTACAAAACCTAGAAAACAAAACGAAGAAGTCGCCGCAGACGAGAAAGGCCCATAAGGAAAGGCGCTGGCAGCGCCTATAAGACGCTGGCAACGGCATGTGTTTTGGGCTTCCTGAGACAAGCACTGGCAGCGTCCAATGGTTTGTTGGTAGCCTCTTCCATAAAGAGGCGCTGGCAGCGTCCGGCGAGACGCTGGCAGCGTCTGATTCCTTCAAAATATATTTTGGGCCATAAAACCCAACATAAATCCTGCAGGGTTCTACTGTGACAGGAACTACAGCAGTAGTTTCTAACCTTGATGAGGCCGAAAAAACAAAACTCTGGTCTATGAGATTAGGCCACTTGAGAGAGAATAGAGTGTCAATACTCATTACTAAGCAAGAAAGGTTATCTTGGGGGCTCATAGATTGGCAAACTGGAGTTTTGTGACCACTGTGTCTATGGAAAACAGAAGAGGGTCAGTTTCTCCGGGGCTATTTATACAACTACAAGAATCCTTGACTACATTCACTCAGATTTATGGGGTCCTGCAAGAGTGTCGTCTTTGGGTGACAAGCACTATATGTTGACATTCGTGGATGTTTCTCGAGGAAGACCTGGGTTTATTTCCTATGGCACAAGAATGAGACATTCGCATACTTCAAGAAGTTCAATGCTTTGGTGGAGAACCAGACAGGCAGTAAGATAAAGAAACTCAGGATAGATAATGGGTTGGAGTTCGTTAATTCTGAGTTTACTGAGTTCTGCAAGGAGCATGGGATTGTTAGGCATCAAATCTTGATGAGTAAACCTCAATAAAATGGTGTAGCTGAGAGGATCAATAGGTCACTCATAGAAAAAGCTCGTTGTATATTCCCAAACGTTGGGCTATAGAAGAGCATATCATTGTGGGCCGAGGCGATTGCTAGTGCATGTTATCTACTGAACAAATCACCTCAGGCCTCCATTGAGTTCTAGATTCTAGAGGAAGTATTGACGGGTAATCCAATTAATTATTCTAATTTGAGAATTTTCGGATGTCCTGTTTATGCCCATGTGAATGAGGGAAAACTGTCCCCCGGGGCTGTTAAATGGATGTTTCTAGGTTATGGGTTTGAGTCTAAGGGATACAGAATGTGGTATCCTGACTTAAAGAAATTCATATAATCTAGAGATGTAACCTTTAATGAAACTGCTATGTTATCTACAGTGGAATCTACTGTTACTTCTAATGGTATAGATAATTAGGAGGATGATGCAGGGTGAGTTGAGTTCGAGGTGGAGCAGGTTGAGGGTCAAGGTGGAGCTACTAGAACCTACAATCAGGAGTAGGCTGCTGATGTTACTCCAAAAACAACTCTGGTTGATGAGCCTGAGATTGAGACTGATATTCCTCATGTGGAAGAAGAACATAGCATAGCAAGAGATCCTCACAAGAGGGAGCTAGATCAGGAGACCAGCTCGATATACGGAGGAAGATAATGTTATGATTGCATATGCTTTGAGCGTTACAAAGGAGACTCATGAAGCTGTTGAACCTTCTACCTATCGGGAGGCCATCTCTTGTCAAAGTGCCTCAAAGTGGATAGGAGCTATGCAAGAAGAGATGGAGAGTCTGTAGAAGAATCACACTTGGGAGCTTTGTGATTTGCCTAAAGGGCGACAAGCTCTTACTACAAAATGGGCGTACAAGAAGAAAGAAGGTATCCATGGTGTATAGAGTGCAAGGTGGAAAGCCAGATTGGTGGTTAGAGGTTGCAACCAGAGAGAGGGAGTTGACTACAATGGAGCTTTCTCGCCAGTAGTACGTGGGGCATACGTCAACTCGCAACTTGCTTGCCTTCGTTGGTCTATTTTACCTAGAGTTGGAGCAACTTGATGAAGACATCATTCCTCTATGGCGAGTTGGAGGAGGATATATATGCGGCAACCAGAGGGTTTCAGTGTTCCTGGTAAGGAGGAATACGTGTGGAGATTGAGGAAGTCCTTATATGGACTTAAACAGGCACTCAAGTATTGATATAAAAGGTTTGATACCTTTATGATTGGGCAAGGTTTGATACCTTTATGATTGGGCAATTAGACAATGGGTCTTTCATTTATTTACTATTGTATGTTGATGACATGTTGATTGCCTCCAGGGACATGTCACTAATCAAGAAGCCGAAATCTCAACTCAACTAGGAGTTTGAGATAAAAGACCTCAGGGCAGCAAAGAAGATATTGGGTATGGAGATCCAAAGAGATAGAAAGGCAAGGTAGTTGTTCCTATCTTAGAAAAGGTGTTTGGAAAAGGTGTTGGACATGCTCAACATGAGAAACTATAAGGCAATTTCAACTCCATTAGCTGCACACTTCATGTTTTCTTATGAGTGTTGCCCAAAATCTGATTTGGAGGTTAGGAAGATGTCTAATGTTCCCTATGCTAGTCCATGTTTTCGTCACCTTGTTTTATTGTTGAAAATTACGTACATGGGTACTTTATTATTGTTATAGTTATGTATTAATTTAAAGTATTGTACATTAGAGTGATTAACTTGTCTAATTCGATGAAAAATATAAGCATAATAGAACTGAATAAGCTACCCGCGAGTCCAAAATTAAACTTAGTATCCCAACTCCCACTTAGAATAGCATGTGAAGGTTCAATGTAGCAATCTTGCCTAATATATTTGGCACCCCAAGGCCCCAATAATTTTTTTTTCTAGCTCCGCCCCGGGGGAGATTATATGGAACTTTTATTAAGAATAAAAGAAAGGTTAACATTTAATTTAAAATTTGTAATTGGTCATCTAATTATTGTATTAATTCAATATTTGATTCGTAAAATCCGAAATTGTACTTTACTAAGTGTTCAGTACCATTTCGAGCCGAATTAAGACCGTAAATTAAGTATTTTTGCTGATAATTTCCTCACTTGGTTGGAAAATTAGTGTGATTTACATATCTTAATAAAAAAAATGAAGAAAATGGAGAAGAAGAGCAGCAGCAACAGAAGCACTACTAGTGCCCTTTTAGACGCTGCCAGCGCCTGGTTTCGAGAAGTCAAAAAGGACATCAAGCATAGGCGCTGCCAGCGCCCTTTTAGACGCTACCAGCGTCCGAGGCAGTAGCAGCAACTCCATTGAACGCTCCCAGCGTTCAACAACCCGCTCTCAGCGCCTTTTTGCGGAAATCCAACACGAAGTACATAAGGTGCTGCCAGCGCCTATCTGACGCTGCCAGCGCCTGATATATTTTGGGCGCCGTCAAGCGAATGCTAGGGCTTCGAGGAGGAATTTATTTTTCCTCCCCTATTCCTTATAAAAACACTATTTATTTATTTTTTTACTTCAAAGGAGATATCTTTTAGCTTTACTTAGTTTTTAGAGTTAGTTTTCTAGCGTGGAGTTTTCTTTAAGTTTTCTTTAAGTCTTCGATTGTAAGTTACATTCTTCTAAGTTCAAATGCAATTTAAGTTTTCAATTCTTGTTCGCTCTAGTTTTATTCCTTGTATCAAGATTTAATTTTTACTAGCATTAGTCAAACAAAAATCCAATTTTTTGTGAACAGGAGGATTAAGGTTCCTCGAATTTTCCCTTCAGGTGAGGATTCAAGCAGTCTTAGTAATCCAAATCACACCTTTCTTGTTTGTTCGGGAGAATGTTCGTGAAGATAAAGGTTCGGGAGAAAAGATTGACATTGCAGTTCAGGTTTATGTTTCCTTTCTTTAAATTCAGTATTAAATTCAATTTTTACATTCGTAGTTATTAATTTTCTTTCTTGATTATGCATTCGTTTTCTTGTTTAGTTTCTTGTTCTTGTTCTTTTAGGTTAAGTTTGATTTTTCAATTCATATTTCTATAATTTTTATTGCTTTCAATCTTTATTAGTTTAGTTATTTCAATTATTTACTGTTTTCTGCAATTTGAAAACTCTACCAGACCAATTACCTGATAACCTGATACACCATCCCTGTGGCCTCGACAACCTTTCTCTTTTACCCAAATACCACAACCGAACACTAAGAGTGTGTTTGGTAGGGGAAAAACACTTTCTAGGAAAATAATTTCCCAATTTTCTAGTGTTTGATAGAAAAAAGTTTGGAAAATCATTTTCAAAGAAAATCATTTTCCTCTAAGGGTGTGTTTGGTTGGGATGTCCCATTTTCCGGTGTTTGCTGACCGGAAAATGGAGAAAACCATTTCCAATAAAATGATCTCCCCTCACCCTTTTGTAAATTATTTTCTTGACTCAAACTTAATGAAAATCATCTTCTCCATTCTCCCCTACTCTCTCTCTCTCTCTCTCTCTCTCTCTCTCTATCCACCACTATCTCCCACACACTGGTTTTAATATCTTCCGAGTGCATAAATAAAAATGTCACCTAACTTTCCAATTTAATCAAAATTGTCATTGTACTTTAAAAATAGTCAAAATTACCACCTAACTTTCCAAATTAATCAAAAATACCCATCTACCCTTATTTTAACATGCTACATCAGGTAAATCTAATTTCCTCCTCCAATTTTCCGGTCTCTTCCTCTTCCCCTTCTTCTCCATCGATTCTCTATCTTCTGCTCCCCTTTTTCATCTTCTTCTTACCTGCCAGTGGCGGATCTAGAATTTAGGGACAGTGGAGTCAATAATAATTTGCTAAGAAAAATAAAATTTAACAAGACCTAAAGTAAGTTGGCAAATTAGTAATTCATAATTAAATTAACTAGCAATAATTCAATGAACTACCAAGTAAATATTCCAAATCTTAACAATTGACGATATCTGAAGTCAAATAGAAACATAGTAAGTTATGCATTCAATTAGTAAATTCTATTTTCATAACATCCACGTAATTCAATTCATAAATAGGTACTCCTAATTTGATAATATTAACTCATTTAACTAATCAATTAATACAAACTCTAATTTAGCCACAAGAGGATTGAGAAAATACCACAGTGTCATGAGAATTGAGAATGAATTGAGAATGGACTATAGAAAAATCACAAATGATCATAAACTTAGAACTTAGAGAGTACTTTAAAATAATATATCATAAGAGGTTGGGTTGAGAGAGTGGATATAGAGAGATAGACTGGAAGACAGAGACTGGTTGCAGATTGAGCACAGAATGCGGTGGGCGGCTGCACAGGACACGCAGAGGTGGTTGCTACCGGGGGTCGTCAACGACGAGTTCTCTAATTTTTGAGTTAGTGGGTTCATGAAGGACTCGCTATATGGTTTACCGTAGTATACATACCTAGATACATTACTTATATCAAATTATTTTTAAAAATTAATCAATATTATATTACAAAAATCATTATAAATTTATTAATATTTTTATTAAAAAATCATCAGGATTTTTTAAAGTTTTCAAATTTTCACAAAAATTCACCACATAAAAAATTGATATATTTTAGTTCTAAATAGATTAAATAAGGCAGCAACACAATCAAATTTTGCAAGGACAAACTCGCGCACAGTAGTGAATCGATTTTTAAAAAGTCTAGAACTTGCGTCTTCTATGGACCGAACTCGTGCCTGGCCATTAGAGAAACAACACACACGTCGCCTTAAAAAAATCCAGAAATTGCTTACTCCACAGATCGAACACGCGACTAGACAATACAAAAGTAATACGCACGCCACCTAACTAACCTTCACCAACTGATTCCTTATGCGCACAATTTATATATAAATACATTATATATTTTTTTCCAGAAGCAGTTTTGTTTCCAAAATTCCAGTGGAGTTGCTTGACTCCACTAAATACAAGCCAGATCCGCCCCGACACCTGCTACAGAATGAATGCAATTCCTCCGGTCCTCAAGCAGCATAACCGAGAAGCACGAGCAAGAGTGGCTCCTGTCTTCCCTCCACCAAGATGGGCCTCGCCTTAGTCCTCATCTCCTTCCTTATCTACCTCGAGAGGTCGTTTGAGGGGAAGGAGTCGCATTTCTCGATCTGGGTGGAGCATATTAGCAGCAACTCTGTCTGGGCTATTCTCATGGCCGTCCTGATTGATGTAAGGATCATCCGGCTCCGGAGCATAGAAGACACTGGTTTAATCGCACACATTGGGTCCGACCAAGTTGGCCATGAGGTTCAATGGGTCGGAAAGAATGACTTTCTTCCATGCTTGAAGAAAAATGTAAGCATCTTGAAGATGAGAATTTTCGAACTAGAGATTAGGGTCACTCTTGTTAGATATGGAGGAATTTTGTTAATGGCAACAAGGCTTTTTTCTCTTTCTTTGACGTTCCTCCTTTGTCCCACATAGGAAGAGTTGGAGTGTTTGAGTGGGTTTAAATATTTCTCTCTCCTATGGGTTGTTGTATTAGCATGGAAGTGGGTTTTAGTGAGGAGGGTTTGGTTTGTGCTTCCACATGCTACGCCACCGCCACATCGCCGTCCGACCGGGCCGGTCCTACTGTCCGGCCGGGCGGTCAGGGTCCGCTTACCTTTTGGTTCGCTTTTTCCTAAGATCTTGCGTATTTATTGTGTATCAATTAGCCGTTTGACTGGGTTTATTCTGTTCATAAATTTCTCCTGATCTTCCGCCTTCCTCTTTATTTCCTTGATTCTTTCCCATTATTATGGCTCTTTGACTCTTCACTTTTTCCTCCTCAACTCAGTCAGTTTTCCTATATATTGTGTTGTGTCTGTGCTGTTTGATATCACAGAAAAAAAAAACTATTCATTCTTCTTCTCCTTTCTTTCCTTCTTTCTGGGTGTACGATTTGCATACTCCATATCCTTGGCCACGAGTGCACGTGTCCAGGGATACTCTGAGTTAACCTTGGGAAGCGACCGACAATTCCGATTGGCACCGAGGTCGGGCCGCAATCGCTTTCGAGGCAGTGGTCATCCCACGGCTCTGTTTCTTTCTTCCCACAGCCTTGATCTATATTCTTTTCCAACAATTTGAAAGCGATTTCTTAGATCATGGCTACTCCACAAAAATCTCTTGCTGAAATTTACAGGACTGAGCCTTTTGATGGAACCAATTATAAACGTTGGTCTCAAAAATTGTTTCTCTGTTTGGAGCAATTGAAGATCGATTATGTTCTATCATCTCCACATCTCGAAGATCCAAAAGCTCCACCTCCACAAAATGATCCTGATCAAACTCCTACTGTCCCCAGAACTCCGCTTGTCCCGCTCGATGAGAATGCCAAGAAGAAACTGGAGAAAGACAACAAAGTGGCTCGGAGTTATCTTCTCAACAATATGACAAACCCGCTGTTTGATTTGTTCGTTGTGTTCAAGTCAGCCAAGGCCATATGGGAAAAGCTGGAAATCAGGTATGGTGCTGACGACACTGGAAAGAAGAAATACGTAGTTGGCTAGTGGCTGCAGTTTCAGATTACTGATGATCAACCCATCATGGAACAAGTTCATGTCTTTGAGAACCTATGTGCTGAAGTACTAAATGAAGGAATGAAGATGTGCGAGATTTCGCAAGCAAATGTCATGATCGAAAAATTCCCACCATCATAGGCTGACTACAAGAATCATCTCAAGCACAAGAAAAAAGATTTGACTCTTCAGGAACTGATCAGTCGTGTGAGGACTTAGGAGGCTAACCGTCTGAAAGATAAGATGTCTTCTCTTTTTTTGAATTCTATTAAGGCTAACTTAGTTGAATTTGTTGTACCATCTAATAAAGACAGGTTCAAAGGAAAGAATAAGAAGGATCAGAAGCAGTCTAAGCATCAGAACCAAGTGAACAAGCCTAGCAATAAAATCCAGAAGCCTAAGGTCACCTGTTACGTCTGTGGAAAACCAGGCCATAAGGCATATCAGTGCAAACAACGCAAGAGAGTAAACCAGTCCCAACAGAAACCCGCTGGACAGAGTGGTGGACAAAAGCAAATTAATCTGACTGAAGATTTTGAAGTGTTTTGTGCAGTAACGGTGGAAGCCAATCTTGTTACTAACAACTGAGTGGATTCTAGACAATGCTGCAACCAGACATTTCTACACCAACAAGGAGCTGATGCATGATTTTGAGGAAGTTCCTGATGGTGAACAAGTCTTCATGGGCAATGCTACCACAGCAGCGGTGTTGGGTAAAGGAAAGGTTCTCCTTAAATTTACTTCTGGAAAGTCTTTATACTTGAATAATGTGCTGTATGTCCATTCCCTTCGTAGAAACTTAGTTTCCGGTAGTCTCCTTGATGTTGCTGGTTTTGAGGTGAACCAAAAAGCTGGAAAGATAGTTATACTTTGTAGTGGGGTTTTTGTTGGGAAGGGGTATCTTAGCAATGGCTTATATGTTCTGAATGTTGCTTCTGATGCTAATGGAAATGCTTCTACTTCTGCTTATATTGCTGATTCTGTTGATATTTGGCATGGTAGACTTGGACATGTGAATTTTGCTTTCCTAAACAGACTAAAGAACATGAGACTAATTCTACATATTACCACAGAAAACTTTTCTAAATGTGATGTTTGTGTTAAGGCAAAATTTGCTAAGAAACCTTTCAAATCTGTAACTACCAGATCAACTCAGTTGCTTGAACTTATTCATTTGGGCTTAGTAGACTTTAAGAACACAATGAGCAGAGGAGGAAAGAAATGGTATATCACTTTTGTAGATGACTACTCCAGATATACGAAAGTTTACCTCTTAAAGTCTAAAGATGAGGCCGAAGAGATGTTCATAAAGTATAAGGCAGAAGTTGAGAATCAACTAGATAGGAAAATCAAGAGGCTTAGGTCTGATAGGGATGGTGAATATGATTCGACTTCTTTAGCTGTTTTTTGTGAGAAAAATGGTATTATTCATGAGACCACCGCCCCTTACACACCACAATAGAATGGTGTAGCTGAACGCAAGAACCGTACCCTTAAAGAAATGATGAATGCCATGCTTATAAGTTCTGGATTACCTGATAATATGTGGGGAGAAGCTGTTTTAACTGCATGTTTTGTTCTCAATAGAGTTCCCCATAAAAAGATGGATCAGACCCCATATGAACTTTGGAAAGGGTATGCCCCGAACCTAAATTATTTGAAAGTGTGGGGGTGTTTGGCTAAAGTTGCTTTTCCTAGTCATAAGCGTACCAACATAGGCCCAAAGACTTTTCGATGCTGTTTTCATTGGTTATGCTCAAAATAGTGCTGCTTATCGTTTTATGTCCTTGAATGCTAATTCTATTTTTGAATATAAAGATGCTAAGTTTTTTGAGCATGTATTTCCATTGAAAAAGAATGTGTCTAATTCAAAATTTGATGTTGTGCCTAATGTTGTGCCTGATCATATGCTTGAAAATGTGAACTTGTCTTCTTCTAGTTCTAATATTAGAGATGTAGTAGTTGAACCTAAAAGGAGTAAGAGGCAAAGGACAACTACTAATTTTGGACCTGATTTTGCTACTGCTTTTCTAATTGAAGTTTCTAATTGTTATGATGTGGATGCCTTGACCGAGGATTTTGTGTCTTTATTTCTTGTTGAAGAAGATCCAAATACTTTTGACGAAGCTATTAGGTCTATTGACGCAACTTTTTGGACATACCGTCCCGAGATGGTGAACAATGCCTTGACGGGTCCGGGTTACTTTTGGATCATAAAAGTGGAGCCTACTTCGGGCCTTTAAAAGGGTTTGAAGTCCTTCGACAAGAATAAGCGCAAACGGGTCAACTGGGTTGTCGGAATGGACACGCCTTCACTCTTTAGATCATAACTCCTTCAATTTAACTCTGATGGGTCTCAAATTTTGGGAACTTAAAGTACACCTCAAGAGCTTTCCCTCGATATCTTACGGGCCTAAAACGGAGTCTAGATGAAGAAGTTCTAGGCGTTTGAATTCGGCAGGGAAAAGCTGCCCAGAAGCAAGGCTCGCCCGAGCCATCCGTCTGGTCAAGATGGTCACGCCCGCGACATCGGTGGCAGGCTAACGGATCGCCCGAGCCAGAGCCATGCTCGCCCGCGCCCTGTTTCTGATCGACAACGTCGCGCCCGCGACAATGCTGGTCGCGCCCGCGACAATGCTGGTCGCGCCCGCGAACCCCACCAAAGCTGTTGTTTCTGCTGTTGCCAGTGATCAAGCTCGCCGAGCCAACCTTCTTTTCTGTCGATTTTGCCTGCCAAAACGAATGTATTTTGGGCTTTACTCATTTTTGTATATATACTCGTTGGCCCTCATTTTCTGGGCAAAATTGAACCATATTGAATGCCATTTGTTTGAGAGCTCTCTAAGTCTCTCCCCCAGAAATCTTGTTTACTTTATCCAATCTTTATTTGGTGGTGTTCAAGTCGTTTCTTTAGTGATTAATAGTGGTTTAGCCTAATTAATCATAGTGGAATGTTACCTGTTAGGTTTTAGGTTATCTATTTCCTAAACAGATACAGATTAATTGGCGGAATATTATAACAGTTATAAATAATTAATCAAAACAACTGCAGAGGCTTTAGTAATTATACCTGATCGCTAATTCCTGCTGAAGAAGAGGTTGACCTTCCAGATTCCAACGCTGAAACCCTCTACTAAAAAGTCCGCGCAGCACTCCGGGAACCCGATTGCTAGATCGACCCGATCGAGACGAATCTCAATCTAAGATGTATGTGAGATTGTTTCGGGAAACAGAGAATGTTTCCTGAAACTAAAACTACAAACTAAAAGAGAGAGGAACTCAGGAAATCACATTGGTATCTCTCTAAGAGTCTTAGGCAGTTGGTGTCAAATAATCTCTCCTAGAGACCCCTTTATATAGTGTTTAGAAAACCTAGGGAAAGGGTTCAAAAACCCTAAAGGGCCGAATTAAAACAACGGCGCCTTTCTGGGCCCAACACGGTCCGTGTTGAAACAACATTGTCCGTGTTGGACTCCAGAAGGTCCAATTATTCTACCCATGGACACCACGGATCGTGGTGTCTCAACACGGACCGTGTTGGGTCAACACGGACCATGTTGAACCCAATTCAGTCCGTGTTGGGCTGATTTCTCACAGAAATCAATTTTCAACTTTTCTAAACGTGATACAATATCATTTAGGTTACATACGTTGTTCTAGGGCACTGACTTGTGTGACCCAGTAGGACCAAATAATATAGTTGTAATTAAACATATTTAATTACTAATTATAGAGGTCTCTAGCAAGACATATAATTACTATATTACTTTGGTTTAATCTCCGTGCATATGGAACATTGTCGGGACATTCCCAACAATCTCCCACTTGTCCCACAAGTGTTCGATTCCTTAAATTCCCTTGTCACTTACTGTCTCATGTTCGGATAAGGTAAGCTGATGCATTCCTTATGTAAGGTCCGAAACGTTCCTCGATCTTCGAGTTTAGACTTTGAAAAAACAGATGATCAACTATTGATTCAACTGAGCTCGGCCAAGCATTTTCAGTCCAATCTCACCGAGTGGCCAAAAGACAACTGTCCCTAATAGGGAGGACAATGCCATCTTGTTCAGACACACACTCTCACATGATCCAACTGTAACCCAGACACCGCCTTTATAGCCTACTGTTACGAAAGGCGTTTGGCGCGCTTCAAAGTCACAGCAGATCATGCAGTTTGTGTACTAAACTCAGGATTTAGGAATTTTGAGTGGTGAGAGCTCCTATGACAATTCCCAACTTAAAGAGCTCCCACTGCGAGTCAGTTCGGTAGTTGTTCTCAACAATACCCATGTGATTGATTTATGATGTCATCACATCACTATGATCACGAAACTTGATCATCACCTCAATCCTATATACATGCTAATTGTGTTGATATTATCACTGTTCCTAAATGATAATACAATTAGGAACTAGGTCGACTGTCGACCAAGACTACCGTTATCAAGTTCACTAATGGGGTTTCAGAAATCGGACCTCATCCAATTTCCCATTTCGAATACGCTAACCTTTTTGGACATTTACATAATTCTAAATCACAATTGATGTAAATTTTGGAATCTTTATTCTTAATGATGAATCAACAAGGTCATAATTCATGAACAATTCATGTAAATTTGACTTGTTAATATTTCGGAATGTGTTTAATACCTATTGCCCATGCATGAATATCATACTATAACTACAACAGGGGTTTAGTACATAATACTTGCAATGAACCTCGTACATATACCATCTCACTAATGACATTTCATACAAGAAGATATTTCCGGAACACATTTGATCGTATCTAGGTGCTTTTATTGTGCCAGAATTATTTGACACCAATTTTGGAATCTTTATTCTTAATGATGAATCAACAAGGTCATAATTCATGAACAATTCATGTAAATTTGACTTGTTAATATTTCGAAATGTGTTTAATACCTATTGCCCATGCATGAATATCATACTATAACTACAACAGGGGTTTAGTACATATTACTTGCAATGAACCTCGTACATATACCATCTCACTAATGCATTTCTTATTAATATGACTTAAGCTTATAGTGCCAGAATTATGTTTCGTTTGAGTCATTTGTTCAAACTCTTGGCTCAACCATTAGCATCCTTTCGATCGTATCTAGGTGCTTTCATTGTTTCGCCAAGACTACTTCATTTAGGAAATCTTCAAACTATTTCAACATTCCATCTTCAGATGAATCTCATAGACATGAATCACCATGTGTTATTTTATTCATCTTTGAAGATTTGAAGTAATTCACCCCTTGTACTTGTGCTCAATTGGTCTACATACATCCATATGCATGAGTGTTTGTTGGCACGTTCACCCTTTCTTGTAAAAGGTACAACCATGCTTTGCAGACATCACATGCTTCAAAGTCTTATCATTCAAAAGTCTATCACTGTAACACTTCCGAATGCGCTATGATTTGCATGACTTAATAAATAGTTACAAGGTTTAAGTTTGAACATGAGTTATTCCTTTTAAACCTCTTGGTTTCGATGTGTTGGGTGTGTTTATCCGAGATCCTCTCTCGCTCTAATTGAGAGCAAGAAATACTTATAATAAGAACATAGTATCACCTATAAATTTCTCTCATAAGTCTTGAGAAAATGGATAAACAACCAACTCTTCATAAGGAACTACAACTAATTGCATGTTCTTATTTGTAGGCTGACTCTCATCCTTCAAAGCACATCTACTTTGCTGTAGATTCTGCACATTTGCATAAATGCGAGTTTCACAGCTAGTATCTTATACTCAAAGTGGGTTTAATAAGGGTAGTGTGTATCATATACGCATTTGCCTAGAATTGAAATCATATCTCAAGTCTTTCTCATAGTTATTCACGCTCCCAGTGTCATATATACATGATCTGGTTGTTAACCGGTTGCTGTCATTGGTTGGGTATGTACAACTGTTTGTCCTTACCTCTCCTTTGACTTCTTGTCTTTGATAGATTTCTTAAATCTTATTTTCCCTTTCACTAAAAGACTATCTTTGGTCGCCAATCTTTTGGCTAAAAGGGATATGAGGTTTCTCATGTTTTAAAATAGTCATATTATTTCAGAACATGAGCGCCAACAATTGGCTCTTATCTAGCTCAACCGAGACTATCTGGTTATTGGTTTCATATTTATCAACTCTAACTAGTTCGATGAACTTGGTTTTGAGTTGGTAATATTGAAATGCTTCCTCTAATCTTCAAACATTTTGAAGTTAAAATTGTATGAATATTATGACATTACATGTATTCATTTGGCTTGATTGACCTCTTAATATTGATGTCTAGCTCAATGTTATATCAAAGACATGTTTCCTTTAATCGCCTTCAAGACAATCTTGCGATGGCAATGCCAATTAAGGAATTGGTGTTAATTGTTTTTCTCTTTCTCAAGGAGAAAACAATATTTTATTAGTGGTGGATGTTTGAGTGAAAAGACATAAATAATTCTACGAGACAAGTTGGTTCATTTTAGTTATTATTCATCAAAAGAAATTAAACTAATTTAATTTCAAATCAAAACACTTTATCAACTCTCATTTAGTGTTTTAATTTACCAAGACCCACAAGACTCATGGGCTCAAGTGGACTTTGGCCCGACAAAACTCGATCCCATGTTATCTTTGGTGTATCATCTTATGATCGATCATTCAAAATAACTATTGGCAAGAAATTTGTATCGAATACAATACTTCTCTTGCTCTGCTCTTGGCCCAAAACTATTTTGATAGCCAATTTGAATTGACCTAGCTCCCACCCTACTTATTAATGATGGACAAATAATTCACTTTGGCTTTCTTTATTTATCCATCTAAGTGGTGTTTCGATAGGTTGAGCAATAATTCAATTTTGAGAGTAGGTTTTATTATCCTAAGCATGTAATTTTAGGTGAACTCTTTTGAAAAGCATAAAAGGCATAATAAAACAACATGCAATAACGAATTTAAAGCATAAATAAAACCCCTAGTATGGCCACCTAGACTTAATCAAACTAATTTAACTAAGCCTTGATAGCCTTCAAGAAAATCTTCTTGGGTCTTGCAACTTCCTTGGATGGGCTCCCACTCGAATCACCACCTCCATTGCTGTTGGGCTCCCACTCAACTTGATGTCTCAAATTACAACAAATTTACAAAGTGGACCTCACAATTGAGTCCTTACATGAATTAAAATAAACTTAACTGAAATTTAAATTTAAAATTTAATTCAAAGACGGTACGCAGACCGTATTTCACCCAACCCGGTACGCAGACCGGTAAAACCGACTATCTATGGCCATACTAGAAGTACATGCAAACATGTAATATTGCAATAATTATATCAAATATAACACATGCTTAAATAACAAATTATAAAGGCATATATATAATTGCAATATAACACATAAGGAAATAAATACTAAATAAAATTTCCTAAAGGTTTGCATGATTAATATAATAAACAAAATCCAAATTTTATCTTAGTTACCTAAATAGATGTAGGATTTTATACCTACACATACAAAAGACTTGACTTTCCTAAAATCAAGAAGTATAAAAGATACTATATCATTTAAAGATATTGTAAGTTTCCTAAACTTTACAAAATAATAGATTTTATGTCCATTATCTGATTTAGTAGTAATAGGATTTAATAATTAATTTCTAAAATTAATTACAAACTCTAAAGCACACGAATTTACCAAAACTGTTGGCAACACGGTCCATGTTGGATCAACACGGTCCGTGTTGCTTCCCAGTTTTGGTTAATTTCGTGAATGAAAACTTAAATAAAATTATCATAACTTATCGAATTAAAAGATTTCATATCACAGTATTATCTAATAACCCAATATGAATATTTTCCAGAATTTTAACAATTTCTAAAAGATTGTAAAAATTTAGGGAATTAAACTTTTTAATTCTCCGTTTAAGAGGAAAATAAATAATAATAGTCCGATAAGTTTAAAAATCAAATTTTGTAATTTTTCCATACAGAAGGTTCATCCAATATGCTACTGTAAAAATTTCAGATTTTTATCAAATTTTGAAAATTAGAATAAAATTCAGAAAAGTAAACAATTATACTTTTCTGTTAATCTGAAAATTAAAGGAAAATTAGTAAACAATTTCAAAAATTCGTGAAAAATTTATCCATAACAGAATAGTTACCCAGTAACCTACTGTAAAATTTTCAGAAAATTGGCAAATTTCTATAAATATAAAAAATTCAGAGAAGAAACAAATTTATTTCTCTGAGATCTGAAAATCTAAATTAAAAAATATAATTTTACCAGATAAATTAACGGAAAAATTTTTCCCTAAAATTATGGTTACCCAGTAACCTACTGTAAACATTTCGGAATTTTACAAATTTCTACAAATTTATAAAATTCAGAGAATTAAACGAATTTTAATTCACTTTAGATCTGAAAACTCAATTAAAAATTCATTTTAATTGGAAAACATCTACAAATATTGTGGAAAGTCCATAACACTTCCAGACACCTCCAATAAAAATTTCAGAAATTTTCGAGTTCGTTTGATATTTTATTTCGATTTTTCATATTTACTATAAATAAACTAAATCAGAAAATTAATTTTACAAAACCCTATTTTGCGAATTTTGACCTATTTCATCTATTGCCTACTGTTTAACAATATTAAACATGATTGTTTCTAAAACATTCAAAATTAAATCGAGTTCATGCTATATTTAACAATTAAACAAACATAAAATCGATTAATTAAAGGCAATAAGAAACAAATAAAAACAAAGCATGAAATTTTACAATAAAATCTCAGATTTATTATCATGAATATTAAAGATTAAACTTTCATAAATATTCAATTTTAGGCATAAATTTATTCTAGCATATTCATAATATAATTCAACTATTGACAAAATTAATTATGAATACAAGTACAATACTTTAGCATGCAATTGGTGGCTCTGATACCACTGTTATGTTTTAGGTTATCTATTTCCTAAACAGATACAGATTAATTGGCAGAATATTATAACAGTTATAAACAATTAATCAAAACAACTGCAGAGGCTTTAGTAATTATACCTGATCGCTAATTCCTGCTGAAGAAGAGGTTGACCTTCCAGATTCCAATGCTGAAACCCTCTACTGAAAGGTCCACGCAGCACTCCAGGAACCCGATTGCTAGATCGACCCGATTGAGACGAATTTCAATCTAAGATGTGTGTGAGATTGTTTCGGGAAACAGAGAATGTTTCCTGAAACTAGAACTGCAAACCAAAAGAGAGAGGAACTCAGGAAATCACCCTCGTATCTCTCTAAGAGTCTTAGGCAGTTGGTGTCAAATAATCTCTCCCAGAGACCCCTTTATATAGTGTTTAGAAAAACTAGGGAAAGGGTTCAAAAACCCTAAAGGGTCGAATTAAAACAAAGACGCCTTTCTGGGCCCAACACGATCCGTGTTGAAACAACACTGTCCGTGTTGGACTCCAGAAGGTCCAATTATTCGACCCGTTGACACCACAGACCGTGGTGTCTCAACACGGACCGTGTTGGGTCAACACGGTCCGTGTTGGGCTGATTTCTCACAGAAATCAATTTCC
Source organism: Portulaca oleracea (assembly GCA_029582165.1). Classification (NCBI taxonomy): domain Eukaryota; kingdom Viridiplantae; phylum Streptophyta; class Magnoliopsida; order Caryophyllales; family Portulacaceae; genus Portulaca; species Portulaca oleracea. Next base: position 19,199,447 of record CM055869.1, read on the forward strand.
AACTTTTCTAAACGTGATACAATATCATTTAGGTTACATACATTGTTCCAGGGCACTGACTTATGTGACCCAGTAGGACCAAATAATATAGTTGTAATTAAACATATTTAATTACTAATTATAGAGGTCTCTATCAAGACATATAATTACTATATTACTTTGGTTTAATCTCCGTGTATATCGAACATTGTCGGGACATTCCCAACAAGGCCAAGGTTATGGACTCTCCTAGCCAAGGTCATATGCAAACCCTACGGTGACCAAGCTTCGTTTTCTTTGATTTTCTCTCGAAAAATCAAGCATCATTCTTCCCACCACGACGGTAACGCTCCATCTAGTATCAGAGCCTCGGTTTTTCATTTGCTTGAGTTGTTCTTCATTATTGTGCTTGTAGTGTTCTCTAGTGTTGGGTTTTGTGAGTTGTATGCTATTATTGGTGACCCCAACCCCGATGCTATCATAGATTGTTGGAAAACATTGTATTGTGGGTGTATTTGTTGAATTTGTAGCCATTTAGTGCATTGGAAAGAAGTTGGAAAATAGTGCATGCAAGGTGTTCGATGAAATGTCTGAGTGAAAAAAACACAAAGAACCCTTAGTCAAACACTTGCAACTACAAAAGAACCTTCAAACTCCACAAAATACCCCAAACACTAACCATCCCTTACCTTTTTTCCCGGTATGGCCGACGGAGCTCGCCACGAACAAGAGAAATCGAGCCACCAGGGTAGCCCTCAAATTCAAGCTCTCGAGAGCCGACTCTCCACTTATGACAAACGCTTCTCCACTGTTGAGCGCACCCTTAATGCCATCATGGCGCAGTTGGACAACCTCACCCAAGAGTGCCTAGGCCCGCCCCGAGATGAACGTCAAAGGCGTGGCCCAAGCCCTATTCGTCCTCCTCCCACATTCGAGTCGAGTGACGATGATAGAGGTTCCCCACGTCGCCATCCACGTGGGCAAGTACATGATAGGCCCCCTCGTGACGACTTCCAGGACGTCAAAATCGACATTCCCGAGTTCAATGGTTCCAGTGATCCTGACGAGTACCTTGAATGGATCCAAATGATGGATAGGATCTTTGAGACCAAAGAATACAATGATGAGAAGGCCTACAAGATCGCTAGCCTAAAACTCACCAAAGTTGCATCGCTTTGGTTTGAGAATGTGAAATCACAAAGGGCACGGGAAGGTCGAACGAGGATCACCACTTGGACACGGCTTAAACAGTTGATGAACCGCCGTTTCTTGCCCGCCACCTACCAACAGGATGTATTGAAGAAGGTCTACGCCCTAACCCAGGGAAAGCGATCTGTGAGTGACTACATTCAGGAGTTTGAGCAACTTCGCATCAAAAGCGATCTTCAAGAACCCGAGGCGCAAACCATGATACGTTTCTTGAATGGATTGGACTCCTCGGTTGCCAAGAAAGTAGAAGTTCAACCATACTACTCCATGGATGACTTGTGCAGCTTGGCTCTTCGGGTTGAGCGTCGAAAGAAAGAAAAGGCTACTTCCAAACCGGCACCAAAAGCCTTCTTTCCACCGCCCAGCCGACCTCCTCCATATTCGGGTACCCCGAAACCCAGTGAGACACCCAAGTTCCCTTCGACACCTCGCACGGATAAAGGAAAGGGACTTGTTGTGGCGGCTCCAACGGACCCCTCTCGCCGGATGGAGGGAAGGAAATGCTTTAAATGTCACAGCTATGGTCACTACCAGGCGGATTGTCCGAACCGACGGACCTTGACACTGAAGGAGGTTCAGGACATTGATGAGGAATTGCAAGCAGCCTGGGATGAGTCCGAAGTGATCGTTGAGGATGCGGTCACTAGTGATGACGATGCCGTCCCCACACCCCACGTACATGGTGACGCTCTTGTCTTGAGGCGGGTTTTACACACTCAGGAAGCCCCTCTCGACAAGGAACGGGAGATGATTTTTCAATCTCGGTGCTTCATGGGAGGCAAGGTGTGCAACCTCATTATCGATGGAGGGAGTTGCACCAACGTCGCTTCAACGTATATGGTTAAGAAGCTTGGATTGCCGCTATTACCTCACCCTCGGTCTTACTCTCTCAAGTGGCTCAACGATCAAGATGGCATCAAGGTAACTAAACAAGTCCTGGTGAATTTGTCTTTTGGTACTAACTACGATGATTATGATATTTGTGATGTTGTTTCTATGAGTGCTTGCCACATATTGTTGGGACGTCCTTGGCAATTCGACAAGCAAACGGTACACAACGGATCGAAAAATACCTACACGTTTACTCATAGGGGCAAGAGGGTTAAGCTACTCCCTTTAGCTCCACACGAAATTATCTCTCCAAAACCCGGGGTGGGAAGTGAGGAGCCCAAACACATGAGCGAAACACGGGTTGAGCGAGCTCTAAGCAAGGGGAAGGTCGTTTTCTCCTTACTCCTCTTAAAAGCAAACAAAAGTGAGGTAGAGAAACCCTTGCACCCTCTTGTCGCCCCTCTCGTTGCCAAGTTCGGAGACGTCTTTCCCGATGATCTACCACCGGGTCTTCTACCTATTCGGGGAATCGAGCACCAGATCGACCTCATGCCTGGAGCACTACTTCCCAACAGAGCGGCTTATCGATGCAACCCGCAGGAAACCAAGGAGCTACAACGCCAAGTGGACGAACTCGTTTCGAGGGGCTTCGTTAGGGAAAGCATGAGCCCTTGTTCCTTTCCGGCCCTCCTGGATCCCAAGAAGGATGGCACCTACCGGATGTGTGTCGACAGTCGAGCCATCAACAACATCACTATCAAGTACCAATACCCCATACCGAGGCTCGATGACATGCTCGACGAGTCGTACGGATCTTGTATCTTCTCCAAGATCGACCTCCGCAACGGTTACCATCAGATTCGCATGCGAGAAGGGGACGAATGGAAGACGACGTTCAAGACCAAGGGAGGCTTGTACGAGTGGCTTGTCATGCCGTTTGGTCTATCTAACGCTCCTAGCACGTTCACGCGACTCATGAACGAGGTCTTGAGGCCATTCATCGGCAAATTCGTGGTTGTTTATTTCGATGACATCCTCGTGTATTCCAAGAACGAAGCGGAGCACCTCTCGCATTTGGAATCTGTTTTCCGGGTTCTACGACAGCAAAAGCTATTTGGTAAGCTCGAGAAGTGCGAATTTTGCACTCCCCAAGTCACATTTCTTGGGTACATCGTCTCTGATCGGGGTATTTCCGTGGATCCTTCGAAAGTGGAAGTTATACGCTCATGGCCTTCTCCCTCTACTATCACGGAGGTGAGAAGCTTCCACAGCCTTACTTCGTTCTACCGTCGGTTCATCAAAGGGTTTAGCACCCTCACCGCCCCAATCACCGAGTGTTTGAAAAAGGGCACCTTTGAGTGGACCCGAGCGGCCCAAGGGGCCTTTGAGAAGCTTAAGGCTCGACTTTGTGAAGCTCCGATACTTGCTCTCCCGGACTTTACACAAGTCTTCGAGGTGGATTGTGATGCGAGCGGAGTGGGCATTGGGGCCGTCCTCATGCAAAATCAGCGCCCCGCCGCTTACTTCAGCGAGAAGTTCAGTGGGTCACGGAAGAACTACTCTACCTACGACAAGGAGTTCTATGCCCTTGTTCGTGCCCTTGACCATTGGTCCCACTACTTGAGACCTAACCAATTCGTGCTTCATTCCGACCATGAGGCTCTCAAGTACCTCAACGGTCAACACAAGCTCAACACGCGTCATGCAAAGTGGGTGGAGTATCTTCAAAGCTTCAACTTCTTGGCTAAACACAAGAAGGGGAGCGTCAATGTGGTTGTCGATGCACTTTCTAGGAGGCATTCCCTTCTTTCGGTAGTTGAAGCCAGAGTTCTTGGGTTCCAACACATGCGGGAGTTTTACAAGGAAGATGAGGACTTCAAGGCACACCTCGATGGTGCCAGTGGTTCTTATGTACTCCAAGACGGGTTCCTTTTCAAGGGGAACAAATTGTGTGTTCCCAAGTGTCCGTTGAGGAAGCTATTGTTGCGAGAAGTTCACGGAGGTGGTCTAGCCGGTCATTTCGGTATCAACAAGACCCTTGACATGCTAAAGGAGCATTTTTATTGGCCTAGAATGGGAGGAGACGTACACGACGTGATTTCCAAGTGTATCACGTGCCATCATGCCAAAAGCCAATTTCACCAAGGGCTTTACACTCCCCTTCCCATTCCGAATGGCCCGTGGGAAGATTTGAGCATGGACTTCATCGTTGCTCTTCCCCGAACCGTGTGTGGCAAGGAATCAATCCTCGTCGTCGTTAACCGCTTCTCCAAGATGGCGCATTTCGTCGCTTGTGAGAAAACCGACGACGCCACTCACATCGCTAATCTCTTCTTCCGGGAGATAGTGAGGTTGCACGGTGTTCCAAGGACCATCGTTTCCGATCGTGATACGAAGTTCATGAGCCATTTTTGGAGATCTCTATGGAAATTCCTTGGAACGAAGCTCCTTTTCAGCACGTCGCACCACCCTCAAACGGATGGTCAAACCGAGGTCACAAACAAGACCCTCACTACTTTGCTTCGGGGACTTGTGAGCAAGAGTCTACAAGATTGGGATGCTAAGCTTTGTCATCCTGAGTTCGCGTACAACTGGGCTCTTTCATTCGCTACGGGTCGCTCGCCTTTTGAAATTTGCTATGGGATGAATCCTATCACTCCCATCGACCTCCTTCCTCTACCTTTGGAGGCAAGGGCGAGTTTTGAGGCAAGCGTGAAGGCCGCCGAGATTCAAAAGCTTCACCGCCAGATCCGGGAGAAGATTGAGAGAATTAATGAGCTCTACAAGTCCTGAGTCAACAAACACCGCCGGGACATCACTTTCAAACCCGGGGACTTGGGTTGGCTCCACTTGAGGAAGGAACGGTTTCCTTCACGGAGGAAAAGCAAGCTCATGCCAATAAGTGAGGGACCGTTCAAGGTGTTGGAGAAAATAAATGATAACGCCTACAAGCTCGATCTTCCCGGAGATATGGGGGTCTCCTCCACGTTCAACATTGGCGATCTTTCACCCTACATCGAGGATGTTGAATCCGATGCGGATTTGAGGGCAAATCCTCTTCAAGAAGAGGAGGATAAAGAGTCTCGGGTTCCGTTCTCGTCTCTCGTAACATTTTCCAAGCGAGCCGTCTTAACCATGGTAAATCTCGAAGTGCAATTCCTGGTGAAGCCTGGAAACGCAAGGGTAGTCTCGGCCATCCATTGGATGGGAACCGAGACCTTCTAAGGAGGCTGCTTGTGCCCCGACCCCGGAGGCCCGAGGTCGTACCGTACCGAGATGGTGAACAATGCCTTGACGGGTCCCGGTTACTTTTGGATCATAGGAGTGGAGCCTACTTCGGGCCTTTAAAAGGGTTCGAAGTCCTTCGACAAGAATAAGCGCAAACGGGTCAACGTGGGTTGACGGAATGGACACACCTTCACTCTTTGGGTTATAACTCCTTCAATTTAACTTCGATGGGTCTCAAATTTTGGGAGCTTAAAGAACACACCAAGAGCTTTCCATCGATATCTTACGGGCTTAAAACGGAGTCTGGATGAAGAAGTTATGGGCGTTTGAAGTCGGCAGGGAAAAGCTGTCCAGAAGCAAGGCTCGCCCGAGCCAAGCAATGGCTCGCCCGAGCCATCCGTCTTGTCAAGATGGTCGCGCCCGCGACAAGCACGGTCGTGCCCGCGACATCGGTGGCAGGCTAACGGCTCGCCCGAGCCAGAGCCATGCTCGCCCTCGCCCCGTTTCTGATCGACACCATCGCGCCCGCGACGACGCTGGTCGCACCCACGAACCCCACCGAAGCTGTTGTTTCTGCTGTTGCCAGTGATCAAGCTCGCCCGAGCCAGCTTCCTGCTCGCCCGAGCCGACCTCCTTTTCTTCCGATTTTGCCTGCCAAAACGACTGTGTTTTGGGCTTTACTCATTTTTGTATATATACTCGTTGGCCCTCATTTTCTGGGCAGAATTGAACCATATTGAATGCCATTTGTTTGAGAGCTCTCTAAGTCTCTCCCCCAAAAATCTTGTTTACTTTATCCAATCTTTATTTGGTGGTGTTCAAGTCATTTCTTTAGTGATTAATAGTGGTTTAGCCTAATTAATCATGGTGGAATGTTAGGCCAAGGTTGTGGACTCTCCTAGCCAAGGTCATATACAAACCCTACGGTGACCAAGCTTCGTTTTCTTTGATTTTCTCTCGAAAACTCAAGCATCATTCTTCCCACCACGACGGTAACGCTCCATGTTATTAGAGGTTTTGATCAAAAGAAAGGGATAGATTATTTTGATACATATTCTCCTGTGACCAAAATAAGTACCATTAGAACTTTGATTGCTCTGGCGGCTTTTTTTTTTTATCTCGTTGTGCATCAAATGGATGTGAAGACAGCTTTTCTTAATGGTGACTTAGAGGAAGAAATTTATATGACTCAACCTGAGGGTTGTGAGGTTCCTGGTCAAGAGAATAAAGTGTGTAAGTTGAAAAAATCCCTTTATGGTCTAAAACAAGCTCCCAAATAGTGGTTTGAGAAATTTGATAGTTCTCTTGTGAAAAATGGATTTGTAGCAAATTTGTCTGATTCTTGTGTTTATTCAAAGATGATTGGATCAAATTGTGTGCTCATATGCTTATATGTTGATGATATGCTAATTTTTGGTACAAATTTGATTGTAGTCAATGAGACCAAAAATTTGTTGTGTTTGTTTGAAATGAAAGATATGGGTGAAGCTGATGTGATCATAGGGATTAAAATTCGAAAAACCAATTTTGGTTATGCTTTATGTCAGTCAAAATATATTGAGAAAGTGTTAAAGAAATTTAACCATTATGATGTGACACCTGTTAGAACTCCCAATGATCCTAGTATTTCATTAAAGAAGAACAACGGACCTAGTGTGTCTCAATCTGAATATGCTAAAATCATAGGAAGTGTAATGTTCTTGATGAACTTTACTTGTCCCGATATTGCTTATGATGTGAGTAGATTGAGTCGTTACACACATAACCCTAGTCAAGAACATTGGAATGCACTTCATCATTTGATTAAGTATCTTAAAGGTACAATTGATTGGTGTTTGCATTTTAATAAGTTTCCTGCTGTTGTAGAAGGATTTTGTGATGCAAACTGGGTTTCTGATAATGATGAAGTTAGTTCTACTAGTGGTTATGTATTTACCTTGGGTGGAGGGGCTATTTCATGGAAGTATGCAAAACAGACTTGCATAGCCCGCTCTACCATGAAATCTGAGTTTATTGCTCTTGAGTTGGCAGGTTAAGAAGCGGAATGGCTTAGAGGCCTCTTAGCAGACGTGCCACTATGGGAGAAACAAGAGATACCAATCTCTATACATTGTGACTCACAGGCAGTAATTGGAGTGGCTCACAACAGTGTTTACAACGGGAAAATGAGACATATCCGTGTTAGACACAGTGCAGTAAGACACTTACTCAATCATGGTGTCATATCCTTGCAGTATGTGAGGTCCGAGAAGAATTTGGCGGATCCCCTCACTAAGGGATTGACTAGACGAGTTATTCTCGAGGCATTGAGGGGGATAGGGCTTAAGCCTATGGCTTGAAGAGGTATGGTGGATATCCATTACTTGGTCAAACGAAACCATACTATTCTTCAAGGTGCACTACATTCCTATTCCTATGGTGCTATGTAGTGTTTTTGAGGTTGAGATCATTCTCTTAATGAATCCACGCTCTTTGTGGGGGGTGCTTATGAGACGCACTGATAGATTCACCGACTTTTAATAGTGAGGATGAGCTAATTTGCTCTTAACAATTCCATAGTCACGTTTATGGTGGTCTATGTTGAGATAGACTTGATGGAATTACCTAAGTAAGTGTGAAGGTTTGGCTGCCTTCTATGAGAGATTTGGGCTATCTCTCTAGAGCACTTATGAGTAGGGGTGGAAACGGTGCGGTGCGGTTTCGGTGCGCCGAAGCGGTGCACCGGATGAAACGGTGCGCGAAAATCATAAACCGGAACCGGAACCGAATCACCCGGTTTTTAAAAACCGGTGCACCGGCTTTAACGGTGCGGTTTCACCGGTGAACCGGAACCGCATAAATTTCTATCAAACATCAAAAAATCTCTATTTAATAAAAAAAAAATCTCTATTTAATAAAATAAAAAAAAAAAGTCAGAACCCTAAACCCTAAACTAGAAAATGAAAATTTGAAATACTAAAACCTAATTCCCCCCTCCCTTGCTCGACGGTCAGTGTCTCAGTGAGACTGTGGGGAGTGTGAGCCAAATTTACTAGCCCATAAGCCCAACCCAATAACACATTAACACCTAATGTTCTTTTTTTTTGAACTAATTAATTTATATTATTTTTGTATTAATTTTTGGGTAGAATTTTTTTTAACCAAAATTTATATATATGTATTTAATTATATTAACGGTGCGGTGCCGGTTCCCCGGCGGTGTGAATGTCCCAAACCGGAACCGCCCCGTTTAGTATCCGGTTTTTCCGGTGCGGTGCACCGGATTTTTAAACCGGTTCGGTGTTGCCTGTTCCCGGTTTTTTTTGTCCGGTTTCCGGTTCGGTGTGCCGGTTCCGGATTTTTCTTCCACCCCTACTTATGAGTCCCAAGATGTGTGCATGGCCTTAAAAGCGCAAGTGTTTTTCGCAGAGTATGCTTTTCTGTAGGTTGATATGTGTTGTGGGGGTCTCGATTAAAGTCTTCCAAGTTCAAGGCCTAGTCCACTTGTAAGAATTTTTTATTGTTGCCTCACATCACTAATGTGTCAATTCAAATCGAAAGATATTGACGCCTAAGTATCTAACCGTTTTTTGCCCAGGTTCTTTTCTTTTCTTTTCATTTTTCCTTGTATGCCATTAGTGGAGGATTGTTAGATATGGAGGAATTTCGTTAATGGCAACAAGGCTTTTTTCTCTTTCTTTGATGTTCCTCCTTTGTCCCACATAGGAAGAGTTGGAGTGTTTGAGTGGGTTTAAATATTCCTTTGTCCTATGGGTTTTTGTATTAGCATGGAAGTGGGTTTTAGTGAGGAGGGTTTGGTTTGGGCTTCCACACGCGCGCGCTCGCCGCCACCGCCGTCCGGCCGGCCGGTCCGGGTTGGGCGTGGGTTGTGAGTCCGGTTTTACCTTTTTGGTTCGTTTTTCCGGAAGATCTTGCGTATTTATTGTGTATCAGTTAGCCGTTTGACTGGGTTTATTCTGTTCATAAATCTCTCCTGATCTTCCGCCTTCCTCTTTATTTCCTTGATTCTTGCCCATTATTATGGCTCTTTGACTCTTCAGTTTTTCCTCCTCAACTCAGTCAGTTTTCCTATATATTATGTTGTGTCTGTGCTGTTTGATATCACAGAAAAAAGCTATTCATTCTTCTTCTCCTTTCTTCCTTTCTTTCTAGGTGTACGATTTGCATACTCCATATCCTTGGCCACGAGTGCACGTGTCAGGGGATACTCTGAGTTAACCTTGGGGAGCGACCGGCAATTCCGATTGGCACCGAGGTCGGGCCGCAATCGCTTTCAAGGCAGTGGTCATCCCACGGCTTTGTTTCTTTCTTCCCACAACCTTGATCTATATTCTTTTCCAACAACTCTCACTCTCACTCCTCTGTCCCCGTACTCGTCTTTGTAGTAAAGTATGACGGTGTCTAATGTAATTTACTTCTGCAGTCGACAGTATGCCATTGCCGACGTCGTATGCTAAAGAAAAGGAAAGAATGAGGGAGATGGAAAATACGAGGGTAACACTAGTGGAGTTGTTGGAAATTGTTCTTTTCTTCATTTCACAGCAAACATCTATGAGTGTGAATTTATCATATTTTGACAAGACAAAATATGTATTGTGCTCTGGATTTGTGTTTAGGTTTCTAGGTTGAAGAAGATGGAGAATCAATGGAGAAGGAAAATGGGACCGGTAAATTGGGAGAGGAAATTTGGTTTACCTGCTGCAGCAAGTTAAAATAAAAGTAGAGGGCTATTTTTGACTAATTTTAAAAGTTAGATGTCAATTTTAATTGTTTATAAAGTACAATGGCAATTTTGATTAAATTGGAAAGTTGGGTGACATTTTTATCTTCCCTCTCTCGTTTTTCTCTCTTCCACCAATCTCTCTCCTCAACCGATTTTAATATTCCTTTCCTCTCTCTCTCTCTCTCTCTCTCTTCCACCACTCTCTCTCTCTCTCTCTCTCTCTCTCTCTCTCTCTCTCTCTCTCTCTCTCTCTCTCTCTATATATATATATATATATATATATATATATATATATATATATATATCCTTTCTGTCTTTCCCTCTCCAGCACTCTCTCACATTTTAATGTCTATCTCCTTGTTGTCAAACAGATAAAAATCGTTTTCTAGGAAAATCATTTTCCTGTATACCAAACACGGGAAAATATCAAATGAAAATTCATTTTCTAAGAAATCATTTTCCAAGGACAACCATTTTCCAAAAAAACAGTTTTCCTTTGCACCAAACACACCTTAAAGGAAGGAATTGACTTCCTTTGTTCAACTTAGAAAAAATATTTTCCACCCTAGATTGTTGGATCGATTTTCACTACTAAACTCTAACCGAATTTTGGGGGCGAAATTCAATTTCAACCGTTTTGCTCAAAATTTTGTAATATGATAGAATTGATTAGAAAGAGCTCAAATATAAATTTTCAACTCAAAATATTTTTATTTGATAATATTTATCGTGACATATACCATAATATTTTGCCGCTAAAATTAACTGAAACTTTAAAAAAATCAAACTTAACTGTTTGAATCAAACTAACTGCAACTCAAAAAGCTCAAATATGAATTTTGAGTTCCAAATATTTTCATTTGTAACATATGTCGTCATTTTTGTTGATATTTTTTTGTTGTTATGACTGAAATTTAAGAGTCAAATTCAATTTCGTTCATCGGTATATCTCGAAACTTTATAATATGATAGAAATGATTAAAAAAAGCTCAAATATGAAGTTTGAGCTTCAAATGTTTTCATTTGTAACATATATCACTACTTTTGTCGACATATATGGTCATTTTCCGGAAAACGATTTATGTCCTACCAAACAAGGGAAAATTTAACAAGGAAAACCATTTTCCTTGAAAAATCATTTCTCCTTAAAAACGATTTCCTCCAAAATAATTTTCCTTTCAACCAAACATACCCTAAATCCAAAGTCATCATCTAATTATTTCGTAAAATATGAGAAAGATCATCATCATTTTTCGAGCATCACCAACTTTTAAGCTAACCCAGTTTCTAGTCGAATTTATCATATGTCAAGGTAATCCAACTTTGTTATCAACCGATTATAATTTTTTAATGAAGTTTGAACTCAAAATGTTCTTATCAGTAATTAACTTTGAACTTAAGATGTAATGAATACAATTTAAGCAATAACATAATTTTAATAGAAAACTAAGATGACAATTTAACCTAACCCAGCACGGTATAAATGTATGTTTTATTATTTTGAGAGATATTACAACTTATAAACTGTATAAAAGTAATTATTTATTAATATTTGTTTTTATAAATACTTTAACTATTATGGTTGATAAAGTTGGACTATCATTTATAATTGTTGATCTATTTAATAAGTGTTATTCTTTTGGCCTTCTTCGACAAAATTAGCGTTTTAGATAGCGGATAGAGGTTTATCTAGCGGATAGCGGTTTAAGTAGGGGATAGCGGATGACCGTCCAAAAGAGAATTGTGTTCGATAAATTTAGCGGTTGAATTAACAGATTAATGTGAATTGACATAAAAGGGTATCAATAATTTCCAAAGATAAAATTTTCAAAGGTTATTTTTTAACCAAAAAAATATGAAACGCTACTCCAAACGCTAAATGTTAACTTTATTAACGTTTCACAAAACGCTCCTTAAAACGCTAAACGCTCCTCAAAACGCTAGCTTACCGAACACCAATATTTATGCAATTAGAGTTTTGACTTGGTCTAGACGCTAAACGCTAACCCAAACGCTACTGCCGAACACAGCCTTTGTCATTGATGAATATAAATAATAACATGAGAAAATAATATTAAAAATTTTAAAAATGAAAATTATGAACAATTCAAAATGGTCATGTGTCATTGTCGAATAAATGAATTGTCCATGTAATTAGCTATATAAACGTATTGAGGGGACGGGGCTTAATTGGGCATTCATTCCAACTCAAAGTAGCTCAAAATTGAAACAAAAGCAAACATAAGAAAATGCTGAATGTGAGCGTTTGCAGATGGGTGTGTGATAGGGCTGGTTTCATTGATCCATTAATCCAACACAAACGAAATGGTAGGGTTATGGTGAACTCCAAAAGCCCTGTTTGCGCAAACTATCATTCCTCCTCTTCTGTAAGCTCAGAGAATGGCTGCCTTGTAAGACGTAATTTGAAAATTAGACAAGGGGCAGGGGAGGGCAGTTTAACTCCGACCAAGTACTTATTGTCGGAAAAGGAGAATTCCCAACCAAGGGCGGGTCTTCGGGAAGAGCTGATGCCGAAGCATGTGGCGGCCATCTTGGATGGGAACAGAAGATGGGCAAAGGCCCATGGCAAGGAACTTGACTACGATGCCTTCTGTTATGGTTACTTGTCCCTTGCTCATCTTTGTATCAAATGGGGAATACCTACTCTCACTTGCTTCATCTTCTCCACTGAAAATTGGAAACGCACCAAAGTACTCTCTGCGTCCTTTTTTAATATTTGTCAATTCATAAAGAATGAAAAAATCAATACAAAACATAACTTAGGTAGAAATACATTAATCGTAATTTATTTTTTGAATCTTTGATTTTGTTATTTATTTTTTGGACCCTAATATTTATGGGTTGAATAAAAAAGACTCGTATACTGTTTTTTTTTTATTCCCATGTTTGAATTTAACTCCCAATTAGCGTCAAACTTCAGGACTAAGTTAAAACTAATATTAAAGTTGTAATACACATCTCTTATTCCTGTCAGAACTATTTAGACCCTGGTCTTGGACTAATATTAAAACTTCAGGGTCTAATTAGTTCCAACATGAATAAGCAATGTGTATTATAGCTTTAATATTAGTTTTAACCTTAGTCCTGAAGTTTGACGCTAATTGAGAGATAAATTCAAACATGAGAAGAAAAAGAAAAACAGTACACGAGCATTTTTTAACCTACAAACTTCAATGTCCTTTTTTATTCAACCCATAAACTTTAGTGTCCAAAAAATAAATAATAAAACCAAGATTTCAAAAAATAAATTACCATATGCTTTGAGATCCAAGATGAAAGAAACTCAATAAATTTACTTAAACCGGAAACGCACCAAGTTTCCTTGACTTCACGGCATGGCCTCTTAATTAATTACTCCCTCCGTCCTAAATCAATTGTCATTTTGACTAAATTTTGACCGTTAATTATTCATAAATTATAATGAGTTACAAAATGAAATTACCTCTATCATGATGTTTAGTAAAGTATCTTTCTAATGACGACAAATTCATATTGTAACTCATTGTGATTTGTGAGTAATTTACGGTCAAAATTTTGTCAAAGTGTCAATTAATTTGAGACGGACGGAGTAACTTTCTAACCCGCATGCCTTCACTGAAAACTGGAAATGCACCAAAGTATTTCGTTCGCTTATATTCGTTCTAAAAATGCACGCTTTCATATCTACTATTTCTTTTGCGCCAAGAGAATACAAGTCAGGTTTTATTGAAGTATGGAAATTTTCTTACTGCAGGAAGCTAATGATCTATTATTCAGACAATTTAAAAGATGTTTGGAGGAGAGCCAGATAAACTTTACGAGGTGAGTTGCATGTGCTGCATGACAGTACTTTATACATTACCTTAACAGTGTTAGATAATATATATACATGTGTATATATATATTTGACTCATTTAAACTAGACCGTACCGGCCTCTATGTTAATGCCTTATTTCTTTTATGTGGTTTGTTAATTTTAACCACACTAATCACATTATACTATATTTCACAACTTTATCCATTATTTTTCTATTTTACTATATTTTGTGATGCATAATGAGACCAAGGGATGATCTCATTACACAATATCTAAGGATCTTTAAAAACGAAGATAGGAATCTCCCTTCTCAAAGTTCCAAAGAACCAAAAATGGAATAGAAATGGACTAAAAGGATGGAAAGAACTATGAAAGATGGTTACCAAATGAATAGAAAAGATGAGCGAATGGTTAAACGAATGAAGAATGATGATGAACGAATGAAGCTTGAACGTGTTGATGAAGAACGAATGCTTCTTGTTGAATGCTTGATGAATTCTTGTTGAATTCTTGAAGAATAACGTGAGAAGGATGATAAATGGATGAATGAACGTTGGATAGTTGATGGCTTTTGAAGACTCTTGGAAGGATACAGCCACACCACCTTCAAGAGACCTTCAATTCCTTCCTTTCACCACTAAGGATGCCAACCTTAGCTAGAAGAAGGGGATGATTCGAATCCCATAAGAGAGAAACGAAAAGAACCTAGCATGAAAGCTAGAAAGAACACAACATGTGTTTGTAATCTAAAAATTCAATGTGTGTGAATGAATTACAAAGCACCCTAAGGGGGGTATTTATAGTTACAAGCCCTCCCTTATGGTGTGTACAAGACAAGAAATGGGCCACTTAGGGCTTTCATCATCTACTCTAATGATTACATCATAAAGAAAACAATGTACTAAACTATATTACAAATATGAATAACTCCTTGGATTCTCATCCAAACTTAAAGATTCTTGAACCATATGAAGGCTCTTGGAATGTAGATTAATCCTCTCTAGGATGACTTCTATGATAGCTTCATGGTCCTTGAATTAAGGAGCAAAAGTATACGACCATATGAGTTGATCCCTTCCAAGTAGAGAGATATATGAGAGACTTGAGCTCTTCTTTCTTCTAGGTGAGTATTAGATGTCTCCATGGTTGACCTTGATGCATAAGGCCATCAATTATGCATCATACACCCCCGGTTGAAAAAGTTCGCCCTCAAACGCTTTGGAAAAATCAACTCTCACTTGCTTTCTTCACAAAGACTTTCTTCTTGAAAGCTTTGAAGTCATCATAGATTCCTTTGATGAACTTCTTAAACTTTCTTCCGATCAATTCTCGAACACCATAAGACTTGGATTTGTGTTTGGGCTCACGGGTTCTTTGCGGAGTTTATGATTCTTTATGAGTTCTTGATGAGTTCTTGGAAGAACTTATGGGTGGCGTGTGATGGAGAGATGATGGGGGATGAAATTTGTGATGGAAAGATGGGTAAAAGATGGTTCAAGAACTAAGAGAATCAAACTCCTTGGCTCTGATACCAAATTGATGCATAATGAGACCAAGGGATGATCTCATTACACAATATCTAAGGATCTTTAAAAACGAAGATAGGAATCTCCCTTCTCAAAGTTCCAAAGAACCAAAAATGGAATAGAAATGGACTAAAAGGATGGAAAGAACTATGAAAGATGATTACCCAATGAATAGAAAAGATGAACGAATGAATAAACGAATGATGAATGATGATGAACGAATGAAGCTTGAACGTGTTGATGAAGAACGAATGCTTCTTGTTGAATGCTTGATGAATTCTTGTTGAATTCTTGAAGAATAACGAGAGATGGATGATAAATGGATGAATGAATGTTGGATAGTTGATGGCTTTTGAAGATTCTTGGAGGATACAGCCACACCACCTTCAAGAGACCTTCAATTCCTTCCTTTCACCACTAAGGATGTCAACCTTAGCTAGAAGAAGGGGATGATTCGAATCCCATAAGAGAGAAACGAAAAGAACCTAGCATGAAAGCTAGAATGAACACACCATGTGTTTGTTATCTAAAAATTCAATGTGTATGAATGAATTATAAAGCACCCTAAGGGGGGTATTTATAGTTACAAGCCCTCCCTTATGGCGTGTACAATACAAGAAATGGGCCACTTAGGGCTTTCATCATCTACTCTAATGCTTACATCATAAAGAAAACAATGTACTAAACTATATTACAAATATGAATAACTCCTTTGATTCTCATCCAAACTTAAAGATTCTTGAACCATATGAAAGCTCTTGGAATGTAGATTAATCCTCTCTAGGATGACTTCTATGATAGCTTCATGGTCCTTGAATTAAGGAGCAAAAGTATACGACCATATGAGTTGATCCCTTCCAAGTAGAGAGATATATGAGAGACTTGAGCTCTTCTTTCTTCTAGGTGAGTATTAGATGTCTCCATGGTTGACCTTGATGCATAAGGCCATCAATTATGCATCATTTTGCTTACTACCTTTAATCACACTAATCATATTTTACTAACTTAACCATACATATATTTTAATTTAGGAAAAACTTATAGTGGTTGTCAACCATGACAACCACCACAATAAAAACAATGTTTATCCATATATGTGTTAACTTTTATTTTCGTCACTTATTTTTTATATTTTGTACAATATTATTATAAAATATATTTTCTTAATTTAAAAAAAATTTACGAAATTTTTTTAAATTTAAATACCTTAATTCTAAGTTGTTGCCTAGTAAACAAGCATATTTTGAAAAATATTTATTGTAAAATTTTTTAAAATAAACTAAAATTTTAAAAAATATGTTTTATAATTTATATTAAATAAAAAAGCTAATCATCAAGATAAAACTTGACATATGTATGAGTAACATTTATTTTACTTACGGTGGTTGTCATGGTTGATAACCACTACAAGTGTATCCTTTTAATTTATCCCGAGCGCTCAAAAAAAGAATAGGGTCCATTGGACTTGGCGACACACGGGCCTAAACCCCACATCTAAATACTTAATTCATGACGTTACTCAAATCCACACAAATCTAAATACTTAATTCATGACCTTACTCAAATCTACACAAAGAAACCTCCAGATCATCATGGAGCTTCAAGATAGAATAAATCTCAATAATTTTTCTATTTTCAGAATCTACAATATTCCCAGTCCGAGAGAGCGTAATTTAATGTGGTTGAATTAATGGTTTCTTATTGGTGTTAGACTGTTGAGATGCTTAATTTGGTCTTAACCTAACTGGATGGATATGATATCAACTGATATGATGTTGCAGGAAAGGAATAAAAGTGAGAATTATTGGAGAGAAGACAAAGCTTCCCAAGGATTTACAAGAGGTTATAAAAGATGTTGAAGAAGGAACAGAGAAGAACTCAAACATAGAGTTGAATTTTGCAGTAAGTTATGGGGGAAGATGGGACATTGTCGAAGCCATAAGAAGCATGAGCATGGAGGCCAAGGCTGGGAACATTAGAGTCGAACAAGTCGACGAGGCCTTCATCTTCATGAACCAAATGCTTTCAACTAACAGGTTGAAATTTCCAGATCCAGATCTGTTGATTCGAACTGGAGGTGACCAGAGAACCAGCAACTTATTAACATGGCAGATGTCTCACACTGAGTTCTACTTCACCAAGGTTTATGGCCCTGATTTTGGAGAAGCAGACTTCATCGATGCCTTACGTTGGTACCAACAGTGTGACAGGCTCTTTGGCAAATAGTAAAAGTACCACTAGCTAGCTTATCATCCATGCATGCTCAAAGCTTTCTCGCCCCATGTGTTTTCTTCTCTTTTCTCTTTTTTTCCCCCTTATCCTGCATGTGATGTCCGCATGGATGGTTTGTCAAAGCCAAATAAAATTAATATTAATATGAAATATTGCATCCAGCATCCTTCCGCATATTGTTAACTATTCACATTCTAATTTTTTACTTGAAATTTTCAAATGGTATGCACCAATTATTGCTTATTTCAAGTGGTGAATACCATTTTTATATATTCCGAATGGAATTCCAAATGGTAGTCACCAATTATTGCTTATTTCAAGTGGAGAATACTCTTTTTATATATTCGGAAATTCCAACCAATTTTGTTAAACTGGTTGGAAAATTTTCCAACCACCCTTTTTCCTACTATTTGAAGATGGTTGGAAAAATGGTTGGATTACTAACCATTTTTCCAACCAATTTCAAATAGTAGGAAAAAGGATGGTAGGAAAATTTTCCAACCAATTTAGCAAAATTGGTTGGAATTTCCAACCATTTTTTCCACTAATTTTTTTTGAAAAATAGTTGGAATATCAAATGGTTGCTAAAATAGTTGATTTTTCCAACCATTTTAAATTGGTTGGAAAAAAGTGGTTGGTAATACACATATTTTTAGTAGTGATATTGTAGGCATTCCTTAACATGCCGTTAGAATATCATAAAAAAAAAAAGAAAAATAAAATATAATGTTTTGAGCTCCTTCTTCTGCCGTCTCCTCCCATCATCTCCGGCGCAGGTGGTGGTCGTCGTTCGACAGCCACTTTCCGGGGAGCTCTTTGCCGCCAAGAAGGAGCTCGCCACCTATATCGGCCCATCCACCATGATGCCCCTCTACCAGCCCAACTTTGTCGGCGTCCTCCCCCCTCCGCCACTGCCGTCGTTACAGAGGTCAGCTTGTGATATGGGAGGCGGCAGCTCAGCCGCCGTTGTAGCAGCATTAGTTGATGGAGGCGTAGCAGCTGGCGGCGGCCATGGCGGCGTGTGAGGATTTGGAGATTTTGAGGAACTGGGAACAATCGCAACCACAGTCGCGCAACAGTTTCTCCGTTCTAATGGCGGCGGCAATGGCAGCGGCAATAGCGGCGGGTACGAGGCGGCGCCTGTCGGAGCGGTGGTGGTTGGCGGCGGTGGGTTCAATCAGATTGTGGCTCCGGCGACAATAGGGTCGTCGCCATCTCTGGCATTAGAGGAGGCACCTTTGATCATCATCATCCTCGACAACATCAACATCATCATGATGCCCTTTTCTTCAACCCGTTTCTTCAATTGAGGATAGAAATCCATCCAACCCTTTCTTCGCTCAATGGAGGATAGATAGATTTGTCTTTTAAATTCAAAACATTAATTCTTCTTTTTCTTTTTTTTATGATATTCTAACGGCAGGTTTAAAGAATGCTTACGGTATGAAATTGTTTGATAATTAAGCCTATCATTTGAAATATATTTTTAAAAAAAAGTGTTCACCACTTAGAATAAACAATAGTTGATGTCTACCATTTGAAATTTCTCTTTTTTATATCACATTAATAACAAATTCATCACACATGTCCTTAACTGCTTACTCTCTTCTCGCAATCACTTCTAATATATAGTATGTTATTAGGGGGGAATTTCAATATTGTAAAAGCATTGTTTTTAACAAAGGTAGAGTTGTTGGGATAGCATAGTTTTTAACAAAGATAGAGTTGTTGGTATTATCCGGCCCAGAAGGTTTACTTGACAAATTAAACAAGGGGACAATATTGAACAAAATTTCAAAGTTCGGGCATCAAGAAAAATATAACAAAAGTTAATAATACATACATACAATCTCCATCTCACAATAATAATTTCATTTGTAATTGATCAATCATACAACTAAATTAATGAATCTACTAATCATTAAATAACCAATCTAAATACGGCGAATTATGAATATTTGAATAAAATAAAATCAAAAACTCTAGTTACTGGTACTGCATTTATAAATTTTGATTACATCACTACATTAATGAATATACTAATAATTCAATACAAATTTAACCAAAATAAATTGATTCAAAATAATAAACTAAGAAATAACAAGACTTAGTTCAAGTAGTTACGTTGCTTTGCTTTAGAAAATTTGGTGCATCGTTTGTAAGACTAGCAATAATGAGATGATGGCAGCCAGCCGACATGAGGGATGGGTCGTCGACGAGGGTGAGTGTGGCAGCGATTGCAATACTAAAAAGTGTATATTGTTACCATTTTTTTAAACCGATTTAAAATGGTTGGAAAAACAAACAGTTTTAGCAACCATTTTATATTTTTTTAATTTTCCAAGAATCTTTCTAGTTTTTTGTGAGAAAAACGGTTGGAAATTCCAACCATTTTCGCTAAAATGGTGGAAACTTTTTCCTACCAACCACTTTCCTACCGTTTGAAAATATCAACAAAAACTAGGGGTGATCAATCGGTAATCTCTATGAACTAGCCTCTTCACCAAATGGACATAAATAATACCTTTCTCCACGACTTTATTGAGGAAGAGGGCTACATGAAACTAGGGGTGAGCGAAAATTTTAATACTATTTAGAAAAACAAGTGATTTCATGATGATTGATAAACTTGTGTAATTTAATTTGCGTTCACTCTATAGATGTATTTTATTTAATACTATTTCGAACTTGTATATTTTTTTCTGGAAAAGATGTTATGTATTGGATATTGTGATATTAATTTGAGGAAAAGTGGCTATGTAAACAAATCAGTGTCGACATTTGTGAAGTTTTAGAGAATTTGTATTATTTATGTTGATTGTCTATGAAAATAAATCAAATAATAGGTGCAAAAAAAAATAAAAATAAGAAACCGGGATTGTGACAAAAATAATTATGACAAGCAACATGTGCGTGGGAGTGGGAGTGGGAGTGGGAGCGAAAGAGGGAGCGGGAGCAAATCTTTACTCCCGGTCATAATCGAGACCGAAATCGGGAGCAAAACTTTGTTCAAGGGCACAATCGGGATCGGGACCGAGACCTCCAAAAATTATCTGGATCCCAGTCCCACTCACCTCTATATGAAACCACCAGAAAGATACACCAAAGCCAAGGGACAGATGTGTAAATTGGAACAACCCTTGTATGACCTCAAGCAGGCCTCGAGCCAATGGAACCTGGAGCTTACCAAGTTCCTCAAGAGTATGGGCTTTGTTCAATCTAAGGCAAACTACTCTCTTTTTGTTAGAGAGGCCAATGGTGTGGTCACCTATATTCTGATTTATGTCGATTATCTATTGGTCACGGGAAATGATGTAGCTGGGATACAAAATGTCAAGGAAAAATTACATCAGACCTTCACCATAAAAGACCTTGTGTTAGCTTGGTATATTCCTCGGGATTGATTGTAGCTCAAATGTTGGAAATATTTTCAATCAGAGGAAGTTCATCCTTGACATGCTGCAAGCTAAGGGGCTTTCCGATGTCAAACCCGCGAAGTTCCCCTTACCAAAGGGTTTGAAGTTTTCAGAAGTTTCAGAAGAATTGTTGGTTGATCATGATAACTTTAGAAGAATTGTTGGTAGGCATCCCTACCTCACCATTACACAGCCAGACATTTCTTATGCAACACAATACCTCAACTAAGTTCAGAGTCCTAGGACCTCTCTACAGGTTGTTACTCATGTGCATAGGTATCTTAAAGGTACCATAAATAGAGGGTTGTTCTATAAAGCTGGCTCAAATCTCACAGTTTGGGTTTATTGTGATGCAGACTAGGCAGCAGGATGCCCCATGCATGTCAGCACGATCCCTCACTGGGTACTGTGTTTTCTTAGGCACTAATTTGGTATCTTGGAAAATGAAGAAGCAGAAACTTATCTCCAAGTCCTCAGCAAAGGTTGAGTATAGATCCATGTCTGCTACAATATCTGAGCTTGAATGCCTTTCCCATTTACTCGGTCTGCTTGTGAATCTGCTGCTTGATAATAAAGTTGCCATCCATATTTCCACTAATCCTGTTTTTCATGAACGGACAAACCACATCAATATTGATTGTCATTACACTAGAGGCAAGCTCTCCGAGGGTTTCTTACAGCTGCCCCATATTAACACCAAGGAACAACTTGCAGCCATCTTGACAAAGCCTCTTGGTGAACTCCAACACAATTACCTATCTTCAAGGCTAGGATTGTTGGACAATCCAACAGTTTCACCTTAAGGGAGGGAGGGGGGATGTGGAGTATCAACTGATTGAGTAATAGAATAATAACCTACTTCCAACTCAACAATTTGTTATGGTAGTTAATTTGTTATAGTTGTTAGTTGCTCTCTGTACATACTGTACACTTGCTATATATATATATATATATATATATATATATATATATATATATATATATATATATATATATATATATATATATATATATTACTTTTTTTGCACAAGAAAACAGGTTATATTAACAAAAACAAATGTAGCATACAGGAGGTGGTGGGTAGGATCCCTCAAATCACATACTAAGTACTATATCAACCAGCCTGTTGTACTTCTTCCTAGTTTTTGCTACCATAATGACCTTATTTATTACATCATTTTTCACTCTTGTCACCATCATCTGAGGAGTAACACTTTGAATCTTGTGGATACGGTTGTTCCTTTCAGTCCAGATGTGATAGACATACGCTGTGAGGAAAGCACAATTCAGTTGAGCTTCTTTACTGGTTTTTCGGAGTTCGCACAAATGTTGTTTCCATTCTTGGGGGGTTGACAGTTGACTAAGCCCCCAATTTCCCATAGCTTCCCTTACCTCTTTCCCAAAAGCACAGCCAAGAAAAAGGTGGTCAATAGTTTCAACCTCCAAATCACAGTAGGGGCAAAGGGAGTGACCCCCAGGTTGCCAACGCATTGTTCTGGCTCGGACAGGGAGTTTTCCGTGTAGAAGGACCCAAGTGATGAAAGACTGGCGTGGGATTGATAGAGGGTTCCAAATAATTGAGGCCCATGCAACCTCATTCATGGTCCTAAGGCTCCAAATGTATCCACCTGTTGCATCGTAATCACCCGTAGTTGTAGTCCCTCCTCCATTCCAGTGCCATCTATATCCGGGTTCACAGCCCCATTTGAAGTATTCTTTAACAAGGCAGAGGTGTTTAAAGTCAGTGCAGACATCATAAGGAGGTTGATAGCCCCACCAGGATGACCCTCGAATGTATTTGACATGAATCCATTTGACCCATAAATTATCCTCCTTCCTCTGAATCGCCCATACCAGTCGGGCAATGTTGGCATTGTTCTAGGATGTTAGGTCTCGGAGACCCAGTCCTCCCAGGTGTTTTGGTATGCAAACAACCCCCCAGGCCACCATAGGAGCTTTACTATAATGAGAGGATGAGCCCCAGAGAAAATTACGGCAAAAGCGAGTAATTTCTTCGATGGCATACTTAGGAATGGCGATAGTTCTTGCCCAGAAACAATAAATCCCCATCAGGACAGAGTTAATTAATGTGACTCTTCCAGCATAAGAGATGTGCCTACTTTCCCATGTTTTGATTTGCGAGAGAACCTTCTCCACAAGAGTGTTGGCATCATTTTTTGTGAGGTTACTGGAAGAGATAGGGATTCCCAGGTATTTGAAGGGAAGCGTACCTTCTCGGAATCCTGTTTCTGCAATGAGAGCTGTTGCATCATCATTGGGGATACCCCCAACGACCACTTCAGATTTTCCATTATTAGCGACAAGGCCTGTGGCTGCTGAGAAGTGGTCAAAAGCCTTCTTAAGGGTTCGAATGGAGGCGTTATTAGCCGAGGAGAGCAAGATCATATCATCTGCAAAAACAAGGTGAGTGAGTTGTAGACGTCTGCAGTTTGGATGATATTTAAAGCCCACTTGCTTGCTGACGAAGTATTGGATAGATCGTGAGAGGTATTCCATTGTCAGAACAACACAGGAGTGGAGACATCGGGTCTCCTTGTCGTAGACCTCGTTTCCCGCTGAAATTAGGAGATGAGATGTCATTCGAGCAAATGGAGAGCTATATATATATATATATATATATATATATATATATATATATATATATATATATATATATATATGGGAATAGATAGGGTGAGAATGTGAAAAGAGTGGCTAATAACCCTTAGATCTTACATCAATGGCCAACAAAAAAAGAGTAATTTCCCTTTTTATTTGAGCCACTCACGTGACCATTAAAGCAGGAAAAAAAAAAGAAAATCATCATGCTCATAATGAGACATGGGAAAATGTGGTGCGTGTGAAATAGGGTTGCTGTAATGATTTGAAGTTTCAATTTTTTTGAAAATTGTTTGCTTTGCTTATCTGAATGGAGAAAGACAAGGATGAGAAAGGGTCACAACCGGAGAAAGCAACGGAGAAACGAAGGGAAGTAGAGAGAAAAATTTAGGGTTCGACTTTTGCCGGTAAAAGGGAGAAACAGTGCTGACGGTGGAGAAGAAGTGAGATCGGGACGATCGGTTGTGATTTGTGCGACGACGAACATGGATGCCGACGGGAAGGATGTTCATGAAACGGGTCCAAAAAATCAGTCTAGGTTAGTCAATATTTCCGGTAAAAGGTGGTTCCTTTTTTGCTAAAATTCCGGTAAATTGGGACAAATTCATCCCAAGTTTGTTGTGTTGTCCATTGATCATCAGATGTGGTGTGCAATTTTGTGAGAATATGCCGGTGTTTTTAGGGGTTAGGGACGTGTCCATTTTGTGAGTTTTTTTTTAAAATTTTTATGATGTTATATGTATAGTTTGACAATGCCCAAGTTTGCTTGAAGTGATGTGCATCGTATATGAACGAGACATTCTTGTGGTCCTATATTTGGTACCTTAGGGCATATACATTTTGGTAGTGACTGATATGTATGAAAGTTATAAATTAGGGCATTTATATGAGCATGCTACATTAAGATAGTGCATGATGTCCATCTCAGATGTACAAAACGTACAGTTAGTTATACACATAGAAATGGATGATATTTTTGGTTTAATGTACATTGTTTATGCGTGTAGTGCACAAGTTTCAGTGATGTGATGCTCATCCTACGTAAAAAGAATGTACAATAAAAATATGTGTGATGAACATGTGATTGATGGTGACATGAACAATTGGATATGTGATGGTTTGTATTTGGTCTGACAGAGGACACAAAAGACAGTGGCGTTTATTGCATGAGATACATGGAGGCCTTGTTCGACCCAAATAACTGGGAATGCGGGCTAAAAGAGGACGATGTAAGTTAATCTTCGATATGATGTTCACTATATGAATTCAAGAATAATGCTCTTTCCCTTTATAATTTGATGTTGAATTGGTTAAATGGACGTACTCTGGGATAATGTCCTTTATAGTAGACCATAATTAACAATTAATTATATAAAGATGTCCAGAAAACCAAAAGTCAAATATTTTGCAAATGTTCACACTATAGATTCGAGAATAATGCTCCTTTCTTTATATGTGGATGTTCAATTGGATTGTAGGGATGTATATTGGGATTTTCTGATGGTCTAAATTTTGTTTATATAAAGATGTCCAGAACATTGGAATATGAATGTAATGTCCATTATAGTAGACCATAATAAACATCTAATTATTTGAGAGTTAAATAATGAAAATGTTCACAATATAGAGTCAAGAATAATGCTCGTTTCTTTATATTTTGTTGTTCAATTGGGTATGTAGGATGTACATTTGGGATTTGCTGATGATCTACATTTGTACTATACGTAATGCCCATTAGAGTATACCATAATGAATATTTAATTATTTAGAGATGTCCAGAACATCATTATATAAATTAGCAAAACATGTAATATCCATTTGAGTACATCTGTCCCCTTATATGCCACTATTGATTTGGTTATCTGTTGAAGATCATTATATGCTACATTGACAGCAATCTAATGTTCTTTTTTATAGGATGATCGGCTCGTGTCAGTAAGGAGGCGTTACTGCCATGACATTGTCATGTATCAAGACAACAATCTGAAGCATGATCAAAACCAATCAACGCATGATTTTCACTGATGGAAACTATCGATCTCTTTGATTTTTTTGGCATCCATGTTCGTCGCCGCACAAATCACAACCGATCGTCCCGATCTCACTTCTTCTCCACCGTCGGCACCGTTTCTCCCTTCTACCGACAAAAGTCGAACCCTAAATTTTGCTCTCTACTTCCCTTCGTTTCTCCGTTGCTTTCTTCGGTTGTGACCCTTTCTCTTCCCTGTCTTTCTCCATTCAGATAAGCAAAGGAAACAATTTTCAAAAAATTGAAACTTCAAATCATCACAGCTGCCCTATTTCACACGCACCACATTTTCCCATGTCTCATTATGAGCATGATGATTTTCTTTCTTATTTTTCCCTGCCTTAATGGTCACGTGAGTGGCTCAAATAAAAAGGGAAATTTCTCTTTTTTTGCTGGCCATTGATGTAAGATCTAAGGGTTATTAGCCACTCTTCTCACATTCTCATCCAAACTCCATTCTCACCCTATCTATTCCCTATATATATATATATATATATATATATATATATATATATATATATATATATATATAAGGGAAATTGGATTCTAATAATACGAACTTTTGGCTATATAAGACTAAATAATATGAACTTTCGATTTGGTGATTAATAATACGAACTTTGACCCACTGTTGTCCCCGCCAATACGCTACCGAGTTAAGTTGAGCTTAACATGGTGGCGGGATAACGTGGCCGCGGAGAAGTGTGTGTTGTTGGAGCTTTGTTCAGACTCCTCCGCCGCCACGTCATCCCGCCACCGAGTTCATATTATTAATCACCAAATTAAAATTAAGTTCATATTATTTAATCTTATATAGCCAAAAATTCGTATTATTAGAATCCAATTTCCCTATAAGAATATGGGGGAAGCTACAAATGGTAGCTTTTGCTTTTTGGGCTCCCCGATATTATTTTGGATTTCTATGAAGCATTTTACAATATTTAAAGACAGTTTTAACTATTTTTAACATTCTACAAACGAGGCTATGAAGGTCATCTAGCCTAAGTTTGACTTGTTTCCGTAGGTAGGCTATATTAAGACCAGGCCTATATGCAGTATATCGGTCAGTAAATAAGCACATGTGTATTTGAGTGAAATACGGTTGGACAGATTTCGATTTTAGGTCAATCCAACAGATTATGACTATGACCTTTTTCTGTTTTTTCTTTTAAAAAATGGTCCCTAAGTACTATTTTTTGTACAATATAGATAATAAAATACGATTATCCTCTGATAAAAAAGGATTATTGTAACTATTTCAACTTAAATTCGAGAAATAAAAATGAATGAGTTGCACTTATAATTTAATAGTGATGAATTTCAACGAAAAATAAAAAATTCTAATAGGGTCGAACTAAAAATAAAATAAAATTTTTGAGTCAAACATGCAGTGCATCTGACATGCTAATTAATGGACTTTCTGGTTCAGTTTATTTCGAATTCGGGTTGAGAAACCCAAAAAAATCGGGCGAATTCCAATTGGATTATAGGGTAGACCACTAGACCGGTAGACCTTTTTTTTTTAAAACCCAAAGTCACCGACTCCGAGTTACCTTGCCTGAGCTGAAAGCCTGGAGCTTGGTGCCTTTGTCATCCTCGATTACAATTACAACATTAGTACCGTGCCTTGCTAGGGTTTTTCTCTTCTCTTCTTCCCCTCTTCCAGTTTTTGTTCACGATTGGGTCTCTGGGGAAGCTCAAATTCATTTCACTGATTGATTATTCTCAAGCCTTTCTGCGATTTTGACACTTCCTTATCACGAATCGGTACGAGTTGCTCATCGGAAAAATCGCCCCCCTCCCAATTCGATTATCATTCCTCAAAGTTTAAATTTGATTGTGGATTTTTGATTGAGTGACTCAAATTTTGAGCTGATCGGGTGACCTAAATTGCTGTGCAGGCGGTATTCCATCGCGACAGAGGAACCGTAATCTGGGTCAGGTTACTGAGGTATGTGATTCTATTAGGATTTATATGTGGAATTCAACATCCAGGTATAGAGAAGGTTTTGTCAAATTTGTTTGTACGATTTGGACTAGGTTCGGCATCATCTAGAAGCAGCGGTGTTTTTAGATAAAATTAGCCACTTTGGCATCTTGTTCAAGTTATCTAATATATGCGTGCCAATCGTGCATTGCTGGTACTATGAGCTGCAAAGAGTCTGATTGTGATATCGCCTGAAATTGCCTTGGCGACTTGCGAATTAGGAACTTTTACGTCCCATGATGTACAATATTCATTGATGATCTTGTTTGATGTTGTGGAAGAGGTTCTTCCATAATAGCTTCATTAGATGATGATGATGATGTATGTTAAACGCTGACATTGATGAATAATGACTTGGAGAAGTATATATATGCCAGTTGCCAGATGGAACATATATTCTTTTATTGTGTATCAGCTGGGCTTGTTATAGAATACTCCACTCTTTCATAGACCAGTGGCATGGATTTCTTATAAATGTCAATTTCAGCCCCTTCATCTGCTGTCTGGGCTTTAGTTCTATATGCCATCTTCCATGTGATAGAGATGCCCCCATTTATCTATAGGTCCTAGCCTTGCCTGATACACCTTCCCTTGAATTAAGGAAACCTTAACACACTAATTAATTGCTCCCAAAACTCAAAAGTACTGCATGCTTCCTTCTTGTTCTGTTTCCCCTCGCCATTGTGCCTTAATCTTCCATAGTGGATACTCAGGTTTACCTGCATTAAATTATACAGGATTGAGAGATGTCTGCTCGATTGCTGAGGAAGGTTCTCAAAGAACAAGAGCAGAGTCTGAAGCAGGAGGGCGATGTGATCTCAGAAGAGCTGCCGGAGAGCCCTGAGGATGAATCTGATTCTGGTGGTCATGTGAGAAATCCATTTGATCTACTCAATGATAACGATGATGAAAATGAAAATGACCAGGTCTGCTTCTTTCTTGTTTCACTTTTCTTCGTTTATGCCTGATGTGAACGTTTGTATCCAGTGCTATGAAATGAAGGAGGTTGCAGGGAAAGGT
Organism: Portulaca oleracea; assembly: GCA_029582165.1. Classification (NCBI taxonomy): domain Eukaryota; kingdom Viridiplantae; phylum Streptophyta; class Magnoliopsida; order Caryophyllales; family Portulacaceae; genus Portulaca; species Portulaca oleracea. The sequence goes on from CM055869.1 coordinate 19,228,063, forward strand.
GGTTTTGTGATCTGAAAAATCTGTGTGATTAAGTACTCTGTAATGCCTAACGAAAGGGACATGAAAATAAAATGTGCCCCCACATCTAATTCTAACGTAAACTACTCAGTATTCTTTATGCCTGTTTCAGTAGTTGCTTATTCTCATTACCTATTATAATGTAACTACTCAAAACTCTCTATGGTTGTTTCAGCACTTCTCATGTGTATCACCTTCTGTTTCCTCTTGAAGCAACTGATTTGTCTTCTTAGATAGTTATCAACTCAGTATCTTCCCTGTGTTGCAGGAGGATGAGTCTGGCACAGCAGATGTTACATATGCTGAATTGGCTGATTATAAATCTAAACCGGTCACCAAAAGTACTCTTCCTGCAGCCTCAGTGTCTAAGAAATCTAAGAAAAAGAAGAAGAAGAAAAGCAAAGAGGCTACATTCTCAAGTGGTGATGGGTCTAGAAAGTCTGTGGAGGTGGACTTAGAAGCCTTGTCCCTTGACATTGATTCATCTTCCCATGAAGCTAGATCGAATAAGAAGACTAGTACTAGTAAGGATATAAAAGCATATGGCACTGCGGTTAAGCAGTGCAAGCCCTCTATTCTGAAAGTTGACCCTAAATTCTTGAATGCTGAAAATGAACTCCGGAGGATATTTGGTTCCAAGGTGGTAAGCTCATTTGAGAATGCTAATCAAAGTGGCTCTTCCAGGCAAGTGCGTGCTGGAAGACGTGCAGGGTATGCACACAGAAAGTGTATTCTTGTCTCTCCATCTGACCATTGGCCCCGGTGGGATGGATCTCTATCCATGGAGCTTCTAGAGACAAAGGATGGGAATAATGTCTTCAGGTGAAAATATTTTGCATCCTACTCCTGCTGTTATAAAGTAATTGCCGAATTGTGCCTCCTGTCAAATATCATGATTCCAGCTTTCAGTAAATTTTATTTTGAAGGCAATCTGTATCGTCACTTTCTCTTCATTAAGACTTACTTTCTTGTCTTTGTTTCTTTTCTTTTTTTTTTTTGGGGGGAGGGGGGGTGTTTACTGTACAGTTTCTCTTTTTTCCAGTTAACCATGATATTTAAGCTGAGAGCATGACTGTTTAATGGTTCTTTGGTCCATCCAAGTTTGTGTTGTTTGGATCTCTATGCATTGTCTGTTTTAGCGGCTGCTTATTCCCACTACCTATTATAATGAATCACCTTTTAAACTGGTTGTGTACAATTTATTAGTTGAACATGAATGTTGATCTCTTTCTTGGAAAGCCATGATGGTTTGTCGTGGGACCTCTGGTGAATTGGAAACTGAAACCCTTGTGAAGCACCTGTTTTAGCTAACGCTTATGATATTACTAGCGTATTGTAGCAGTTCTTTTGCCAATTGATGAGATGCTATTGTCAAGTACAGTTGTGTGTGCTTCAAAAATGAGTAGCATATCATTAAGGGTTAGGACACAATCTTTTATTACTGGGGGATGCTGGATTCAAATGCTTGTGAAGCGTAATCACCAATTTGTTTCTTTTTCTACTTTGTTCTATGACAGATATGTGCAGTCGGCTTCATATAGCCAAGCACACAGAGCTTTTGAAGCTGCCAAGGCAATCCATGATCTTAATGGTGTGGCAAGTATTCTGATGCATCATCCCTACCATGTGGAGTCACTGATGACATTGGCAGATTACTTCAAATTCTCTGGTGAACATCAAATGGCAGCTGATGCCATTGGGAAATGTTTATATGCCTTGGAGTGTGCATGGCATCCTATGTTCAGCCCCTTGCAGGGGAATTGCCGACTGGATTACTCAAATGATGTGAACAAGCCATTGTTTGTAACGCTTTTTAATCACATGAAAAACTTGGACAGGCGTGGGTGTCATCGATCAGCCCTAGAAGTCTGCAAATTCCTACTTTCACTGGATCCTGCTGATCCTATGGGAGCTATGTTTTGTATTGATTACTTTTCTTTAAGAGCAGAGGAATATGCATGGCTTGAACAATTCTCTGAAGATTATCAATCTGATACCTCCATATGGAACTTTCCAAACTTTGCTTATTCACTCGCTGTTTGCCGGTATTATCTTGAACGTGAAGAAGCTTCACAGGACCGTAAGATTGAGCATGAAAAGGAGAGCTCAGCTGGTTTGATGAAGCAGGCATCGATGCTTCACCCTCCAGTTCTTAAGAGGCTAGTGGAAAAAGTACCCTTGAAGGACCAAGCATGGGCTAGCATAACAAGGAATCCATTCTTCAGATCTGAAGATACTGGACTTCCCTCCTTGGATCACTTAATTAGGATATATGTAGAGAGGAATTACCTCATTTGGAGGCTGCCAGATGTGCAGAAATTGCTCAAGGATGCTGCTCTCAAAGTCCTTGAAACACTGAAGCATGATACAAGTGAAGCTAATACTTGGGCTTGCGTAAGGAAAGAAGCATTCCCCTCAGACAAGAACGAGTAAGTTTTGTAACTCTGCAGTATATTTCTAGTTCAGATCATATTGAAATAAGCCTTCTGAACTCAAAGCAAAGTCTGTTCCTGTTCCATGTCGGTGGTTGATAAGATAACAATATTGTTTACTCCATCCCAAATTGATGCCTAGGAAATGAATATTTTTAAGGGAACATTTTGAATGCACTAGCTGTGTTGATTTCAGGGGAAAGAAAGAATTTTAAGTCTATGGTTAAACGGACAATCATTTTGGGACTATTACTTAAGGAAAGATATACTATCGTTTTGGGACAGAGGGAGTATTTGGTAAAGAGTTTGCAACCTGCTGCTACATATGACATGTGACAAGCTGTCTGTGATTGACTGATTGATTATGGCACTCAAACTATTTTCTCCAGTTTGAATGTTTGGAAACTGATTTTCTGTTTCTCAGGGATAGCATTAAGCTGTATGCAGCTAAATCGCTCTAGACAATTTTAGCATTAGCTACTGTTGTGTAGCAGTTTAGAGACTATATTTGCTACTTTGTGCATTTGTAATTGATCTTTTTCTCCCCTCAGGTATGGGCATTTGCTAGTTTCAGAATTCTCTGATACGGTGGCTACGATGCCACCTGAAAATCTGCAAAATTTTATGGTGATGGATCCAAGGATGATGGAGCATCAGAACCCGGGTGCCAATGAGCAGGTCCGGGCCCCAACACGTGATCTAACCAATCGTAGCCCATTAGCTGTGCTATTTGAATCCTTGCTGCCTTGGGTAGATTATGGAGCTAATGAAGCTGTTAATGATGAACAGCCCGGTGGACAGCATCAAGATTGATGACAGTAATTTTTGATTCTGACAGTCTTAGGTTCTGTTAATTTTGAATTCTGAAGAACTTACCATTGCACACATCAGCTTTGTTCTGTACAGATTATAGGAATTTGTTTTTCTAGTATATGATATATGAATCCTATCTGAAGTTTTGTATTGTTGTTACTTGTTATCTTGCCTGTAACTCTGTCATCAAGATATTTCATATCATCAAGAGCTTGAGTTGTTAGGGCTTAAGGCTTTTACATGAATCCTAGCATTGACTAGTTTAACCCTAAAGCTTGAATCTTTCTCCATCTTTTTTACTGCAAAATTGACTTGTGTTATCAAAATTGTAACTTATTTTGAGATGACATGTAAATTGGTCGTCATTGAGTTCTAAAAATATGACATGTTAACAAAAATATCTAAGATGCATATTACATCCTTTTTAGTTTACCTATCATTTTGAAAAATGATATGAATCACGTATCAGGACAAATATTTTTTTTTCATCTTTATATCATCACCAATTTACGCTAATTTGTGATAGTTATGTTTAATTATCAACTAAGAGTTTAGCACTTTTTGGTTATGTTAATTAATACAAATGATGATACGTTAATTTGATGAACTCATATGTTCAATATATTTTACATTTTTTTATTAAATTTTAAAAATTGTGTTGTAATAATTTATACTATTTATGCATGATATTATACCTATAGAATTCAATGTATCTATTTTTTATCAACTTAATAAGTTTAGTGTTACTGTCTCCTATACAAATAAATAAATTAGTAAATATGTTGGTTGTATTATTGAAAGAAAAGTAGAAAAACCATTACCAATCTGAAGAATAACATTTGTTTACTCACTTGATCTACCTCTAGAACGTATAGATTTTTCACCTAAAATTTTAGTCTCTAAAATGCCAACTTCATGCCAATGTGAAATTATTATCATGATCGAGCCATAAGAAGATAAGGGAGGACACAATCTAGGTAATCATGCGAATCAATCCACTTTAGGCTGGACAAAATCCAAGTAATTATGTGAATCAATTTAGTTTGAGTTTATGAGTGTAAGAGTATAAAATCATCTTTGACGTTCAACTATCAACGTAAGATTTTGATTGAAGTAATTACTTATTTTATCTAGATGGGTAGATACTAGATATCAACATATTTTTCAATTTCCCTCATCAAGTGGCTTTTGTCCCACGTAAAATATGACAATAGAGGTACTTCCTATGTAAGTATACATGTAATTAAGGCCTATTATCATTTATCATTTTATCGTATTTTGTTTATTATTAAAACTAGAAATAAAACAAGGTTTTTTCATGTTTTTATTTGTGTATTAGCAGAAGGAAAAAAAAAAAGGTTAACATAAATAAGTTATGTATGGTTAACCGAGAACTTGACTAAAAAAAACCAGTTAATCGATCTCCGGTTAACCGATTTATCCGATTATGGTTCCCGTTCACAGTTTCTCAAACTGAGAAAACTGCTTAACCGATTCAGACTAACCCAAACCGAACTGCACTCACCCCTAATATCAGCGCTGATTCAATTCAGTCTAAATTTATGAAATTTTTGTTGGTTCAATATCTTTGGAATAGTACTTTTTAATGTGACTCGAATAACCCACCTGAACATAATTCGGTGACCCCAAGCTCGATCCTTGACTTTTAAAGCTCGGTGAGCTTCGAGCCGAGCTCGAGCTAAGCCTTGCTCAGCTCGGCTCATTTACACCCCTAGACCCAACTGCCAGGCAATTGTCAATGTTAGCTCCGTCATCTTTTACCGAAGGGAGCTTTGTTGAATATGACATCATACAATCCATGCCCAATTGCTGCCTTGGGAAGATCATGGAGCTAATGTCCACAATTTGAATAGTTGAAAAGATTATATTTTAAACCTAGATTGTAATGGACTAATAAAATGAATCATTAAACCTCCTCAACTTTTCATCATGTAATAGGTAGCAAACCATTTCTACATTATGCGTTAAGTGGAAACAATCTCTCTAAATAAATTAGATCTAATGAAACATTTTACTTTAGTCATTGAAATAATAATAATATTTTTTTCAATTATCCAGATTATGGACATAAACAATATTAAGGCCCTGTTCTTTTATGCGGTATTTTGCGGAATGGTGTGGTGAGGTGTGGTGGAATTGTGGTGGGTTATTGGTATGTGGGGTAAGTGAGGAGAGAGGATGTAAAAAGTAGAGGAAAAAGTGAGGAGTGAGAAAAGCGATGATTTGCAGTAAAATGTGGCGGGTTATGGCAAACTGCGGTAGGTTGTGGCACCGCAGTTTGCCAACCGTAGAAAAGAATAGGGTATTAATGTACTGGATAAGAAACTGCAACATGTATCTATTGTACTGGATAAGAAACTGTGACATGGAACATCCAACCATATTCAAATCCAAAACAATGTTGTAATGTTGGGATTCAAACTCAAGATGTCAAAAGCCCAATCCATTTAATGATTAAACCAATAAAGAAAAAGGCACAGAACAAAGATGATAAGAAAAAATATAGAGCATGGAGTGAAACAAATCTGATGCATAATTCAATAATTCATCGGTGATTTCACAAACAAGACTAGGCAATATCTTCATCATACACCATAGAATCGCGAAATTGGACAAAATCACTCTCGGAATTCTTGACAAAGAATCACAATAATGATGGCCTAAAATGGAAGAATAGTTCAATTGTGCTGGTGTATTATTGGAAGATAAACCAATTACCAAACCTAAATCTAAACAAGAGTGTATGTGTTGACACATTTCAACTCCCTGTTGAATGTATACAGCTTCCCAGATGAAATTTGTGCAGCAACTATTGTACCTCTGTAGTGTAATCTCTTGACAGAATCCGTGTTTTCTGACCAAATCCCGACTTCATGTAAATCTCCCTCACGCCAGTAAATATTGATCGTCAGTCCACCACGAGCCTTCAAACCTTTGACAGACCCATTAGCCCATTTGTCCTTAGGAAGTGCGGGCAACAAATACAGATCAGTGACCGTGCTCTGAACAAGCATTTCTGCAACAGCAGCAGAGAACCCCAAGTTGGCATCAATCTGAAAGGGTGGGTGTGCTGAGAACAAATTACTATACAACCCTCCTTCAAATCCACCCTCGCGATCAGGATCCACCAAGTTGAACAGATGCTTGACCATCCTGTATGCATGATCGCTGTTCTGTAGCCGAGCCCAGAGAGCAGTTTTCCAAACTGTTGACCACCCGGGACCCTCTTCTCCTCTTTTGATCAGTGTAGAGCTTGCAGCCTTGCAAAGATCAGGGTTCTTTTGGGGTGTAATTGTGTGGCCCGGATACACACCGTACAAGTGTGACAGATGCCTGTGATGCGGTTCAGTGTCCTTGAACTCGTGAGCCCACTCCATGATTGTACCGTCCTGAGCGATTCTGTAAGGTGGAAGTTTCGCCCGAGCCTTAAGAACCCTTTGAATAATGTCATCCCGGGTTCTTCCCAAAGCCTCAGCAGCAGAAACAATTATGGAAAATACTTCTTTTGTGATGGCGATGTCCATGGTAGATGAGTAGCTCACACTTGCAGGCTTACCATCAGGAGCAACAAACATGTGCTCAGGAGATGTTGAAGGGTTAGTTTCTAGATACCCGTCTTTTCCTTCGATCCACCAATCTAGCAAAAATGATGTTGCCCCTTCGAGTAAAGGGTATGCCTTTTTCTCTAGAAAGCTCTTATCCATAGTGTAGGTGTAATGTTCCCACAAGTGAGTCGATATCCAAGCCCCTCCCATAGGCCACAAGGCCCAAACAGCTTGCCCTCTATCTGGGGATGTTTTTGCCCATATATCAGACACTTGATGCACAACCCACCCACTAGCACCGTAGTTCATCATGGCGGTTTTATTTCCATTTATTGCGAGATAGGACATGTAATCGAACAGGGGCTCTTGACACTCCTGGAGGTTGCCTGGAAGAGAGGGCCAGTAGTTCATCTGAAGGTTGATGTTCAAATGAGGAGCACAATCCCAAGGTGGCTCGATGTCCTTGTTCCAGATCCCCTGAAGATTTGCAGGCTGTGTTTCTGGTCGGGAACTAGCGATTAGCAAATACCGGCCATACTGAAATAGAAGCTCCACCAAAGAAGGATCCTCGTTGGTTTGAAAAGACCGGACCCTGTCAGCTGTTGAAATCATTTCGTGATCTTTGTCAGATGTCTGGTTACTGACTGACAGCTCAATTGAGACACGGTGGAACAGTTTCTGATAGTCATCCAAATGACGGGAATAAAGTGCAGAATATGAGAGACTCTTTACTGAGTTTATTGTATTGAGAGCCTCAGAAGTCGGGTTCTTTTCAGAATCTGAAGGGTTTGTGAAAGGCCCATCATATGAAGATGACGCGGACAGAAGAATGATTGCCCAGTCTGCATTTTCAACTCTTAGCTTCCGATCATCTATATTATGAATCAACCCATCAACACCTCCAATTTGTAGATCAAGAACCGAGGAAAATTGAATTCCCTTTGGATGGGGACCAACTTGAGTTCCCTTTGGATCGGGATCAACTTCATTCACCCTTGGTGGGATCCGTTTCCCAGGGCAACTTCCATCCATAATGATCTGGGTTTTGCCATGAGTGTAGGAATGATGATGCAGTTTGCTATCTAAATGCACTGTAAAGGAAATAGAACCTTGCTTATTCGATGAGATCTTGGTCACAATTACATGATCAGGATTTGAAGCAAAGTGCTCCCTTTTGAATTCAACATCACCAACAGAATATTTCGTTGTTATTGTTGCAGTGTCGAGGTCTAGCTCTCTATGGTATGTTCCCTCGGTAAAATGGGAATGAGAGTCATCAAAATCCAGTTTGAGATCACCAATAAGCTGGTAAACCTTCATATACAACAAGCCCATCATTAGATTACAGTCTCATGAAATTTAGCAATTATTTCTAATAGATATAATTCTCATTCAAGCAATCAGTTTGAGTCATACACAACATCTAAAGATGGTAAATCTTCAAAATGAAACTATGAAAGCACTTTGTAAGGAAAACTGAAAGTTTAGCATCACTTAATGATGTATATCTGTTTGTAGGTAACACAATTGGCATCAGGTGAATCCAAGAGAGTAAGAGCAAAATTCTCAAAATACAAAATGGATCAGGCACCTAATAATTATCAGTTTCATACCCAAAAAGCAGCCAATCGATATAATCTGAGCGCGAGAATACAGAAACATTCAAGTAATATAAGTTGAGCAAAAGCATGACCCAGGAATTCACTCAGTTAGTAATTAAACGCTGACTGGAGGCAGTTAGATACTTCAGATTAGACCACTACCAGAAACAAACGAGACAACCACTCTGAATCAGTCATGCAAACCGTGCTTTGGACCTTGGACCCATGTCACATGTTCAAATAACATCAATTAAGCACATATACGGCGAATCGGCAACAATAAGGCTGAAGAACATTTGTCTATTACAATATCTTGAAAAGCAAATGGAGGAACATACATCAGATGGTTGACCAGAAAGCTCCTTGTCTGCAACCTTGGTTGCCTCAGAATACTTGCCATCATCAACTAGTTTTCTGACAGTTGCCAATGCCTTTGTAGCATCTGGGTCTGTATAATTTCCGGGGATGCCTGTCCAAAGCGTGTCCTCTGTGCACAATATGAAACAATGGAGGACATGGTTTAGCTTCAAGGAATTGCTCCCTTTGTAGTTCTTTCAAGTATAGGATCTACAGTGGGTCATTGTTGTTCTTTCAAGTGTTCAAAGATGCAAATACCATTAAAGCACAAGAAATGTTCATGTCTCAAGCTTGGGAGTTTAGGGAACCCAATACTGGTGAAATTTGGCCTAGAATTATAAATACTTAGTATCCATTTGTTAGAAAAGAGCATTCAAGATCACATTATACATGGAATGACCTAAACCATGAACATTTATTCCAGCTCTACCAGATGAGTAGTACATCCAATTATATGCCAACAAACCATATCACTTGAACAATTCACCCAACTTGGAAACAGAAGCAATTAATGTTTAAGCCACCTCATATCATCTTCAACATCTCATGAACCTGACCCTATCTGATACTCCTATTATATTAAACACTTAAGTTCAGCAAAAATTGAGGGATCAGCAATTTTCATACTAAGAAACATATCACAAAAATGATCCAAAACAACCCAAGTCATGGCATGCAGTTGAGAGATTTGAAAACCACATGACTAGAATAAGATTAATCAACCCAACCTGAAACAACAGATCCTAACTAGGTAAGTCAACAATTTCCAGATTAAAATATGCACATTTTCTATTCTAAAAGAACCACCATGGGATTCCCAGATAAACAATTCCAAACCCACCCACAAACAAAAAAGGTCTCGATCTTGTCACCTTTTCGTGCAACCCTTTCCAGAAACCAACCCCCACCAAGAAGAAGAAAAAAAGAAGCAATTAAACTTTGACTTTGAGAGTGAATTATGGCATACCATTGAGATGAAGAGTTTCAGAAGGAACACCACCCCTAACCATGGCACCAAGGCGGCCATTGCCAATGGGAAGAGCATCAGTCCAGTTTCTAGCTTCCTCTTTGAAGATAATCTTAAGAGGCTTACTTGAACTCATTTTTGCTACCCTACCCAAGGGCACTCCTTCAGCCTCCATAGCCCCAAAACCCTCTGAGAGTAGGGCAGAAAATGAGAGGCATAAGCACAGAAGAGCATGGAGAAGGAGGCATTGATGCAGGATTTTCATGTGAGAGTGTGAAGAGAGACCGTAAAACAGGGGACTTTGTTTTGCTTTTTGGCCTTTTGGCAATACACTATTGGGTGTACTGCTTGTAATGTGATTATTTATGAATTATCTTTGGAAACAGACATGGCATGACCCTCTTCTTCATGGTTGGTCCTTGTGGGGGGGCAGACTTCAATACAGACACCACAATTCTGTTTACAATTTCAGTGTTTTTCACCATTTCCTTCAACTTTAACCTTGCTTACTCCCTCCCTCCATCCCAAAAAATTTTATTTGAGCAAACTTTATAAAAATTTGACTGTTAATTTATTATATTATATGTCAAGTTATTAAGTAAGATCACTATTTTAGATTTATGAAGAAAAATATTTTTATTTAAATATAATATTATAAGTCTTGTTAAAGTAAAATATAAAAAATCAACGATTAAAATATAACCTCAAAAACTATGAAAAAATAAAGTAGCCAATTTATTTGACATGGAGGGAGTATTTTTAGTACTAAAAAATATATGAGTAAAAGTGTCAGAAGTACTATATTATTATATATTAAATTAAAAAGACAATAATTAAATTTCGTAACGCATAAGATACTCCCTCGGTCCCATATTAATTTACACTTAAACTAAGTTTTTTTCCCAAAATAATTGTCACTTTTTCATTTCCCAATACCTAATTTAATTATTTTAACTTTAACAATAATGTTAACTTTTTACTTTTTCAATTAATAAAAACTAATTCTACTCACATCCCCTCACTATCTACACCTTGGTATCCCAAAAAATACGTTGGAAAATAGTGTTATTTAATCATATGGGTAGTTCTTTTAGTTAAACATTGGTATGAGAAAATTTTCAAAATATGTCAATTAACATGGGACGGAGGGAGTATTATATATAATTTATATGAAATTATATTTTATCCATAATTTTTAAATTTATACAAGTACTTTAAAATATGGTTAATGGTTGGATTATTCTATTAATGTGTTATTTATATTTCTTTTGCACAACCACCACGTATTTTAAATTACTTATAATTGATAATTAGCATTGAATATTTCGTACAATGTACAAGGAGCTTGATAAGAAATACTTAGGCCCTCTTCTTTTTCATGTGGCAAATCATGATGATTACCATGATTTCTTACATAACTCACCGCAGTTTGCCACAAATTATTACTTTTCTCTCTCCTCACTCTTCTCTCTCTTCACTTTTCTCCTCTACTTTTTACATTCTCTCTCTTCACCTACGCCACATACCAATAACCTACCACAATTCCACCACACCCTACCACAATTTCACCACGCCCCACCGCAAAATACCGCAGAAAAGAACAGGGTCATTCGCTAATGGTTAAATATTAAATTCGGGATATTGTGAAAAAAAATGTGAAAGTTGGAAATTTCAAAACCTAACAATCCAATAAAAATAATAATATGAAATAAAATAAATAGTTAAAAAATAAATATTAAAGGTAAGAACTCTTTTGAAGAAAAAGAAAACTGAAAATATCTCAATGTTGTATTAACTGCGAACTACCAAGTATGAGACAAGAAAGGGATGTGGCAAAAAGGAAGTGGCGGTGCTTTTCTTTTTTCAATTTGTTTATTTTTCTCAGCTACCAATCTACCATATCACCTCACCGTCATCGCAACTTTAGGATTTCACTAATTCGCTCCCTCTCGTGCTGCCACGTTTCCACTGAGAGTGCCTATGTTTAGCAAAAAACTCTGGGAAATGGTCAATTTTTTTGAATTGACTTATTTTCCCTATATTTGATTGTACATTGACCTCTGGAAGGAAAATTTTTCCTGAGGAAATATTTCCATGGAAAAAGTTTTCCTAAGAATCTTACCAAACACACCCTAAATGAAATCTAATCAACTTAATTTTGGGTCACACTCACACGGTCACACCTCACATGAATACATGATATTCAGCATCCATTTTTCTTAATGGGAAAATAAAGGTACGTGGTAGTCCAATTTTTTGTTGACTATTGTAGCTAAATTGAATATCAATCATTGATTATAGATAGAATAATCTTAAATATTGATTTGATTTTTATTAACGTAAAATAAATGATTTTATTTTAGTATTATTATTAAATTTATATTATTTTATTACTTAATTTGGTATATCAAATATTTTAATTTTCAGGAAAAATCTTTTGTAATCCTACGTACCAAATATTATGTGGTCGTCATACGGTAACAGCAGAAGAATTATGTATTTAAATGGATATCATTGATGGCAAAAGTGATTATTAGCTCAGTGGTCATCCTGGGATTTGTACAATTGTTGGCCGTGGGTTGAACATGTAAAAGTTATCTATTTACTTCCAGCGCATTTTTTTTTAACTGTGTAATTTTCGAATTTTTGGATTGTGTTTGGTTGCATTCGCTTTGTGCAAATAATGAAGACCTGCATAACAAAGAAAAGAATCCTTTTTAGTGGACAATCTTATGAAAGCATGGCTCCATGATCATACTAAGCTACTTCAAACTGCTGTCATTGAAAGCTAGGCCCTTCCTTTGTTGGACGCCAACAAGATTCTCATGCCGCAGAGACACCGACAACTTCATCCCCTCCTCCGCCTTACAACTACCCAACCCAACACTCTTGACCTAGTACTGCGTGGCTGACCCAATCAAATTCCGAAATAGGAAATAATGTTCATGTGTTGCCTTGTTTGGAGCCACGCAAATTTGTACACTAAAGTGTGTTTGGCTATCCAGCTTTTTGGGTAGTTTTTAGCTTTTTAGATAGCTTTTAACTTTTTGACCAAGGTTAAAAAGCTACTTGAGGTGTTTGGCAAGTAACTTTTTATATTAGCTTTTTGCACCCAAAAAGCTAGTTTTCAAAAAGCTAGTTGATGAAGCTTTTTGAGGTAGCTTTTCACAAAAAGCTACTTTACCAAATATTTTTCCTACAATCAGCTAACCCAAACCGCTAAAGTCAAATTTAATCCAAAAGCCTATCACCAATAACCAAATTACTACTAACCTGTCAGCAAAACAGGGCCTAACCCTAAAGTTGTTTCTAATGGAGTATTCAACATCGGTTGCATCTTTCATTAGCGTTCTTTTTTCAGAAAAAAATATTTTTATAGAAGAGGGGTTTTAATGTTGAGTCTCTTACCACGATATAACAAGGGGAAGCCAGGTTTGGGCACTACATACTAGAAGTATACAATATTTTCTCATAAACAATAAAAAAAATGATCTTTGATGATGGTGATGAAGTGGGGCGCAAATTTTTTTATTAAAAGCTCCTTCAATTCAAACAAATATTTTTTGATGGAAATATATACTTTCTTTAATGAAAAATAGGAAAGAATATTTCAAAGATTTTAAGAAGATTTTTGTGATAAATTTTTTTTTTAAATGGGTCCACTTCATAAAAATTAAGGCCCAAAAGTAAAATATTGGGTAGTTTTGTAAAGCTATGCGTAAAGAGAGACGTACAAATGAAATAATAAAATAACAAATGACCAAAACAAAACCCTAACACTGTCACTCACTCACTTCAGTATATTAGCATCCCAAAACCCTATACATTTAATAAGTATTGTTATTCGTGGATTGTTGACGTAAACCGCATAATACTTGTAGACTTGAAGATTGTCAAATTTTGTCCCTTAAGTGTATAGTAATATGTCTATACAACTATGACATATCGTGATGGTCAAACTTGGAATAGAATGGTACATTACACAGGTCTCTTTGACTAATTATAATCAATTTTAGTTGTAAGTGACTGAGAAAAAGGGCGGTCATTACCCGGAAACCCAACCCAAAGGGGAAACCTATACTCTTATTATATTTATGTCAATTGACAATATAAACAATTTTTATGCTATTTCTAAAAAACTATATTTATAAACATAATTAGAAAATTTTAATTAAATAATGATAAAATTGATGTAGATTTATCATACTCATACATATTAGATTATGTAGAAGTTTAAGAATAAAAGAAAGTAACTAAGATTCTTTTTTTTTTTTTAAAACCATCGCTTCCAGCAATGAGCAGAACCTCAATACATATTAGGGATGAGCCAAGAATGTCACCACATGTGAACCCCGATATGTTGGCCTTGTTTTAATATTTTTCAATCCCCATCTTTCTTCCTATGCATGGCATGGTATCTAAACATTTTTTTTTTTTTGAGGAAATGGTATCTAAACATTTAATTTGCCGATTTGGAGACTGGGGGTTCCATAAAAACATATTCTCTCCGTTCCATATTAACTGTCGTCTTTGAAAATTGTGCAGTCAAATTTTAAAAATTTTGACCATAAATTTCTCAATATAGACAATGAGTTGTTATATAAAATTACTACCATTAGATTTGTAATGAAAAATACTATTATAAAAGTATAATATTGCAATTGTTAATAACATATTATGTAAGAAATTATTAATCAAAGAATAATATTGGAGACTATGAAAGTCAAAACTATGACGATTAATATATATGGAATGGAGGGAGTAATTTAATTTTGTACTCTTGAAAGACAGAATCAGGATCATCCCACGAGGAATATCAGACAATTCTCTCTTTTTACAAATGTGGCAGATAATGTTCTCAATCTCTATACATTTTATGTTTTCCACAACCTCCTCATTATCTAAATGTATTGCAATTATAAATAAATATATACATTCTTTTCTTATTGCTCAAAGTTAATATGGTTGAAAATTATACCCTAAAATCCGAACCAAACTTGTATGCCAGTTGGGAATTATAACACGAAGTGTTACTTATAAACCAAAATATTTTTAAGGGAAATTGAATTCTGATAATGTCATTCTTTAGCGGTTGGACCATAATAACCTCTATTTTATTTATTCTATTACAAAAGTGATTTCAAAAAGAATAAAATTGTATTTTTCGGTATCAAATCTATCCCCATATTTTTACTTTGGGGTTTTCTTAATTTTATATATTTTTAATATTTTTTATTCACACCTCGAGAAAAGTTATATTTCTCTATTAATATTTTTCATTCAATTCATATCCCCAAAAAGGTTATGAAGTATAGTTATTAAAAGAATTTTCGGTCTTTTTTTTGAAAATGTGAATAATTATTATGATTTTGAGGGAAAAAAAGGGGGGAAATCGAAAAATTAAAAAAATCGAAAAAGTTTATAGCAAAGTTTGCAAATTCACTAAAAATCGTGATAAGTCTTGTCCTGAGTTTGGGAGCAAAAGTGAGTCAAAATACACGACATTAGGGTATATACTCGGTGATGATCCAAAATTTTTTTTTTATTTAGGATAGTTGACGTACAAAAAAGAAGTAGTGATTATTATTATCTAATTTGCGAAAATTGAGATTATTATAATCCAATCTTCTTAATTAATAAATATAAATTAAATAGATTCCTGGACATAAATTTAAAAAGACTTCTAAGAAATAAATCAAAACAGGATACCTTGTGATTTGAAACACCTCAAACCTCCTGATCAAGGGCGTCGGTATCATGACGTTGACGATACAATCAAAGACATTGACAACTAAAGTTGTTTTGAGTGAAAGTCAAAATTTAAATTGGCTATTATTAATCTTTATAATAATATTATTACACATTGTGCATATCTTATTTATTATTATTATAATAATAATAATAATAATAATAATAATAATAATAATAATGACTTCTAAGAAATAAATCAAAACAGGATACCTTGTGATTTGAAACACCTCAAACCTCCTGATCAAGGATGTCGATGACATGATCAACGATGTTGACGATACAATCAAGGCATTGACAACTAGAGTTGTTTTGAGTGAAAGTCAAAATTTAAACTGGCTATTATTAATCTTTATAATATTATTATTACACATTGTGCATATCTTATTTATAATAATAATAATATTATTATTATTATTATTATTATTATTATTATTTCCTAACCAATTATGTGTATATTGTTTGATTGGAAATATTTGTGAAAAAGATTGATTGCAACCAATCTTGGGAAATCGTTTAATGGAAGTTTTATGAGCAAATTAATTAAAAAGAATCATAAAAGATTATGGTGTGAAGAATCCGCAAATCAAGACAAAGAAAAATATGGAAAGAATTTGTCTAGGACCTTGACGATATTTATTGACAGGATTTGCTATTTTAGATTGGAAAGTAATCAAGTATGATTGTTCCATCAATGAATCACGTATGTCACGTGTATACAAAAAGCATCATATATGGAAAGGATTATGGCCGATTTTGAGGATGTTGTCATGAATAATGCTAAAGATCTTCATGCGTTAAATATGACAACTAGTGGTCCTTCTAGGAAAGCTATATTTTGGGAGATAATTATGTGTATCTGTTGCAATGGTCATATTCAGGTCTATATAAGTATCTTGCAGGTTAATGGAAGAAATGAGTCAATCATTCCACTCTACAAGAGAGAAACTATGTAACTCAATATTTATTAACCTCTTGTATTTAAAGTCCACATTCTTAATTTTACATATGGGGGTGTTTGGCTACCCGGCTTTTTGGGTAGCCTTTAACTTTTGACCAAGGTTAAAAAGCTACCTAGAGTGTTTGGTAAGTAATTTTTTAATTTAGCTTTTTGGATCCAATAAGCTAGTTTTCAAAAAACTACTTAATAAAGCTTTTTGAGTTAGCTTTTCACAAAAAGCTATTTTACCAAACACTTTTGCTACAATCAGCTAACCCAAACAACTAAAGTCAAACAGTTAATCCAAACAACTATCAACTAACAGTTGGTTGCCAAATAGGGTCATATTCAAAAGGGACTTGTATTAAATAAGTTGGGAAACTCACTTGGTAGCTAAGTGTTGTTTAATACTTAGAGAGTTGTAGATCAAGGTTATGTTGCTTTGATTACTTATTGTAGATCAAGGGAGCGTGTCTCCTTAATTGAGTTTTGTAATTAAGATTGCCTTGGAATAATCAAGGAGCAGAGTATGTTGTAAGCTTGCCTTCGAAGTACTCAAGGGAGCCAAGACAGTCAACCACGTTGTACTTCTTTAGTGAACAAGAAGCGATATGGTTCAAAATCCTAAGTAAAGAGAAGTTTATGTTCGGTTACGTAGCCATGTTTAGAAGGGTAAACATTGACTAAATACTTGAATATTGTCTTATTTAATTTTCGCCATTTATATCATGTTTTCATCCATTGACCTTAGTTTGGTTATACCAAGTACTTCGACTGATTTGTAACTTTGACTTAGTTTTAGTCAACTACATTAATCAACCCCCTTTATAAGATTCTTTCACCTTCAATTGTCTCAATCATCCCATTTATATTTGTGTTACTTAGCATCTCTCCTCTTGTTTTCTTACCTCTTTCATGTACACAGTGCCGAAGCCAGTAAGGGTCAAGGGGGTCAATTGACCCCCCAACTTTTTTGAAAGAAAAAAAAGGGTTAATTTGAAGCTTTTCTGATAATTAAAATAAAGGGAAATTGGAATCTAATAAACCAACCTTTGGGGGTCCTTTGAAATAACGAATCAACCTTGAACATTAATTTACAACGAACCAACCTTGTCATGTTGATTTTTCCAGCGAACCACCACCGAGTCTGACTCGTTGGAAAGCTGACATGGGCGGCGATGCTCGCTTATGTGGAGGTGTTTTAGCCACAAAAAAAGGAAAATTCTTTTTTTGCTTAGTTGGATGGAATAATCCAACTTTTTCTTTTTTTTTAAATCCACCTCAACCCCTCCCTTTTTCTTTCTCTCTCTCACTCTCTCTCTCTATCTCTCTATGACTAGCCTGACCCATTGACCAGGCCCATCCCCCTCCCCCACCCCCAACCTCTCACTCTTTCTCTCTCAACCACCCTCACCCTCACCACTGCCACCACCACCTCCACTGCCGCCATCTCCATCGCCACAACCACCACATCACCCCCCTTCTCTCTTTATCTCTCTCCCAACCCAACCCATCCCCTCTGCCTTTCTTCGAGTTCCCTGCCACCCTCACCCTCATGCTATGGATCAGAGCCTGTTCTCTCAGCACCCACCACCCATCGCCGCCATTGTCGCTAGAAAACAGGCCCAGCTCCGTCCTCACCATCGCCAGTCTCCCCCCTCTTTCCTTTCTCTCTCTTTCTCTTTCCCGGCCTACTCTGTTTTTCAACCCATCGATGCTACACTATTGGCTTTGCAAAAGGTCTATTTGCTTCCAAATTCATAATCATGTTTGATTATCATCCCTGCTTGCTTAGTTATCTTGGTCTTTTCTTTCTTCCTTTCCCCCTCCCTTCAAGATTGATTATCATTCTTATTTCTGTTTTTGTAATGACTGGTTAGTTCATTTGATTAATTAATGTTGTATGTTTGAGGGCTTCTGGGAAGCAAAACCTTATCATTTTACTGGGTGTGGGTGGTTGTTTTGCAATTGGGTGAATGATGATGTTCTACTTGTGCGACTTTTTCCCCTTTTTTTTCTGTTTACTTCGTTCTGCATTGGGACGGATTGTATCCACTTTTTAATGGGAAGTCACTTTACTTTACTGGGATGCAAGGTGTCTCTCTGAATTTTTGGCGATTGGGAGGTTGTTGAGTGGTGTTTTTACTGTGGGTTTTGGAATAGGGTATTGGTTTGGTGTTCATAGTTTGTTCTACTTTGTGATGGTTCAGATTCTTTGCAGGTTGTCGCAGTCTACTGGGTTGCCTTGTGTGGTGGCTGTGGTTGGAAATTGGTTTAGGTCTAAGAGAGGGATGATTATGGGGGTTTGGGCCTCTCATACCTCAGTTGGTAACATCATGAGTCTTGGTAAAGTGGCAGTTTCAATTCACTATGTTCGATAAAAGGATTATGATTGATCCTCTCTTCGTTCTCTTGTCCGATCAACCAGGAAAGTCTTTATTAGGCCAATGTGTTCGCCGGAGACAATTTCAATACCTGGAAAAGTTCGGCAATCTATCTTTCTCTCTTTCTTTCGTCATTTGGCTCCACAAGTTCTTCCGTATCTACGTCCATTTCACCCAGAGTTATGGTGATGGCAAGGAAGCTGTTGGAGTTCGAGTTCAAGATTTCAAGGTTGCACTGCCTTTCATTGATTCCATTGGCAGTAATAGCAACCTTGTCGTTCAGCTTTGCTAGGAATTGTTGGCAAATTGGAGTTTTGCCACCCTCCAATTTGAGGGGGGTGTTAGGATTAGCAAAGCTTGTATATCTTGTTTCTTTATCTTGTATTTTCTTGGTTTATTAGGTATAGGAAGTTGGCTATATAAAGTCTTCCTTCCCTTCATTTGTAATTGAGTTGAGTTAATCAATTACACCATTTCTCTCCAATCTCTCTCCTTTTCTCTCTTTAGTTTCCCCAAATTGGGTGAAACTTAACACAGGATGACAATTGACTTGAAGATACATATAGAAAAGCTAACCAAGGGAGTCTATCACTTGTAGGCCAAACCTTATGCAAAACACAAAGAAATATACATTTTTGGGTATCAGTTAGTTGAACTAGTTTAGTCTCAGAAATGCTATTAGAATTTAGAGCCTAGTTTCGAATGTTCAAATACCTCTAATACTGATCTCACCAAAATCATGTTCATGTTCATCAACCCAGAAAACAGAGTAGGCCGGGAAAGAGAAAGAGAGAGAAAGAAAAGAGGGGGGAGATCGGGTATGGCGAGGGCGAGGGCGGAGCTGGGCCTGTTTTCCGGCGACCATGGCGGCGATGGGTGGTGGGTGCTGGTGGCAGGGAACTCGAAAAAAGGCTGGGGGGATGGGTGGGGCTGGGGGGTTGAGAGAGAGAGACAGAGAGACAGAGAGACAGAGAAGGGGGTGATGTGGTGGTTGTGGCAGTGGAGATGGCGGCAACGGAGGTGGTAGTGGTAGTGGTAGTGGCAGTGGTGAGGGTGGTTGAGAGAGAAAGAGTGAGAGATTGAGGGTGGGGGAGGGGATGGGTCGGGGCTGGGGCTGGGGCTATTAGAAAGATAGAGAGAGAGAAAGAAAAGGGGAGGCGGTTGAGGTGGATTTTTTTAAAAAAATAAAAAGTTGGATTATTCAATCCAACTCAGCAAAAAAAAATTTCTTTTTTTTTGGTTAAAACACCTCCACATAATTGAGCACCACCGCGACGTCAACTTTTCGACGAGTCAGACTCGGTGGTGGTTCGCTGGAAAAATCAACTTGACAAGGTTGGTTCGTTGTAAACTAATGTTCAAAGTTGGTTCGTTATTTCAAAGGACCCCCAAAAGTTAGTTTATTAGATTCGAATTTCTCTAAAATAAATGTGTAGTATACTGTTGGTAAAGATGCAACAAGAATTAAGATAGTTGGATGGTTTAGTATCTGGTTGTTTTAGCCCGCGCATCAGTGCTTGAGGTTGCTTCAAAAACCATTCAGCTAATTACTCCCCCCTATGGATGTTTTAACGCTTGCTGGTAGCTGCCCCCCACCTTCTCCCATCCTTTTTTTTCCCCCTAATTTATCAAATTTTCTTAAATATATATTGAGTAATTAGTAAATTTGCTAATTTATTGATGAAATCATAATTTATGAATACAACTATTAGGGTTCTTGATTTTATTTTGTTCAAATATTCATAATTAAGATTATCTAGATTACTTATTGGATTAATTGGTTAAAATTAAAATATTGTTATGAGATGGTGATTGTTTTATTATTAATTATTGATTTTTGATAGAAGATTCTACCATAATTGATGACATGTTATCAATTATATTTTGAAGATAGTCTTTTTTTATAAAATGACAAATTCAACGAGCAAATCATACTTTACTATCAAAATACGACTACTCGTAAAAGAAAATGTTAGGTGTAAGATATGTATTTTTATTTTCAAAACTATGTCATTGACCTTTTGTGTTATTTAAGTATATATATTAAATTTTCAGAACTTGTTCCAATATCATTTATAGTTTTTATATAAAATTTTATTTTGACACTCCTTATTTCGAATTCTGACTTCGCCACTGCATGTACAACTAAATTTTAAAATTTTCAATTCTTAATTTTTTTAATATTAATAATAATTTATCATATAAAATTATGATTCCTAAAGTTGTAGCGAAATTATTTTTACAAAAAGTTATGATTTATAACTTTTGTTATAGATATAATCACAGTTAAAAACATTAATTAAAGATATCAAAAGATTAATCGTAGCAGATATTGAGAAATGAAGAAGTAACACATTTGTAAAATTATAAAGTCACGGGTTGGTGTAGGTGTCGCCGTGTCGGTTTATAGATGGCCTCCAGTCCACGCATGTGATTAGAAATTTAGAAATCAGAATCATAGAATGCCGTCGTTGGAATACATTCAAGTTCGATTAATGTTTTCTGTTGGGTGATGCACTGATAGTAAGGATAATAGAATAAGGTTGCTTCATAAAAACAAAGAAATTTTATTTAACTGATTTAACTTTTGGTAAAAATAAGAGAAGATTTAAGGCACCTAGGTTTAGTGGAGGATATGACTCTAGACAGGGGGACTTGGAGGGCTAGGATTAAGGTCGTAGGATGAGGAATGTGTTTGTGATTTGAGCTAGCTTTACGTCTTTTGACTTATATTTTGTTTTCTTGTGTAGGTACCTGTTAGCCCTTCCGTTAGCACTGGCAACACTCTGCTATGTGTTTTCTTCTCTTAACAAGTTTCGCCTCTGTTTTTTGTTCGGATCCGTCGGAATCAGTCTCTCCATTAGGATAAGACTGCCTACATTATGGTCCCCCATACTGTGCTCAAACGTGTTACATGGAGGTTGTTATTATTGTTGTTGGTCTTGTTTAGACTTATATTGGGGGAAATAAGGTGGATCAACCACGTATGCTAATTATAGCCGTGGATAGGAGTTAGATATGAATTCAAAACGAATCTACTCCCATTCGATTGCGTGAAAATCTGATTTGAACCTGAGAAAAAAAATCCAAATTTGAAACCGACTCAAAAAGTCTAGCTCTGATTATAATTGAACCGAATAAGATAACCAACTCCCATTTGATTAAGTTTAATTATAATAATAAACATATAAAAATAATAAAAACATCAGAAAAAAATAATGTGAGACAAATGATCAAATTTAAATAGAGAATATGAGACTTGGCTTTTTTTAAAAGGAAAGTAAGGGTTGCTTAGTTGCACACTTCGGCCCTGTTGTTTTATATGGCTGATTGAATGCGGTGACACAACACATCGCACTTTGCCAGAACTGACCACAACATACCAATGCACCACAATTTACCACAACCCACCACAATAAACTTTTTCACATTTACCAATACAATTTACATTTATAAAAAGCAAAACTCACCACAACTTACCAATAACCCACCACAATTCCACCACACCGCACCGCGCCATACCGCATCCAGCCGTATGAAAGAACAGGGCCGAAGTCTCTTCCATTCATGTGCTGGACAAAATATTTTTATTTTAGGTTTATAGTTTCGAATTTTCAGGGAACTTTCAATAATAAAGAGACTTTTTCTGACAGATTATATTTGTGGTGTGTTTGTTATATATTTTTGGTTATGTAAAAACCTTTTCAGATTTATTGTTGGTGATCTATTTTTTTTACATGTATTATATATTAAATTACAATAAAAATGTTGCCAAAAAAATACATAATTTTTTTAAAAAACAAATAGCATAAAAGCAAATCGGAGTCGGAGTCGGAGGACCTCCAAATCCAATTGTAATCCGAGGTAATCGGGTCAAATTTGGAGGTGAGTACCTCCGATTAAAATCGCAGGTGGAGATCCAACCCTCTTTCCGATTAATTAAATTTGGAGGTGAACCTCTACCTCCAATTATTAATTGAAGCGGAGGTGGAGATACCCACCTCCGACCTGCCTCCAATTTATTGTCATCTCTACGTACGCTTAATTCACTTCCCACAAAAAAGATTGCTTTTTTTTTTTCCAATTATTAGATAAGGCAAGTGGAGACGAGTACCCTTACCCTACCCTTGTCCATTTTTTCTGAAATTTTATCACATACCTGTGTCAGGGAAGGGCAGGTATCCGTGAGTTCGAGTTTATTGTCCTCCCTATGCTTAAGTAAAAGGACTTAATTAAAGGCTTAGACATGAAAGTAGGCTAAAATGACAAATTTGGTAGCCATTCTTCAATCAATAAGGTGGTGACAAACAACTTTGGGCAAGTCATGTGAAAAACAAGCAGACGTGCAGAACTAGATCACCCCTATGGGCACACCGTGGTAGCCTTTATCCGTTCTGAATTTCTGATCTTCGGTTTTTGTTCGCTCAGCCTCAATCCCATACCTTTACAAGTTATTTCAGCCCAGAACTCAAGCTTCGACGTATATAACAAAAGACAGTTACAACAATCGCAAACAAGTCACTAATGAAAGAGAATTGCTTTCGTACAACAAAACAAACCGAAATAGCCCTCAATTCATCTTCTAGAGGAGTAATCCCTTTCGTAGTCCAGAGCCGCCGCAGAGGAAAGCTAGCTCAAAGATGCTATACTTTCAGGCTAGCCAAACTTCCCTTTCCAGAGAAAAGAAAATACAAAAACGAATTTTCAGAATCAATTATATAGTCAAAATATCCAAGGGAGATTCCTGTCTTCTTCCAACTCAAGGTCACTAACATAGAATCTGAAGAAAACAAATCAGGCACCATAGGATTACATGAATTTTTCTTAAATAAAGATTCAAAGGAGAAGACAATTCCAAGTCCGTAAGGTTCCAAAAATGAACTCAAAAGTTGCAACAGCCCCCGTTCCTGCAAGCTAGTTTATTTCTGAGGATTCACAGCTCCATTCAACAAGATTTTTGGGCCAATATCTATCTATTCCTACTACCCTGAAACCAAGCCCTTGAGGTCTACAAAGGTGAACACATCCATAATACAAGAATCATCACATATTTCACCCAGCACATGAGCTGAGACGGCAAGCTCACACCTTACAAACTAAATGAAAGTGCCTCCTAAATCTAAATAAAGAGAAGTACTCCAATAAGAATTCTACATTGTCTTGAAATGATGACACTATCTGTTTATTGGGGAATGCATCCGCTCTACAATATGGGTTACAGCGTCCCGCGACATTACCAATGTATCGTGTAGCAAGATGCTGTAGACGTTCAAACCCTACAATAAAAGTACCAAAGGAATATGCATATAAGCATTGCCAAGGTTGTCAAAAGTGCATTAATACCTGTTATAAAGAAGCAAAAAGGAAGCAGGAAAATCTAGCCCTTAAGAGGGGGAAGATTATTCTTTTGTGTGTGGCTTTTCAGCTTTCAACATTCTGCACTACATGGGAAAGACATTTTCTGAAAACAAGTTTCATGTCAAAAACAAGAAAATTTCCAGAAAGAAGAATGATACTTGTAAATCTGAATGGGTTGAATTTTTGGGGTTGGGAAGAGATTGGAGGAGGGTGACAGCAGAGAGGCACGGCTTGATAATCTGCTCTAGGAAGGAAAGAAGCCAAAGCATAAAATGTTTCTTTGCGATCGTGCATTTTCGTTAAAAATAAAATTAAAACATACTGCAACTTACAATTGAAGGCAAAACATTGACATAGTGTAAGTTCTGTGTGGCCAACTTCAGCTTGTCATTTATAGGACCGCCATCAACCAGCAAAAATTTCTTTGAATTCTCCATCTGGTCAGCCCAGTTGACAATATTCTTGGTCTTGTGGGAAGGGACCTCCATATGATCAAAAACCAGAAGCTGCAAGGCCAATTATTAGTAGACTTTATGGCAAACTATATAGTTCATAAGCAACGAGACAGAAGATGGCTTGTAAGTAAAGATTTTTGGTTGGTGGTGAGGGTGAAAACAGTGTCTATCCACTTGAACGACCAATATTAACCACCAGAGACTAAGATTTACAGATTGCTGGGCCAACCCCAGCAACCGCAAACACTGGGACTACAATATGTGGCTCATCATATCAAGAAGGCAAAAAGCCATACATGAGTGAAATGCACAGCCAAACAAAATCAAATAAATCATAGCTCACAAACTGGCAAATTATGTATGCATTTCGTGCAGACCATGTAAGGTATATTGTACAGAAAACAAAAATCATGCAACAAGTTCTTTAAGAAGTCCGACCTTAGTTGGGAATCCCTTTAAGGCCCATAGTATTAGTGAAGGAACTAGATTCATATAAATCTAGCCAAACTTTGAAGTTGACAGTCAGATAAGAAATTAAGAATACCATACAGGATCAGACCATTACCAAGAGATATAGTGGTTAAATGTATGCAACCATACGCCTAAAATTGCATCATAGAGATGACAATTTGAATTTTGGACCCTAACTTGGAGCACAATTATCACCCTAGCACACCTTTCATAACATAAACATATAAGCAATTAAGCAAGACAATTTGTCCTGGGTCAACCCAACTCAAAAGCTAAAAGAAAATCCCATCTGATCATTACTCCTTTAGCTGTGTGTAAATCAGTCCATCTAGAGGGTATCAATCATAAATTGACAAAATTAGTCCACGGGGACCTGTTCCTATATTAGTAGACCAGGATTTCCCTCTCCAAGTAATTCAAACTCTTACTCCCTCCATCCCAAATTAATTGACACTTAGACTAAATTTTGACCGTTAATTACTCACAAATTGTAATGAGTTACATAATGAAATTATCGTCATTAGAAAGATACATACTAAAAATTACAATGAAGGTAATTTTATATTGTAACTCATTGTAAATTGTGAGTAATTAACGGTCAAAATTTAGTCAAAATGTCAATTAATTTGGGACGGAGGGAGTATTTCTCAAGAGTTGTGACAAGCCAACATCGGAACATAAGGGTAACGCAGAACATAAATGAAAACACTGAGAACAATTGCCCAAAGACAATCAAAAGTAAGTATAGGCATTCTACAAGATTGTACAAGCTCAAGTTTTCAGTTCACACACAAGAACCTCAGAACTTTCTATAAATTCTCAAGAAAAAACACTAATATGAAACAGCAAATCTATTTTGAAACATGCTAATTACACCTACTTTTCTTTACAGGTAGCGGTGAGGTGAAAAAGCTGACATACCTTCCCTTCAACAGCACGGGCAGACAGTGCAACTTTTAAGCCCAGGCGTCGAACCTTTTTGTTCAGTTTGAAAGCGTGGCTACGTGGTTTGGGTCCATGCATTGCAGCACCTCCCCTAAACTGTCATCCCCTGTTAGTTTATCGGAATAATAGCCAATCGTAGCTAGATAATGATAGCAAAAGACAAATAATCAATCCAAATCATGCTTTCGTGAGAACAATATTCATTACCTGAGGTCCGCGTAATGTTCCATGCCGTGCTCGACCAGTACCCTTTTGCTGATATGGCTTTCTCCCTGTCCCGCTAACCTCGCTGATTGTTTTAGTGGAATGGGTTCCCTGAAATCAATGACAACCCTTACCATTCTATCACATTTAGCCATTCAGCTCTCCGAGCTGGAAGTTCAGAAAGAAACAGGCACATCTAGGGGATCAACTGACCAGAAACTGCTCTTGGAAGATAAAACTATAAAACACCCAATCACCTCAGAAATCCGAACTAACATCATATCATATTCTTCAGCATACCGCCCCCCATTCGCAGGATAAAAAACAGCCCTGATGATACATCTAAAAGGAAATTTAGAGTGAATTGGCATGGAGAGTGCAACAATTATTTTTCACAATTATTTTCAGTTTGATGCCCCAAGACTCCAAAAATCATGTCAAGATCATGACTTAGGAATGCATTTTTCTCTATCACAACCTAGGTTGGGCTCATTTCAGTATCTTCTCAGAGAGCTACAGTACTGACAGGAGTAACAAATTAATTTATGAAAACAAAGAACATGAGAAATTGGATGCCAATTACTTACCATTAGGTAGTTTCACAGTCAGTTTCTGGAATTAAAAGATAAATAAAAATTGGAAAGACGTTCACTGGGGGAGAGGTGAATAGACAATATTCAACACATATAGGCATGCATTCCTAAGTCATGCCTGCAGTGCAGCGACAGAGTTCTATAAGGCCTATGAGCTCAGTTATCACCGACAAACAATATTCTGTTTTCAACAAGCCACCCAATCCCAAAAAGTGGGGCACTGGGCAATAATTCACGGAAAGTGTGCAGATAATTATGAAACCATCCCCAGAATACACTGAGATCTATGACCCCAATAAGCTGATGCTAGGTTTAAGGTGTAATCACCTGTTGTCGCTTAGCAAGCTGCCATCTGACAACTCGATGGACAATATCTTTCCTAATTGGTACGTCAAAAACATCTCCCGCTAGTGTCATAAGCCCCTTATCTTCAAAATGAAAATTTGTCATAGGGATTACCACATCCTGATACACGCCTACACATATGAAAAACAGATTAGCAACATGGCAGCTCATTTGATCCCTCCCCCATTCTCAACACAAGCAGGGGGATTTTTACCTCAACTATTTGTTCATGAATCAATCAAATATACGAAAGCAACAACAATAACAAGTTTTGTCAATTTCTGAGGAACAGAGACATTGGATAGTGCAAGCAAGAAGAAGCATGCAGAGAACCTCAATTTTCATGATAGAATTACAAAAATCCACAATTTTAAGCATCATATTACTATACTGGATCACATAAAATAAAGACATTGATATCCACACGATAGGCACCAATATTTCAAGCTATCCATGATAGTAGAGTGGTTAGACTTACAAAATACAAAGCAATATACAGAAGCAGTGTCTAGAATATAAACAGGTTAAGGGATTTTAGATATAGATGTACTAAGAAAAAAACTTTCAGCAAACATTCATGCACATCTTACCACAAAAAAAAAAAAGCACGATTTTGCTAAATGTTGCCCAAGGGGCAATGGATAACAAGTATCTTATCCATGAATATTTAGAATCTTGAGTTATTATTAATATATATGTGGCAGCTCATCTTGTTAATTTAAGTTGCACAACAAAGATTAATATATCCAACACTGTAACACTTCAGGTCAGGGTCAAATACGAGTCGGTCAATGTCAAAATTCAGACAAGAATTGATCTCTGGACCAGGCTATTTCAGGTCGGACCAGGTTGGACAATTCAAACAAAACTAAATCCAGGTCAAAAATCTTAGATTAAAAAAGCGCAAAGCGCAAAAAAGTATAGAGATCCCCGAGGCGCGAAGTACAAAGCGTAGAGAGAAGGTGCGCGCTTCACGCATGTGAGGCGCACCAAAGCACAGTTTTGTCCAGGCTATATTTTCATGCAATAAGCTCAAAAGGCATCAAATAATGGATTAGAGACAAGTAATATGGCGAAAAATCACGCAAATCAGCTTTAACATATGATGTAACACGGATTCTTCTTCTAAAGAAATAAAACAAGCATAGTCGCATGACGAGAGAGGAAGAAGGGGAGGGAGTCGTGCGGTCTAGGATTCCTCACAACCTAGAAGAATTTTTTCAAAATACACTAAACATTTCATAATTTTTTATGAGATGAAAAGTAAAAGCTTGATTAGGCGCAGAATAAGGCGCAAAAGGCACAGAGGGGATGAGGCCCGCGCTTTGTGTGCTATAGGCCTACAGCGCACGAGGCACGCTCTTTTTAAAACCGAGAACAAAATCGTGTATTCATGTTTGGACAATAGAAAAAGGAGATAGTGTGTCTGAATATTTGGTCAATGTCAAAATTCGGACGGAAAAATATGACCAAACCCGGCTTTTCTGGGGTCGGACAAATTCAGGTATTTGGGTCGGACAAAATTCTCCCCGAGCTAAATTCGATTCAAATTTTTTAATTACATTTAGGCCAGCAAATAGTAAATGCTTTCTGGATTTTGCTTTTTTTAGACTTATAAAATTTGCAGTTTGTTTTGAAATTTCATTCAGGTTTTGTATACGTGGATCCAATGCCAATACCAAGTACAATATTTGATAGTGCTTGTAATAAGAAGAGAAAAATCAACAAAGCAATTACCTTCCATTAAAAAAGTTGGAGATTCAATCCACCATCAAAACTGCGCCAGTTTGGTATTCTTGTTTTCTCTTTGGATAACACAGTTCTATATTCTTTACTTCAATGACAAAAGATCTATTATCGCTAAAAGAAGTGAAGGTGGAGAGGCCAAGGGAAATCTAAAGCCTTAGAAGACTTTAAATGAGAAAAGAAAGAAAGAAAGAAAGAAATTGAGAGCAACAATTGCTAAAACCAAGACACATACAGTACATCACACATGAAACG
Organism: Portulaca oleracea; assembly: GCA_029582165.1. Taxonomy (NCBI): domain Eukaryota; kingdom Viridiplantae; phylum Streptophyta; class Magnoliopsida; order Caryophyllales; family Portulacaceae; genus Portulaca; species Portulaca oleracea. The sequence goes on from CM055869.1 coordinate 19,257,261, forward strand.
AGAGACGCTCATTCCTTTGATTTTTGTAAATCCTAGATTTACTAAACAAATATGCAATTTGGGGGTGATCCCTTTAAGATACCTTGACTGCGATCTGGAGTCAACACCATTTTCTTAGCCATAAGTAGATCTGAAGGAAATCTTTCATCACTAGAGTTTGGTGTATGAATAGTTGTCGAAAACAACCTACCACCCAAGATGCCCTGTCAAACATAAAACACGCAAAGTTAAGCAATGAGAGAAAGATAAAAATTAGCAAAGAAAAACAACTATTCGTTCTGGAACGATAATGCCCCCATCCACCACAGAACGAGATTTAAGATCCAACAGAAAAGCAATATCGATACAAGATATCTAATGGAGGTGACTCGGGTTCTTATAACAAGACTATTTGATAAGTTTTAGCAAAGTCAAAGTTGATTGAATCTAGTGAACCAAATAGTCGCAGGACAAAATTATAAAGTTCAATGCTTGCAAAGCTATAAACACCAGAATTGCAATCTCCCTTCAATGTATTTTGTACATCACAAACTGCAGAAATACAGATGAAAACAGAAACGACTCGTACTGAACAATAACAATTTTTTTCTAGATAAGTAATCAAAATACATTTTTTTTATAGGAAATGATATGTGCTAGTAATAGAATAAAAAGAACTGGTGCTCTAATAGCACCATACAAAGTTATATATACATCCAAAAAACAAACTATCCGCAAAATCTACCACCTAAGAAGGGTAAGAGCTAAACTTCCCATTCCCCCAAAAGAAAAGAGACTTGACAAAATTGTCTTTCAATCTCTAAAGAGGGATTTCAATTCCCTCAAAAACCCTTTGGTTCCTTTCTTTCCAGATAACCCAAAACTTCTTCTTGGGCTTCCTCCCAAAGAAACTCTCCGGAAATTGGAGATGACTCCTGACAGAATGGAATACAACCCAAGGAACACTGAGAGAGCCAAAGGCTATAGCCCAAAGTAATCAAAAGACATATTACACGGACACAAAGGGGATGTTGTCCATAAGTCCTCAAGCTCTCATCAACTCAACAAAATCTGAAAAATTCAAGCTTCTATCACCCTTAAGCACAACACTCCAATTATACAACATCCTCAAAAGTAGAGCTTCAAGTCATAAATAGAAAAGGTTTTATCCTCAAGAACTAGTTGATTCCTTTCCTTCCATGTGACCCACCAAATGGCTAAAGGAATTAAAATTCACACACCACGAACCCAACCATTCTTCATCCATCTCTTCCGAGCTACCATAACAACCTTCACACTACTCGCTTGGACCCGAGAAACCCCATAAACAAAAAAGCAGAGTTCCAAAATGAAGACACCCATAGGCCACAAACAGTAGACAACTCTTCCTCAAAACATAGAGTAGCTACTAGGAGCACTAAAACTTCAGCATTTGGACAACTCCTCCATTGGATCTTATTCTCATCGTTGCTGGCTGCTTAAGAATAGAAGCAAGCTTTAGGTGGACCCTTAGAATTCCAAATGGACTTCATAGGGAACCCACACCATTCTTCTCACCAACAAGAGTACTAGAAAATAAGTGCAAGATCTCTTTAAAGTCATGAGGTCAAACAATCTCGTCATCACCCTCATGCAAAAGCTACCTCTCAGCTATAAAGTCAACAAACTACAAATGTTATCCTCTTCCTCTTCCCAAACATTAAGAGATCTTACAGAAGACAAATCCCAATGGACAAAGTCTCAATTCAGTGAGGCAATTTGCTGAACTGTTGCCTCCTTCATCCTGGTCATGCCATAAAGAATCGGAATGTTCTCTAATAGTACGATCCCCACACCAAACGCCATTCCAAAAACAACACCCTAGAGCCTCTCTTAACCTCAAAGTGCACTAGGGATTTGACTGCTCCAGAGTTGCAGGGTTGAGCCGAACAACCAACCTCATGAGGACAAGAACTCTTCTTACGCCACTATCCCATTCCCACATCATCAACTCCACATGTAGCCTTGATCACTTTCTTCAACAAGGCATCACCCTCAGCAAACCTCCAAAGCCACAGATTTTAAGGCTTCATTCATGACAAGGACTGATCTAATGCCAAGACCTCCCTCAAAATTAGGAACAACAAATATCATCCCAATTCACCCACAGAAAACCACTACTAAATTCATTGTTCAAAAGAAAGTAGTCGCAACAAAGGCAAGAAAAGTGAAAAAATACATGAAATAGATAAGCAGGCTACACAATGTGTTTTTCAATTATAAGGTGAGATGAAACCCTCTAGACAGAAGCTTAATTTTCCAACCCAATAATCTCTTGCCAAACCTCTCCACTATAGTATCCCACACCAATAAGCTGTTATAAAATGCCCTGTCCACACCCGGAAGAGCAGGCTGAGTGTTGAATTTGAGGAACCTCGCCGACAGGAATAAGTGCAGACTTTGAAAAGTTTACCTTAGGCCTGACATAGCTTCAAAAAGAAGAATGCATCTCAAATTACCCATATTGCTGTAGTTAGGTTTACCTAATACTCGACCAAAAAATGTTCATCAGTGGGATTTCTAATATGACACCCTTCTGAAAAAAACTCACCTCAACCACGCTGTTCACCAACTTAATAAAGATCTCCGTCACCAAACTGAAAAGCAACGGTGACATAGCAATTAATCAATCATCATCGAAATTCAAGGCAGTACTTCACAAACAATAGCAAAACGGAGCAGTGGTCGGCTATGTTACTCCGACTCTTCATTTTCCCTACTGGACCAATGTCCAACCTTGACACCCGAACAAGGGTATGCCACTCAAAACTTCAAATTACAATGAAAGAATGCAAATTTCTTCAAAAATCACCAGGTCTGGTATTCATAAACATATTGGACACCCATACCTGAGTCCAAGTAACATAGGCAGTCGGCAGCCAAAACAAACCACATAATCATTCCAATCGGGCAGATTTCAAAGAAAATTTAAGTGTCTAATTAATCACAATCCACAAGAAACAATTACGAAAGCGAAGCACTAATTGAAATGAAAGTATAAATAATACTGGATCATGCATCACCTAAGAAACATGCATCTATAAGGTTAAGGAATCATGAGTAATCGAAGAAAGATAAACGTACAGATTTCAAGGTAGAGAGGCAGGAAAGCTCGCGGCGACGGAGAGTGCGAAGAAGCACAGAGGCAGCCATGGCCGCAGAGCCAAAAAGATCAAGTTTAGGGTTTAAGGGAGGCAGCTGTAGAGAGAAGAGAAAGATGGCCAGTCAAGGAATCATCCAATTTACATTGCATCGCATGCCCATAAACACAAACCAAAAGTACCTTCTTCGACGTCATATACCATTTTTTTGTATTTTTTGTGTTCATGTACTGTAGGATTGGTACACCCCAAGTGTTACGTGTGGAGGTCAATGGAAGTCTGACTCGATGTGTAATAGAGTAAAGTGTGTTAAGAAGCTCATCAATCAAGGTGTAGTTAGACTCTAGGAATAGACGTGTAGTTTACAACACGTGGCGGTCATTGATGTTAGTTATTATGACGTGAGTTTGACATAAACTGCTCCTAACTGTTATTTATTCCCATAAGGGGATTTCATTAAATACAGATTGTATCCACAAACAAATCGAAAGAACAATATATCTTATATAGGACCGTCTCATGTTAAAATAACGTATGACGGGGTGCCACATCAGACAGAAAAAAAACGAGGTCACTCTCTTAATTCGCATGTGTAATACACTCTATATATATATATATAGTCTCTTATTTCTCTCTCCTCCTATTGTAAAACTCTAATAATCTGAGCAAATTAGACACCGCCTCCGCGTGAAGATCGCCGGTCGTACACGGGTAACGTCATCGTCTCGGGTAAGTAAGTCTTGTTACGTATATTCGATTGTGGATGTCGGGATTATATGTCAGTGTTGAATGTGTGAATATTTGAATTAATGACTATTCTTCGAATTCGAGAATTTTCAAACAATGAAGAAATGTTTGAAGGTGCGAGATTTGGATTATACTTCGTTGACTACTATTCTGGTTTTGAAATTTTCGCTTGTGATTTGTAATCGTTTGATATAGCGTGAGATAATCGTTTTTAACCAATCCTTGAATACTCGGTTTGGTGAACGTAATTTTTCTCGAGATTAATATATATTATTGTATGGATGAATAACTCGATTTTGGTGAAAGTAATCTTTGCATGGTTGAAAGCAATCCTTGATTCTTATGTGTCAATGAATGTGTCGAGATTGATATGCTTTACTAGTATCTAATCTATCGATGACTAATAATATGTTATCACGATTTTTTGATATCTTGTGTTTTTGCATCCACTAATTCAATTGGATTATAGGTGACTAATATATTTTGAAAAGGTGACCAATGCTATATGATGTATTGGTTAGTATTGGAGTCATCATATTAATAAATAGTGTAAAAGTGACAAATAATATGTTTGAATAATATGCAGTGACAACAATGATGAATCCGCACAAAGGAGATGTCAGATGAGGGCCAAATTGGTGACGAGAATGACGTAAAAGTTGATCGCGGTGTGACTATTTTATGTTGTCCACATGACTATCAATGATGAACGAGTATTTAGTATTGTTATGATGACAATCTTACAAAATGCATATATGACTATTTAGGCTTGATAAGGAGACTATTGTGGTTAACAATTGGACGATCACAAAGAATCAAGAGTCACTTTCAAAGTAGGAAAAAACCCAATGCGACACAAGCAAATGGTGATGTGAATGGTTCAATAGATATTGAGGAAATTGGAACCAAAACCCCCAAAAAAAATTGATTTAATATATTAATATACGTGTTAAATCTATGATATTTTTATATGACTATTTAACTTTGTTGGTTTTACTATATTTAGGGTTAGTAGAGGAGGACTTTTAATTTTTGTACAACAATGTTATTATTGGTGTACAATGATGATATGAGTGTACCTTTATTACTATACAATATTTGTTGGAATGTCAATCTTGATGGCTTACGTGTGACTATTTACAATAGTGTGTACGACTATATTAGTATATTGATTGAATTTAAATATCTTGACACATCAAAGGCACAACATTAGTCATTGCATGATAGAAAACTAGTCACGCATAAATAAATATTATAAAAGGTTGAAATTATTTGTTTTTGGAAAATTAAATTATCCATACACGTTTTTTTTAATAATATGGAAGTTATGATATTCGAAAATATGTGAATATTCAAAATATTAATGTGTAAAATTCGGAAAGTTTGACCTCTTCCAGGTATTTATGTGATAATAAGAATATTTGAAAGTGATTAGGAAGGTTTGTATTTATATTAGGTATGTACATGATTTTAGGGATATTTGAATTTGTATTTGTAAAAATACGCATGTACATGGGAAAAATATATATATATAGGACGTTTAAATTTGATGATTTATGAAAAGTAATATATTTGCCAAATTTGAATTAGTTGAAGATTTAGGACAAAAATCTATGTTTAAATTTGCAAAGTGTGAAAATGATTTGGATTATTTGAAAATTATATCAAAAAATATACGACATTTAAATAAATATATATGACTAATAAACACAAACGACGTCAAATATGACTAATGATGTATTCTTATATGACTACTTTTATGTATCTTTATTACTAATTATTATGTATTTGTATATATGACACCAAATATGACTAATTATGTATTCTTATATGACTATAGGACGCAATAATCACAAGATTATGGGAAACAAATATGTGCCAAAATCAGATTATTGGATGATTTCAGAAAAATAATACATTTAAATTGAGTTAATTACATTTACCCTACCTGACTTATGTGGTAATAATTTTTGCACACCCGACATCTGAGAAATAATTTTCACCCTACCTGACATTTAAGTAGTTATAAATTTAAAGCACCTCAAGTATGTTATAATTGATTTTTTATTGACTTTTCGGTGAACTGTAAAAAAAATAAATATGAAGTGACCTTTATACCCTTGTTATTATTTCCTTTGACTTTCAATTAAATGTGAAATGACTTTTGTACCCTTAGTATTAATTGTTATAGCATTTTAAAACCCAACCACTCCACTGATTCCTCTGATTCCTCTCCCCGACCCCCTCCCCCATACAGAAAATGACAACCTAACCCCTCCTAAACCACCATGTCTGTCTTCTACTTTCCAACATAGTCTTTTCCTTTTCAAATTAAAGGGTAGCATCGTAATTTCACATAGTGATATAAGGGTATTATTGTATTTTTCCATTTTCGATGACAAGTTACCGGATTCTAACACTAAAAATCACTTTCACTAAATGTCAGGTAGAGTGAAAATTATTTCCCAAATGTCGGGTGTACAAAAATTATTACCGCATATGTCAGGTAGGGTAAATGTAATTAACTCCATTTAAATTTGGGGAGTTTGAAAATGATGACTAATACGTGTGACTATTTACAATAGTGTATATGACTATATTAGTACACTAAGGACACAATATTAGTCATTGCATGATAAAAAAATTAGTCACATATAAATATTTTAAAAGGTTGAAATATGTGTCAAAATATGACTAATGATGTATTTTTGTGTGACTATTTTTACGTACATTTATTAATAATTATTATGTATTCGTATATATGACGTCAAATATGACTAATTATGTATTCTTGTATGACTATATTTAAATACACTTGTTACTAAATTACTATTTTCAAATAAACGCTTTTACGTACCTTCATGGGTATATATTGTTTTGTATAATTATAGTATTTGTATATGAAGTGAAAATGTGTGCCATATGAATGTACACTGAAATAGTTATTACATGGTTAAAAGATTAGTCGTTCCATCGGTATGATATTAAGAAAAATACCAATAGAATTGTAATGTCGTCCTTGATGACTTATGTGTGACTATTTATAATAGTGTGTATGACTATATTATTATATTAGTAAAACTTAGATAATTTCATCCTTTTGAAATCGGATTTTTTGGCGATTTCGGGAAAATAATACGTTTAAATTTAATGTCGAATATTAGTCACATATATATGCTAAGAATCGAGATACCATATTATTTGTCACCCAAAAAATTTAATATTAGTCACCTATATTTTAATTCGCTTGATAGATATGTTGTTATTTGTTTCCAAATTCGAGATAACATAATATAGTCACCGTTGACTGGTTTATTAGTCACTTATAATTATATAATTTGTAAAAGATATTTAGAAAATTGTTCCATTTAAAACGTGTGCGCTATTTGCGGATAGAAAATAATTATCTAACCTATGTTATTTATTTTTAAAATTTAATTAATTAATTAAGGAGATTGATTTCACTCTCTAATTTATTCTTGTGTTTTCATTTTGACAAACTTTGCCACATAGGACGTCTCACGATAATATATCGTGAGACGGTCTTATACTAGAATTTGCGTGATTTGTTTTATTCCAATCTTGATATGATGGTGACGTCTCTGGTAACCATAAGATCTTGTCCTTAACTATGTACATATTTGAGCCGATTACTTAACTCATGCTTCAGTACCAAGTGTGCTTATAAGGGTTCACATGATTTAGCCAAGAAAGTTAGGGCGTGTAAAATTTATGGGTAAAAAGTAATCAGGTAAAAGTTAAATTTTTGTAATTTTTGGTAAATTTTGGTAACTTTTGATAACTTTTGACAAATTTACGCTAATATATCGAAATTAATTTTTTTTTAACTTTTGTCATTTTTAGTAAATTTAGGCAAAAACTATTAAATTTTGGTTAATTGGATTTACCTGTGAATTTGACAAGGCCAATGTTGAAAAATTGAATAATAATTATTGAATTGTGGCTTTGCATGTGAAATTTGTGCATAAAAACGATAGATTTGTGTTGATGTAAAATAATAGTCAGTGCATGTCCCTTTATCTTGCCGATCTTTTACTTTTCAAAGATTATGTAAATACTCCAGTTTCAGAAGTAAATACATGTAGAAATTATAAGAAATATTAATCAATAAATATTTAAAATAAAAATATTATTAACAAATTAAATAATTGGGAGTAATGGTTGAGAATTTACCCAAATATATATGAAACTAGGCTTACTTGAAATATGTCTAATATTAGTTTGAAATTGGAGACTATGGGTTGATTTGTACAAAATGGAATGTATGGGTATTTACTCTAGAGTCAAAGGGGATTTTGACAAAAGTCTCACACAACATAGGGGAAGAAGAACGTCAAAGCAGAGGTAGTGGTTGCAGGTGAGCTAGATAACGATGGCCAAAGAGTTTCCGGTGAACATGGATGAAGCCAGAAGAAAATGTTGAGAGGGACGATCATAATAATAATTCTATTATATTTCAAAAAAGAATTATAAAATATGTGTATACTAAAGGGTTGAAAAAATGACAAAGTAATAAACTACAAGTTGTGTATAATTTATTCACATATAATTATATTCATTAGTGTACTGTAATTATGCAAGCATGACATAAATTAAATAAATTCATATTTTTTCATTTAAATTCCTTCACTTTAAATAAACAAATTTTAAATTACTGTCAATATACTTCAATCAATATATAATAGGTTCATAAGTTTGATATTTATTGGTCTAAGAATTAAATATTAGCCAAAAATAAGGGGAAAATGGATCCAAGGAAGGCCTAAGATTTGAACCCCAAACCATTTAGTTATTACTGTAGCCAGCCACCACTTGCTTTACAAATTAGATATGCATACATCGTGTTGATTATAAATCTTAACACGTGGCCGTCCAGGGGGCAATTGCCCTTGCCCCAACGTAGCTCTGTATCTGTCGGTGAGGGTGACAGAAGTCATTCGGAGTGACGGAAATCACTGGTGATAGCGACATAGGGGTCGCAAGTGGTGATTAGTGTAAACTGGGGAGGTGTTTGGGCTATTTTTAGGTGCTTTTAAAGGGTGGTTTTCTTGGGCGATATTCTGGCGAATAAAAGGTAACTTAATTTTGATCCTAATTTTGTTGCTAAAGAATCTAGAGTGGTAATTGTTAAGATTTGAAGGGTTCAAAGGGGCGTTTCAATGATGATTGGTGGGTGTAGATCAATGTTTCTGGGTTGTGTTTACTCATGGTCAAGATGGAGTTGTGGCCTTGTGGGGTGGCCTTGGTGGTCTCGATGTTGGTTGGGTGTCCAAGTGGTGACTGATGCAGTGGTTAGAGATTTAGAGAGGTGGTGAAGGTTGCGCATGATAATGGTGTTGAAAGGATAAATAAAAGAAGGGAACCACTCTCATATATACTTGTTTCAAAATGTTTATAGATCAAAGGATAATTTGTATAAATGTAGGTTTATAAGGAAAGTCGAAAACCTAATATTCATATATAGTCGTCCTAAAAAGTATAGTATATGTAAATCTTTATTAATATTATGGATATAACTACAAATCACCTTAGTTAGTACTCACAAGAAAAAATTTAAATATAAAACATAAAGGCCATCCATTGAATTATTATTAGTAGCTATATAATTCGAGAAGTTCATGCTACCTTAAATTTTTTAAAACTCATAATATGTTTGTTTTTGATAGAGGAATAAATTGATTAGAAACGCTTGCATGGATATCTAGATATGATTGTATAAAGGTGCAATGTGTCCAACTTAACAGTTAACAAGGGCTTTTCGCTTGTTTTGAGTGTAGTCATAACCTGTGGTTGTATTCAAGGATCCCTAACAACAATTCTTCAGACTCCTGAAAAGACAACTCAAATATGTACAAACTTTGACAAATCTACGAACTTAACGCATTCAACTTATGAGATCTAAAAGAAAAATCACATCACCTAAGGAAAAGAACAAAGATATAATTACTCTTAATTTTGGCACAAATAAATTGATTTGGTGTCCTCATTTAAATATATTGTATGATTTCACTATTGGAGGATTAACAAACCCAAATGCCTGGTTCACTTAATCAATCAATTAAGAACAGAATATATAGATAAGGCATTTTTTTAGGTATTGATTACGAGGTAGACAAGAATGTAAAACATGTATCCACTATCCACATAGAGTATTCATGTTGTGTGATTATGTGTGTGACCTATCTACACTAACAAGTAATCAACTCCAATTCTACAAAAATCATTGAGTCGACCCTCCTTCTTGGGGAGAGAAGGTCTGTTATCGCTAGTTTGTAAGCCACAAATTTCCCCTACTCTTGGGGGAGGAACTACAAAAACATGTTCCTCTTAGAGTCCAGAGGGAGATAATAATGGCTGAATGAGCTACAAATAAGGCTCTGATTAAGTCATCGGGCGATTAGTGTAAGGTTTTCTCCGTTAATTTTTTCTTCTTCTACATAGCCTCTATCACTATCGCCCCATCATCATCTTCATCATCACTGATATATGATTCATTGATAGGAGGCATATTGTCTGTTCCATACAACGGTTGAATTTTTCTCTTGATATTGTTTAGCTCTCCTCGAACAGATGAGACCTTGGATCTTAGTACAGATCTTTCGTGGTCCCACAAAGCTTGATCATACTCTCGTTGGGACTGAACAAAAGCAATTTTCTTATGTAGACGAATACACTGTTCGCGAAGATAACTTATTTCCTTCCTACTTCTTTCTTCATTAGGTGGTACATCATCGGACCATAGGAAATATCCACATTGCTGCAATTGTACAAAATAAAATATAGAGGGTAACTATGAGTAACTGCAGCATAAGATTTGTCAAAGTAGAAATAAATGTATGATACGTAGGACATACAAGATGTCGAGAGCTTTTGGGGCAGTTGTAGAATAAACGATAGGGATTTCGGAAAGTCTTGGATATTCTTAATTTTGCAGGAAGCCCACAAAAGCACCTTAACTCAAAAGACCCACTGGTGCTTGCTTCTTCTGAATTTCTCGCCTCAAGTGACTCCTGGATCCTGCGATGTTTCTTCATTATGTGAGATTTTAGTAAAGAATACTACTATTAAATGAATTGCTAGAGAATAGAGAAACTTTCCCATGATATAAATGATCTTTTAGGGACTAAATTCATAGTGTACTAATTGTTTCGAAGAATAAGCTCATCTAAAGTCTATTTACATGACTTTGAAGAAATGAACTCTTTTCTCAGTTAATTATTTTGTTTATCATTAAAACCCAAATAGCTAATGCATTTAAAAACTTCGAAAAGGCGCAACACAATGAGCTAGTCATTGTGATTTAATAAAATAGATAAGCAACATCAAACTAGAGGACCAAGAACACATGTTATTCTGAAAGAGGAAATGTGGAATGGTAAAATCATAAATGATGCAATCTTTCTAACAATAAATAAGAAAAGAATCTGACTGACAAATATGTGAGCTATAATATCGAATCTCACACCTTATCCAGGCATGTCGCCATACAACAGTAGCAACAGCAACACCAACCACGACAGTAGCAGAGCACTTGGATAGCCAACCTCCTTGGTGATCCTGTAACCAAGTTCAATAAGATAATCCAAACTTAAAGCCATATTGAGTAAAATACTAACCCAATACTTAGAGCAAATAGATGATGCACATAAAGTATAGATTATAATAAAATTGGTTCTTTGGCAATGAACTAAATTTGCAAAGAGCATTGAAGTAGCTAGCTATCGGGTATAAATGGTAAGCAATCAAATCGATTTGCTTAAGCTAAATAGCACGACTTTAACATTTGACAAAACCTGCTGAATCCAAATATAAGGGGTTGTGCACTTGTCAAATACCACAAATAATCCAACAACATTGCCCTCTTCCATCTTCCCCCCAACAAGAAAAGATAGCACAATTGAACTTTGTCAATAATGTGAGCGAGCTCAACATAATATAGACTACTTCTAAAGGTAAATTCCCAATTTCAAAGTAGCCCATTTATTGATGAAATGATAATGAATTTGATGATGAAATATCAGAAAAATAAACCCTAATAAATTCCTTCAAAAATGTCGGGGGGAAAAGGGGGAATGTTTAGCAGATAACAAGGGAACAACCAAAAGAAAAGGGAGAAGGCTAACCAGAGGGTTGAAATTGACGAGCGTAGAAGATAAAGCGGTCTGAAAAGCGGAAACGAAGACCATATTATTAATGTATGAGTATGATTCTCTGAGGGCATTGAATTTGAGAAGTCAACAATGGTGATGATATATCAAATTAGAGTTGTGAAATGTAAGAGGTTAAAAAGAGGCACAAAAAGATTGAATTTAGGGTGGAATTAGAAACCCTAACCTGGTAATAATTGATTGAAATTGAGGTTGGGTTACATCTATGATGATCTATCTGCTGACAGGGAAGATGGGAGATTACCAAGTCTCACAGAATGAAAGAATTAATTTTTTGATATACAGCTGTTGTTGTGTTTTAATGGGTAATTAGCTCATATCAATTCATTCATTCATTCATTCATGAAGGTTCTTCATCCCCAATCCCCGTGTACGTTTTCTTCACAAAAAGAATAATAATAAATTTACTTTCCAATCATATACATGTTAGTTATTGATGTATGGGTACATAACAGCCAAGTGGGCAAATGCAAATAGTTGTTTCATTTAATTTTTGGGATGGAATAATAATATGATTTTTTTTTCTTTATGATAAAATTGAAGGACAATTTTTTGTTTATAAGTTTAAAAGCACAAACAAAAGCATTAATTTGAGTATATCTTGAGAGATCACGACAATCTTTTTTGTTATGTATTTGTAAAATATGACCATATTAATGTAAAAAGGACCATATTAATATTTTTTTTGATGAATAGGACCATATTAATATTAAAAATGACTAAATTATTTGATCTAAAAAGGAAGGGTACAAATTATGCCCACGTAAAATTGAAATAAAAAACAATAGTTGGACATGAATAATATGATTCTCCAATGTGGACCAAAATATAAAACTTTTTTGAGGGGGGGGGGGTTAATAGTTTTTGACAATTTTTACCGATTTTCTTAAATTTTGAATATTGAAAAGCTTACGCACGTAATGATTTTAAGCATATGGATGTGAATTCCCCAAATAGAATCATATTACGTACTCATCCAAAACTACTGTACACGCTAAATTGATTGTGAACGAGCCAAAATTTTTAAAAATAATGAAAGCTTTGGAAAATAACAATCATTATGCAGAATATTTTGTCACCTCACCACTTCCCTTACTACAGTACACGCTAAACTACTGTACACGCTAAACTGCTGTACACGCTAAATTGATTCATAATGAATATTTTATCACCTCATCACTTCCATTACTTGCCTTGCTTCTTGAATCTTGTCATCACACAGCTACCTTTTAAGCATACAGAATTGGAATTGCTGTGAAACTGCTAGCCAAGCATTATGCAGAATACACCACCTCCTTTTTCCAAGCATTTTCCCAAATTCATACACTCCATGTAAAGTCTTTTACACCTCTTCTAGTGTCGAGCTCTTGTCAAAGAATGCTGAATTTCTTGTTTGCCATAAAGTCTAGGCAGTAGCAAAAAAATGCTACTCAATCCTTGCCATCCACCATTCATAGAAATCCTTAAAGGTGTTGTTGTACTCCGAATTCAAACCCAGACAGGTGCAGACATTCACCCATATTTCTTCAGAGAAGGAGCAATTAAGCAAGATATGATCACCATTCTTCCTTCCCTTGTTGATCACTAGGGAAAAGAATAAACAGTTTGGGCCATTGAATTGGTCTGTCAGAAACTCACAGATAGAACATACAACCTAGACCAAAGATTACAAAGCATTATACGGAAAAAGCTCCACTATCTCACTGTTCTAATGGAAAATTGTAGAATTAGCATGGAAATTTATTGCAATTGAGCCCAGCGAAACCTTGATCCTGAAAGAAGAATTCAAAACAGCTCTCGAACATTGACCTTAACCCCTGGATGTTGCAAAGATAGGCCCAAACAAAGCATACTTTCCTCCCACACAGGCCAAAAACATATGCATTTTAGTTTGGATGTCCATAACGTCAGCCTCAATTCTACCCCGGTAGGAAGCAACACCTCGATGATCAAAAAGTTGATGTTTCGTTTCAATCAGGCCGAGGATACCTTTATGCTCCTTCTGATGATTTTCTTGGCTTGACTCCTTTTGTCCACTGACCCGAACCCCCTTACATTTCAACAAGCAAATCTCATGGATTTAAATTGGTATTCCTCCTCTTCTCTTTTCCTTCTTTTGGCCTTTCTTTAGCTTCAACATGTAATATCTCTCTGCTTCTACTGGGTCTTCAATGACCGCTAAACCACATCCATTCCCAATAGTTACTGATTTTTTGGATAGCTTCTTCCTAATAGCTTTTTGTCTCCTAGGTGTTAGAGCCACTTGCTCCTCGTGGTCATAGCCACTTTGATTACCTCTTGGCACATTCAATTGTTCAACATATTGAATTTGAATTTCCACAAGCCTCGAGGAGTCTTCAATATCTACTTGGTGGTTATTTGTAAGAGTGTCTTTTCCTGTCTCCAAAGCTTCTACTAACTGAACATGGACATCCACCAAGCCCAAAGATGAGTTTTTCAGGCTTGCTCGACTCTTCGCATTCTTGTTGGGAAAGAGAACCATCGTTATTGTGGTTCTCATGATTACATGCTTCTATTCTTAAACCTCCGTCAGCTTCCTTCTGATTACTTGCTGCGTTTTCCAAGAAATCCAAAGTCTCTTGAGTTCCTTCATGGGGCATTGAACCTACACTGGTTCCCAAAGCAAGCACGGGTCTCGGTCCATCCATAGGTGATGTTGGCCATGATTGTGGGTCCATGTCTCTGGGATGGGTTTGATCCTCATTCTCTGTTTCAACTTCAATCTGTTCCAGAGGGGTTTCTAAGACTCTAGTTGCATCTTCAACATGCTCAAAGGGAGTTTCTAGAATTCTACTTGCATCATAATCATCAGGACTAGATTGATTGGCAAGGTTAATCACTGCCTCCTTATCCTCCTTATCCTTTTCTAGAGCTACCAGTGATGAGGCATTTTCCTTGACTCCAAGATGCTGAAATTGGCATGAGCAAATTTCATGTATGTAGACTTTGTATGCTCAATCTTGAATTGAAAGGACAATTTCTTCTTCAATGTGATGAAATTTTTTTGTTAGAATAGGAAAGCTCATTGCTCCAGATTTAACCTGCTCCCCACACCTCTGTCCCTCGTCGATCACTTGACCCCATCGAGATGCATTTCTTGACATTCACAATTGACCATCCATGGGGGGAACACCCACAATTTCTACCCATGTCTGCCTGTCTTCGCTTGCTTCATATTTCGACCAAGCTCTCGTCTCCTTGAACATCTTCGATAGTTCATCTGTAGGAAAACAACGTAAGTCATCCATTGTAGGCATAGTGAGGATTACCTTGTAATATATACATACATATACTCCTTCCGTTCCACATTAATTGTCCCTAGACGTCGTTAAATTCTCAATATATACAATTTTCTAGTAAACGAAAGTACTATAATCAGATTCATAACAAAAAACACTATTGTGACAATACAATGTTGAAAATTTTCGATAACATATGCTATAAGAAGTTTTTAGTAAAAGAGAACATTGTGGACAATTAATATGGAATGGACGGAGTACTATATATATATATATATATATATATATATATATAGGGAATAGATCGATATAATGAGAAGAGGCTTTTTGTGAGCATAAAAACATGGACAATCCTAGTCTTTGGTTCCAAGATCAAGGGTGATGATAAATTAGGTGTTTTATTTTTATTTCTAAAGGATACTTCTAATAATGATTGGCTGATTTTTTTTATTTTTTTATTTATTGTGTGGGATCACATGTGAGTGAGAAACCCAAAGTGTTGTGTGCTGCTTTGAATGCAGCAACATTTGACAAGCACGCCAGCCCAGCTCCATGCACGAGTAAAATGACCATCCAACTTTTCCAGGTGCACAGTTGCTTCTCGATCATTCTTCTCCATTCTGTTTTTGATTTCTCTAGGTGCCATTGCAGCATCTCTATCCATCTGCATCATAAACCCTAATTCTTTTTTTTTTATTAAACAAACTTGACAGAGCTGAAGGTGTGCAGTTTATTTGCCCAATTCGTAACCTTCCATACATAAGGGGGATTTTCTGGAGTTCGGTGGTCAACAATGGAGGAATGAGGTAATATGAATTTTGTTATGAGTTTTGAATGCATACATTGGATGTTAAGTGCAATATATTGAAAGCATAAGTGTCTTGTGATGCGTCTTTGAATTGGATGAAGATGTCCATTGGTGGGTTTGGAAGTTTGGTAGTAAAGGTGATGATCATGGGCTTGGACAAGGCTATTTAGTAGATGTTCAAAGATGACGAGCAAATGTTCATGTTTGGCACAGTTGTTCATGAGTCTTTTTGGTGGATATTCAGAGTATTGGTTATGTTGAATGGTCATTGAGACTCTAAATCAATATGTTCGATGGTCATGCCCCATATAATTGATGTTCATGTTTTGTGTTATGGTTGTTCAAAGTTATCCAGCTGGATGTTCATAGTTACAATTATGATGTTCATAATGTTAGTGAGCAGTTCATGTTGTTGATGTAGTAGATGTTCAAAGATGATGAGCGAACGTTCTTGTTTGGCACAGTGATGTTCATGAGTATTTTTAATGGAAATTTAGAGTATTGATTATGATCAATGGTCATTGGGGCTCTAAATTAGTATAGTCGATGTTCATGGTCCATATAATTGATGTTCATATTTTGTGTTATGTTTGTTCATGGTCATCATGCTGGGTATTCATAGTTACAATTCTGATGTTTGTATATGTTATGGGCGGATGTTCATAGTGTGTGTGTGCAGTTCATGTTGTTAATGTAGTTGATATTCATTGTAATATTGGTGATGCTCGTATATGACATATTGGATGTTCATGGTGAAATCCTAATGTTCATGTTCAACATATTGGATGTTCATGTATGGTGAAAACCTGATGTTCATGTTCAACATATTGAATGTTCATATTCAGTATATTGGATGTTCATAGTGACATATTTGATGTTCACGGTGAAATCTTGATGTTTATGTTCAACATATTGGATGTTCATGGTGAAAATCTAATGTTCATGTGTTTTGATTGGTTGTTCATATTGTGTGTGTGTGTGTGTGTGTGTGTGTGTGTTGTACTTGTTGACATACTCTACCTAAGGGAAGTGTTTGTGTGTACATGATGTTCTTTTATGATGTTTATGATGTTCTTCCATACGTTTAATATGTGATCAATATTCATGTTAGTGGGTGTTGATGATCACTGTTGATGTTCACCATTGAGTCAGTTGATTTTGGTGTGCAGTGCTGCTGCTAATGATTTGCAATTGTGTACAGACCCGACCTTGCCGCCCCTGCCCGTGCCACTCAGCTATCAATTGAACGACCACGGGTCCACGGGGAATATGTTCCATTTAGTTTGTGCTATTGAATAATGGGTTCGAGCTATGGGGATGACATTTGATGACATTGAAGAGGGGAAGAAGTTTTATGTTGGTTGGATGTATTTTTGTTAGATTGGGCTGACTGACGTACTTTTGATGAATTAACATCTGATGTCCTTTTCCATTCATATATACCATTTAGTTCAATTTTCACTATGAGTTCAGTTGCAGTTCATTCGAATGTAATTTGAAGTTCATTTGTCGTTCATTTGATTACAAGTTAATGGTTACATTTCATTGTCACTTTATGTTCATTATATGAGTCATGATGTCCATTTCATGATAACTAGATATTCATTTCATTGTCACTTGATGTTCATTCCAGTATAACTTGATGTTCATTTTAAATTCACTTGATGTTCATTGCATCGAGTTTATAACCAGTTTCAATAATCACAACGAGCATTTGATGTTCATCATGAATTCACTCATTTCACTGGACGTCCATGAGATTATAGTTTTGATGTTAATTTCAAATTGATTCACCATCCTTGTCCAAATGTTACAACTGGGATGTACATTTGATATGAATTTTTATTATCCATAAATGTTCATCCCAGTATGATTTGATGATCATTTATATTCACTTGATGTTCATTTTCATTTTCGTAGATGTTCAATGCCAGATCATATTGATCATTTAATACTGATTGATCATTTGATATTCATTTCATGTTCACTTAATGTTTAATCCAAACGATTCATTTTTAGTGTGCATGGTTGAATATTGCATTTGATGTTCATTCCAAATTCCAATACAACTTGATGTTCATTTCATTGTCACTTGATCCAACTAATTTTAAGATCCAATCCTGAATCCAAATAACTAAAATCCAGATCCAGATCCATTGAATCCAACTGATTCTAAATATGAATCCGGGTATCCCATTTTTCTGCTCACCTCTAATAGTAACCACCTTTTCTAAATGGAATGACCTTTCTTACATAAAAAAGTTAACATATATATAAGTTTCTAATCATTCATGAAAGCTTTAATTGCTAAGGGTGAGTAATTAATTATGTACACTAATTGCCTTCACTAAGGACCATAGTTATTAAAATCTCGATCTTGATCTACGATCCTCGATGTGATTTTACTATCTACATTTTTTTTCGATAATTTGCTAGCTAAAAAAAATCCATGGATCTGATCCACGATCCTACGTGGGTTAATTCCGATCCTAACTATAGTTATCAAACTTTCGATCCTGATTTACGATCCTACGATTTTATGATCCAAATTCCTTGATGTGATTCTACTATCTACTTTACGATCCATGATCCTACGTGGATTAATTCTGATCTTAATTAACTACCCCATGGATCCGAGTTAGGATCTCGTTTCAGACAACCTTGATCCTAACTACTCCATGGATCCAAGTTAGGATCCCGATTTTAATAACTTTGTTAAAGACATTATAGGGCAACATACATGGATTTTGTCTTAAATTGTAGAACTCAACACAAAATCTCATAGACAATTACAGCTGCAAAACTAATTTATGTCTCCATGAATAATAGAATTATGCCAAAGACTTCCCTCCATTCTATATACTTTATGATATAATTTTGACTTTCATGGTTTCTAATATTACCCTTTAATTGATAATTTCTTACATAATATGTTAATATTATACTTTATGATATTATTTTTCATTACGAATATAATTATGGTAATTTTATGTAGCAACTCATTATATATATTAAAAAGTTTATAGTCAAAATTTTTAAAATTTAAATGCACGATTTTTAAATATGACAATTAATTTGAAACGGAGGGAGCATAAGCCAATTACCACGTCCACTTCATAAACATCATCATAAAACTGATAAAACTTAGCTGTTCAATGAACCTTTTTTTTTTTTATATAAAAAACTAAACTGTTTCAACATATTAATGCTTCCCGTGAACAAATATTACACTATATATACTTACAGCGCATAAAGGTAATTACAATATCCATATTACATAGGATACATTTTACAACTATATTATTCGTTACAAAAAATATAACAACAATTAGTATTTAATTACAACTCCAAATCTCCAATCCATTGAGAATTAGGTAAAGCTACATCCTACATGGTAGGAATCAAGGGCAAGTCAACCTCATCCGTCCACTCTGTACACCTAGTTTCATAAAATGAGCTCTCAACTTCACTTGGCCAATACGTCAACCAGACTTTACCCCCAACTCTCCACTTCAAAACACTTCCTTCCATCTCTTTGATCAATCTCCACTTGACCTCTTCTCCATACTCTTTCCCTGTGAAAATCAGGCCACCAGATTTCATAAACGGCCTATTCACTCTCGAATACCTCTTCCCCAGATCATCCGCTGCGTTGTGATTATTACTACCACCACATCCCCCGACCAACTTCGTGCTGTAAACCTCAATCCCGTTCGTGTTTTCGTAAAAGACTGCGTCAAAAATCACGGTGTTCCCCTCCACGTCTTGGTCCCATCTCCAGTTCTTTATCCTCGTCTTCGTTGCTGTCCTTGACATGGTTTTCATTTTTGGGTTCTTCATCTTCCCGAAGCTCCCCTTCATTGATTTTTGGGTTTCGATTTCTCTTTCTGCGTTTTGGGTAGACTGTCCCAGGCTTACACTGGCGACATAGTTGCATCCTACTTCGGGGCCCACCCAGAACTCGATCCTCGATGGGAAGTACAGCTCTTCCCGGAATTCAACGTCGTTTTTGTCCGTGTCTTTGTTGAACCCTAGTTTGGCTACGTGGACCCGTATGTTGTCGACACGTGTGCTGACTTGGATGTGGGTCTCGTGGAATGCAACTGTGTATTCCAGTTGGATTTGAGCCTCGAGCTGCTGATGTGCCAGGGAGTATCTGAGGGCTGATTCCTTGGGTTGCACGAAAGGGTAGAGTTTCTCCGCTGTGTCGCTGGAGCAAGTGCGCTGCATGGCCCATACTGGCGCGTAGAGCTTCATCGACCACAGCCTGCACGCTTCGGAAGCGTAGGAGACTCCGAGGTTGGAAGGCAAGGGGAGCAAGGCGGGCAATCCCACGCGCATCTCCCTCACGATCAGCCACTTCACCAACATGTACCCAAACGCGCGTGCAAGGCACAGCTCGACGTCCACCCCGACAGCTACCATGAAGGCCTTCACGACAGGCAAGTGAGCGTCACGCAACAGCTGCTCAAGGTTGGGAGATAGTAACGATTGGAAGAAGAATGAGCCGACTTCGCTAGGACAATCACATGCACACAGCCAAAACAGGCGCGTGATTAGCAGTAGGTTGAATAAACCCGAGAACGACTCGGGCCCGTGGGTCTGGAAGATCCGTGCGATCAGGTCGGGTTTAATTTTGATGGGTTGGGAACTGTGGTTAATTGTGTGGTTATGGTATGTGATGGGTGTACGGTTCACTATTTCTTGTATGAGTTGTTGGACGAGGGGTAAGAAGGGGTTTTGGGACGAAAGAGGACATGGGTCAGACACCCAAATGATCTTTGACGATCCGTTTGGTTGAAACCCTTGTAAATTTACAGAAAACGTTATCCATTTTTCTATGCTCGACTCAGATGAACGTTGAGCTTTAAGTTGAATTGATCGAGATGGGTTCGTGTTCTCATTTGAAGGTGCAAGTTGATAGACAAATTGGGATATTTTGGAGTCGGTCCACTCAGGGGAAGTTGGAAGATCACATATCCATGGCCAAACATCCATGGTTAAACTAAGAAATGAAACTGGAGGACAAAGTTAATGGTGAGTCAAGTGCTGTAAGGCCCAAGTAGGTATTTATAAAAACAATGAGTGATGGAAGGAGAACCAACTTGGAACAAATTTAAGCCATGCACCTCAGAAAGAAAGGTCCTAGATGAGCCTACCAAAATTTATTTATTTGATTCATTAGGTTTTCTCTTGATTGGCCACGGAGGCGGACCCATATTTATGATGTATAGATATTTCTAACCTTGATTGCGATTCAGTATCTTTTTTTAATACAAATTAAACTTAACTAGGCTAAAAGATTTTGAAGGGTGTTTAATTGGTTCAACTTTTTAAATATTGATATAGAGATTAATATTTAATTATTGATTTAGATACCTAATATTTGAATTGGTTCACTTTTTAGGGAGAAAAATTGCATTAAAAAAAACATTATTTATATATACTTCTAGCTTTTCAGGTTAATCATATAATGGTGGTTGAATCAAATAAATACAAAATATGTATATTAAAATTTTAATTAAATATCTCAATAATTACATCTAAATAATATCCATAAATTCAAAGATTCTCATGAGAATTAAATTGAGAAACCCCTTGTATAAAATATTAGATTCTTCAGTGCATTTCTAAAAAGGACCATGATAACCATCTTTTTTTTTTAGATCAAACATAACGATTTCATTAATAGTAAGCCATACGACACTTACAATGAAAATCGTGATTGAACAATTGTAGATCTAAGACATAGATATGAAATTCAACTTCCAAATGACTAATACTAATCTTACTGACATTTGGCTCTGATTTCTTCGATGACTCTGCATCTTTCCTCGATGACTCTGCATCTTTGCCATTAACGAAGAACCTCACAACTCGTGCTATAGTGATTTGAAAGTAGATCTTCTTCCAACGTATTAGACCACACCAACTGAACAAAAACTCTAGAAAGAGAATAAAAACCCTAAATAAGGGTACAAGAAAAACTCTAGAAAGAGACTAAAAACCCTAAATAAGGGTAAAACTCTTACAAAAGAAGAGACTAACTTTCTTTACGTAAACGTAAAACCATTTGAACTACAAATCAATCAAATTGGGACTTACCATCGACAAAAGAATCGATGGCAGCCCCTTGAAGGAAGAGGAGACTAGGGTTTTCTAGAGAGAAAAAGAGAGGAGGCTAGGGTTTACTCCATGATAACCATCTTGATTCAAGATGGTTATTAACTATTTTGAATTGTCTATATTTCATATTTTTGTAACTTTTATTAATATTTTCTTTAATAATTATATATATTTATCAATTATAAGAATATAATACTTATTAGATAGGTCAAAAAATATAATAATTGCCTAATTTTATCAATGATAGTAGAAAATGTACATTTTATGCATAGTTTTATATTTATGAAATAAATATAAATAAATAGTTATTTTTAAATTGTTTATGAGTGGTAATAACCCTCAAAGTAATAAAACATACCTTTATAATGATTTAAATACATTTACATTTAACTTTATCAGTGATTTAGGTGAAAAACAAAATGGTTAACAACCATCTTGCGTCAAAATATTTATCGTTTTGCTTTTAAAAATGATGAAATATCATCATCTATGAGTTAGTAGCTGATATTGTGGAAGACAAGCTAATCGACTGGTTACGAATTCATGAATACATGGCCCGTGAGAGTAATGGCTACGTAGGCCGCAAGTTAAGCTTACAAAGCGTATGTTCGTCTTGAGTGGTGAAGGACAAAAGATTGAAAACATGTTGACGTGGATTTTTAGGGACGCCAACATTTGGTCAAGGTTAGCCAACACGATTTATATACTGGTGTACGTGAACTATTGCATTAATTACTACAATGTCTAGATTAAATAGAAAGGTCTTACGTACGTGCCAAAATTTGTACCACTTAACTTTAACTAATTAACCGGACGTACTTATTTCTCAAGCATGACACTAGTAAGTTAAAGATGCCTACATTTATAGTTGAGGTGATTATTCGAGGAAAGTTAGATGTGATTGATTATATATTTATGGAACAGTAAGGTCAGAGAAGTAATAAAAATAATTAACATGGAAACCTCTATAAAGAAGGCATCATCGAAACATAACAAAGAAGCGTCCTTCCGATTATCGAAGATGATCAAAACACATAAGAAAGCAATACACTCAAGTTTGGTTCTGCAAACGAGTAAATCTTCCCTCTTGAAATATCTTCTTAAAATCCTTCATTGATTTATCTTTGTTATTTGTCTCCAAGATCTTCTAGTTAGTACAAAACTTCACGACTTTACGAGTAATAGTGTCATTGATGGGATGGTTGCACCTATCAAAATCACTGGAATTGGCGAAATCATCATCCTATCTTGTCGGCTGGCTAAATTAGCTCCTCCTTCCAACATGCTTTTTATTCCTCTTATTAAGGCTATGTCTTATGACATACTTTTGAAGGGAGTATATATGAGAGAGAAAAAGAAAATAAATGGGAAATAGTTGGGGGAAATTGCAAAAGAGCGAGTCAGAGTTCTTGGGGAGAAGAGATATGCATGAGAGAGAAAATGAGAAAAAAATGAGGAGAAAAGGCATAACAAAAGGGAAGAGTGTGAAACAATTGTTATAGTTGACAAGGGTGAGTGTGATGCACCAAATGGAAATTACGTTGGTCACCTTTCACGCGGGCCCCAACCTTTGTTTCAATTTTTTTTTGTTTATTTGTTTCTATTTAATTATTAAATATTTCAATAGAGTCTAACAATACAATTAAAATATTATTTTCTATATGTCCCACTTGTTCAACTCCTCATCCCTCCTCTCATACTTCACCATAAGCAATACTCATACCTAACCACCAATTAAAATATTAGTATTTGTAATATAATTGCACCATTCATACTCCCTCAACAAGTATGCCATAAGATATAGCCTAAGACCCTAATTCCTTGAAGGAGTAGCCTTATAATCAGCTTGTCTTACCAAACACCATTTGCATTTAAGCATTACAATCTCCTTTCTTTCCGGCCTCGCAACAACTTTTCCACCCCCATGCGAAGAGTCAACAAAACCAGAAGGCAATGGATGATTGGAATCAACAACAAGAAAACCATCCACAAAACTGAGAGTACGTTTGCTAACAGAAATAGCCACCAACCCACTAACCTCTTGACGGCGAGGTCGGATCCCCTTAATAAGGCAATATCTGTACGATCTCTCTTGTGCATATTTAGAATAAACATCATTAGTAACTTAACAAAGGATATGTAATTGCTTTGCTAGCATCAGACCCCACGCCATTGCATCAAGGGAGTCCTCAACCACCACAATAACATCCTCAATATTTTTCAGGAACAACCGGATTTACAAGGCTATCATCAACAACCTCGACAAAGTCAACAACCACATCATTTGTATCAAAGACTGCACATTCTCCCCACGCTTGGGAATCCATCTCCACACCTTTCACATCTCGCACTTATTCCCTTTAAAAATAATTGATAAATTCTCTCAAATTTAACCCAAGAGACAACCAACTTATTGTCACCTACAACTCTATTGTTCATGGCGGTAATAGCACTATCTATATCGCCCTCAAGATACGGACCAAACCCAACGAAACCAAATTTCAACCCATGCCTATTGACTTTGGTGAGAACATAATCATCAATAATAGTACCAAAATCAACAAACAATTCCATCACACATCTATGGATTGTTTTATACTTTAAGAGAACGTTGATATAATTTCCTTGAAATACTGTATTTTATAGTATAAAAATGATAAATGTATTGATTTAAGATAATTATTAACTATTTTGTATTTCACTTAAATCACATTAAAAGCTATGTTTATGCATATACGTTTCATTGTTTTTAAAGGTTGCACAACTTATAAATTACAATAAAATCTATTATTTGTATATTTTTTTAAAGCATAAAATTACACATAAAATTTGCATTCTCTATAACAATTGATATGATTAGGTTAGCTTTAATACTTTTTTAAGTAACCGATATTTGCAATTATCTTATACTTGTTAAACACATATAATTATTTAAAATATATTATATCTAAAATCATAAAATATAAATTAGACAATTCAAGATGTTTATTATTCATCTTGATTCAAGACACATATCATGGTCGTTTATAGTATTTGTTTGAAAATATACAATTTTTGAAAAAATATTTGAAATGTCCAAACTATTCGTGTGTGTATATATATATATATATATATATATATATATATATATATGTATATATTATTTGGGTTTGTTATATATACACAGGTATTTTGGAAATTTTCACACTTTAGATTTCATTTTCCCGGTGAAATTTATACGGCTATGCCCCCTTCCCAATTTAGGAAAATTTTCAAATGATCATTAGAAAATCGTGGGACCGATATAGAAAGTTTTCTATTGATAAATGACAACCAAACATAGAGAAATTTTGGCAATTTAAGAAAGGTGACAAATTTTCAAAAGATTTTTATGTAACCAAATACATTCTAAGTTACTGTCAATTTTGACAATTAATAGATTCTATATATATCATTAGTATACACAATTAAATATTACAAGCATAAGTGTACGGTTGTAATTAATCCGAGCCGGCTGACATGCCGCTCGATACCGACTCGGTCAAAGCTCGAATCGAGTTCATTGCAACCAAAGCTCGGCTCCAGTCAAGCTCTGATTGGTTAGGCTCGTTTAAATGTTTTAGTTAGGATTTAGGAAGTAGGCTATGCTTTATGAATCGATGTAAATTATATATTATTAGTCTTAAACCCGTGCAATACACGGTGTAGGAAAAATAGTTATTTTAATAGAAAATAAAAAATTAAACTATATACAAATGAGGATTTAAATTAGAAAGAGCGATACATTAATGGTATTATCAAATGAAAACGTACCGTAACATAATTGTTCAAATAAAATATACACGGTACGTGGGACCCATAAAATTTATTATTAATATATTATTATTATTATTATTATTATTATTATTATTATTATTATTATTATTATTGGTCGAAACTCCTACAATTAATCTCCTCCATTTAGTGAGACCCACAAACTTTACTATTAATATTATATAGATATATTATTATTATTATTTTGCCAAAATAATTACTGATATTTGGACCGAAATAATTTAATTCAGTATTTATCTATATTCTGATTTGTCGAAATCCCTACAATTAATCTCATTTTCCCATTTAGCAAGACTCACAAACTTTAATATTAATATTATATATGAATAGTATTATTTTTCCAAAATAATTACTGATATTTGGACCAAAATAATTTAATTCATTATTTATTTATCTTTTGATTGGTTGAAAGGTCCTATAATTAATCTCATTTCTCCATTTAACGGGACCCACAAAGTTAACTATTAATATTATATAGATTTTGCATGTTTACAATTTAATATTATAACATCAATCAATATTTAATTATATTCATTATGCTAGTTAAGTTCCGGTTAACTCAAGTGCAAATATTTAGGCTCTACTTAATTATGTTCAAAGCCTTAAAATAGCTAAAAATTCAAAGATACATCATATAAACACCAAAGAAACAAACTACACACAATGACACAACTACAAAGCCGAAAGCTACATAAAAAGAGCGTGACAAATACCAAAACTAAAACCAAAAGGGGAAAAAGAAAATGAAAAGAGACACTCACAAAAGACCAAACACTATAAACAAAGAAGCACCTATGAGTAACCAGCATTGCGCAAAAGGATCCCTAGAAATAGTCAAGATAAAAATCAAACACTCTTACCAAACTACTTAGACCAATCAAGCCTTGAATCCATCCATTTAGTTTTGGACTCGCACCTACAAGTACAATGCCCACATTTTAACCTTTCCAAAATGATACCCATCTTGCATGATATGACATATTTATATAAATATGTTAAATTTTCTTTTAAAAGAAAGTATTTGTCATACCACTATTGTGAAAGTATAAATAAACCATATTCTTTGGTTAGGTTGAATATAACACTTCCAACTTATTCTAACTTATCCAAACCTATCCAAACCAAATATAATTCCCGAAAAAAACATCCACTCTAAAAATACAATTCCTCAAAAAATCATAATTTATCATAATTTATCCCAACTTATCCTAACTTATCCATCCGATCCAAACCTGAAAATAACCCCAAAGATAACAAATATATTTAAATTGCTATATTTTTATCATTTTTAAAATCATATTTTATTTATATTTTTGAAAATTATTTTTATATCTTGATTCACTTTTAAAATAAACATTTTCGACAAAAATGCTACATTTTTAATAAAAATTTCTATTTTTAAATGACATTTTTTATTCTTTTTGTTTTTCTATTAAATATTTGCGAAAATATCATTTTCTTTATTTTTTCTACTTATTTGTTAATTTTACAAATTGAGACTTTTTAAATATTGAATTTTTTCTTTCACATTTATGAGAAGGTCACTTCAATTTTTTTAATTATTAGAAGGTCACTCCAATTTTTTTTAATTATCAGAAGGTCCTATGTATTTCTTTATTTACGCAATCATAATCGTAATATAACAAATGCTTTCTTTTAGAAAATAATTCAGCATATTTACATGGATACATCATATCATATGAGACGATTATTTACCATATTGTCGCAAAATACATATCATGGTCCTTTAACTTTAAAGGTTCGCCTCTTGTTATTCTTGTTGTTGCCAATGGAAGTAGGGGAAAAAAAACCCTACACGCACAGCTTGTCAAATTCATGGATAAGTTCAACTTACAAAAATAGACTACTTTTTGTCAAAATTTATCAAAACTTACCAAAAATTACGCAAATTAAAAAAAATAAAAAATTAATTTTAATATATATGCGTAAATTTGTAAAAACTTATCAAAAGTTATAAAAATTACAAAAATTAACTTTTACCCAACTATTTTCTACCCATTAATTTTACACACAGTTGATTGGGTCATAGAAAATCCAAACCTCAATTTTGAGAGTTCTACTGGGACGAGGCCCAAGCAAAGAGCAACCCAATCAAAGCCCAGGGAAGAGGAAAGCCCTTTCTATTCAACACCTTTGTATCTCTACTGCCCAGAAAATCTGAATTTGAAGCTTCGAGAGGTGAATCTCAATTGTCAATGGTGTTGGTCGAAATGCAGAAGGCTTTACGAGCATACGGTGAAGTCTTAAGGTTAATTAGGCGACTTCCTAAGGATACAAGGCCTTATTACGCCAAATACGCCCGTGAAAATTTCGTCAATTACAGAGAGGTCGATGCTTCTGACTCTGCTGCCATGGATGAGCTTCTCAATCGCACTTACACTCACGCCCTATGGGTCCTTCACAAGGTCTTGTCTTTTTTTCTAAAATCACCTTTTTATGTTGATTTCTGTTCAACTGTCAATTTTGCTGACTTTAGTGGATACCCCAAATGGTTTTTATGTTGATGTTTATTAAATTACCTATTTTGTTGAGTTGGGTTGATACCCTTTTCGATTTTTATGTTCATATATCAATTTTGCTGATCTGGGTCGATGCCCTTTTCGAGATTTAGGTTGAAAATATGGATTTAGCTGATTTGGGTCGATGCCCTTTTGGTTTGTTTGTTTGGATTTTCTTTTTAATTGACTGGGTTTTGGGAATTTCAGTATTCGGTGGATGAATCGGCTGCGGAGAAGCTGAAGCAGGTTTGCTGTAGCCGGTGAAGATGAGTAACTTGGGTGTCTCCCTGATTTTGTAGAAAATGCACCAAGTACAGCATAAACTTCAAACTTGAAACTTAGAGGCATTTAACTTTTATGGTAGTCACTTGGGCAAATTCGAGTTAAAGAAATTGCTTGGAATAAGTTGTTGTGCAGCTGTATGCTAGTATCACATTTGCCTTAAATGTGGGATGTGCTACTCAATGACAATGATGAGTCTTGTTCAAAATTGTTTCCTTTTTATGTCTTACTGAAGATCTTTCTCCTTGGGTGCCATAGTTATTAAAATCACACTACGATTTTTTGATCCAAAATCCTCGATGCGAATCTGCTATCTACATTCCGATCCACAATCCTACGTGGGTTAATTCCGATCCTTACTACCCCATGGATCCGAGTAAAGATTTCGATTCTAACAACCTTGTTGGGTGCTTCTGTATTTGGTGGTTTGTGCTTGAACTGCTTATTTTGTGGTGGAGGCAACATGGCAAGGTGTGGGTTGCATTGTGGACATTGCACATCAACTAAATTTAGCTTGTATTTTGCTCTACCTGATCAAGCTACTCTCTGGGTGGCCTTTCTATCACTAAACATAATGTCTGGTTTTCTACAAGTTATTCATTCCCATATCTGTACTTGCAAGAGGCTATCCTGTTAAGTGCTTCCCGTTGTATTTGAGCCATGGC
This sequence comes from Portulaca oleracea, assembly GCA_029582165.1. Classification (NCBI taxonomy): domain Eukaryota; kingdom Viridiplantae; phylum Streptophyta; class Magnoliopsida; order Caryophyllales; family Portulacaceae; genus Portulaca; species Portulaca oleracea. The sequence goes on from CM055869.1 coordinate 19,286,789, forward strand.
ACGTCATACTCGCATTGCGATGCTAACAGTTCACAACTTGATAAATTGCAGTACTGTTGTACTGAATTGGTGTTTCTTTAGTTCTATACTCCATCGTTCATCACTTCAGCCTGTTTGATTTGGCGTTTAGGTGATGTTTTCCTCTGTTAAGTCTTCCCTACTGAAAATAACCAACGCATGATTGGATTACTTTGTTGTTGACCTTTTAGGATGGTTTTGTCCCTGATGCTGGGCCCTTGACTCTCTGAGCCTCAATGACAGAATAAGGTTAGGGTTTTATTTATTTATTTATTTTATGCAATCACTGCTCTTTCTAAGAACACAGTGAAGTCACTTCTTAGAACCTATTCTTTAGTTTGGTAGGATTATCTTGCCTAACCTAATCTTATCTCCTTATCATCCAAAAGAATAGAACTTACTTTTAAATTATTTAAATATTTTTTATTCAACTCACGGAATTTAATTAAGAATAAAAATAAAATAAGTGATGCAACATTTACCTGTCTCCACTATTTTTCTTAGCTAACTTTCTAATCTTCTAACTTTACCTTACCCGATTCAATCATACACCCTCAAGAATAGGCGTTTAGTTCTTACGGTTACCTCTGCATCCTTGATTTATCTGTTGGCTTGTAGTCATTAACGATCCTATATGGACATATCTCAAGCCCATAATTTGGATAGTTCTAAATGATTGTTGAGGTGCTTGTGACATAATCATAAAAAAAGTAATGTTACATAGAATGATAGAAGAATTACATCAATGAACACATAAGAATTTTTTTCCTCACTCCATCTCTTCCAATATTTTCCCTAATCTTCTCCCTTGTTTCAAACTTCTCACCTACCCACCAAATTGCCATAGAAATTCATTTATTTCACCACTTACCCATTAAGCTTTTAGAACGGGGAAACGAAGTGTTTCTTTGTTGTGCTTCATCGAAGTGTTGGGCTTTGACTAGTTTCTCTGTTTGTCCATGGCTATCTCAAGAGCATAACTCTGGTTCAACAATGGGAGTATGGAACCACTAAGAAGGGTACTTTAATTAGCCCTTCAAGTAAATCGGTACTAGAAATACTTCTTATGTGCGAAAGCGAATCGGCTTGCCGATATATTGTTCCACTGAATCACAGTCTTCACGTTTGATATCGCGTAATCGCCGAATGGCTACCACGATACGGAGTCACCGGAAATTTCACACCCCAACCCTCTTACTAAGTTAATAGTAATTCACGAGCAGAGAGAAAAAATAAAATGAAAATCAATCTTTTCATCAACCTCAAATGTCTCGGACAAAGACATATTTATATGTTGACTTTTGTGTATAATAACTGCCTATGGATAATAACTTTCATTCTTATCCTTATATGGTTGTTATCTACTTACACTTCACAATTATAAACTCTCAGGAGAACCTTGTGCCCAAGTTGAGGGCGGTGGGTGGCAGTGGTTAAGTGGTGATAGTGATGGTGGCGAGAGATCAGGGGTGGGGCACTTAGAGAGCGGATAGCGGCCACACCATAAAAGGTATTACAAATTGTGTAAGATTAAGCCACAACTATAAACTTTCCTTCTTTGTAAATTTTTGAACATAAGTTACTTTTGGATCATAAGGTATTACAAATTGGGTAAGATTAAGCCAATTTTACATATTATGACCCCCATAAAAGGTTCAATCTGATTTATTCTCCCCCCTTCCCCACCCATGTCAAGAGTTGACTTCTCCCATAGTCCCATGCAAGATATGGTACGTACCTTGAATGTTAATAGAGATAACCCTTATATGTTTAATTATTATGCTTATACTAGGCCTCAACTTGTGCGATACACGGAGTATATTAAAATAGTTATTTTAAAAAATCAAAAATTTAATAGTAATTGTAAATATAATTTAGAAAAATTATTCCAAAATAATTATAATAAGTGATAATTGTGTTTAGGCTCGTTTTAGAGCCTAAATGTTACTCTATTTAGAATTTTAGTTCGTCTCATTTCCTAATAAATGTTCCCTATTCATGTTTCTATTAGTTTTGTGCAGGTTAATTCGGGATCATAACACGGGGAACCATGAGTTTGTTGGTACCTAGAGTCCCTTCTCGGGATTTCAAGGAAGCCGTCCCGGGACCCCGGAAGACAGCCCTCATCCCCTATGGCCAAAAGAAGACAAGGAATTCCCCAGGAGGTCACGGGCGTGACCCCATTATGTAGCACCCGTGACCAACTTAGAAGAAATTATTGTCAAAATGCCGAACGAGGTCACGGTCGTTACCCCCAAGGGTAGCGCCCGTGACGCTGCTGGAGAGTTTTTCCCAAGGTGCTGATTTCCAGGAGGTAGTGGGCATGATGTTCGGAGGTAGCGCCCGCTACCACAACGAAGAATCCAATTCCACGGACTGGAATCCCCTCGTTACGGGCATGACGACCAGGGGTAGCGCCTGTGACGATCATGACTTACGGAATTTTAGGGGTTAAAACAATGTGTTTTGTGTAATTTTCCCTTATGTAGATAAACTTGGTCCAAATCCAAACCTAGCAACTTTTCATTACTGTCCATCTTTCCTTTTTGGAGCTACTTAGCACCATTTCCTAGGTACATTCTCCTTTCATTTCCTCTTCAACACTTCCATTATGTATTAGGTTTTGGATTATTGCAATCAAGGAGCTTTTATTTTGAAGACTTATTATTCAAGCTTTGGATTTCTTCTTTTTACTATTATCTTTCTAGTTCTTATTTGGGTAAGTTTCTTTCCTTCCTTTATTACTTGTCTTAATTAGTTCTTTGTGATCAATCTTGTTGTGTTTCCTTTCTTAATATCATGTTTAAGTTTCTTGTTCTAGGTTTGTTAGTTTTAATGTTAGCATGATTAGTGGCTAGTTCTCTTAGGGTTTAGGGGGAGGTTTAGCCCTTAATAGAATCCATTTTCTAAGGTTAGGTCTAGTTAAGGCATTAGGCCATGTTTTATGAAGTTTTCATCCAAAAACTCTCTTGATTGTGGGGTTTAGTACGGAGTGGAAACCCGCTAAACCTATTCAAACACGATCTCTAGGGTGATTTGATGGATATTCGAACAACTCCGATCCTCATTCATTTAGTGGAGAAGTTAAGCCCTTAAGGTGAGTCCTAATTCATTTAGTGGACAAGCCTCTAGGGCCAAATTCGGGTATACCTCGGGAGAGGCCCCGAAGTGGCTTTATTCTTGCAATAACTCGACTTCTATCTTGGCTTAGTATCATAATTAGAACCACCTTGTGTTAGGGTGACTATTAGGAGGTGAAAACCTACCCTTGGGCCCCTTTTTCTCTGATTTTATCTGTTAATCTGCCTTTGTTCCCTCTATCCTTTCTTAATCATCTTTATACCTTAAACTAGGCAAAGTAGTGAAAGTTTTGATTAAAAGAACCTTGCTCCATATGGGTACGATAAACAAACCCTGGCTATATTATAGCTTGAACAAAATGGCGTCGTTGCCGCGGAACAAGCGCCCCTTTTAGTCTTAATTTACTCTACGCACGTTTAGTTTAAGAGGTTCTTACCTTGCTGAGACGAGTCTAGAGTCCCTAGGGATTGTTTCGTCGTTTTCTTGTTTAGTGCATGCGCAGGAGAGACCAAATACCTCTTGTACCATTTGATCCTGAAATCGAAGCGACTGCACATCACAACAACGCCGCGAACGCTTGTAGGCGACTACTTGAACGACAATAGCGAGAGGCTATGGCACAACCACCGCCTGACCCCCGTACCCTTCTCTCATTCGCATCACCCTTATCGGGTACAGGAGGTTCACCCATTGTTTTTCCCGGCCTTCTGGAGGGGACTGTTTTCGAGGTCAAGCCAAATTTCCTCAATCTGATTAAGCAATCCAAGTTTTATGGACTTGACTCGGAAAACCCCATCAATCATATTTCAAACTTCTTGGAAAGGTACGATATGATTAGGATGCACGGAGTCCCCAAGGAGTATATCCACCTCAAGTTCTTCCCATTCTCTCTTTCCGGGAAGGCTCAAGGGTGGCTTGATAACTGTAATCCGAACACTTTTCAGACTTGGGATGCATTGAGTCAAGGCTTTTTGAGACGATTCTTCCCTTTATGAAGACGGCTCGCCTAAGGACAAAGATTATGAAGTTTAGACAACAACCGGGGGAGTCTCTATTTGAAGCTTGGGAGCGATACAAGGGATTTCAACGAGCTTGTCCGCATCATAACCTCCCGGCCGCTCTCATTCTGCATGCCTTCTATGAGGGCCTAACTATGGCCACGAAGCAGTCGATTGATAATGCTTTGGGTGGTCTCTTCCTAAGAAAGACCCCGACCAATCAGATGCGCTTTTGGCTCAAATGGCGGAGAATGCTTGTAGCTAGGGAAGGAACTCGAGAGATGTGGCGATCAGTGGGGATAGCGAGAACATAAATTTTCTCATGAAGGCCATGCAACAACTCACGTAGGATATGGCTGAGATGATGACGAATCAACAATTCAAGCCGGTTATGGAGGTTCAATGCTTCGTTCCCTCATCTTCGTCAAACTCGGGATTGCATTGTGAGGTGTGCGGTGGGGGACATGCGAATTTTGAATGCCAAACGAAGCTTGTAGCTAGTGAGCAAGATAATTCCCTCTACTGAAACAACCTTTCATACCAAACCATCCATCCGGTCCACCCTCAAGGGAACCCATCCTACGCTCCCTCGGGTTTTCCATACCCTAACCAAAGCCATCCTCAACAAAACCGCCCTCACCACCAAAACCCTTCGTATCAAAACCAAGCCACCCACCATCAAGGTCCACAATCCTATCGACAACCCCCTCCACAAATAAGCCAAGAGATGGACTTCATGCAAAGATATCTCAAGAATCAAAAGGCGTTTAATGTCGCTCAGTTGAAGCAAAATGAGGCTATTTATGCTAGCCAAAGGATGCTTGAGACTTAATTAGCCCAACAAGTCTCCAACTTCCAATCCTAATTTTCCTCTAAAGGTTTACCTAGCCAACCCCAACAAAATCTGAAGGGGCACATTAATGCCATCACCTTGAGGAGTGGCAAGGAGCTTGAGGGCCTGAAAATTGGAGTTGATCAAGGAGTTGAAAGAGAAGTTTTGGTAGAGGACATAACCATTGAAGAGGAGGGAGTTAGCATTGAGGAGAATGACGGGAAGGTCGAAGAAGTGGTTAAGGGAGGTGAACCGAAAAATAAAGGGAAAGCGGTTGAGAAGGAAGAGGACCCTATCATTCAACAAGTCAAGCCTTATGCTCCACCCCTTCCATTTCCTCAACGTTTTTCCAAGGTGAATGAGAATGCGAAGTTTGCTAAGTTCATGGAGATTCTCAAAACTCTCAATATCAACATCCCGTTCCTGGAGACGATTATAAACATACCTTCCTATAGCAAGTTCCTCAAAGAACTCCTCACTAATAAGAAGAGGATTGGAGAGAATGTGGTGATTTCCTTAACACATGAGTGCAGTGCGGTAATCGCTAACGAGCATCTTCCCAAACTTTCAGACCCCGGGAGTTTTTCTATCCCATGCTCAATTGGAGATATAGCTATTAGCAAGGCACTATATGACCTCGGCGCTAGTGTAAGCGTGATGCTACACTCTATCTGCAAGAGATTGAAGCTTCATGACCTCATTCCTACAACAATATCTCTTCAAATGGCCGATCGGTCCATCCGCCGCCCGGTGGGAGTCCTAGAGGATGTCCCGGTCCAAGTTGGGAAATTTTATATTCCCTGCAACTTCATCGTCCTCGATATGGAGGAGGACGCCCAAATTCCCATAATTCTTGGGCGCCCCTTCTTGGCTACGGCGGGCGCTATGATCGATGTTAAGAACTGGAAGCTTTCTCTACAGATTGGTAAAGAGCGAATTGAATTCAATCTCAAAAGGTTCATGGTTGCTCCCTCTATTATGGATACTTGTTTCCAGATCGATATCGTCGATAGTGTAGTCAACGATCCCCTAGAAGAATCACCCTTCTCGTGGGGTCTCGAGACATTTCATTTTTACCTCGGGGATAATGAGCCAACCTGGCTTGAATTTTTTGAATTCGAAGAAGCAAAGGGTGAGGTAGAGGAGTATAGGAGGCTCCTCGACAACACACCTATTTATAGAGGACCACTTGAAGAGTTCGAGGAGACCTTGACTAGGGGGATGTTTATTGCAAAAGTGGAGCTCAATCCCCGAGGAAACCTTGATTATGAGATCCCTTTGGAGGACCCTCTCCTTGAGCACATGGGAATTGAAGAAGTTGTATTAAACAGTTCAACACCTATGTATTATTCCCTTCTCCAACTGGAGCTCGACCATTCACCATCCATATTGTGCGATCTTGACAAAGAAGAAGAGACTGTAGAAGAAAATGACTATGATCACTTATGGATGGGATACCTTCCTGATGTAGAACCCGAGCTATCTTGTCATTTTCATCATCCAATTAGACCACCGGAAGGGCATCCTGTTCTGTTCACGGGGGTAATCAGGAGGTCTTGAAAAAGGAGGAAGAAGCGACATTGGAATAAATCGAAGATGTCACTCCGTCCCTCCTTATGGTCGATGAAACATTCAAAAAGGCTCCTTGATGTGAAGTTGTGTAAGGGTGGGAGGTGCCAGAAAGGAATGAGGGAGAAAAGTTGGTGGAAAAGATTAATAATGTTTTTGTCATACATCCCGCCCCTCTCAAGAGTTAAGTAGGTATCATGGTCAGGCTCGGGACCTAAAACAAGCTCTTCTAGGGAGGCAACCCTTGTTTTTACGTCTTTATTTTTCTTTTTCTTTATTTTCTTTTCTTTTCCGAGGTATTAGTTCTAAGTGTCAAAAAAAAAAGAGAAAAAAAATTTAAAAAGAAAAAAATTGATGGAGTGAGTGGGTGAATGATGATGGAGGTGGTGAAAAGAAGAAAAGAATGAAGTTGAAAGAAAAGAATGGAGTTTGGAGATTGAAAAACAATTGAAGTTGAAGAGGAGGGAGTTTGATTGAAATTCTGAAGAAGGAAATCATTTCGAGTGTTATAGAGTTGTATTTGGGGATAGTGGAATTAGGAAGAGGGTGGAAAGTTAGAAAAATTTGAAGAAGGTGAAGTCAGGAGGGTCACGGGTGTGACCTCTAAGGGTAGCGCCCGCTACCCATTTCTAAAGAATTAAGATGCTTTCTGCCGAATGGAGTCACGGGCGTTATGCCCGGGGGCACCCGCTACCCCGTCCCAGCCAAAAACCCATTTTCCAAGTCGTCACGAGCGTGACGAGACCTGGTATCGCCCGTGACGACCTAGTTGTCGGTTGTTATAACTTCCTTTTTCGTGTTTTTTCTCCTCATTTCCCCAAACCTCGTCTCGCCCGTGCCTCCTTTCTCACTCACAAACCCTAGCTCCCTCATCCTCACTCTTTTTCTTACTCACTTCAATCCCCCTCCCATTCTTTAATCATCCTCACATTCTCCATCTCTACACTCCCAAACCCTAACTTTCTCCAGCTCACATCTCCTTCCACCATCCTCCATTCACTCCTCTTCCCATTACAAACCCTAACCTCCATTTCCACCACTCTCATCCTCCCACCACCGCAACCACCACCTTAGCCACAATTACCACCCATTTCTCTCTCTAGAATCAAACTCTAACCCTTTGTGAGTTGGGTGCTAGAGAAAGAATGGTCTTTGCCCTAGCCTCCTCCATTCTCAGATCTCTTCAAGCTTTGGGTCAATTTATGCAAGATGGCAAGCTCTAGTCGTTCCAAGCGCCAAAGACAAGCTCCTTCAGGCCCCGGTTTGACCTCCGGTTCAAGCCCCGGGCCAGCTCCTCAAGGTCTGGCCCCAATTTTATGTTCTGAAGCCGAATCCATGAACATAGCCGACCCCTCTAGGATTCAATGGCATGTCGATTGGCACCGGAACAAGTACTTGAAATTCACATCTAGGAAAATAGTCGTCATATTTGTATATCATGAAGAAACTTGCAAAGAAATGAACTTGAAACCTAGTTTGGACCATTTGTTCGAAGTCTTGGGTTGGAGACATTTTATTAATATCAGAACCAAGGTATACGACCAAGTTGTTCTAGAGTTCTTGAGTTCACTCCAAGTGGTTCGGCCGACACAGAATGATGCTCAATTGTGTTTCCAAATTAATGGTCGTCTTGTGGAGCTAACCCTTGATGAGTTGAGTGCAAAACTGTAACTTCCAGCGGGTGGCCTCCCCGCTTGGGACATAGATGGGTTCCCGGCTAACAGGGCCATGAAACTACTCACTTGCCGGGCTAGAGCGAATCTTGGTGATTACATGACGCACCAAAGATATTTTGACCCAAAGCGTCCAAAGGCCAGGGATTTTTGCAATCCCGTTCTTCGTTATCTCCATTGCCTGATTGCCAATTCGGTGGTCGGTCGCGATGAGGGGCGGAACAACGTCCGTAAGGCAGACTTGTTCATTATCTTCAATGCCCTTGTCGGACAACGGGTCAAGACGACCTCAGTCATCCTCCATCAGCTCCACGAAATCTCGAGACCGACCAGAAAATACACCATCGGTATGGGTCACATCATTTCATATATTATGGACCAATGCGGTTTTGGGTCGTATATGAGGAGGGCGAACCCTCACTTTGATTGCCAACCTTTGGATGGATGCCGACTTACTAACATGAAGATTTTCGCTCAAGGCTAGTTACTCGTCCATTACTTGCACGGCACGAAGCCTCGGCGCCAATCCAAGTTTGATTTTCGGAGGAACACGGCTCGCACCGATGTAAGTAACCAGAACACATGGCCTTGAGAGCCTCCTGGTGCATAGTCGTGCTCCAAGGCAATCCTTTGGAAGCTGAAAGCGAGGACGAGGGTAGCCCTTTGGTGAGCGAGGAGGAAGAGGAAGAGAGTGAAAAAGAAGAGGAGGAGGGAGGCGAAGAGGAGCAAGCACATGAGTAGTCCGGGATGAGTTCGGTGGACTTTTCAGCTATGTCCACCCAACTCAGCAACATATATGCCGAGATTCAAGATATCCGCGCTCTCCAACAACAGGACCATGGCATTCTGGAGAACCTCCAAGAACGGCTAAACCGTCATGATGAGATACTAGACGAATTCCGCTACAGATACTATAGAGGAGGCGGCCAACGCCATCCGTCCGGATGGTTCCCACCCGCCGGCTACTACCCATCAGATAAGCCCCCTCCCGGGGGTTTCGGCCATTGACTGTGAGCATTCCCCGCCCCCCTAATCTCCTTTGTTGATTATATTGTTTTTGCATGATAAGTGTGGGGGGATCTAGACACTGAGATTTGCACCGATATAATCCCGACTTATCAAAAGTGTCAATAAAACAGCAAGGGTCGGATATACCATTGGGCCAATGTAGCAAACAATGCAAATAAATCAAATCAAGCCGGCCCACTTCCAGCAACAAAACCCGTACGGGTTTTAAATCAAAGGAAGCGGCCAAGAACCAGGACAGGCCCAAGGCGCGCCCCGGCCCAAACTTCAAAACCCGCGCGCGTTATCTATTGGCCAAAGCTCGTCGTTTTGCTCCGTCCACGTCAGCGATCCGTGTGCAGGAATTATAAAACCTGCGCAAGGTTTATTTTCCAGAATCTGGCGCCAAAAATCTTGATCATCCCCATGATATTAGTCCATGTGCGTTTGACCTTTGCCCTTGACTTGGGTGCTACGTGATTGCATGGGGATGGAGGGCATGATCCAAGGGATGTGTTCCCTCAATTTCCCTCCTAAATACTATCCTCATCACCTATAAATACCCCCCTCCATTCCATTCATTTTCACCAACAATCATCATAATCCTACCTACACTCTCTTAAACTCTCTCCATTATATTCATACTCATATTACCATTACCTTCACTCTACCAAATTCTCATCAAATCACTACCCATATATCACCTTTCCATCATCTCCATAATCACATTTCCTCCCACCAAGTCAAGGCAAAGTCAAGGTTTTCTATCGGCGCATTCGGGCTTCGAAACCAACAAGGTTCGCCTTTACATTTCTCTTCGTTATTGTTATTTTAATCATGTAATTTGTGCTTTATTTTCCATTACTTGTGCATATTTTGTAAACAAAAAACCTTGTTTTATAATGCATGTTAAGAATATAAAGTTGCGAAATTAGTTAAACTTCTCCCCGCTCTCTTTTCATTTTAATGTCGATTTTAGTAGAGTCTGTTTTCTAACAGGCGAATTCAAGAATTCTTATAATTCTCGAATTCGTAACCTTACCCCCGGACTTAGAATCGGGTTTCGTAGACCGGAGTTATTTTTATTATTTTTATGGTTTGTCGGTTTCCTTAAATCGCCTGGCGACTCTTTTATTCTTTTTATAATCCGTTTAATTATTTAATCTTGAGATTTACACTAAAATAATTAAAAAAATGGTTTAACATCTTTCTCTCACCTAATTCAAGGCTAAAACCGAGAGAAAGTGGGCCAGGAATCAACAAAACCCCCACGGGTTTTATTGTTTACAACTTTCATTCTCTGGCCCAAGGAACAGCGCCCGCCCAAGGATTATCAAAACTCACATGTCACATGGGTTTTGGCAGTCTTCGCGACTCGCCGCTTCCTATTGGGCTTGAATTCGGTGTTGGGACCGGTTTTAAACCTTTTTTACTTTATTTCGGTGTAATTTCCAATGTTTAAATAATAAAAACAAATTTGTAAAATAAATAAAATTTCACTGTCCTAAAAATGAATTTCATAAAGTAAAAATATCCTTATTTAAGGATTAAGCAACCTTAGTCGGCTCCCGATCATTAATTAGCGCATTTGAGAACAATATCCCCGAACGGGAATTTTCCGGGTCCTACAGATCGGCAACTCCACTGGGACTTAAACTTAAAAAGAGGGTAAAACTTGAAAAAATCGAATTAAATTGAAATTGTAAAAGGGAGAAGTTGATTTATTTCATGGTTTTATAATTCTTTTTAGGCATCCTTTGCATACCGAGCTACTAATCGCGTCTTTTGACACGTTAGCACAAAGGTGATGGTTAAGTTATACCTAGGTGACTCCCTCAAGAGCGGGCGGGCCACTACTTGTGGGATTCACCCTACATCGCCAAGCATTTGGTCCCCTCTCTCCCCGCGTTACACTCAAAGGGCTTCCTTGAAGTTCTTTGGGCAATACCTCACACTCCTTACCTAAGGGTATGGAGCACGAAGATGAAAACGTGCGATAGGCCATGTAATCCAACCATAGAAAAATCCACGAACATAGAACCTTGGTTTAGGGTATCCCCTTATGTTGTATGCTATGTGCTATGTGCTACCCCCTTCCCCTTTTTCTTCTTTTGTTTTAGAGTCGACTCTAGTTTAGAGGTTTTGTTTTAGTCCATATAAAATTCATTGGGTTGAGAAAATGATTATTTATTAATTAGAATAATTGACTCAAAAAGCATCATGGTTAGCCCAAGTGGAAGGGCCCATTTATGCTCGAAAGATGATTATTTTGATTAATAAATAAAAATCGACTCGCCTTTATCGATTTATGGCCCTTTACAAAATTCTCTTAACAAAGGTCCAAAAATTAATTAAAAAGTCCAACAAAGTTAATGAGTATCGTTTTAGACTGTATAATAATCACTAGGCTTGAGTAAATTAATTTATCGATTTAATTAATAAATCCATCATATTTATGGTCGGCCCGTTGTTAGGCCCAACCATATTGGATTTGTCAATTAAGCCCATGAATTAATTATAACTCGTTTATTGTTGGCTTTATCCAGTCCTTTACAATATCCATTTTCCTTGAGTAAATAAATAAAGTTTGTTATATGCTATGTGTAAATACGTGTCTGTATGTTGGGTCTTCATTAGAGTCGAATCTAATTTTGAGATATTGTTTTAGTCCGCGTAATAATCGTTGGGTTTGAGAAGAAATAAGTTTATAAACTCGATTAATTAACCTTAAATTTTACGGTCGGCCCGGTGGTGAGGTCCATCCATTTTAAAGGTTAATTATCCTTGTTTATCGATTCATTTTAACTCACCTTTGATGATTTTATTCGGCCTTTCTCAATATTCTCTTGCTCATGGTCCAAAGAAAATTGATTAATAATAAACAAAGTCAGTGTGTGTTATTCTAGCCCGCGTAATAGTCTCAAGGTTAGAGAAGATAAATTCATAAACTTGATCATTAAGTCTAACAAATCCAAGGTCGGCCCGTTGTTAAGCCCATCCATGGTGGAATTAATAATTGAGTTTATAAGTCTGTTTTAACACGCCTTTTGACGGCTTTATTCGGTCCTTTACAACATCCACTTTCCATGAGTTAAATAAATAAATGTGTTGCGTCACAAAAAAAAAGATAAAAAACGGGTCGTTAATTTTGTTGAGCATTATTCTAGTCCGCACAATAGCCAATAAATCTCGAGTTGTCTGAGTTGTTGGGCCAAGTTACGGATTCTCCTTAAAACGGTAGGCCTGTAGATTAGGCCCATCCGAATTAAGAAACACTGACTTGTGTTTTCCAACTTATGTCGACTCGCTATATTTGACTTTATCCGACCTTTTATAATGCTCTTGGTGTAAAAAAGTGTTGTTGAGTTGCTTCATGAGTCAATGTATAGGTGTCTTACATGTTAGGAAGTATCATATATGGTCTAGTAAACCCAGGTCATAGATGAGTCTTTGTTTCAGAGTCTACATGTAAATGTCTTTCAGTCTTTAGAAAGTCTCACACAAGGTCATGTCATATATGAATCTTTTCTTAAGTCAATATGTGAGTTTTGTTTTTGAAAGTCTAAACCCGGGTCATGGGTGAGTCTTTGTCAGGATATGAGTGTCATATAAGGTGTAGGATGAGTCTTGTGTTAGTATCTGCATGTAAGCGTCTTGCATTCTTTAAAAAGTCTCATATAGGTTCGTAAGGCATGGGTGAGTCCGTTTCCAGAGTCCACATATGGATGTCTTGCATTATAAAAGTCTCCTATAGGGTCTACGTCATGCGAACACATGTCATGGGTGAGTCGTTAAGTCTTTCTCTTGAGTTAGCATTCTTTAGAAAGTCTCATATAGGTTCATAGGTCATGAATACCTATGTCGTGGGTGAGTCTGTGTAAATATTTGTCTTTTTTTAGAAGTCTAATGCAAACCCATGTCATAGGTTAGTCTTTCCAGGTCAGCATATAAGCATTTGCACTTTAGGAGGTCTCATATAGAACATGTAGACCCATGTCGTAGGTAAGTCTTTTCCTTAAGTCGACATATAACAGTCTTGGATCCTAGGAAGTCTCATCTATACCAATTAGCACTTTCAAACCCATGTCCTGGGTGAGTCTCTCCCGCGTAAGTATATAGGCGTTTTTTTCATTTCAGGAAGTCCATATAGGTCATTTAGGTCATGCATGCTCTGGGATGGGTTTTACTTCATTTGTCTAGTGTCAGGGTCAAGGCCTGAGCTAACCATAAAGGGAATATTTGGATGATGAGAAATTCTGCAGCTACCATAGATCCCGAGGGAACAACATAGAGCATTGCTAGACTTTGAGCACATGATCCAGTCTGGGAAACTGCCCCCACCGAAAGCAGCACAGACGACCAAACATAACATGGATTCCCCATAAGAGTACAAGGAGGGCACATCATCAAAGGAGCTTTAGAAGTAGCTACAGTACTAGTTGTTAAGCATTTCATGCTTAGAGTCTGTTATAGTCAGTTCTTCATTCATTTCTTTGCTCTTGTTGCTATGTGATCAAACAGAATTTCGTGCTTGTGCTTTTGACTTGAGTTGAGAAGTTCTCTCATCTATCCATCATCCGTGCAAACCAAGTCTGACAAATTTCATATTCTCTTATCCTTCCATCTTTTCTGTGTACCTCGTTCCCATCTTTTTATTTCATCGAATCCAGGGTTTAAAAAAAAAGAGAGAAAAAAAGAAAAAAAAAGAAGAAGAGAGAAGTCAGTCTGCACTCATCAAGTAGGCTGGGCAAAAGGAGAGAAGACCAAAATCACCAGTTTCTTGAAAATGGACATCTCTATGCTCCTAGATCAGCAACTTGAACAAAACATGCCTAAGACAGGGGGCTACCGCCTCACCACCCATATCATCATCTGTGTCATTGGTTACCTTCTCATTCGCCCCAACATCTATCCTTACTTACCATCTACATCTCCATCTCCATCCCAGGTTCCCATTCACCAAATCATCCCTCTTTGCATTACTCATAACAGACACCGTTAAAAAAAAAAAAAAAACTTAGCCTTGACCAACCTGGTCATTCTCCTCATAACCAATCCATATCAACCCCAAAGCCAAAGCGTGCGTTGTGACTAGTATTATCAAAATGAGAACATGAGTCAATCCCATGGAGAAGAAAGTTGAAAAAGAGGAAGAAAGTGAAAAAAAAAAGAAAAAAAAAGAAGAAAAAGAAGAAAAAAAAGAGGAAGAACAAAAAGAAAAAAAAAAGGAAAGAAGGTGATGCACACCTCAGAAAATCTCATCTCAAACCTTCATCTCATCATCCTTACACCTCAGCCTTCTATAACCTTCACAAACCTTTCATCCATCCATAACCTGCAGCATATGAACCTTCAAACCTTCATGACCATCTTTTCGAACCATTAAGCCTTCCTCGAGGCACTATCCATTAAAGTTGCGCTTAAAGAACTACGGCTGACCTGATTCCACCTCAGATACGTAGGAAAACCTTTTTGAGGCTCGGCCGCTGCAAGGAGCATCCTTTGTCCTCAAAATGTTGGTCTTTGAGAGAAAGAGAGGCTAGCTTAGAATCTCAGGCTAGGCAAAAGGAGAGTGAGAAAATATGAGAGGCTAGCCTGAAAACCCGTCAGGGCAGGTTAGGCAAAAGGAGAGGAAACCCTGGATTCTATCTATCATCGTCATCAACCCTCCATCTTCCTTTCGTCAAACTTGGACATTATTCCATGACCATCTTCCAACCCTTTGTCAAGAGATGATGCCTATCCCATTTCACCATCTCTTCAAGACACGATCATTCTTGAGTGTCTCCCTATCTCATTCATCAATAAAGTCTCATCTACCATCCCTTTCAGCCCTTTCTCAAGAGATGATGTCTATCCCATTTGACCATCTCTTCTCCCTTCAAGACACGATCATTCTTAAGTGTCTCCACATCCCATTCACCATCGTCCACCGTCTCCTTCCCCAAACACTTCCTAACCAACCCTTTCATCCCATCTCACCCTCCAAGGACTTTTAAGCTCAATCATTAATGCAAGTATGAGGCTCTGTGTGGCCTACTTCTTAGCAAGAGAGAAAGCCGTCCACATTAGATCAGCGGCTAACTGGAAACCACATGACCATGAACAAACTCAGAAACAAGCTACTCTAAACTGGGGGCTCGCGCTACCTTTGTGACATCGTTCAAGACATTTATCGGAGATAGCTTCAAAAAGGGACACTTACTCCCTGTCCTACAAGGTCCTACATCTTCAATCTCATAGACGTCCTAATAGTGGTCTCATTAAGAAAGAAAAAAAAAAGAGAGAAAGAAAGAAAGAAAAAAAGAAAAGAAAGAAAAAAAAGAAAAAAAAAGAAGAAAAAAAAGAAAGAAAAGAGGGGCTAACTTGAAAACCCTTTGGGCAAGTTAGGCAAAAGGAGAGTTTGAGACTCACGACTAAGGACTATGCCTCCTCCTATTCCACGGTCCCCATGCATCATCTCGTCAATCCACATCGAAACTGGGGGCTTGCAAATCTCCAAGGTGCTCTCCAAAGCAGGACAGCGTCATCAAGAGTCTACACCAAACCGGGGGCTTGTCATACATCAGCATACATTTGCAAGCAATCAAGGTCATCGACATGTTCATTCAAGAAACGCATTCTTCAGGCCTGTTGCCTTCATCATCGTTCCCTTTTCCGTGGATCGAAACATTACTCATCCTGAATTTTCCTGAAATTCCCCACGAGTGGCCTTGATCCTTAGAAATCATTGTCTTAGGGAGTCATGGTTTTAGGAAAGCATTGTCTTAGAAAATCTTTGTCCTAGAGAGTCTTTGTCAGGGGGTTGTCTGTATGTAGAGGTGCATGTATAAGAGCATAAAGCATCATGCGTCTATCATGTCTAGGCATAATAGGTTTGCATTGCATCCATATGTCATGCCATAGTCACATAGAGTCAGTTTTTCTTGCATTGAGTCAGTTTGTCATGCATCAAGTCGGTCTGTCATGTATCGAGTCAGTTTGACATACATCAAGTCTGTCTGTCATGCATTGAGTCAGTCTGTTGTGCATTGAGTCGGTCTGTCATGTATCGAATCAATTTGTCATGTATCGAGTCAGTTTGTCGTACATAAAGTCGATAGTCGTGCATAAATGCATGAGTGCACGAATGCTGGTGTCAAAAACAAAATAGAATTGCATTGTTTATGCAAGAGCTTAGTAGATTAGTTACATGCATACCCGCATATCTGAAAATAAAAAAGAGAAGAAGCAAGGAATTGCCACATTGTTGCTCCAGAACGCAACACTGGGGCTGCTTAAGCCCATATGCTCTCTCAATCAGACCAGTCGACATGGTTTCCAGTCACTAAGAGCAAGATTAGAGCAATCTCTAATCCAACTCTTGCTGGAAAAGTTAGCATCTAGTCAAGTGCATGCATACTCATCGAGAAAAGAAGGACAATCAAAGGCTCTGACTCGACTACTAATCATCAAGAGCAAGATTAGAGAAATCTCTAATCACACTCTAGATGACTTCTGTCCATCATCCGAAGCTCATCCTCATGACGATCTCTAGTCTACCAGGGACGCCACTGACACAATCATCCGCATCGGGAAAATCCGATTCGCCTCGGGAAAATCCGTTGGACATCACCATCAACGTCAGTAAAATTCGATCTACATGGGGAAAATTCGATTTGCCTAGGGAGAATCCATTAGGCATCATCAACATCGATTTGCCTCGGGAACATCTGGTGGCCATCATCAACTACATCGGGAAAATCCGATCTACCTCGGGAAAATCCGATGGACATCATCGACACCGGGAAAGACTGGGACAACGACAGAAACAAAGGAGAAAGGGAGGTCATCTGCGATCAATCTGCCAGACAGGGAGCTATCATTGACGCCAGGTCGCCGCTAAAAGGCGCCATCATCATCCATCATCCGACCGTCATATAAAAGAGCGCCGACAGCATCCATCTTCCGGTCGCCACATAAAAGAGCACCGACGTCATCCATCTACACAACCTAAAACCGATGGCCCTAAGACTGCGGCCCGGAGATTTCCAAAGCTCAGGTAAAAATCAGAACCCATTTTGTAATAACCCAAGAAAAAACCCCTTCTTAATACGTGTGATTAACGTAATTAATCAAGATTAAAAGATAATATGTAGATTATATAAAGCGCATGCTCCTTATTTCTTTTCCTTTTATTTTTTTTAAACCAGTGTACGTTTTTGCAGGACTTTAACAGCGTGACGCTCTTTTTAAATTCCTTTAAGACCTCTTTTGAATTTCTTTCCGGTGATCGTCTCTTTTCTCGATCAAGTTAAAGATACTCTTATCGGGCTCCACCCCTTTTAATTTTAGGATGATCCTTTTGTTACCTTAAGAGGTATTCATAAAAACAAAAAAAGAGGGGTAATACGAGAGCTATGGTTATTATTGGTCACCATGGATAATTTTATAGGCTGTATATTTTGGATAAATTAAATTGGGAGTTATTTATGTAAGATATGGAAATTTAAGTGAGGAAATTCTTTTGGGCCTTTTTGTCTCTTGTTGCTCGGCCAAAGAGAAGGAGGGGGAAGGGAGTTGGGCCCTAATTAGATGTTTTTAATATATATATAGGAGGAAGAGGGAGTATTAGAGGGTTAAAAATTTTCAAACTCTTTCTATCATTATCAACTCAAGTGTGGAGACCCCTTGGCTTCCTCCCTCAACCAGCCGGCCACCACCACACGCCACTGCTGCCGCCGCCGCCAAGCCATCGCCAGAGCCAGTTCTGGCCACCGCCGGGCAGCTGTCGTCCCCCTTGCTCTCTTGTTCTCTTGTTCTCCCTCCATTCAAGTATAAATCCTTCCATCTTAATTCTTCTCTTCTTTTTCTTTAGAGTTTATGAATCAAATCTGATTTTCCCTTTTGTAAATGATGTATTTTCAGAATTTAAGAGTGGTGTTCTTGAGTTCATCAAGGAAAGAGTAAAGGTTTTCAAGTTTGAAGAAAGGGAGTGGGTGAGTTCTTGATAAATCCTTGTTGTCTTGGTTATTCTAAGTAAATTTCTTGTGGAAAATGAGCATGCATGTAATTGTAGAGGCTTAATTCTCTGTGGTAGTGTAGAAAATTTAGTTGATTCAAGATGCATGTCTATAGATTATATATAAATTGGGATGAAAAGAAGTATTGTGGTGATGCATGTGGAAGTTGGTACTGGATTGTGAATGTGGTTGTTGTTGTGAGGATGCATGAGCTTAAAATAGTTGTAATTAGTGTTCTCTTGACTTCTCAAGGTTGAGTTATTGTGTGTATGAAGGTCATATGATGTTTCATGAAGAATTATTGGCTAAATCACAAAGACTTAAGCATGCATGTGAGTGTTTGTCCATGGGATTATAATCTGGTTGAGTTTCGTTTTTCCAGAAAGTAAAGGAAAAGATTTTGGGCAATATTAAGGCTTAATTAGGTAGATAAAAGTGTTAGCTAACACCCGGCTTTTGCGGATCGACATTTCGTTGTGTATTTTAGAAGTTATGACCAAAACCGTAAAACCGCACTAATTTGGAAATTCATTGACGACAGAATAAAAATGGCTATTTTTCGTCTAGTTAGAGTCTGATATAGCGTCGGGACATGAAAGTTTTAGAGGAGAATTTGAGCTTTGCAGAATGGTATGGTATGCGTCCATCCGACGTCAGATAAGCGAGTTATAGGCGTTTGAGCGGGGACAGAAATTCTGGAATTTTCCAGAATTGAAAGTTTAGTGGCTGCTCCTATATTGGGTTAAAATTAGACCTCTTCCCAAGCTTAAATCAATTGGTGGTAAAAAGGAAAGTTAGAGTGTGAGTCTTGAACTTTCCGTAGACAACTTATAGGCCCAAAACTGATTAGTACAACTCAAGATATCGCTTTCCGAAAAACACGAGTCGGCATGTACAAATTCCGGGCAGATTGCTTGATTGAGTGTTTTGACCCTTATAATCATGTTTTTAGCCTTTGAGGTTAGCTGTGAAGTTGTAGGGCGCGTCTTAAGCTTTCCGGAAAGTACTCTTATAAGGCAATACGATATCTATAGCAACAGTTACATCCTTTTTAGTGAATATAGAGAAATTAGTTTAGTATTACGAACCGGAGTCGTTTCTTTAAGAGATTTTCATTCTCCTCCTAGCTAGATGAGAAAATCTAACTCTAAATTCCTTCCTCTTTCTAAGCTTTCGCTAAGTGGTCGTTGCCTTTTCGCTGTTGAAGTCCTTGCTCGTTCGGTGGATTTTCGTTTTTCAGGTACGTGTACTACCCGGCTTTTATGTCACATATGCAATTAAATTAATTACTCTTATTGTATTTCGAAAATGCGCTTAAATGGTTTTTACGTGTGTTATATACCAAGATTGATGCCTAAGACCCTTAGGAAAACTATACTTCTTTGATGAGTAAGTGTCTGGTTTTAACAAGTAAGCTTTTATGTTCTTTTTATGACCAAGTATGATTGATGTAAGTTAGTATTATTCCATTCATATTGTAAGCACCAAGTTTAAGACATGGCACAAGAAGCCCAGGTCATACCTTCTAACAAGCCTTTAATTTTAAATCTATTACGAAAGAGAGGTTCTTTTACTGTATGTCATTAAGTTGAATTGGAATTTATCCTTACGGTTGAAGGCTTCCAAAAACCCTCTTTTAAGATTATTAAAAAGCCCCACCCATGGTTTTTATGGTGCGTAGAAGCACGCCAAGGGAATTCTCACGTGCCTTGAGCACTTCATGTGAATTTATGTTGTGCCTTAGATGCACACCAGGGAATCTGGCCAGTAGAATAGATATCCACCATCCGGACCTCCCGATTGGTCCGGGTATGCGCATACGGAGGCTAAGCCGATGATCGCAAGTAGGGGGCATTCATATTAGAATTTTATCTTACTTTATTGTCTTTCCCGTACCGAATGGTTTACCCACGCAGTTGTTTTAACCTAGTACAACTATATCTTCTTTTGGATACACCCTTTTTAGTAGGTCATGGTTATGTTTCCTAGCTTTGCAAGTAATTATTATTGACGACTTACTTCTTTTACTTCTAACCACCTTGTGGATGGTTAACTTTTTAAGTTAAGGTAGTTGTCGAATGAAGTCACGAAGTTACCAATATGGTTTTCTCGTAAGTACATCTTACCATGTCTTCTTTTGTCAAGTGTTACTGTTTTATTTATTTATTAAGTGGAGCCGCGCGCACAAGAGTAGTAAATCTTAAGTCTTACTTTTCTTACTAATTGTTCAATTCCGGTAGTCTACGTACTTAGTAAAACTCACTTTAAAGTTGTTTTGTCACTTTTAGGACCACAAGGAAAGGGCAAAGGAAAAGTCTCTGACGGGTGGAACCCAAAGGCAACCTAAGTGGAAATCAGGTGACGATGAAGTTTTTTTGGAAGTCATCTAGGCAATGGGTAAAGGTTGTGATGAGCTTATTGGGGCTTGTTTTTGCTTTTGGTCATGTGGTGTGTGATTATTATGAATGTCTTGTATGTTTAAGTTTCTCACCTCTTTGGGTTGTATAATTAAAGGGCCTTCTATCTTGATGATGGTGATGTCATGTTATGGTTGTATAAATATGTGGTTGGTGAAGTCTTTTGGTGCGGTTTGTTGGAGTCTTAGCCTAGTCCATGTTCATGGGCGGCGGTAGTGCTCCCAGGTAATTATCCGCTGCTAATCATTAGGTTAAGTAGTCGATTAGCTTAATCTGGTGATTAATAACCTGGGGGTGTTACACATTTGCATTTCAAAAAAAACTAATACTTAATTTTCTTGTGATTTTCAGGTTGCCACATAAAAGAGCACCATCATCCGGTTGCCGCATAAAATAGCACCATCATCCGGTTGCCGCATAAAACAGCACCATCATCCAGTTGCCGCTTAACAGAGCACCATCATCCGGTAGCCACATAAAAGAGCACCATCAGCGACAGTCATCAAACGGTTGCCACCTAAAGGCCTCCAATTATGTCGTCAGCGACAGTCGTCCAACGGTCGCCACCTAAAGGTCTCCAACGATGTCGTCAGCGACAGTCGTCCAACGGTCGCCACCTAAAGGCCTCCAACGATGTTGCCAGCAACAGTCGTTCAAGCGGATTCCACTTAAAGGTTTCCAATGACATTCTTAGCACCAGTCGTTAAACGGTTACCACCTAAAGGTTACCAACGACCTCTTCATCAGCCACAGTCGTTCAAGCGGATTCCACTTAAAGGTCTCCAACGACACCTACAGCACCAGTCGTCCAACGGTTGCCATCTAAAGGTTACCGACGACATCATCATCAGCAATATCAGCCAGTCGCCATATAAAAGAGCACCGCCAGCATCAAGACAGACATCAAGTCTACTTTGACCTTCGTCCTATTCGGACTCGATCAAAGTGGGGGCTCACCGTAGACACTGGGATTTGCACCGATATAATCCCAAATTATCAAAAGTGTGAATAAAACATCAAGGGCCAGATGCGTCATTGGGTCAATGTAGCAAACAATGCAAATAAAACAAATCAAGCCGGCCCACTTCCAGCAACAAAACCCGCGCGTCCACATCAGGGATCCGTGTGCAGGAATTATAAAACCAGCACGGGGTTTATTTTCCAGAATCTGACACCAAAAATCTTGATCATCCCCATGATATTAGCCCATGTGCGTTTTACCTTTGCCCTTGACTTGGGTGCTACGTGATTGCATGGGGAAGGAGGGCATGATCCAAGGGATGTGTCCCCTCCATTTCCCTCCTAAATACTATCCTCATCACCTATAAATACCCCCTCCATTGCATTCATTTTTACCAACAATCATCATAATCCTACCTACACTCTCTTAAACTCTCTCCATTATATTCATACTCATATTACCATTACCTTCACTCTACCAAATTCTCATCAAATCACTACCCATATATCACCTTTCCATCATCTCCATAATCACCTTTCCTCCCACCAAGTCAAGGCAAAGTCAAGGTTTCCTATCGGCGCATTCAGGCTCCTAAACCAACGAGGTTCGCCTTTACGTTTCTCTTCGTTATTGTTATTTTAATCATGTAATTTGTGCTTTATTTTCCATTACTTGTGCATAGTTTGTAAACAAAAAACCTTGTTTTATAATGCATGTTAAGAATATAAAGTTGCGAAATTAATTAAACTTCTCCCCACTCTCTTTTCATTTTAATGTCGATTTTAGTAGTCTGTTTTCTAACAGGCGAATTCAAGAATTCTTATAATTCTCGAATTCATAACCTTACCCCCGGACTTAGAATCGGGTTTCGTAGACCGGAGTTATTTTTATTATTTTTATGGTTTGTCGATTTCCTTAAATCGCCTGGCGACTCTTTTATTCTTTTTATAATCCGTTTAATTATTTAATCTTGAGATTTACACTAAAATAATTTAAAAAATGGTTTAACATCTTCCTCTCACCCAATTCAAGGCTAAAGCTGAGAGAAAGTGGGCCAGGAATCAACAAAACCCCCACGGGTTTTATTGTTTCCAACTTTCATTCTCTGGCCCAAGGAAACAGGCGGCCCAGCCCAAGGACTGTCGAAACCCACGCGGGTTTTGGGAGGTCTTGGCGGCCCGCCTACTTCCTATTGAGCCTGAATTCGGTGTTGGGACTGGTCTTAAACCATTACTAATTTATTTCGGTGTAATTTTCAATGTTTAAATAATAAAATCGAATTTGTAAAATAAATAAAATTTCACCATCCTGAAAATGAATTTCATTAAGTAAAAATATCCTTATTTAAGGATTAAGCAACCTTAGTTGGCTCTCGATCATTAAGTAGCGCATCCGAGAACAATCGCCCCGAACGGGAATTTTCCGGGTCCTATAGGGGAACATTATATTTGGTTTTATGGGTGATGATGTTGTTGTTGGGTATGTTGATCCCCCTCTTCCCTCAGTGTTTAAGGTCTATGTCAGCTTGATTCTTCAGTTTTTATCACATATTGAGTAGTTGGTTTGTTATGTGTAGTAGTCCACACTTTCGAAAGTGTGTGACTTTGGTGAGGTTGTTATTGCCGATTTTTGCTCAACAACATCGAGCATTAAGTCAATTTTTACCCTAGGCAATGCATATGTTGTGAATATGTTTTCTTTTCTTTAGTTTCAGTTTTGCTTAGTTCTTAGTTTCTTCTTTTGCTTTGCTTTCTAGTAAGTCTTCGGTTTCTTTTCTTCTTAGTTCGTTTCTCTTTGTAGCTAATTTTATTCATTTTGCTTCTTTTTAGTTAGATGTATATAATCTTGCATGCGACGTCCTTTTTACCACTAACCTTTGTATATCTTTGTCCCATTCTCTTGGTTTCGATGCTCTCATACGCTTTGAAGACCTATTCGGTGAGCTCGTTCGTCTTTTCTTTATTTTTCCGTTCCACTTCTTGTACATATTTTCTGCTGCATGCAAGACTTTTCTCTTTTGGTGGCAAACCCCTTTGAGTGTGCCTGTTGGGATATTTGTTGATGGAGCCGTGTGGGCTCGGGTCACCACCGTTTTCTTGTTGCTTTTTGTTGTTTGTTTTGGTGTTTTTCTTGTTTCTCTACCTTTCATGAGACACCCTCTCCACAATGAGGACATTGTGGATTTTAAATGTTGGGGGTGGGGGGATTCTCTTTGTATATAGGGTAGTTCACCTAGTTTGTTTGCTCGCCTAGTTTGTTTCCATTTTGTTCTAGTTCTAATTAGCTTAAAAAATCGAAAAAAATTGAAAACTTGGTTGTTTGTTTTGAAAAATGAAAGAAAAAAAAGGAGAAAAAGTAGTGAAAAACCCAAAAAGTGTTTTGTTTTCAGTTTTAGGAGATGCTCTTGACTATAGCGATGTAGATAGTCACCTAATTGATCGAGCTAATCAATTAGAAGCGATCGACATGAATGATCATAGTCCTTAGTTTGGTTGATTGTCATGACTTATCTTTAATAAACCCCTTTTTTGAATGAGAACGTGATTTCCTTACCGTTTACACGCCTTTCTTTGTTCATTTCTTTGCTAAAGTTGATTGATCTTAGTGGTCTAATGCTCTTGCTCGTGCCTAATAAACCTATTAATGTCGGAAAAACAAACAAGGGTTGGCATGAGTGAGCGACGCTCATGCCCCTTAAGTACTTCGTTTACGTACGGAGCAACCCGAGTTGGTAGGGTAACCCCTTTTCGGAGGGTCGTGCAAATTCCCGTAAAACCCGACCTAAAACTCCTAAAAACCTGAAAATCTTGAAACCCGTTGGTTCACTAATGTGGCTAGGCGTAGGGGTTAGCAGCCCTTCGTCCCTTAAGCACAATTGTGCGAATGGAGCATAGTCACGCTGGTAGAATAACCCCCTTAATAGGCCGCGCATCGATCTCGAAACAAGCCGACACTAAAAACTTCGAGAAAGTCACTAAACCTGTGAAACCCCTTTCTATGTCTCCTACGACCTTCACAAAGCCAAGGGCGACACAAATAGATTTGGGTGACACTTAATAAAGTTGTTGATTAATAAATCCGAGGTTGAGCATGAAAACCCCTTCGATTTACCGACCTAGGCTAGAAAAGTTCGATTAGAGGCCCACTTGCACATGCACACAAGGACTTCGCTCATCATGAAACTGTTAGGGGTTGAAAAATCTTTAGGATTGACATTCTCCCAACCTAAGTGACCTTATTTGCTCATGTTTGCCCCTTCTTTTTGATTGGTAAAGTCGGTTGGGTGCCTAGGTGCATTGCTATGGGCTCGAGTATCTCCTTCATTCCCTTGTTTTCATTCTTTCTTTTTCTTTTCATTCTCCATTTCTTTACTTCTTTCGTTTTTCCTATGGCTTTTGTTGGTACAATCGCTACAAACCCTCACGAGACTCACCTCGTCCACCCGGGCTGCCGGGGGGTTTAAAGGGCTTGGTGCATACGCTAAAAGCACCCGTTGTCTCCCACGAAAGCGGAGTAGTTGTTTAGGTAGTTTTGTTTTAGTAGTTTTTGCTCGGGATGAGCAAAATCTTAAGTGTGTGTGGGGGGGGGGGGGGGAGGGGGGTGTTTAGGCTCGTTTTTTAGCCTAAATATTACTCTATTTACTTAGAATTTTAGTTCGTCTCATTTCCTAATAAATGTTTCTTATTCATGTTTCTATTAGTTTTGCACAGGTTAGTTCGGGATCATAACATGGGAAACCATGAGTTCATTGGTACCTAGAGTCCCTTCTCGGGATTTCAAGGAAGTCGCCCCGGGACCCCGGAAGACAACCTTCATCCCCTATGGCCAAAAGAAGACAAGGAATACCCTAGGAGGTCACAGGCGTGACCCCATTATGTAGCGCTCGTGATCAAGTGGGAGGATTCAAGCAAAAATCCAAGGCAAGGAGGTCATGAGCGTGACCCCCACTGGTAGCGCCTGTGACCAATTTAGAGGAAATTATTATCAAAATGTCGAACGAGGTCATGGTCGTTAGCCCCAAGGATAGCGCCCGTGACACTGTTGGAGAGTTTTTCCCAAGTGCTAATTTCCAGGAGGTAGCGAGCGTGATGTCCGGCGGTAGCGCTCGCTATCACAGCAAAGAATCCGATTCCGTGGACTGAAATCGCCTCGTGACGGGCGTGACGACCAGGGGTAGCGCCCCTGACGACCCTGACTTACGGAATTTTAGGGGTTAAAACAACTGTGTTTTGTGTAATTTTCCCTTATGTACATAAACTCGGTTCAAATCTAAACCTAGCAACTTTTCATTACTGTCCATCTTTCTTTTTTGGAGCTATTTAGCACCATTTCCTAGGTAGATTCTCCTTTCATTTCCTCTCAAACACTTCCATTATTGTATTTGGTTTTGGATTATTGCAATGAAGGAGCTTTTATTTTGAAGACTTATTATTCAAGTTTTGGATTTCTTCTTTTTATTATTATCTTCCTAGTTCTTATTTGGGTAAGTTTCTTTCCTTCCTTTATTACTTGTCTTAATTAGTTCTTTGGGATTAATCTTGTTGTGTTTCCTTTCTTAATATCATGTTTAAGTTTCTTGTTCTAGGTTTGTTAGTTTTAGGTCATGTTCGGCAACAACGTTTAGGGTAGCGTTTAGCGTTTTTGTGGAATTAAAACTCTATTTTATAAATTTTAGGTGTTCGGTAAGTTAGCGTTTTAAATTAGCGGATAGAGTTTTAAGTAGCGTTTTGAAAAAAAATTGAAACGTCAATCACACTAACGTTTGATGATATGAATTAGTGTTTAAGATGTTGATTTGCAATATTACCCTTCAATTGCTTATTACTATTCTTACTGTTAACGAGTGGATTGCACCTAGTCTCAATATTATTTTTAAAGAATTGGAGAAAAAAATATCCCAAATTATCATCCTTTGAAGGTTGTTTTTTTTATAGTTTGAACATAGAATATCTTAGTAACATGTATTTTCATTTTAAAAAATGATATTAATTTTGTTAGGTTGATGTTTAATTTGAAGGTGTTTTTTTTATGAAGTTTATTGGAGAATTGTTATGTCTAATTTAGGATTCTAGTAATAATAATAATAATAATAATAATACTAATAATAATAATAATAATAATAATAATAATAATAATAATAATAATAATAATAATAATAAATAATAGTAATCACGTCCTTTTTGGTCATTCAATAGTCCTCAGTTTACTCAACCACTAATTTTACCGAACATATTCTTTATAAATAGATACTTAAACAGTTATAAGCTATCCACTAAAATTTAACCGCTATCCGCTACCTAAACCGTCATCCGCTACTCCAACCGCTATCCGCTACTGAATCCACTATTTTTGTCGAACAGGGCCTTAATGTTAGTTAGCATGATTAGTGGCTAGTTCTCTTAGGATTTAGGGGGAGGTTTAGCCCCTAATAGGATCCCTTTTCTAAGGTTGGGTCTACTTAAGGCATTAGGCCATGTTTTATGAGGTTTTCATCCAAAAACTCTCTTGATTGTGGGGTTTAGTACGTAGTGGAAACCCGCTAAACCTATTGAAACACGATCTCTAGGTTGATTTGATGGATATTCGAACAACTCCTCATTCATTTAGTGGAGATGTTCGGGTAGGGTGATTTGCATCTTAAGCCCTTAAGGTGAGTCCTCTTTCATTTAGTGGACGAGCCTCTAGGGCCAAATTCGGGTATACCTCGGGAGAGGCCCCGAAGTGGCTTTATTCTTGCAATAGCTCAAGTTATATCTTGGCTTAGTGTCATAATTAGAACCACCTTGTGTTAGGGTGGCATTAGGAGGCGAAAACCGACCCTTGGGTCCCTTTTTCTCTGATTTTATCTGTTAATCTGTGTTTGTTCTCTCAATCCTTTCTTAATCATCTTTTTACCTTAAACTAGGCAAAGTAGTGAAAGTTTCAGTTAAAAGAACCTTACTCCCTGTGGATATGATAAACAAACCCTGGTTATATTATAGCTTGAACAAATTGCACCAAAATAATTTAATTCAACATTTATCTACTTTTTGACTAGTCGAAATCCCTACAATTAATCTCCTTTCTCCATTCAGCGGGATCCACAAACTTTACTATTAATATTATATAGATGTGGAATAGTTAGGCGTAACTATTGAATCATCCTAAATAAGTTGATAACAACTTTTATTTATTATTTAAGTTAAAATGTAAAAATCGAAGAAAAAAATTGTTGTAACGCCCCGAAAATTTAATTCTAAACTTAACGGTCAAAGTCAAACGTTGACTAACATTAACAGCGGAAGACTCTTTTTATTAACTTGGGCGCTACTGCCGTACCTCCGAAGAAGTACAAGGCAAGAAAGGAAACTAACAACTGATCATTAATTTCTTCAATTTAACAACAAAACGAACTTCGAATTCTAGAACAACATAAACTCAACATTAACTAAACTTCGAATCTAAACATAAACTAAACTTTATTCTCGACACAACAAACTCCAACGTCCTCTCTTCTAGCCCCAAAGACCCCACAAAGCTACTAGTTCGTACCTGAAAACAAAACAGTTCAAAAATGAGGGGGGAAAACCTCAATAATGTCTACAACAATCAAAACAATTATATAATTCATTTCAATACATTTTAAGGGAAGGGGTAACAGTTCAAGCATTTCAAAATAATTTTCACTAGTCAACCTTACCAATTTCCATATTTTAAAGCGGGCGGGGCTTCCGTATTGCCCCTCGAAGTCAAAGACTCGCCAATCATACATATATCTTTCCAACCACTTTCCATAATATTCTCATTCCAATCTCAACAATCCACTATCACAATTCACAATCCAGATGGCCATCGCAAACTCAAACCAATACTACCAGGCATAACCTGGTCTCTTGACAGTCCCCCTCACAAGTAACTACCTGATCTAAGAGAGACTGCCCGAACCCGCATTAAACTCATATCCTTTGATTTAGTCAGGTTTATAATTTCAGATCAATCCAATCTCATCCAACCATTTCTAAAACCAACACTTGTAACATTAAAGCCAAAAGACTGTCCATAATTTATAAAACAAGGAGCATAACTTTCATAGCAAACAGACCGTCTAGTTTAATATAAAGTCCCCAATCAGGATGCATGTTCCAAAATACGGTAAAATCACCTATAACAGTTTAAGAGCATCCAATAGGGATTAGAGCATAGACATTACCTGCAGAAAATTACTTCAACCAAAAGACGCACACAGAGCTTACTGGTTCGCTTCCTCGCTCGAACCTAATAATCGAATAATATTTCTAAAATCAAGACTCGCTCGCCAAGATAGCTAAGTCGCATATATTCTACCCTTTCCCAACTTAACAAAATTTCTACTAATCACGTACCATGTACAACTAATTACCAAAAACAAGAGCACGAAGCATACATCTTACTTTTCAAACTATGTACTATTCATGACCTTAGGACAAGAAAACATATAAGAAATTTTCACACATAAATTATATCAATAACACTTCTCATTTTTCAAGTAATACCTAATTTGTGATTTGCATGACACTTTTCACATAATTTACTAAATTGTCACTTTTCATGCAATAGCAACCCTAGGTCTCAATAAGGACTTACAAGTCTTAATAGATACATAAAATAATACTTCACTCATAACATAATAATATTAGGGAAAAGGCATAAGAAATTTACTTTCAACATAACTTATTAACATAATACGAAAGCTTGCATACTAATAATATTAATATATACCAATGTGATAAAAGAACTTTTATTCATAAAATGGCCTTACAAAAAGAATAGGGTAAACAAACTTAGTCACTTCTTGTGACAAAGTAATAAATTTCAACTTAATTACTTGCTATTAATGATATTACAACTCTTAAACATTTAAAACTTTAGTACACAATAATAAATTGAAACCTAAAAGTTTTATAAACTAAAATAACATTTTTACGTAAGCCTTAATAATAAATAAATAATAATGCAACCTTTATATTAAGGACTTAATAATTTTGAACTGAATCGAAGATACTTACTAGTAAAAATAGGGCATTGCTCTTTGTCGCCCTTATTTTGCTGTTCGTCGCCCTTAATTGACATGAAAATTCCATTTCATACCCTTCACCTTCAATACTTCCCAAACTCTTTCTCTCTCTTTCTCTCTCCTTCTCTCTCTAGAAGAAACTACCACTCTTTCTATCTGTAAATCCTCAAAACAAAGCCTACTAATTTTTCTAGCAATGAGTAATGAATCATCATCTGAAGAAGAAGAGGTAAATTTTATGTTTAATTGTTGTTTATTATGTTGAATTGGTAATTTTTGCGTCGAATTGTGCCAGATCTCGTTTAGACCAAGGTTGAGCTGCGAAAATGTCGCGGCCCAACCAAGGTCCAAGAGCGCCCAGGACAAGCCTGGACCAAGGCCCAGGCTTGTCCTGGGCGCTCTTGGACCTTGGTTGGGCCGCGACATTTCCGCGGCTCAGCCTTGGTACAGGCGCTTCTTGTACGTGATTGGGCCAAGGTTGAAACGCAATATGGACGTGCGATTATATTGTATAATTATATGTTCTTTTTTTTGAAAAAAAAAACATGATTAATCTTATGTATAATTATATTTGATTAATTTTGTTTAGGTGTTGCTTGAGGAATTTGGGGGAGACGGCATAGATTATTCGGGACAATTTGCAACGGAGCAGTGGTTTGATAATATTAGTGACCTACATGCATGGGCCGACGGCATTGCTAGAGGATTTGGGTTCAGATTGGTCAGAGCATCTTATAAAAAGAATGGAAAAGTGGATTGTCCAGTGCGATGTTATCTGCGATGTTGGCGATATGGGAAATATCGAGGGAAAATAGGTAAGATTGATTGCGATAGTCAGTTAAACACGAAGACAAAATCGTGTCAGTGTCCATTCATGATATGCGCATTCTCTCCAACGGGGGAAATCTGGGCTGTCCGAACGTACCCGGGTGACAAAGGGATGCATAATCATCGATTTATTCTTTACGAGGAGGGACACAGAAGGGGAAACCCGTTGACAGCTGAAATGAAAGTCCATGTACGTGAAATGACTGACACTGGTTGCACTCCTGCTACGATACACACATCGTTGAAGCAGAATTTTCCGGACTGTAAAGTCAACGTGGGGCAGATATACAACGAGAGATTTAAAGTTAGGTCGGAGGAGATGGATAGTCGGACACATGTGCAACATTGCCTTCACTTGGCAAATGAGCACGGCTACATG
This sequence comes from Portulaca oleracea, assembly GCA_029582165.1. Classification (NCBI taxonomy): domain Eukaryota; kingdom Viridiplantae; phylum Streptophyta; class Magnoliopsida; order Caryophyllales; family Portulacaceae; genus Portulaca; species Portulaca oleracea. The sequence goes on from CM055869.1 coordinate 19,317,584, forward strand.
TGCTGGACTGCACGTGATGATGACGGTGAGTTGCATATGTTGTTTATGTGCCACCCATACTCGGTGAAGCTTCTTCGCACATATCCACAAGTTATACTCATCGACAGTACGTACAAGAAGAACAAGAAGAAATGGCCATGTTGTGAGATAGTTGGTGTCACTGCATTTAATCATAACTTTCTTGTTGCATCGTTTAATGAGAGATGAGCTGAAGGAGTCATATGAATGGGTACTCGAAAGGTTGCAAGAGATCCTGGGCGACGGTATGAAACCAAACGTGATCGTCACTAATAGAGAGCATGCTTTGTCATGGGCTATAGGACGCGTATTTCATGGAGTTCCTCACCTATTATGTGTATGGCATATAGGGAACGACGTTGAGAGCAAAGTTAATGACCTGACTGGCGGGAAGAAGAATGGACAAGGATCGTTTTTTAGGAACATGTGGTGGAACCGCGTCGTCTATTCGAGCACAATTGAGGAATTATATTATAGATGGTCGTGTTTGGTGTCACATTGGGTTGGGAGAAACGAAAAGATTGTTGATTATTTGACCAATACATGGATGAAGTACAAGGAGAAGTTTGTGCAGGCATACACCGACGATGTCATTCACATGGGAAACATCGCGACTTCTAGAGTTGAGAGTCAACATTCGACTTTCAAGTACTACCTCGTGAGTATGTGGTTCATTTGATCGGTTGTTTAAAAGGGCTCATCACCAGATAGAAAACCAACATACCGAGATCAGGAGGGCACTAGAGCAGTCTAGGAGTGGGCACGCAGTGTTGAGGAAATCCTCATTGTTCAAGCATCTACATGGTCGTGTTTCTCATTATGCGATGGACTTGATAAACAATGAGTACAGTAAGGTGTCGAAATTGAAGCACGGTTCGGAGCAACTGTGTCAACATATTCTGTGGAAAACACATCGCCTTCCATGTGCATGTTCGATGTTAGGCCTCCAGGCACGGGATGCTGATTTGTACGCCCAAGCTATTAACATCTTCTGGAGGCAACTTGAAGTGATAGGTGATAATGATATATCAGACATGGTGCCTGATCCATCTACCCAGGACGTTGAATTTTTCGACTCAATTGTGAACAAGATAAGGGCAAGTGATCCCGCTGTGATATGTCGGATGGCTCGGGTATTGAACAGTGAGATGCACTGCAGGAGCACGACATACGGATCCTGAGAAAAAAGAACAGGGGAGAGGGAGACCGTCTATAGGGAAGTCGACTAAACGTCAGCCAAGTAATTTTGAGTATCGTTGTTCAAAGAGTCAGAGCAGCAAATCTAGCACACGCGGTAGCAAGAAACCTTCGAGCTCTTCTTCAGTTGGAGGAGGTGGATCATTTGGTAAGCGATATTATGTATTATTATGTGCAAAAATTAGCTGACAAAAAAATTAAATGTGTTAACAACTTTTAATCATACGCGAGGACCCAACAAATGACTCCGGTGCATTTCCTTGCCAAATGACGTTCTGATTTCATTATTCCATACATCATTGGGTGGATGATGTTGTCGATTTATGGCAAATCGTGGGTTTAGATGTATTGGAGAAGCTGGATTTGTACATAAGTGGGCTATGGTTAGAAATACCATGAAAAATGAAATCAAATCAAATCCGCAAATGTACGATGCGGCTTACGGCTTCGATGACGCAATGCGCATTGCCATGACGAGATTGGAGGTCATTTGCATGGAAGATGCGGCCCAGAACATTGGTTAGAAACACCTTCTGATATGTTTCCCGCTGCCACCATACTGAACTACGTTTTTGTTAGTCTAGCAACTGTTCATGGACGTGGCCAACATACAACTGAGTCATGCATGACTGTTTTGCCACTCAACGTACCGACCGGTATTGTTGCTCCCGAACGCGTTGTAGCCCTAGCACATATCCACAAAGTCCACTATGTTCTCGTGCATTTGCAACAAGGATGTCATCTACCTCCGTTGGATATTAGATGGAGACGTGCCTGCGACTACTCCGTTGAAGGGTTTGATGTCCCTCTTCTCGACCGTTTTCAGTTGTGGTCTAGACTTAGACAAATTCGTAGGGATAACATGTGATTTAGTTCGAATTATGCTACATTGTGGAAACATTGTTCATACAATATAAATAGATGGTTCTGGGGCAACATTGTTCATACAATATAAAAAGAAACCAAACAACAGTCAAATCGTCACATACAACATAAACTAAATTTAAATAAAGTTCAAATGTTCAAGCAGAAATAAACACCGACAAACTACAATCAGTCATCATCTTCCTCATCTTCTTCTTCATCATCTTCTTCTTCAACCTCTGGGGCCGGACGTGGGGGGGCCTGAATGTGCATATGCCGACACCATTGCTCATACATATCGAGGAGGCTGTTGTGAGTCTCAATTGGTACGTGACCACCCAACGGGAATTCGAACATATGCACTGCACGTCGTGGCCACTCATGAGCCCACTACAACATGTAACAAACATTCGATCCATCAAATTAGTAGGAAATAAATATACATATAAATCAACTTGTAAAAAAATTAAAATCAATTACTTACATATTCCATAGTCGAAGGATCATCTACGACGGCCGGGCCCGGGTTGTAATCCTGGATCAGGTACGGGTGTGAGACATTGCAGAACCAAGTACTGTAATCAGATTCTGCATCCCATGGGGTACGACACCGTTTCCATAACACAAGTGACATGGAGTTGGTCTGTGGAAATCGGGACCACCCTACATCAACTAGTGCATCGCTACAAGCCAAAATATATGTACCATTTGCTGAGCGGCTTTCCTTTTGTGGTGGGTCTGGGGCGCCGGGGATTTTCTGGACTAGAAGCCCCCTGATCTACCCCAGAACTCTGGGTGCTCTTCTTCCCCGGAGCAAACTTACCATCCCTATGTCTTAGTTGGACGTAGTCAACAGCCAGAACATCAAACTCCTCCTCGTCCCTCTGTGCATGCTCGGTTTGCCCATGACTACCAGACGCCATCATTGAATCTAGCTGGTCAATATAATCACCCATCGTATCAGTGTTAGATGGTTCTCGTTGCTGACTCTGGCGCATCATAGCGCGACGAAACGCTCGTGAGGATGCCGCTAGCAACGCCGCTCAGTTGCGCACCATCACCCGTAGTTGTTTCTACATTGCGCGACGACGAAGTCGATGCGCCGTCCCCGTGTATGCGGTCGCCATCTTTTCTCGCCGCCCGATTCGTGCACTTCTTAAATGTGAGTGAAAGTTTGCTTGCGAGGTTTTTCCCCGTCATTTCTATTCCTGCAAGATATTAGTTTTCATGACAACATACAAACAGATAATTACTACTCTAAACTACCAAACCCACAAATTTAACCCTAAACCCTAAAACCCTACTACCCTAAACCATATAAACCTAATACTATAACACTTTGCTACATAAGGAAATAAGTTATTTGTGATGGTAGTTTAGATTAGTACGTAGGTTAATTTATAGTTCCAATATTAGCTGTAGATGTCATAAAAAGAGATTGAGTATGGATCCTGTTATTGTCCAAGGAGAGTGTAATTGTTCCCGTTAATCTATGGCTAAAAAAGACTCATAAAAAAGACTTTCTTTCCATCCATATATTAACAGGAAGAAACACACTCTCCTTGTACAATAACAGAGTCCATACTACACCTCTGTTCATAACACCTACAACTAATAATACTAAAACTATAAATTAATCTACTTACTAATCTAAACTACCAAACCCACAAATTTAACCCTAAACCCATATTTATATTTTATTTATACAATAATTCTACTTATTCTCATAAAAATATTATTATTTATATTAATAACACCTACAACTAATAATACTAAATTTATAATTTATACAATTAAAAATAATAATATTGCATATCAAGTACACACAAAATCATGGTCAAATTTTTCAAAAACAAACTTTTTTTAAAAAAAAAAGGACAAATTTTGCCCGGAATTCGCCCAAATCGCGCCCAGAACAAGACCGGACCTTGGCTGGGCGGCGGCCAGATCGCGTCCGGGCCAAGGGCGTGGGCGTCTGGCGCCACGTCATGGCCCGATCTTTTCTCGGGCGCGATTGGCTATCGCACAATTTTGTCCCCTTTTTTTCTTCTTTTAGGGAACATACACACAAACAAACCATATTAAACCGTTCTAACCAAACGAATTAAAATTTCATATCCAATACATACAAAATCAACTAGTTTAAAACCAAAAATGTGTTAAATTTTGCCCGGAAAATAGCAAAAACGCGCCCAGATCTAGACCGAGCCTTGGCTGGGCGGCGGCCAGATCGCGTCCGGGCCAAGGCCTAGGCGCGATCTGGGCGCCACCGAGCCCCGGCCCGGTCTTTTTCTCGGCGATTTGGTAATTCGGGATAAATTTAACATTTTTTTGGTTACTTTAATCCCCACCATGCCCAATTAACCATCAAAACTTATAAAATTAAATCTATAAAACAAAAATTATTCAAAAAACAACAACAAATTCAACTTTAAATTGATATAAATTTACTCAAACTTACCTTGATTTAGGTTGTAGGGTGGCTCGGCAGGTGGCGGCGGACGGCTGGCGGTCGGCGGGATGGCGGCGGCTGGCGGCAGGCGGCTCCGGTGACCGGACCTTAGGATGGGTTGTAGTGAGAGAGAGATAATGTGAGTGAGTGGAGAGATAGAGGGAGAGTGAGTAGAGAGAGAGAGAAAGAGAGGAGGAGTGAGGGGTATGTAATGGAAATTGCTTGGACAATTAAGGGCGACGCCAGCGATTTCAGGGCGACAAACAAAAAAGGGGTAAAAATAATAGCCTTAATAGGGTTGTATTTGTAATATAAAGAAACTTGGTAATATTATTTCTTAATAACATGAAATATTTTCCAAACAATAGGCCTAATAACATTATGGAAATATAACATAAACATGAAAACCTTGCATTAATAATATGAACTTAATAATTTTAAGTAAATCAAATGTACTTACAAAAAGAGAATTTCAAAACAATATTAAAACCTAATAATAACATGAATACCTTGATAATAATATAACTTATGAACATGAAAAATCTTTATAACATAAACCCTAAATCAAACAAGGAATAGAAGTAATTTACTAACATCAACTAATATGGATAACTTATTATTATTAACATGGATATTACACATGAACCCTACTAACAACCTAGGGCTAAACATGCATCTTTGGGTCATAATATCAACACATAAACACCCATTAATCCACTCCTAATCATCAAGTTCCAAAACATCAATATAATCTTCCAGATTACTACCATTAAACAACTCTTAATAATATGGGTTTTTTGCTTTTTGGACCCTATATTTTGGGGGTATTTACAATCTGGACCCCCATGTTTCAAAGTTTACAATTTGGACCCTATACAATATGGACCCAAAAAATTTAGCCCAAAGTTAAGTTTGACTCCGGTGAAAACCAAAATCTTGCATAAACTGACCGATTTACCCTTATTTCATTTATTCATTTAATTGAATTTTCTTTTGAAATTGACTAGACTGAAGACTTCAATTTCACAGCCCATACGCATATCCCACCCTTAGTGACTATTCAACTCCAAACTCTTAGAAAACCGAATAAATGAAGGGTAAATTTGGAAGTACGGAAATAATTAAGGGGCAAGTTTGGAAGGAAAAATCAGTCAAACTATAATAAGGGCCTCTTTTGGCCGGACCCCTCTAATTATGTCCAAATTGTTGCCGGAAACAAAGTATAAGGTCCAAATTGTAAACTTTGAAACATGGGGGTCCAGATTGTAAATACCCCCAAAATACAGGGTCCAAAAAGCAAAAAACCCTTAATAACATATACCCAAACAGTAACTCATTCTAGTAAAATATAGAGAGAGAAAAAGAGAGAGTTTTAGGGCACAAACAATGGGTCCAAGCTATGGCGCGCAAGGGTGGTCGGAGTCCGGTGGCAAGGTGGTTGGTCGGCGGCAGAGGGTCCCGACGATGGGTCGTCGGTGGTCGAACGGCGGAGCAGCGGAATGGCAGCAGCAACCCTCGATAGAAAGTTCTCGGGGTCGACTTCGTCTTCTTCGGAGCTAGGTCGTCGCCGGTGACTGCGGAGGTGTCGTCAGTGGTCGTCGGTACTCTTGGTGGTCGTTGGTGCTGTAGTGGTCGACGGAAAAAAATGCAACGGTGGCGTCGACAGTTTCAAACTAGGGCACGGGAGAGAGAAAGAAAAATGGAGCTTGGGGATCGAGGTGGGGTTCCAAGGAGCGGTGGCCGTCGGTTGGTCGGAGGTGGCGGTGCGGCGGCGTCGGGTGGTGGTCACCAGTGCAATGTAGGTGGTTCGGTGGTGGTTGAGGTGGCTTGGTGTGGTGGTGCGAATGGTGGTGTTTAGGGTCGGGGTGCACATCAGAGAGAAAAGATAGGGGGACTAAGAAGAAGAAGGAAGAAGAAGAAAGAATGGAGGAAAGGGAGTTGTAGTTGGAGGAAGAAGAAATAAATGTGGGATGAAGAAGGATGAAGGGTGTAGCTGGGGGTTTTCGAGTAGTAGCATCAGTACTATATGTACTGTACAAAAAAAACAAGAGAGAGAGATAGAGAGGGGGGGGGGGGGGAGGGTGTGACGCGTGTCATACATGAATTGGGTGAGCAGAGTGTATGCCAAGGTAGTGGGTATTGCAAAATCAGAGGGTTGTGAATTTCAACATTCCCTTAAAGACTTGGGGAAGGTTTTTTGGGAATCTGATAAAATGAGAAGGGTGATGTCACTTTGATGACATCATCAAATAAAGAAACATCTCTAAAAAATAATAATATAACCACATGAATTGATACGATAATAAAAACATAATAATCGGGTAAAATTTCCCACAATTGATAAAAATAATTTCTACTCGTAACCCAAAAATTTCCTAACAGATATTTTTAATATTCTAAAAATATCAACGAACTTACTTGCGGTCTTAAAAGCTCCGTGTGAAAAGAAACAACCATAAAATAGATAAAAAGACGTCGTTAGGCAATTTTAACGGTAATTAGACTGGCCTTTTTCGGGGTTTTACATCATTCCCCACTTAAAGAAGTTTCGTCCTCGAAACTTAAACTCAAGACTACCACGCATTACTATTAAAATTATTCACAAACCCAGGGTTTTACATCATTCCCCACTTAAAGAAGTTTCGTCCTCGAAACTTAAACTTACCTAATTGTTGAACAAATGAGGATATTTTGCGCGCATTTCTTCTTCGGTTTCCCAAGTGGCCTCAGTTGTAGTATGATTTGCCCACAATACTTTCACTAGAGGCACAGTCTTTCTGCGCAATTGTTTCTCCCTACGGTCCAAAATCTTGACCGGTTGTTCCTCGTAGGTTAGATCTTCCCTTAGCTGCAACGGTTGTGGTTCAATCACATGCGAAGGATTTGCAACATATTTCCTCAACTGCGAGACATGGAAGACATTGTGTACTCGAGGTAGATCTCCTGGTAACTCCAATTTATAAGTCACCTCTCCTATGCGCTCCAAAATAGGCTATGGCCCAATGTATCTTGGAGTCAATTTCCCTGATTGACCAAATCTCATGACTCCTTTTGTAGGCGATACACTCAGAAACACATAATCTCCCACTTCAAACTCCAAAGGTCTTCTCCTTCAGTCGGCGTAACTTTTCTGCCGACTTTGTGTCGTCCTCATCCTATCTTGTATGACCCTTACCTTTTGGGTTATATGTTGGATCAACTCTGGGCCGATAGTGAGGGCTTCATCAATATCTTGCCAACACAAAGGGGTCCTACATCTTCTCCCATATAATGCCTCAAACGATGACATCCTGTTGACACCCCAAAAGTGTCGTTGTAATTTTGTAAATTTTTATTTTCTAGTATTTCTTTTTATTTTATTTTTAGTTTAGATAAAATGCCAATTATGTTTGAAATGCAAATAGGAGAGAAAACCACCACAAAACACCACAAAAATAGCCCACAAAAACAACCCAACAAAAGAAATCAGCCCAGAAGAAATAGGCCCAAAATAGGCCATGGCACGCAGCCTAAGGCGCTGCCCAGAACCCAAGCAGGGTTGGGGCGCCAGGCGGGTCTGCACGCTGGCCATTTACCCGGTCTGAGGCGTTGTGCGGGTCTGCCTGCAGCCCGTTTACCCAGATCCGTGTCCTCGGGTCGCATTCAGTGCAAGCTGGCCTTGGAATTCACGCCAGGCTGGTCTGCCTCTAGACTATTTTTAGCTTGATTTCTTGGAAACCACACCAGGCAGGTCTGCCTCTTAGCTGTATTTAGCTCCTAGCTATATTTAGCTTATAGCTGTATTTAGCTCCTAGCTATATTTAGCAAATTTTCATTTTTTTCCCTGACTCACCAACCCTATAAATACCAACACCTTTCATTCCATTTTTCACACCGAAACCACCTGGGAGTATTGACACTAGGTGGATTTCTCTTCTCATCTTCTCTCCCTCTCTCATTTGCATACATACATTCTGGCATTTTTATTCTGGCATTTTTATTCTCGTTATTATTTTCTTGTCTAATGTTGTAATCCTGATATTAATATCAATTATGACTAATCTAAACCGGATTACTTGAGAAGATAACTTTATTTTGTCTTTATCGCTTTCATTTATCGCTTTCATTTATCTATCGCATTCTTTTTATTATTGCATTTAATTTCGCATGCATTTAAATAACATTAATTAATCTAATTAATTCTCCTCTTCTACTCTTTTCTTTAATAAACTGATCTAGTAGAGTCTGTTCCTTGAACGGGCGGATTCGAAGGTTTTTACTTTCGAATTCGTAACCTTACCCCCGGATCCGAATCTCATGGTTCACGGTTACGCGGAGTTAAAAATACGAGTTTATTAATTCTCTTAAAAATTAATTGGCAACTCCTAAAAAATAAATTTGATTAAACTTGATTCATTTGGAATGTGGTTTTTTATTCGTATTTTAAAATTTATTTATTTCCCGAAATAGTTCGAATACCGAAAATCGAAAATTGGTGGCCTCGGTCCAACATCCAGCACCTAGTGCGGGTCTGCATGGCTGTTGGCCCGAGCCCACTGCCAGCACCCAGGCGTTCGGGGAAGGCCTAGGGCCACAGTCCAGGGCGCCAGACAGACCAACATGGCGCCTGGGTCAGTGACCTGGGTATTTTCCCGACTGCCTCGGTTTTCGTGTCAGTTATTCTGATTCTTCTGGTTTTCTTATTTATTCCGGATAGATTATAAATTTTAATGTTCATAATAAAATTTAAACATTCCGATTGAACATTTTTAATATGTAAAAATTCAATTAAATCCCTTAAAGACTAGACATCTCTTTCGACTCGCCATACACGCGTAGGGCACGATTGGAAGGTTTTTTCCCGGGTCCTACACATCTCAATGCTAGCATGAAAGCTATTGTTGTAGGACAACTCAATCAAAGTTAGCTCATCATCCCATGATTCTTTAAAATCCAAAGCACACGCTCTCAACATGTCTTCCAAGGTCTAAATCGTTCTTTCTGTTTGCCTATCAGTAGCTGGATTAGCTTAGTACCAAAAGCTTCCTGCAACTTCTTCCAGAATCCTGACTGAAATCTTGTATCCCTATCCGAAACTATCGAACTGGGAACTCCAAGCAGTCGTACTATCTCACTCACGTAAGCATGGGCTAACTGGTCTCCAAGTGTTAGCCATGGCGAGGAAATGTGCGGACTTGGTTAAACGATCCACAATTACTCAAATAACGTTGTTCTTTCTCCTGGTTCTAGGAAGACCAATTATAAAATCCATAGCTATTGAGTCCCACTTCCATTCTGGAATTTCCAACGGATGCAATAGACCTGCTGGTCTCTGGTGTTCAGCCTTAACTCGCTGGCAGGTCAGACATCGAGACACATAATCAGCCACTTCCTACTTCATATTGCTCCACCAAAAAGGTTTGCTTGAGATCCTTGTAGAGCTTGTTTCCTCCTGGATGTACTGAATATGGAGTGTTGTGCCCTTCATCCAAGATTTTCCGTTTCAATTCCTCCATATTAGGTACACATATCCGGTTGTGGAATCTCAATGTTCCATCCTCATTTATCACGAACCCTGGTGCTTTTCCTTGAGTCACCTCTTCCCTTATCTTTACCAACTGTATATCCATCTCCTGAAAATTCTTAATCTCTTCAAGAAGAGTCGGCTGGATCTCCATAGCGTTCAACACAACACCTTTCCTTGGAATCATTACATTGAGCTCCAATCTTCTGAATTCTTCACATAACTGATGTGGTAAGGTCACCAAGTGATTTACTGTAGGATAAGGCCTTCTACTCGAAGCATCTGGAGGCATTACATTGGCCTTCTACTCAAAGCATCTGGAGGCATTACATTGGCCTTCTACTCAAAGCATCTGGAGGCATTACATTGGCCTTTCCTGGATGATATTGAAAATTAACATCATAGTCTTTCAAAAATTCCAACCACCTGGTTTGGCGAAGATTCAACTCTTTCTGAGTGAAGAGATACTTCAAGCTTTGATGATCAGTAAATATTTCGCAATGTACTCCATAAAGGTAGTGCCTCCAGATCTTGAGAGAAAAGACCACTGCTGCTAATTCCAGGTCATGTGTAGGATAATTTTTCTCATAAGTCTTCAACTGTCTTGAAGCATAGGCGATTACCTTTCCATTTTGCATAAGAACACACCCTAACCCACCATGTGAGGCATCACTATAGATAACAAAGTCTTCGTTTCCTTGAGGCAAAGTAAGAATAGGTGCCGAGGTGAGTCTCTGCTTCAACTCCTGAAAATCCTTCTCACATTTGTCCGACCATATAAACTTCACACACTTCCTAGTAAGATTGGTGAGAGGTGTTGCGATCTTGGAGAAGTCTTGAACGAACTTCCGGTAGTACCCAGCCAAGCCTAGAAAACTTCTCACTTCTATGGCATTCTTCGGAGTAGGCCATGTACTAACAGATTCCACTTTTCTGTGGGTCCACTGCGACCCCATCTTTAGAAACAATATGCCCAAGAAAAGCAACTTTCTCCAACCAAAACTCGAACTTAGAAAACTTCGCATATAACTCGTTGACCCGCAAAGTCTCCAACACCTTTCGCAAGTGTTGTGCATGATCCTCCTGTGTTCTTGAGTAGATCAAAATATCATCGATAAAGACCACAACAAACTTATCCAGGAGGAGTTTGAATACTCGATTCATTAAATCCATAAAAGCGGCTGGAGTATTGGTAAGACCAAAGGGCATAACCTCAAACTCATAATGACCGTATCGGTTCCGAAAAGCAGTCTTGGTAATATCTTTCTCCCGGATTCTCAACTGATGGTAACCCGATCTTAGATCAAACTTACTGAAAACTGTAGCTCCCTTCAACTGGTCGAAGAGATCGTCGATGCGCGGTAATGGGTAACGATTCTTAACCATAATCTTGTTTAGATCCCTGTAGTCGATGCACAATCTCAGACTACCGTCCTTCTTCTTCACAAAGAGGACTGGTGCGCCCCATGGAGAGGTGCTCAGCCGTATATATCCCTTCTCTAACAACTTATCCAGCTGTTTCTTGAGTTCTTTGAGTTCAGTTGGGGCCATTCTGTAGGGTGCCTTGGATATTGGAACAGCTCCAGGCTCCAAATCGATGCAGAAGTCTACCTCCCATTGTGGTGGCATCTCTGGAATTTTCTCAGGGAATACATCTGGATATTCTTGCACCACAGGAATGGTTTCGAGAGATGCGCTCTCTGCTTTAGCTTCCATAACATTGCACAAAAATCCTTCATACCCTTGTCCCATCAACTTGTGAGCCTTCAAAGCGGAAATGATTCTCACTCCTCGGAGATTTCGATCATTGTAATGGACCACTTTTCTCCCGTTTGGACCCATTAAGGTCACTTTCTGCTTACAACAATCAATCTACGCTTGATATCTAGCCAACCAAGCCATTCCCAGAACCACATCGAATTCCATTAATTAACTCGAATTGGTATAAGTCAGCATCAAACTCCTAATTGCCTATAATTATTGGACATCTTTTATATAGCTTTCCACACGGCACTGACGCTCCCGTAGGTAAGGTCACCGAGATAGTTTCATTTTCTTCAGAGGATGTTAGCTTAGTCTTTTCTACTATGTCAGGAGATATAAAGGAATGACTAGCACCAGAATCAAACAATACATAAACATGATAGGAACATAAAAGGAATGTACCAGTGACAACATGCGCCTCATTCTAAGCTTCTTCCCTCTTCATCACATAAATTCTACCTCAAGCATTGCGTGGTGCTTGCTGCTGGCGAGGTGGTGGTGGTGGAAGCGCCCAGACCTGATTGTTCCGGTTTCCATGGAAGCCGCCTTGGTTTGGGCGAGGTCTCCCGTGATTCCCAGGGTATTCGATCCTGCGCTGATTGTTGGGTGGTAAAGCACCCCGATTTGCACCTCCAGTGTTACTCGATTCTCCTTCAGCTGAATGTGGGCAGTTCTTTATAATATGGTGAGGACTGCAACATCGATAACAGACCATCCTGATAGGGTTTCTGCATTCCCGAGCAAAACGTCCAGGTCTCCCACATGCCCTACATGTAACACTGTGCTGTTGAGGGCGTCCCTGATGTCCTTGCCAATTATTAGGCCGGAACGATAATGATTTCGATGGGTGAATAGTGATGTTTTATTCAGTGAACAATTGCGCGTTATATAACTCAGTAACTGCAAAGACTTGTTGCATGTAACCATTCATTTTATTGCTGAAATAAAACAAAATTAAAAATTATATTTGACATGGCTGCCATGTCAGCTCTTGGAGCACATGCTCCAGAAGCATACAATAATTTGCATAAAATCCGGCAAAGTGTGACTAAAAAATTGAAAAGACAATTTTATCCATATATATGTACATTAAGGGACAAATATGACCCTATTAAGTATTTAATATGTATAAATTAAAATACTATTATGCCCCTTATGTTAAGTTGGAAGAAAAAACCTTCATTTCACCAAATGTTCTATGAACTCACTAGTAATAAGAAAAAGCCTTTAATTCACCAAATTCAGCATTTTCTTTCGTTCCTGATCTTCTATGAAGTTAATAAGAACTCACTAGTAATGACAATAATATATGACAACTTGTGCTTCCTTGTGTTGTTCTATTATTTATTTACGATTTTTAATCAAAAATAGTTTACATACTATACAACAAAAATAAAATATTTATGTGAAAATATTTTTTCTGTATTATCTATATATTATAATAAAAATCATTATGGGTCCCACGAAATAAAGCCACGGAAGCGTTTCAAGGAGTTTAGACCAATCGCAGCGCATTAAATTATAATTTATTTTCTATTTCTTTCCTGATTTTATTTATAATTAAAGAAATTTAAAAACATATATCCTTAATCCACGTCTGCTTGACAGCAGTTACATTCAAAATGAGTCATACTAAGTCTCAAAGAATAGTGTTCAATTTTAATTTTAATTATATTTTATTTTTTATTTCTGTCCAGATTTTATTTACAATTCAATAAATTAAAAAATATATCGTTTAACAAATCCTACGATGTCTCAAACATTAGTATCTATATAATATTAATAGTAAAGTTTGTGGGTCACGCTGAATGGAGAAAGAAGATTAATTGTAGAGGTTACGACCAATAAAAAAATAGATAAATGCTAAATTAAATTATTTTGGTGCAACTATCAATAATTATTTTGGCATAATAATAATAATAATAATAATAATATATAAATGAAAAAGTTGTGGGTCACCCCCAAATATTGAAAAGAGAGTGATTATAGGTATATCGACCAATCAGAATGCACATAATTTTTTTTGGTAAATAAAAATTCAGATAAATAATATGCACATATCATAATTTCTCTCTTTTTTTTTGAAATAATGCATCTCTAGCTCCTCCCTCTCTTTCTTCACTGAAAATTCTGAATCCACATTAACTTTCTCTCTCCTCGAAATTCAACTGCGGTCTTCAATGTTCAATTGAATTTGTGAGTATTCAATTAGTTTTGTTTTTTAATAGAAGGTTTTGTATTTCAATTACTTGATTCTAATCTTTTAAGGGAAAATTCATCTCATTCATTTTAGATTGGATTTATATAGGTAATCACACGAAAATATATACAAAATTTGATAAAATTTAATTATCATTTACATGAATTTATGCAAAGTTGGACTAGGATGATTATATATATGTCAAAATTTTAAGGAAAGAATCATTAGATTAGGATAGAATATTTTTTTGGTTGATAAATTTTAATAATTCATTAATTTGTAAAACTTAAATTTTAATTAAAAAAGATATTCATGATATTATGATAGAATATCTAACAGTATGATACAATTTGTAGTCACACATAAATATATATAAAGTTTGCTAAAATGTAATTATCATTTATATGAATTTATATAAAGTTAGACTAGGATGAATATATGCCAAAATATTTATTTTTGTAATGTTTAGGGGAGGAATCATTAGATCATGATAAAATATTTTTTTAGGTGATAATATAGTGATTGTCGCCCATAATATCATGAATATGTTTTTTAATTAAAATTAAAATTTGATAGAATACATATCGATATGATACAATTTGTACGCACACTGTCACACATAAATATATACACAGTTGGCTAAAATTAAATTATTTTAAAATTGATTTATACAAAATTCGACTAGGATGAATATATGTCTGGATATTTATCATTCTAATTTAAGGGAAAGGAATCATTAGATTAGCAAAGAATATTGTGTGTTTAGGTGATAATATTGTGATTGTTGCCCATAATATCATGAATAACTTTTTTCATTAAAATTTAAATTTTATAATAATTAAATTTCCGATCCAGGTTCGAATTTTCCGGGTTTAGACCCAACCGCCCCGGAACTAGAAAAATGAAAAAACTTGGAACGAAGACCGGAATGGTTACCATTTTGTCCGAGTTTTCGGTCCAGTCTTTTTGGGTCAACCGGTTCAAACCAGAATAATACTTTTGTACTATAATAATAATAATAATAATAATAATAATAATAATAATTTCAAGGGTAACTAATTTAGTTCATTCCGTGCATCGCACGGGTTGAGGCCTAGTTATAATAAATTTAAATAATTTGAACTTTGGGTCATAGTAAATTTAATAATCTAAACTTAGATTTGGTTCTGAATAATCTAAACTTTGGGTCGTTTGGATTCTAATAGCATGTCACCGAGTTAAATTCAATTTAACTCGGTGGCGGGATGACATGGCGGGGGTGGTATGTGCCTGGGCATTTTAGGTATGTCATGCCACTCTCGATACGTCATCTCGCCACCGAATTAAGTTGAACATAACCTGGTGGCATGCTACTTGAATCTAAGGAGCTCAAAGTTCAGATTATTCAAGACTAAATCTAAAGTTCAGATTATTAAGGCCCCGTTCTTTTATGCGGTAACTTGCGGTGCGGTACCGCACTACACTGCACTACTCAATATTTTACCACACCTCACCATACTCCACTACACTTTACCACAATCATTACCAAAATATCTTCCTACTTTTTTCTCTCCTCACTTTTCTCCTCTACTTTTTAGATTTTCTCTTCTCACCTACCTCACCTACCACAACTCCCACCACACTTCACCACATTTTTTCAAATTCCACCGCATCGCACCGTATAAAAAAACGGAGCCTAAGTCTACTATAGTCCAAAGTTTAGATTATTTAAATCCAATTTCCTATATTTATATGATAAATTATTATATTATTTAAAATTTAATAATTAAAATGGTTAATATTTGATGAGGGTAGTAAAAGTGTAGCAGAGCAGATAAACAGAAGGCTGTGAAAAGACTAGACGTTTATTCCTTAGAGGAGTAGTCGAATGATGATGTGTTGATTGGAGCATAGCATAAATAAGGCCTAGTCTAGCAGTCGTCATGATTCTACTGAAATATCAGACCAGCGAAGTAGTAGTAGTAGTAGATGTGATGGAGGGGAACTCAAGTGTGAAGCAGCAGAATCTTGTAATTAGCGAGTAATTAACATGGAAGCACTAAACCACGGTTGTCCTTGGGCTTTGGGCTCCAAATTTTGACACTTTGACTGCATACTCCCTCTCCCTCCATCCTATACCCAACATTGCCTTGGAAATTCCCCCCTCTCCTCTGCTCTCAGTGCTCTGCTTCCTATCTTTTCTTTCAATTTTTTCACTCACACTATTCCAAGCCCCTATGCCTAACATAACCTTTCCTACTTGGGTTTTACAGTAACTACTACCTTATCATTTCAAATCACTGTCATATGTGACCTAACTTCAAACGTTCATTGATATCCTAGGTGGGCTATTTATTCAATTTGGATGTATTTGTTTTATCTAATTTTACTCCAAAAAAAGCAACATTATATTGAAATAACTTCAGGTAAGTAGCGACGGATCTATGCCTTGTTATTAGAGGTGATCAATATTATATTCATATGATATGCAAAAAATTCATAATTTTTATTCAAAATTATACTGAATTATTTTTTTGTATTCATGTTATTGATGGCAGTGGCTACCCGTAGCTTAGCCCCAGATCCGCTAGTGTGGGTAAGTATAAATGGTAGGATTTTGTGTGAAGCTATTTTGCTGCAAGTATCATGAGATGTGCATCGTTGTGATGGTTTGATTGAAAGTATAACTTTTAAGTGACTTGAATACAAATAATTTAATAATAAATAAGTGTTGATTCGCATTCATTGCATGCATTGATTTTTAAATTTATTTATTTTTTGTGTGTATATATACATACAAAAAAAAGTAATCGATGCACGTAATGTGTGCGAATCAAAACTTATATATATATATATATATATATATATATATATATATATAGGAAAATTGGATTCTAATAATCCCTTCTTTTGCAAATTGGATTTGAGTGGGACGCCGCCGAGTTGAGTGGTGGTGACTCGGTGGTTTTCTGACATGGCACATTAAAGTCAACCCGGTCAAACACATCCATGTCAGCAAACCACCGAGTCATCGCCACTCAACTCACCGGCGTCCCACTCAAATCCAATTTTATTTTTTTTGGTCCATCAGAATACAAAGTGAAAGTACGGTCCACCATTGTCCAATTGGTGAAAATAGAGATTATTAGAATCTAATTATCATACATATATATATATATATATATATATATATATAATATATATATATATATATAACATGGTCAATCAGTTTCTCCAAGCCATTTGACCTTTTTTTGAGCAAAAGTATGAGTAAGATACTTATTTAACATGGCGATGATGTATAATAAAAAAGGTTGAAAACTGTATATGTATGAAAGTTAACATGGAAGTAAGCAATATATTGTTATATTAACTTGGATGGCATGTGATCATTATAATTCTCATATAACTTAGTAAATATTCCGGTTGAAAGATATAACCCTATAAAAGAGCAATCAATAATTAGGTAAGATATATATATATATATATATATATATATATAGGAAAATTGGATTCTAATAATCCCTACTTTTGCAAATTGGATGACAATAATACCTACTTTCAATTTGTATTCTGGTGGTCCAAATAAATAAAAAATTGTACTGTAATGATACCAAATCCATCACCATATTCTTTTTATTTTTTTCATGCTTACCCCATATTTTTTTTGTTTTTTTCATTCCTGCCCCCAGATAGGTAATGAAATGTAGTTACTAAAACATTTTTTAAATTATTTTTTTTAGATTCTGAGTAATTTTTATGATTTTTTAAAGGGAATAAAATTGAAAAAATCACAAAAAAATTTGAAAAAAATTGGTAGAAATGTCGTAAATTCATTAAAAATCGTGGTAAAGTGTTATACAAAGTTTTGAATCAAATGCAACACAAAATATTTATATATATATATATATTAACATCAACATCACATGTAAGACAAAAGTATCATTGATAAATTATCCTTGTTAAATACTATTAAAAAAGTATAAAATTAAATTTTTTTGATAAATTATCATGGGAGAATTTACTAATAATGATGAATTTTGAAAACGTGAAAGACACTTATTTGTGAGAAAATGACTAATTAAACAAAACTGGACAAAAAAAAACGGGAGTATGACGACCGGAGACATAGGTTAGATTTATATAAAAAGAAAAAGTATGATGGAGACAGGAGTTCATCTAGGCTTTGTTCTTTAGAGTAGTAAGTTAGGTTTATCCTTACCTAAACTTACCTTACGTTAATTTATACGATTCTCTAGAGAATACTCAAACCAAAATCAAAATTTTATTAATAAAATACCTTTACCCCACCACTAACTTACCTATCACAAATTTTATCCTTACATTTTCTTTCATTTTCTTTCCTTACTTTACCAAATCTAATTTGATTCTACCGCTCCATAGAACAGGGCTTTAGGTCCCATTCTTTTATGCAGTGCGGTTGCGGTGTAGTTGGTTGAGGTGTGATGAAATGTAGAGAGTTGCGGTGAATTGTAGAAAGTTGTAGTGGAAATAATGGAAAGCGGGTGGAAATAAAGTGAAAGTTTTTCAATTTATTGGAAATTTTTTAAAATTTAATAAAAAGGGAAATGGAAAATTGTGGTGGAATATGGAAACTTACGATGTCGTGCGGAACCACGCCGCAACCAAGTGCATAAAAGATCGGGACTTTAGATGCTCATGGAATGACGTAGAGTGAGTGAGGTATTATAGTTTTTTTTTTTTTATATATATATTATTGTAATTCTTTTCGATATAAGAAGAATAACATGGTCATAATAACCATTATACTACCTCTGTTTTTATTTATCTGTCGTCTAGGAAATTGTGCCGTAAACTTTGACGATTACATATCTTACTTTGTATAGTGACCCATCATATAAAATTGATGTCATTAGATTCGTAATAAAAGATACTATTAAAAATGTATAATATTATATTTTTTTATAAAAATTTTATATTAGAAATTATTGATTAAATATTAGAAATTATTAATTAAAGATTGACACTGAAAACTTTAAATGACAGATAAAAAAGAACAAAGGGAGTATTACTTTGTGGCTACTACTGACCAAAAATAATAATGATAACTATACTATCCTATTTTTTTCTATAAAAATCTTCCACACATACACTTTACTTATAAGTAATTCATTGCATTGACTTTAATAATAAGAAACTATTTTGATGTTTTTGTTTATTACATCTAGAAAAGTAAGGGGTAAATGCGCAAATAGTGGAAAAAAGGGAAGATAATTGTATTTTTTTAATAGATGAAACTGTCATTTTGTGTGATAGTAACCGCATAATTTGATAGGGGTAAAGGAGCCATTGAAATATAAGATGACAAATTTGCCCTTAGCAACAGCAAGGACAAATTTGGTAAATTGAAATTTGCGCACCATAAAGTCTTTCTCCTTATATATAACATAGATTATTAATCGCATTCATATTACTGATCACAATGAAGCCTTCAATAAGTTACCTTATTACAACAATTAGATGAGGCCGCTTATCTTATAATTTATGAAGTATTAGTATATTTGAGGCGGATGGAAGACACTGAAGGCACGGGAAATGGACACAACTCGGAGCTTTGAGTAGTCGGCAAGAAGTTCCATTGACATAGATAACATGCTAGATTTGAAGGTTGTAGGCGATGAGGAGATGTCTACCAGAAGTACAGGAAGAATGTAAAAACGGAAAGAAAATTAAACAAAATACAATTATCATGCTTGCCAATTGAGCTAGTTGTACGCTTTTTGGTGTTCAACAAAGCTCACAAGTCTTCGGGTTTGTATTCACGTCGTATTTTGTGTAAATATAAGGGAGTTCTTATCCCTGGTAAGTGTAACATTAGTTAGTAGTTAGTAGTGGTCAATTGTTAACTATTTTCTTTGAGCATTGGACATGTTTGTGTCCCATTATAAGTTTGGTAACTAACAATAATAACAAGTTGAACAAACATAGAAAAATTTGTGAGGGTAATCTCATCTAAATTTGGATAAACAATGAAAAAAAATTAATTAAGTTTAGATAAATATAATTAAATTGGATAAATATGTCTTACTTAAACTTTATTATCCGGTAAAAATAATGACTCTAAGAGAATATTAATTATTGGAGATTTCAATGAGGGTTGATGAGAATGATGAGAATTCAAAATCTAGGGAAGTTGTAGAAGATTTAGAAGAATCCTCTTAGTCAAGAGATGATTCCTTAGATGGATTTGAATTATGAAAGAAGAGACTCGTATAGTTGTGAAACTTGGTACCAAAATCCAATTTATATTTAGGGGTAGAGGTAGTAACTCAATATATAATTTGATGAATAAACGGTTAAAATTTACAAAATTTGATACCATTAATCAAAAAGTAACATTCTGTTTAGGAGAAACCAAGTATTGTAAAAAAGCAGTAAAACTATATATCATGCACTTTGAAATTGATACCTTCACCAGCTGTAACTTGCTCGAGTCTCATTTGTATTTGTTAAACTTGCACAATCTAGGAAACCCTTAATATAGTGATAGAAGAAGGTTCCGTATTTAACTCCCATGAACATCCCACTCCCAAGTAACACTGTTTATTTTCCCCCCCCCCCCCCCCGCTTTTGTTCTTGGCCTAGTTCCAACTTCCAAAACCTCAGCTTTAGTTTTTCTTCCCAACTCCCAAGTCCTAGTCTACTTATTTTAATACCAATACTGATTTACTAATCTCACTACTAATAATGGGGGAAAGTGCAAGGTTTGACGGTGAAATTGATCTCCCAGGAGGAAGCTTTTCTCGACTGCTCTTATCATCTGATGATGCTGAACAACAAAATTTCCTCATGTACTCTTCATCCTCAGCATCTCCTCCACCTCCTCTGTTTTCTGCCAACACTCCCAAAATGCTCTGTTTTGGTGATTTTAGCCACCAGACTATACAGCTTCCTAACACTACTAAACCCAACTTCATTAGCCATCCCAACTCTCATGTTAGTTTCTGCATCCTCTTTCACTCTGTAAGATACTCTGTTTTGATTGAGTTTCTTTATGTTGATGGGTTTTCTTTCTCTGTTTCTGTTAGCAGAAGAGGAGAAATGGGTCGGGTCAAGAACCCGGGAAAAGGTCCGACAAGAATGGTGGGGCTGCAACAGGGAATCAGAACCAGACAGAAAAGAATGGGAAGAAGAAGAAGAATAAACAAGAAGTGGGACCCACCAGGACTCCCTCAGCTGTGCATGCAAAGGTGAAGATACTTACAAGCTTTGCATTGCATGTTAACTGTACCATAAATGCTCTATTTCTGTTACCTTTTTTTTTCCCCCTTCTTGGAATTGAATTAGTGAAGAATGTCATATGTGTGTGTTCAAAACAGAGGAGGAGGGAAAAGCTTGGAGAGAGAATCGCTGCATTGCAACAGCTTGTTTCTCCTTATGGCAAGGTCTCCCTTATCACTCTCTCTGTTTTTCCATTCATCCTTGTTTTCAAGTTTGAATCAGCATTCTCTTGCTTGAAAATATAAATTACAAATTTTAATGACTAATGAAATTGGTGGGTTGCTGCTGAAATTGGGTTAAAGATATAAACTTTCTGTTAATTAATTGCCTCTAGCTGGAATCTGGGTCTCAATTGCATGTAATACCTATACATATAACTTTTTTTTTTTTTTGCATTGTTAAGTATATGTGACCTCTCGAAATGTAATACCTATACAAATATCCTGTCTGAGCAGTAGCAGACCTTAAAAATGTGGTAATTAAGGAATGGAGAGAATTTTTATTTATGAAGGTTGATGTGAATTAGAATATGTAAAATGCAGACAGATACAGCATCAGTGTTACATGAAGCAATGGGGTACATAAGATTCCTGCAAGACCAAGTCAAGGTTCTCTCCTCCCCTTACTTGGAGCGCTTGGCATCTTCTTCTTCACCTCCACATCAACTTTCTGTAAGTACATAATATGTCTCCCTTTATTATTTTCAACCACTGGTTAATTATTTAAATGCAACAAAGAAATGACATTAATGGTGATTGTGAAAAGTCGTATGCTTTTGTGTTGTTGAAATTGGCCCGACCCCCTT
This sequence comes from Portulaca oleracea, assembly GCA_029582165.1. Classification (NCBI taxonomy): domain Eukaryota; kingdom Viridiplantae; phylum Streptophyta; class Magnoliopsida; order Caryophyllales; family Portulacaceae; genus Portulaca; species Portulaca oleracea. The sequence goes on from CM055869.1 coordinate 19,339,629, forward strand.
TATTTCCCTCCTTAATAAGCCCTCACCCTTTTTGGTTAAGTGATTGTTGCCATGAATTGACATTTGGTTCACGCTTGCTTGTTCTTTGTGACAAAAGAAAGATGCCTAGTCAAATGAATTCTGAAGTTTGTGTTTCTTGTTTTACCTAGATTGGATTTGACAGGGGGTAAAAACCAATCTGAGTAATGGTTGAAGGTGATAAAATCCCTTCAGCTTTGGTTGTTCTATCATTTTGGTTGTTCTTTCACTTCCATATGACTTGTCTCTATGAAATGATGGTGGGTTGAAAAATACACCAGATCAAGTTAATGTCAGGAAGAAAAAGATGCCTATCTATATAGTTTTATCTGTAGTTTTCACTTCTCAAGCCAGCTGCTACCTTGCTTGATTCCCAATTAGAAGTGTTCATCACTATATTGGTTGAGTGTTGCATTGTCGTGCAACTGTTCACTAAAAGTTGTTCTCATGAAATTCCAATAATGGATGAATTGAATGGAAGTAAATTTTACTAACAGATATTCTTGTCAAGACCTACTGAGTGTGGTCTTGACAAAAATTCGGGTCCGGATAATTCCGGGTTTGGTAAAATTAACACATTTTGTGGACTCTATTAAGTTTACAATTCGGACAAGGTTGATTGTACCTGGATCTGGGCCCGATTGTCTGATGTCCGATTGTCCGAACTAGGACAAACTGTACATTAAGACAATATTGACCTTTAGACCTTTGGTGTTCAAATAACATGCCCGAATGCCCGAATTACACAATTAAATAACCAAATGGTTAAACATAAGTTTAGAATTCTTATTAAATTTTACATTTTAGTCCAACATTCGCTTACATACCGGGTCCGATCACTGTTCAAATTGACAGCCTGACCCAGAATTTCATGCAAAATTCGGACAACCTGAACTTGGCAGTTTACCTGACCCAAATCCAGCTTCAAACTAAGACATGATTGATTGACCAATTTAAAAAGCAGAGGTGAATCTGTGAGTCACTAATGATTGTTGTTTTGAATGCAGGAGGAGGAAGAGGGAGGAGGGAAATGGACAGAAGCAACAAAGGGTCTAAAGAGCCGAGGGCTGTGTCTGGTGCCGGTTCAATGTCTTATTGAAGTAGGCAGCGGTGGCAGCACCAGTACCGGTGATTTGTGGTCGTCAACTCCTTCAACCATCCAGTCGTCGGTGCTTAAGCCATGAAGCTTAGTTATTGCCTGCAGTAGATGCCCTTTTGATGTTACTAGCATCTCAGCATCCATATGACATGAATATGATGGCTACATGTAAATTTTGTCAAGCATATCCATCTTCGGGTGAACGCTTTGCCATCATTTTTTGGCGCTGGGCAATTTTGGGAGGTTGTGTGTAGTGTAAAGTGATACATATAGGATCATGTCACTAGTTTTCTACTATGCTAATTTGCAAAATGTTGTTAAGCTGGTTTGCACGATACTGTTGTCTTAATTTGAGTAATTAGGTGAATGTGGAGACACTAATACTATTCATGGGTCTACTCAACTTGTCATGTTGGTGGGTTTTGTTAGTCAACAGGTGCATATCAGCATATGCGAGTTGGTGTCAAAAGTTTGAAAAATGGATATGACATTGTGTTGGTCAAAATGATGGTGGAGTTCCATTCAAATTAGGCGTTTCATATTGAGTTGAAAGCCCTGATATGATGCGTGTGCTGTTAGACTGTTGGCTGTGTAAATAGTCGGCATGGCCTGCTCATCTTGTTGGACCGTTGACTCCACGACCTACAATGTTTAGGTAGTGAGTTAATCGCGTCGATGCTGAGCCCGGGAGCAGGGAGCATCGTGCGCCCACCTGCTTCCACAGGCCAGCAGCCCAACAATGCTTCTGCAGCCCAGGCCCAATTAAACTACCCAGTGTAATTATACAATAATCACAGGCCCACTTAAAAAATGAAACATATTTGCCCATTTAAACTACAATCCTACCCAGCGCCATCATTATTTTTTTTTCTTATTCTTTTATTTATTTCTTTTTTGTGTAATATTATATTTTTATGTTTTTTATTTTTTTTACTACAATATTTATAATCTACAAGGCCAAGTATTTTTTTATTTCTTTTTTGTGTAATATTATATTTTTATGCTTTTTATTTTTTTACTACAATATTTATAATCTACAAGGCCAAGTATTTTTTTATTTCTTTTTTGTGTAATATTATATTTTTATGCTTTTTATTTTTTTACTACAATATTTATAATCTACAAGGCCAATGCTCATAAGCCTTAACTACTAATTATTATGCTCATAAATTATAACTATTATGCTCAAAACCTACAATGTCAATGCTCATAGGCTTCTACATCAATGCTCATAATGTACAACTACTATGCTCATAACTTATAACTATTATGCTCATAAGTCTCTACACCAATGCTCATATTATACAACTACTATGTTCATAACTTATAACTATTACGTTCATTACAAAAAACCATAATGCTCATCAAGCTGAACTACAATGCTCATTACCTATTATTACAATGCTCATTACCTATAACTACAATGCTCATTACATAAAATCATAATGTTCATCAAGCAGAACTACAATGCTCATAACCTATAACGACAATGCTCATTACATGAAACCATATGTAACGCCCCAACCTTAATCACAAGATTAAGACTATACTTAAAATCCCAAACCTGTGATTAGCGCAGCGGAACACCTTAGGTCGAGGCATCACCGCCGTCTCCCAAAAGAGACAAGGCAATAACACTAAAGAAACTTCCAAAACCACAAGATAACTTACTAGCTTAAAAACCTTCATATATAAAACTTATACAACCTTTGGATAAACTACATAAACTCAAACATAGCTTAACAACTAAACGACTTCCAAAATCCTGCTCGCCCTTGCTAACCGGTGATTTCCTTAGAGAACTACCTTGACAGCCCTGAATTACTTTGGAACCGACTTGTCCTTTCCTTGGGAGCTCGAGCCTCCTAAAAACAAAACCATAAAACATCGCAAAAGTGAGTGGGGAAACACTCAGTACGTAAACCTCCAACACGTCAAACCGTTCGAAAACGGTTTTAGTGCCGGCATTTAAATTCATTTTGAAAACGGGAAAAGGGGATAAAACGATAACTTGCAATGATGTGCATAAAACATAAACATGAATAACATAGAATAGAGGTATATAGAAAATACGTGGAACCCTTATGATCGGTGGAAGCACCTCACACACGCGCATGCCCAAATCGATCTAGATTTGGATTGGGTGATCTACGTGATCGACTAATCGCCAGGTCTAGGACACTCTGATCAGGAGCATCTAAAAGGCTAGCACTTCACGTAACTAGCTAAAACATAAACATAGAATACATAAAATGGGTCCACTTTCGAACATAATGATATCATAAAACATAAAACTTGACATGTCATAAATTGAATGAATCATGAATATAACTTAGATCGTAAAAGCTGGACAATTTGCGTACCTTGGGACGCTAAAGATCTTGGCGGCGCAGCTCGGCTTGGAGATGGCTTTGGAAGCTTGTCAACTAAGATGAAAATAAATAGAAATGAAGAACCAATAAGGTTCTAAATTAGACTCATAAGTTTAGAAACTAAGTAATATAAATGAAATGCTTTAGGAATAAAATTTCAGGTTTATATAAAAATAGACTTTGAAGGATAACTTGAGTTAGAAAAATCGGAATGACATAAAAGAGTACATTTCGAAATAGGGAAAATCATTGAACTCGAAGACGGCTTAAAGACGTGACAATTGAGATGAGATATGACGAAATGTGAATAAATTGTCGGTTTCGGGACGTGGTTGAGCGACAAAGATTGAGTCGAATTGTGAGAGAATAAAGCCTTAGAGCTACTTATAGCTTGGAGGTTGATAAAATTAGATGAGAGACTTGGTTAAATCAGAAACCTCGAGCTTTCATTGCTAGAACTTAAGAAGAGAATTTAGAACTTATATATAGTTTATAACTTCTACGAAAGAGACCTTAGGACAAACTTAGGTCTTCAAACCATGCTTTTCACTCTTAAACTTATACTATAAGGTCATGATATATATTCATAACTTCTCACATCTTAAAAACCTCTATTGAAAGCATTTAAGACCCTTAAGATGGAATTTTACACAACCCAATCTGGGCAGAAACTCGATTCTGGACAGCCCTGCTTCCCGGGCTCATAACTCATACTCCCGATATCGGATGACTACGAACCATACCTTTCTGGAAAGCTTGCAATATGACCTAAAACTTTCATGTTTACCACAAAAACTAGAAAGATCTCCAAAGGGACGAAAAACAGCCCTCAACATACTGATCCAGAATTCGTATATAAAATCGTGAGGTTACGGTTTTGGTCGTAACTCGGGCTATACATGTCGGAAATTAGAAATTCCAAAGCCTATAGTTAGCTAACACCTTGAGCTATCATATGGAATAAAAATCTGGGTAAAAATCCCACTTTTATATTGCTGTAAATTTCCAGAATTGAGACAGTGACTAACTTGCTCTTAATTTCAGCTCTAAAGATACTTTAAGCCCTTAATTTATACTAATTCTCAACCAAACTTCACTTTGGCTATAATCCACTATATTTCCAGAATTAAACCTTGAAAGTTAACTCATCAAAGAGCTTAAATCCCACATGCAACCATGGATTAAACACAAACTCAATATAAAGGACTTGTTCTTGAACTCTTTCACCAAAAACTCACTAATTCACCCAAATTAAACATGATAACACTAAAATAATAAACTTAGCATATACAACCAGCCCTTAATACTCAACAACCTACCAAGAAATTCACATGCATCAAGATTATAACAACATCCATCAAGAATTTAACAAGAAAACCTCAAGAACTCATCCAAATACACATGCACATATTCCAAACTCAAACCCTAACTTAACCAATCCAATTATACACTTGAATTCATGAATTTAGAGAGTAAAAGAGAGTAAATTTACAAAAGAAACATATATAAAACATGAATTTTCAGATTAGGGTTGTAAGAAATTGAAATTGGGGGTTTGAGAGATTACCCTTGAGGTTAAAAATGGATGAAAACACAAGAGAGGGAGGAAGAGGAGCAACGGCGGCGGCGAAAGGTGGCGGCGGCCGGAAACACGTGGTGGCTGCTGGTGGTCTGCTCGGCCAGAGGGAGGAAGAGGGAAGATAGAGTGGAGCCTTTGAGAGATTGAAATAAAATGATGTTAAAATGACTAAAGCCCCCCCCCTCCCTTACTAGTAATATATATCTATCCTCCATTTAAACTAAATTAAAATTACTTAAAACTAATAGGACAACAAGTTAATTAAACATTTAGATAAAGATAATAGGGTGATAAAATTTAGGACAGATAAATAATAATGGTAGTGGCAAATTGAAATAGTGGGTTTTGTAGAGAATGAAATTTAAGAGTAATAAATTGGTAACAACTTGGTAAAATAAATTAGGACTTGGATTAAAATAGGATAAAATGAGTAAAATTACCACTTGAAACAATATAAAGGGAATGAAATTAAATAAATTAAAATTGGAACGGTAAAATATATATAGAAATCTGGGCGGATAAATATTAACCGTTTCTCGGTAAATAAATTTATAACGTAAAACATATGACTTGAAATACTTTAACTTATTGAATAAATGTGTAAAGTAAACTTTTAAGCCGATAGTTCGGCACCTTAGCTATCTCCTGCGCGAGACTTGACACCGAAGAAAAATAAATAATTAAAAGTAAAAACGAAAAATTTATACGCAATTTAAGTAATTACGGTAATTAGTACTTAATTAATCGTGATTTTGGGGCGGGTTGTTACACCCTCCCCCCTAAAAGAAAGTTTCGTCCCCGAAACTTGCTGTTGGTGACATTCGTGGTTGATTTACTTCCAAAGAGATGAGGGCACTGTTCCTTAATGCTTTCCTCGGTTTCCCATGTGGCTTCCGAGGTATCTTGATTTGCCCATAGCACTTTGACTAAGGGAACTTCCTTTGAACGTAGTCGTTTAGTCCTCTGATCCAAAATCTGAATTGGTTGCTGCTCGAAAGTTAGATCTTCGGCTAACAGCGGAGGTTCTTCTTTAAGAATATACGTCGGGTCCGGCACGTATTTCCGGAGTTGGGAAACGTGAAAAACGTCATGAGTCTTCCCTAAGCTAGAGGGCAATTCTAACCGATATGCCACTGGATTGATCTTTTTCACAATGGAATATGGTCCGATATAGCGAGGGCTCAATTTCCCTTTGGTGTTAAATCTCCGAACCCCTTTAGTTGAAGAAACCTTAAGAAAAACTTGGTCTCCGACTTGAAATTCGAGCGATCTCCGCCTGTTATCCGCATAGCTCTTTTGCCTACTCTGGGCTACCTTGATATGTTGATGAATGACCCTGATTTTATCCGTGGTGTCTTGGATCAACTCTGGACCTATGACTAGAGGTGCCAATAAGGTGTGGATATAACATTAAGGAGCTAAAATGATTGGTTGATACGATTACAAGCTCTCCTAAAAATTCTTAAAAACAAACAATGATTAAAAATCGACAGAGTTGATTGCCATCTTGTGATGATAAAGGTGAATTTAGGAGGGGAATGTACCATATGAGTTTGAGGTAAAGCTTGATTCAAATGATGGACTAGAGGTAAGATAGCCATACGGAGGAGGGTTGAAACTTACAACGGTTGTTCATTACAAGAGAAGGCTAGGTGGATTACGATACATGTATACGGGTAAAGGAGATTAGAACTCCTAAAACCTCGCAATCTTGCTGGATGTCTCTAAGGAACCCATATACTTCGCAAGTTTATTCCTCAAATCGGCATTTCCCCCTTAATCTCAATCTTAATCATAAATCTCTTACTCCCGTATGAACCTCCTAATCTCATCATGATGCTATTGCCTCCCTTTTTGTTTCTCCGCTAACATTGTTCCTTATACAGGATTAGAAATGACTATTATTAACTCCATAACCAAGGTCTAAATCCTTGTGTTCGCACTAAAGCCCCCATTACGAGTAATCTGCTCATGAAGCCTGGTTTATCTTATTGACCACTATTGAACAATTCGGGTAAGTATAAAGTATTTCTTCCCCTTATCACTTCAAGCTAATTTTCCCTTGAAGCCCCCATCCATGGGCTCTTCTTGTGGTGGTGAATTCTCGGAGCTTGCGGCACGCCAAGATATTACAACAAAAACATATTATCGTTCTCTACAACTCAACACTGTTTCCTCCTTTATAATTCTTTTTCATAGAAGTTCAAATTCTAATCCGGTGTTCCTTCATAGGGCCTTTGTTTCTTTGTGAAGTCATATTACCCACATAGCTTAACATTATCCCCCCTTTTGACCCTTTTTTTGTAAAAACTCAGATTTTAGTCAAATGCTCCCTCTTAGAACCTTGATTCCTTGGTCAAATCCTAGGTATCATCCATAGACATATATACATGCATAATTAAAATCTCAAAAGAGTTCTCACAATCCCAATATATTGTAAATTGCAGAATCCACAATACGTATAAATCCACAAATACCACAACATCCATCCATATTCATAAATAAAGAAAACGATTCCCCTTTTTGTTATCATAGAGTTTTCATCTCCATCACGATCTGGTTCCAAGCCTCTACATAGTTGAGGCACCATGCGTGGCGTCCGGGTTCTCCACGTATAAGCAGTTGACGGTACCTGTCCCAGATATCATCCCACGGGCTCTCGTGGGGAAGAGTCGCTAGAAGGCATCGGGCTCGACAAACGTCGTCGTGATATTCGGACTTGGGATTTATAGCGCAATGTGCGTCGAGGACATCTTGTAAAGCCTTAAGATGGGCTTGAACATTGGTGGCGGGGTCCATGAACATCGCGAACCGATTTGGGAGGGGGTTACCGTCGTTATCCATCTATACCATACACAAAGTACAATGCAAGATTTTAAAATCTTATCATGGCCAAAATGAACGGGTTATTTGCAATAAAAGAAACAAATTTGTGACGAGGTTCGAGACTCAACCAAGTTAACCTCTTATGAGCGATTTAAGAAGCTCTCATTTTATCTTTTGAATTGCCCTAGGTTTGCTTAACAATTCTAGACCTCATAATTTATTCCCTTTTTTCGGGCTTCCTTAAAAACTTTTAATCCATACTACCGTTTAAAACCCATTTCATCATATACCAATCCCGCTTGGGACTCGCTTTTTAATCTTTTCATTAACTTTCAAAGACTTTTGATGAGGTGCTTTGGCAAACTTCATAATTTTCCATTATATTCATTAACTTCACTTGCATAAATTACTAGGCTTAACTCAATTCACCTAAATTTTCCCCTTAAAGATTTGGACTAAAAACTTTCTTAAAATTCTGGGAGAAATTCAAAGACTTCCCCTATAATTAGAGCTATTCCCAAATTTACATAATCTTGAAAACCTGCAAAGGAGAACAATTTACATCCTAAACCAATATTTAGAGCATCATGCTCATCAACAATTCCCAACATATCACTTATCATACTTATACTACCCATAGAGAGGCTTATACTCACATGCCTATCTTTCTCCTTAAACTAGGATCCATGACTTAAGAAATTCCAAAATCCCCAAATACTTAATCAAACTTCGGCTCTGATACCACAACTGTAACGCCCCAACCTTAATCACAAGATTAAGACTATACTTAAAATCCCAAACCTGTGATTAGCGCAGCGGAACACCTTAGGTCGAGGCATCACCGCCGTCTCCCAAAAGAGACAAGGCAACAACACTAAAGAAACTTCCAAAACCACAAGATAACTTACTAGCTTAAAAACCTTCATATATAAAACTTATACAACCTTTGGATAAACTACATAAACTCAAACATAGCTTAACAACTAAACGAATTCCAAAATCCTGCTCGCCCTTGCTAACCGGTGATTTCCTTAGAGAACTACCTTGACAGCCCTGAATTACTTTGGAACCGACTTGTCCTTTCCTTGGGAGCTCGAGCCTCCTAAAAACAAAACCATAAAACATCGCAAAAGTGAGTGGGGAAACACTCAGTACGTAAACCTCCAACACGTCAAACCGTTCGAAAACGGTTTTAGTGCCGGCATTTAAATTCATTTTGAAAACGGGAAAAGGGGATAAAACGATAACTTGCAATGATGTGCATAAAACATAAACATGAATAACATAGAATAGAGGTATATAGAAAATACGTGGAACCCTTATGATCGGTGGAAGCACCTCACACACGCGCATGCCCAAATCGATCTAGATTTGGATTGGGTGACGCTTCTGTGATCGACAATCGCAGTCTAGGACACTCTGATCAGGAGCATCTAAAAGGCTAGCACTTCACGTAACTAGCTAAAATATAAACATAGAATACATAAAATGGGTCCACTTTCGAACATAATGATATCATAAAACATAAAACTTGACATGTCATAAATTGAATGAATCATGAATATAACTTAGATCGTAAAAGCTGGACAATTTGCGTACCTTGGGACGCTAAAGATCTTAAGGCGTACTCGGCTTGGAGATGGCTTTGGAAGCTTGTCAACTAAGATGAAAATAAATAGAAATGAAGAACCAATAAGGTTCTAAATTAGACTCATAAGTTTAGAAACTAAGTAATATAAATGAAATGCTTTAGGAATAAAATTTCAGGTTTATATAAAAATAGACTTTGAAGGATAACTTGAGTTAGAAAAATCGGAATGACATAAAAGAGTACATTTCGAAGTAGGGAAAATCATTGAACTCGAAGACGGCTTAAAGACGTGACAATTGAGATGAGATATGACGAAATGTGAATAAATTGTCGGTTTCGGGACGTGGTTGAGCGACAAAGATTGAGTCGAATTGTGAGAGAATAAAGCCTTAGAGCTACTTATAGCTTGGAGGTTGATAAAATTTGATGAGAGACTTGGTTAAATCAGAAACCTCGAGCTTTCATTGCTAGAACTTAAGAAGAGAATTTAGAACTTATATATAGTTTATAACTTCTACGAAAGAGACCTTAGGACAAACTTAGGTCTTCAAACCATGCTTTTCACTCTTAAACTTATACTATAAGGTCATGATATATATTCATAACTTCTCACATCTTAAAAACCTCTATTGAAAGCATTTAAGACCCTTAAGATGGAATTTTACACAACCCAATCTGGGCAGAAACTCGATTCTGGACAGCCCTACTTCCCGGGCTCATAACTCATACTCCCAATATCGGATGACTACGAACCATACCTTTCTGGAAAGCTTGCAATATGACCTAAAACTTTCATGTTTACCACAAAAACTAGAAAGATCTCCAAAGGGACGAAAAACAGCCCTCAACATACTGATCCAGAATTCGTATATAAAATCGTGAGGTTACGGTTTTGGTCGTAACTCGGGCTATACATGTCGGAAATTAGAAATTCCAAAGCCTATAGTTAGCTAACACCTTGAGCTATCATATGGAATAAAAATCTGGGTAAAAATCCCACTTTTATATTGCTGTAAATTTCCAGAATTGAGACAGTGACTAACTTGCTCTTAATTTCAGCTCTAAAGATACTTTAAGCCCTTAATTTATACTAATTCTCAACCAAACTTCACTTTGGCTATAATCCACTATATTTCCAGAATTAAACCTTGAAAGTTAACTCATCAAAGAGCTTAAATCCCACATGCAACCATGGATTAAACACAAACTCAATATAAAGGACTTGTTCTTGAACTCTTTCACCAAAAACTCACTAATTCACCCAAATTAAACATGATAACACTAAAATAATAAACTTAGCATATACAACCAGCCCTTAATACTCAGCAACCTACCAAGAAATTCACATGCATCAAGATTATAACAACATCCATCAAGAATTTAACAAGAAAACCTCAAGAACTCATCCAAATACACATGCACATATTCCAAACTCAAACCCTAACTTAACCAATCCAATTATACACTTGAATTCATGAATTTAGAGAGTAAAAGAGAGTAAATTTACAAAAGAAACATATATAAAACATGAATTTTCAGATTAGGGTTGTAAGAAATTGAAATTGGGGGTTTGAGAGATTACCCTTGAGGTTAAAAATGGATGAAAACACAAGAGAGGGAGGAAGAGGAGCAACGGCGGCGGCGAAAGGTGGCGGCGGCCGGAAACACGTGGTGGCTGCTGGTGGTCTGCTCGGCCAGAGGGAGGAAGAGGGAAGATAGAGTGGAGCCTTTTAGAGATTGAAATAAAATGATGTTAAAATGACTAAAGCCCCCCCCCCTCCCTTACTAGTAATATATATCTATCCTCCATTTAAACTAAATTAAAATTACTTAAAACTAATAGGACAACAAGTTAATTAAACATTTAGATAAAGATAATAGGGTGATAAAATTTAGGACAGATAAATAATAATGGTAGTGGCAAATTGAAATAGTGGGTTTTGTAGAGAATGAAATTTAAGAGTAATAAATTGGTAACAACTTGGTAAAATAAATTAGGACTTGGATTAAAATAGGATAAAATGAGTAAAATTACCACTTGAAACAATATAAAGGGAATGAAATTAAATAAATTAAAATTGGAGCAGTAAAATATATATAGAAATCATGGATAAATATTAACCGTTTCTCGGTAAATAAATTTATAACGTAAAACATATGACTTGAAATACTTTAACTTATTGAATAAATGTGTAAAGTAAACTTTTAAGCCGATAGTTCGGCACCTTAGCTATCTCCTGCGCGAGACTTGACACCGAAGAAAAATAAATAATTAAAAGTAAAAACGAAAAATTTATACGCAATTTAAGTAATTACGGTAATTAGTACTTAATTAATCGTGATTTTGGGGCGGGTTGTTACACCTCCCCTAAAGAAAGTTTCGTCACCGAAACTTGCTGTTGGAGACATTCGTGGATGATTTACTTCCAAAGAGATGAGGGAACTGTTCCTTAATGCTTTCATCGGTTTCCCATGTGGATTCCGAGGTATCTTGATTTGCCCATAGCACTATGACTAAGGGAACTTCCTTCAACATAGTCGTTTAGTCCTCTGATCCAAAATCTGAATTGGTTGCTGCTCGAAAGTTAGATCTTCGGCTAACAGCGGAGGTTCTTCTTTAAGAATATACGTCGGGTCCGGCACGTATTTCCGGAGTTGGGAAACGTGAAAAACGTCATGAGTCTTCCCTAAGCTAGAGGGCAATTCTAACCGATATGCCACTGGATTGATCTTTTTCACAATGGAATATGGTCCGATATAGCGAGGGCTCAATTTCCCTTTGGTGTTAAATCTCCGAACCCCTTTAGTTGAAGAAACCTTAAGAAAAACTTGGTCTCCGACTTGAAATTCGAGCGATCTCCGCCTGTTATCCGCATAGCTCTTTTGCCTACTCTGGGCGACCTTGATATGTTGCTGAATGACCCTGATTTTATCCGTGGTGTCTTGGATCAACTCTGGACCTATGACTAGAGGTGCCAATAAGGTGTGGATATAACATTAAGGAGCTAAAATGATTGGTTGATACGATTACAAGCTCTCCTAAAAATTCTTAAAAACAAACAATGATTAAAAATCGACAGAGTTGATTGCCATCTTGTGATGATAAAGGTGAATTTAGGAGGGGAATGTACCATATGAGTTTGAGGTAAAGCTTGATTCAAATGATGGACTAGAGGTAAGATAGCCATACGGAGGAGGGTTGAAACTTACAACGGTTGTTCATTACAAGAGAAGGCTAGGTGGATTACGATACATGTATACGGGTAAAGGAGATTAGAACTCCTAAAACCTCGCAATCTTGCTGGATGTCTCTAAGGAACCCATATACTTCGCAAGTTTATTCCTCAAATCGGCATTTCCCCCTTAATCTCAATCTTAATCATAAATCTCTTACTCCCGTATGAACCTCCTAATCTCATCATGATGCTATTGCCTCCCTTTTTGTTTCTCCGCTAACATTGTTCCTTATACAGGATTAGAAATGACTATTATTAACTCCATAACCAAGGTCTAAATCCTTGTGTTCGCACTAAAGCCCCCATTACGAGTACTGCGTTCATGAAGCCCTGGTTTATCTTATTGACCACTATTGAACAATTCGGGTAAGTATAAAGTATTTCTTCCCCTTATCACTTCAAGCTAATTTTCCCTTGAAGCCCCCATCCATGGGCTCTTCTTGTGGTGGTGAATTCTGAGCTTATGCACGCCAAGATATTACAACAAAAACATATTATCGTTCTCTACAACTCAACACTGTTTCCTCCTTTATAATTCTTTTTCATAGAAGTTCAAATTCTAATCCGGTGTTCCTTCATAGGGCCTTTGTTTCTTTGTGAAGTCATATTACCCACATAGCTTAACATTATCCCCCCTTTTACAGCCCTTTTTTGTAAAAACTCATATTTTAGTCAAATGCTCCCTCTTAGAACCTTGATTCCTTGGTCAAATCCTAGGTATCATCCATAGACATATATACATGCATAATTAAAATCTCAAAAGAGTTCTCACAATCCCAATATATTGTAAATTGCAGAATCCACAATACGTATAAATCCACAAATACCACAACATCCATCCATATTCATAAATAAAGAAAACGATTCCCCTTTTTGTTATCATAGAGTTTTCATCTCCATCACGATCTGGTTCCAAGCCTCTACATAGTTGAGGCACCATGCGTGGCGTCCGGGTTCTCCACGTATAAGCAGTTGACGGTACCTGTCCCAGATATCATCCCACGGGCTCTCGTGGGGAAGAGTCGCTAGAAGGCATCGGGCTCGACAAACGTCGTCGTGATATTCGGACTTGGGATTTATAGCGCAATGTGCGTCGAGGACATCTTGTAAAGCCTTAAGATGGGCTTGAACATTGGTGGCGGGGTCCATGAACATCGCGAACCGATTTGGGAGGGGGTTACCGTCGTTATCCATCTATACCATACACAAAGTACAATGCAAGATTTTAAAATCTTATCATGGCCAAAATGAACGGGTTATTTGCAATAAAAGAAACAAATTTGTGACGAGGTTCGAGACTCAACCAAGTTAACCTCTTATGAGCGATTTAAGAAGCTCTCATTTTATCTTTTGAATTGCCCTAGGTTTGCTTAACAATTCTAGACCTCATAATTTATTCCCTTTTTTCGGGCTTCCTTAAAAACTTTTAATCCATACTACCGTTTAAAACCCATTTCATCATATACCAATCCCGCTTGGGACTCGCTTTTTAATCTTTTCATTAACTTTCAAAGACTTTTGATGAGGTGCTTTGGCAAACTTCATAATTTTCCATTATATTCATTAACTTCACTTGCATAAATTACTAGGCTTAACTCAATTCACCTAAATTTTCCCCTTAAAGATTTGGACTAAAACTTTCTTAAAATTCTGGGAGAAATTCGGCAGCACTTCCCCTATAATTAGAGCTATTCCCAAATTTACATAATCTTGAAAACCTGCAAAGGAGAACAATTTACATCCTAAACCAATATTTAGAGCATCATGCTCATCAACAATTCCCAACATATCACTTATCATACTTATACTACCCATAGAGAGGCTTATACTCACATGCCTATCTTTCTCCTTAAACTAGGATCCATGACTTAAGAAATTCCAAAATCCCCAAATACTTAATCAAACTTCGGCTCTGATACCACAACTGTAACGCCCCAACCTTAATCACAAGATTAAGACTATACTTAAAATCCCAAACCTGTGATTAGCGCAGCGGAACACCTTAGGTCGAGGCATCACCGCCGTCTCCCAAAAGAGACAAGGCAACAACACTAAAGAAACTTCCAAAACCACAAGATAACTTACTAGCTTAAAAACCTTCATATATAAAACTTATACAACCTTTGGATAAACTACATAAACTTAAACATAGCTTAACAACTAAACGACTTCCAAAATCCTGCTCGCCCTTGCTAACCGGTGATTTCCTTAGAGAACTACCTTGACAGCCCTGAATTACTTTGGAACCGACTTGTCCTTTCCTTGGGAGCTCGAGCCTCCTAAAAACAAAACCATAAAACATCGCAAAAGTGAGTGGGGAAACACTCAGCACGTAAACCTCCAGCACGTAAACCGTTCGAAAACGGTTTTAGTGCCGGCATTTAAATTCATTTTGAAAACGGGAAAAGGGGATAAAACGATAACTTGCAATGATGTGCATAAAACATAAACATGAATAACATAGAATAGAGGTATATAGAAAATACGTGGAACCCTTATGATCGGTGGAAGCACCTCACACACGCGCATGCCCAAATCGATCTAGATTTGGATTGGGTGACCGCTACGCGGTCGACACTGGCCAGGTCTAGGACACTCTGATCAGGAGCATCTAAAAGGCTAGCACTTCACGTAACTAGCTAAAACATAAACATAGAATACATAAAATGGGTCCACTTTCGAACATAATGATATCATAAAACATAAAACTTGACATGTCATAAATTGAATGAATCATGAATATAACTTAGATCGTAAAAGCTGGACAATTTGCGTACCTTGGGACGCTAAAGATCTTAATGTCGGCTTGGAGATGGCTTTGGAAGCTTGTCAACTAAGATGAAAATAAATAGAAATGAAGAACCAATAAGGTTCTAAATTAGACTCATAAGTTTAGAAACTAAGTAATATAAATGAAATGCTTTAGGAATAAAATTTCAGGTTTATATAAAAATAGACTTTGAAGGATAACTTGAGTTAGAAAAATCGGAATGACATAAAAGAGTACATTTCGAAATAGGAAAATCATTGAACTCAAGACGGCTTAAAGACGTGACAATTGAGATGAGATATGTGAAATGTGAATAAATTGTCGGTTTGGACGTGGTTGAGCGACAAAGATTGAGTCGAATTGTGAGAGAATAAAGCCTTAGAGCTACTTATAGCTTGGAGGTTGATAAAATTAGATGAGAGACTTGGTTAAATCAGAAACCTCGAGCTTTCATTGCTAGAACTTAAGAAGAGAATTTAGAACTTATATATAGTTTATAACTTCTACGAAAGAGACCTTAGGACAAACTTAGGTCTTCAAACCATGCTTTTCACTCTTAAACTTATACTATAAGGTCATGATATATATTCATAACTTCTCACATCTTAAAAACCTCTATTGAAAGCATTTAAGACCCTTAAGATGGAATTTTACACAACCCAATCTGGGCAGAAACTCGATTCTGGACAGCCCTACTTCCCGGGCTCATAACTCATACTCCCGATATCGGATGACTACGAATTATACCTTTCTGGAAAGCTTGCAATATGACCTAACACTTTCATGTTTACCACAAAAACTAGAAAGATCTCCAAAGGGACGAAAAACAGCCCTCAACATACTGATCCAGAATTCGTATATAAAATCGTGAGGTTACGGTTTTGGTCGTAACTCGGGCTATACATGTCGGAAATTAGAAATTCCAAAGCCTATAGTTAGCTAACACCTTGAGCTATCATATGGAATAAAAATCTGGGTAAAAATCCCACTTTTATATTGCTGTAAATTTCCAGAATTGAGACAGTGACTAACTTGCTCTTAATTTCAGCTCTAAAGATACTTTAAGCCCTTAATTTATACTAATTCTCAACCAAACTTCACTTTGGCTATAATCCACTATATTTCCAGAATTAAACCTTGAAAGTTAACTCATCAAAGAGCTTAAATCCCACATGCAACCATGGATTAAACACAAACTCAATATAAAGGACTTGTTCTTGAACTCTTTCACCAAAAACTCACTAATTCACCCAAATTAAACATGATAACACTAAAATAATAAACTTAGCATATACAACCAGCCCTTAATACTCAGCAACCTACCAAGAAATTCACATGCATCAAGATTATAACAACATCCATCAAGAATTTAACAAGAAAACCTCAAGAACTCATCCAAATACACATGCACATATTCCAAACTCAAACCCTAACTTAACCAATCCAATTATACACTTGAATTCATGAATTTAGAGAGTAAAAGAGAGTAAATTTACAAAAGAAACATATATAAAACATGAATTTTCAGATTAGGGTTGTAAGAAATTGAAATTGGGGGTTTGAGAGATTACCCTTGAGGTTAAAAATGGATGAAAACACAAGAGAGGGAGGAAGAGGAGCAACGGCGGCGGCGAAAGGTGGCGGCGGCCGGAAACACGTGGTGGCTGCTGGTGGTCTGCTCGGCCAGAGGGAGGAAGAGGGAAGATAGAGTGGAGCCTTTGAGAGATTGAAATAAAATGATGTTAAAATGACTAAAGCCCCCCCCCTCCCTTACTAGTAATATATATCTATCCTCCATTTAAACTAAATTAAAATTACTTAAAACTAATAGGACAACAAGTTAATTAAACATTTAGATAAAGATAATAGGGTGATAAAATTTAGGACAGATAAATAATAATGGTAGCGGCAAATTGAAATAGTGGGTTTTGTAGAGAATGAAATTTAAGAGTAATAAATTGGTAACAACTTGGTAAAATAAATTAGGACTTGGATTAAAATAGGATAAAATGAGTAAAATTACCACTTGAAACAATATAAAGGGAATGAAATTAAATAAATTAAAATTGGAACGGTAAAATATATATAGAAATCTGGGCGGATAAATATTAACCGTTTCTCGGTAAATAAATTTATAACGTAAAACATATGACTTGAAATACTTTAACTTATTGAATAAATGTGTAAAGTAAACTTTTAAGCCGATAGTTCGGCACCTTAGCTATCTCCTGCGCGAGACTTGACACCGAAGAAAAATAAATAATTAAAAGTAAAAACGAAAAATTTATACGCAATTTAAGTAATTACGGTAATTAGTACTTAATTAATCGTGATTTTGGGGCGGGTTGTTACACCATAATACTCATCAAGTTGAACTACAATGCTCTTTACCTATAACTACAATGCTCATTATATAAAACCATAATGATCATTACCTATTACTACAATGCTCATTACCTATAACTACAATATTCATTACTTAAAACCATAATGTTCATCAAGCAGAACTGTAATGCTCATAACCTATAACAACAATGCTCATTACATGAAACCATAATGCTCATCAAGTTGAACTACAATACTCATTGCCTATTACTACAATATTCATTACTTAAAACCATAATGTTCATCAAACAAAACTGTAATGCTCATAACCTATAACAACAATGCTCATTACATGAAACCATAATGCTCATCAAGTTGAATTACAATGCTCATTACCTATCAATACAATGCTCATTACATAAAATCATAATGCTCATTACCTATTACTACAATGCTCATTACCTATAATTACAATACTCATTACTTTGAACATAAATGCTCAACAACTAAATGAGAATATTCATAACTAATATTCTATAATATACATAGAATACTCCACATTTGACTAAAATAATATTAGAGCTAAAATAAATAGGCTAAAAGAAATAAAAAATAGTGCTATTTCTTCAATGGACTAGGCTTCCTTCATTTAGCCTATACCTCCTTAATGGGCTTCATGCATTAATTGGGCTGGGCGCACGGAGGCACCGTGAGCCCGGGATCATGATAGTTGTTTTAGACTAATATTGGGTCATAATGCAGCATGGATCTAATTATAATTAATACAACAAGGGGTGTTAAAAACATGTCTCACCAAGAAATTTTGTTCTAGCCCTACCCGAAATTGATATATATGGTCATTCATTTCTCATTCATATTTCAATATTAGTCAATTTTTTTTTGAACTATGAACATAATATTTTTATCATTTCTATTGTCCAAACCCTTATTTTATACTCATGCAAATTTTTCTAACTCAAAATTAACCCAAAAAAATGGATTTTGATTTTTTATTCTCATGCAAATTTAGGTAAGTTTGAGTATGTTTGGGTAGTTTAATTTATGTAGAAATAGATAGAAATACGTAATGACTAATGAGATATCAACCAAGGATGGGTAAATTACAAAGCGAGTAACTATGACTTTCTTAATTAGATAATGAGATGTTTTACAAGAAAAATAAATTATTTAAATGTTGGTAGATTTAGGTGGAAAAATTAAAATTAAAATTAAATAAGAATATGTAAAAATTATTATTAATAATTTATGTTGCAAAGAACATAACCTAAGACAAAAACTTTTCTAAGAACTTGCACAACAAACAAGCCAAAATCTCCAATCAATGTGGACAAGGAACAGACATACTGGGACACTGGACAATATTACAACATAACTAATTAATGAAATGAAATTGAACCAAGCCCTAACAATTTGAAAAAGACTAGTTTTAGGCATTAATAATTAACTCAAGCTGAAAGTACAGGCGTAAATCAGCAGGCTTAACTTTCCTACCTTTATTCCGACGCTTTGACCTTACAAATGTGATTTTCCCTGCATCTATACTATCTGTAACTTCCATGCATCAACAAATATAAAGTCGGTTTTCGAAGGTCAAAAAACAGAGCCACAAAGGAAAATTAATGTATCCGTTATTAGGTGTGTTCCGCTGGGGAAAAATGTTTTTCTTTTTCAAAATTTATTTTGTACTCCCTTCCATTTCATATTAATTGACACTTTAACTAATTTTTTTGTTCTAAAATAATTGTCACTTTCCTAATCCCAATACATGATTCAATTATTTTACATTATTTATTAGAGAGAGAAAAACCAAATGCAATTGAAATTTAGTACTCCCTTCGTTTCATATTAATTGAAACTTAAACTAATTTTTTTGTTCCAAAATAATTGTCACTTTCTATTCCCAATAACTAATTTAATTATTTAACTTTAATAATTATATTAACTTTTACTTTTTTCAATGAATAAAAACTACTCCTACTCACATTCTCTCACTACCTACACCTTGATCTCCGAAAAAACCCCTTAGAAAATAGTGTTATTCAATTATATGAGTAGTTTTTTTAGTTAAGCATTGGTATGTGAAATTTTTAAATATATGTCAATTAATATGGAACGGAGGGAGTAGTTATTATAGTTATATATTGATATGTGTGAAAATTTCAATTCCGTCAATTAATTTGGGACGGAGGGAGTACGTTTTAGTTGATTTTTGATAGAATAGTTTTTAATTATTTGATGACATATTGAATAAAAATTATTTTTAAGTAGATTTGCTCGGACAATATTTATCACTTGAACAATTCAGTAAAAATGAATGAATGATTAAATAAATATGTATAGTTTCCATTGCAACTTCATTATCCAATAGGATAGGATAATAGAAACTCACACAAAAAACTTAATAATATCTCAATTGCATCCATTCAACTTGCTTTAACAATGATTCTCATTATACTACCTTTGTCCTAAATGAGTGTCAAATTTTCTAACTATCTTGTCCCCTTTTTATTTATCAATTCTACAATTTTAATGATTAAAATACTCATGTTACCCATATTAATGATGCTAATTTGAAAATCTAAATATTACTTAAGACGTGAAAAGTCACTGCTAAGTGAAAAGGGTATACTTGTCAAAGTGCACTCTTTTTACTCAATTTTCTAGGGACATTGGACGTATAAAGTTATTTACCTTGACACTCAATAAGGGACGAATGTAGTACTACTTTAGCTAGTATATTTAGTTTTCCTTCAAAATACAATATATTAAAATCCGATATTTTTTTTAAAGAAAAACAAAAACTATTGAAGTCTGGGTGCTGGTTCTAAATTAAGGGGATCGATCGATCACACCATACGAACTCCATAACACAAACTGACCCAAGAGTTGCCAATAACAACCCCCTCTAATAAATGTGTACTAGGAATAGGGATGTATGGCAAATGAAATGAATGAAGCTCAAACATTTGGAAAAAGACAAGTGGTATCAACCAATTAATCTCTAAAGTACAGCAAGTTTAACCAGCCATCTTCACCAACTTTCCTACCCTTTATTCCGACACTTTGACCTTATTACTCCATCTTATTTCTCCTCCTTCAGACTTTTATCCTTCATCCCCACAATAATCCCCCCTTTCTTTTCTCACCTTTAAACACACCGCAATTCAAACCTCTTGAAAAAAACACTTGACACCCCACCGTTCATTGCTTCTCATTCTCCACGTACCTAACCAAATTAACCTAAGTCAAACATTGAGTAGATGAATGAGCCCTACCCACATCTCCTTCTCCCCCTACCACTATTATAAATATTCCTAGACCCCTCTCTCTTTTTTCCTAGCAACAAAAGAAAAACTTAACCTAACTAGAATATTTTACCCTCTCTTTGTTTTAACAGCTATAGCTTGAAGCTTTTTGAAGGAAAAGTTGAGTGAAAATGAAAGGCAATAACTCTTTGTTTTGTTACTTGTACATCCTTCTTCTTGTTATTTTCTTCGTGTTGGTCTCAAACTTCATGCATGTGGACGGTATGAGACCTCTAAGAGATTACCATCACCAGGACGAGCAGCAGCAGCAACAACAGCTTTATTTCGACAATCCTACATTTTTGAGTCTTATGTTTAGTAGAGCACATTCTGGCCCTAGTTATGGTGGTGCTGGTCATTGAATTCCCATGCATCAACTATATATCCAAGTGTAGATTAAGAAAACGCCAAGTTTGGAGTGTCCTATTCTGGGTGATCCATTTCATTACCTCGATCTAATGGTGGAAGGATTGTGTTCAAAATGGTAATTTTGCGGTTGAAGAAGATTATGGAGGCTCTTATATGATTTTTCTGGATGGGTTGGCCATTTTCTTTTGCTTGTAGATAGGGGATTTGAATTTGAGTGAATTTGATTTTATTTGTGTTTCAGCTTGCATTGAATCAAATTCACCCTGATTCAATTAATTATACAAAATATATGTACGCCAATTATAAACATTGTAATTTTGTTCTTTTATATTAAGTATTAATTATATGTCTCATCTTCTACAAGTAATTCTGGGAGCTGTTCTTGATTGATACGTGCGTTTTTAAGGTGATTGAACTTGAAGTTTGAGTATAACTATTTAGGCCCTGTTCGGCAAAATTAGTATTTTAGATAGCGGATAGCGGTTTATGTAGCGTATAACGGTTTAAGCATCGGATAGCGGTTTAAGTAGTGGATATCGGTGACTGTTTAAATGTGAATTGTGTTTGGTAAATTTAGCGGTTCAATTAACAGATTAATGTGAACTGACATAAAATGGTATCAATAATTTCCAAAGATAAAATTTACAAAGGGTATTTTTTGACCAAAAAATGTGAAACTCTACTCCAAACGCTAAACGTTAACTTTATTAGCGTTTCACAAAACGCTCATTAAAACGCTAACTTACCGAATGCTAATATTTATGCAATTAGAGTTTTGACTTGGTCAAGACGCTAAACGTTACCCCAAACGCTATTGCTGAATATAACCTTAGTCGGCTTATGCCCCGTTTTTAATTTTGTGCGTTAACGCAACTAACCGCAACGCAACCTACCGCAACATAACGCAAATTACCATTACTTTTTAACTATTCCTACCGCAACTTAACGCAATCTACCGCAACTAATCTTAACGCAACGCAAACGCAACCCACAAAAGAACGGGGTCCAAGCTTCTATTTCGAGCTAACGTCCTTAAAATCACCATTTATAATACACTCAAAATATACACGTTTTCCCAGCTGGTAGGTTTTTTGCGGGACCCCAAGGTATAGGTATTTATTTTATGGTCTCATGATTTTCATTGTTTATTTTTTGGACCCTATAGTTTATGGGTTGAATAAAAAAAGACCTTAAATTTTGTAGGTTGAAAAAAAGGCTGGTGTATTGTTTTTCTTTTTCTTCTTATGTTTGAATTTATCTCCCGATCAGCGCCAAACTTCAGGAGTAAGGTCAAAACTGATATTGAAGCTATAATACACCTCTCTTATTCATGTCAGAAATAACTAGACCCTGAAGTATCCAGGGTCTAAGTAGTTCCGACATGAATAATAAAGATGTATTACAATTTTAATATTAGTTTTAACCTTAGTCATGAAGTTTGACGTTAATCTGGAGATAAATTCAAACATAGGAAGAAAAAGAAAAATAGTACACAAACCTTTTTTTTCAACCTACAAAATTTAATGTCCTTTTTTTATTTAACCCATAAACTATATAGTCCAAAAAATAAACAATGAAAACAGTGAAACCAGAAAATAAATACCCCTATACTTCGGGGTCCAAAATACAAATAACCATATAATATGTGTTTTTTGTATTTTGGATTTTTCTAAGATATTAATTTTTTTGAACCTTGAGTTTCTATATATTATGTTCTAATTTGCACCTCAAGGTAAATGACATAAATCAAGAAGGCTTAAGTTAGCCTAATCCGAACAAAAAGGCTCATAAAGATTTTTGATAGCGAATTTTAAATTTAATTTTTGTGTTAGCCATCAATACTACCTTCATGAATTTGTTATATATATATATCCCTCCCTTGTACTCTCTCTTTTTCTCTTCGTTGGCAAATAGCAACGAATCTCTATCCTCCCTTTACCCCTCTCTCCAGTCCTTACATATATCTCCCACCCCATCCCAACAAGGCTCTCTCATTTATTTGAAAACCTACCAAACAAGGCTCTCTAGTAGTCAATCTCCTCATCTCTCCAATTGTGTAAAACTATTTCTCTGTCAGGGTGCAAAAGTTTGCAAAAAATTACTCGCAGTTACCCTAACTTTTAGTGAAATGTGTTTCAGGTATCCCAACTTTTCAAAGCTCATTTTGGGTACCCTTACTTTTTTAAGTTAGTAATTATTAGGTGTTTTTCCGATCATCAATTTAGTTAAGTGACCGAAATACACTTGTTCTTCCATTTTTTAAGAAATACTCTTGAAGAAGAAAAATAAGGGTATTTTGGTCTCAAAATGAGTTTTTGGGTTAGTAATTAAGGATACCTCAAAATGAGTTTTGAAAAGTTGGGGTACCGAAAAATAGTTTTCCCAAATATTGGGATAACTCCGAGTAATTTTTTGAAAAGTTTGGGTATCTGGGGGCTTTCTTGCATAACCACGTAAGTAAATATATTTGTGCATGGTTAATTAGGATTTTGATTTGTCCCAAAATGAATTTTGTTAAGGTTGGAGAATATGTATTTAATTTTTGAAAACTCATTTTCTACGTATGAAACAAAGCTGAGTTAGGTTTAAGACTTTCATATGTCTAATGTTATTGGGAGTTGGATAGAGGAGGCATGAGATATGAAGAAGATGAAGAGAGTTTGATTTTCGTGCTGCTAAGTGACATGCGCGGGAGGAGGTTCGCGCGAACAAAAGAGCGAAAAGGCATTATGCTTCATCAAATATTTATTTTAGTTTAGATGGATTGGATTGGATTGGATTTGATTCTTTTTTGGGGATTTGTATTTTTAGAAAAAATATTTTTTTTTAGAATTGTATAAAGTTTGGATTGGATTGGAAATAATTATCAATCCAAAGAACATGGTCATTATTTGGTGGGAGGGCATATCAAGCACTCCATTCATCTTTTGGCCTTCACCGAAGCTGGGCACAAGGTCGGGTATTCTTCATTTGGGCCATTAACCTTGAGGTCCAAATAATTATCTACAGAAACTCAGGAAATTAATGTCTATGACTTAAAGGGACCAAAATACAAAAAAAACCCTATATAAATCGAGTCCTTCGGCATGATTCACTCCCCTATTTTTATTGTATTGCATTACATTTTTGGACCTGTCTCAATAAATAAAAGAATTATAAATATTCTTAAAATGAAAATCATTTGAAACCCTAAAATTAGTTATTTATAGGGAATTAGGGATTACTCGGATAATCTAACGATTTATTTTATTTTAAACATATCCTTGCGTAAAAAAATAGGGGAGTGAATATTATGCCTGGTCCATATTAACTACTATCTAGTCTATCTTGATATATGCATAAGTCAAAATTTACAATTTCTGATAATTAGGCCCTGTTCTTTTCTGCGGTTGATAAACTGCGGTGCCACAATCTACCGCAGTTTGCCACAACCCGCCACTTTTCTCTTTCCTCACTTTTTCCCCCTACTTTTTACATCCTCTCTCTCCTCACCTACCCAACATATTATAACCCACCACAATTCTACTATACCCGCCACAATTCCACCACACCTCACCACACCATTCCACAAAATACCTCATAAAAGAACAGGGTCTTAGTTTCTCAACGTATACAATGTACTACTACACAACTTATACTATTATTAATTTCGTAACAATAAATTTTTTTTATATATTTTAATAAAATATAAAATAATAAATTATCAATTAAAATTAATATTAAGTAATGCGTACCATTTAGTATTAAACAATAATTACTATATAACGCAGAGATCAATATATCAACGGTTAATATATCCTAATTCATGAGATTTGAGAATCTAAAGCGGGAAGAGTTTTTATCAAACTTCATTCTAAAATTTATTAAAAGAAGATTCTATTTTATTTGACAAAATCGATAGATTCAATGCACAAAGGATAGTCAAATTGTACAGTATAGATGTCACCAATATTTCGTGCGTTAATAAAAATGCCGGAAAAAATTTCACTGACTCAGTGAATTTTTGACTCATGGAGGAAAAGAAAAGGGAAAAGAAAAACTTCAGCCGGCTATAAAATACCACGCCACACGCCTCCCCCATTTATTCTCCCCATTTCCCAGAAACCGCACCTCCCACGCCTCTCTTTTCCCAAAACCCTAATCCTGCTCTTAGACTCTCCATCTCCCTCCTCTCCCTCCAATCTCCATCCAAACCACCACCCTCAACCACCACCGTCGACGGACAACCACTTTCAATTTAAACCCTAATCCTAACGGCGAAACCCAATCCCTAATTCAAACCTATTCAACCTAAATTGTGCTCATAACGGCGAAACCCTAAATTCGACTGAACATCGGCAATTCCCGGAAGAATCCGGCTGGAACAGGGCTGGAATCGCCGGAGATATGTCGACGGCAAACTCCAAATAATAAGATAAGTTTCTTTTTGTTCAATTTTTTAGTTGGTTTTTTTTGGTTTTTGGATTGTCGTTGTTTTTCTTTTCTGGGTTCTCAACGGAAGGGTTTAGGGTTTAGGGTTGAATATCGTTTGATTTTGTTAAATCTGGTTTGGATTGTCGTTGTTGTTCTTTTCTGGGTTCTCAACGGATGAACTATTTTTAGGGTTAATCTTTTCTAGGTTGAATATCGTTTGATTTTGTTCAATTTTGTTTGGATTGTCGTTGTTGTTCAAAGTTTTAGGGTTTCTGGGAGATGTATCTGTTTGTTTCTTGTTCGAATATGAATTTTAGAAAATGAAAGAACTATATAACGAAAGCATCATATGAATTGAAAAACTGAACTTCATTCATTGATAGATTAAACCGGACAGGACAACAAACTACATAAAGAAATCAGATAAATAAAACAAACTCATAAAAACCTCAATCTATGTTAATGATCTCTGTTCCATCAGGAACAGAGGTAGACGACCCTTGCTCAACCTTCCTCTTCCTGCCCAAAATACTTCCTGGGGAAGTATATGGGTGTAGTTGCTTAGCGCAACTCCAATTCCTAGGACTCTCAGCTTCGTCACATCCCTTGAATATAATATCAAGGTCAACCAATGCCTCATTATCCCATATCATTTTCATCAGGAGCATCCCGTTGCCATTGTTTTTCATCCTTTTGAATAGCTGTGTAATCTCAGACCTCAAACTCTGGTACTGCAGTTCATAGGGATGAAAAGCAGCAGTTGTACGTGTCCTAGATTTCCTTGATGATGATTGTGGTGTTATGGGGGAGGGATTGGTTGAGGGATTAGCTGAGAGATTGGCTGAGGGTTTTGGTGAGGAATTTTCCTGTTTCACAGTTGCTGAAACAAACATGGGTGTCTGGCTTAATGTTGTTTCAGAAGGAGAATGATGGTCACTTTCAGTTTTCATGGTTATAGATGTGATAGGGCTTGTGGCTGTTTTTAGGGTAGAGGAAGAGCTCTCCATTGGTTTTTTGTTTCAGAATGCTTGAAATGGGAATGTGTTTGTTGTAAGGGTTGGTTCAAGGAGAGCTGCTAGTATTTATAAGGAAATCATAGTGGCCTTTGGTGTTTTATCATTAAATGGATGTCTGAATTTAAATCTTTATCATGATGATAAGTGGTTGTTTGATACTTAATTTTTCCCTTTTTTTTTGCTTGTTGATTTGAAATTATGTTTATGTAATTTATAAAAATTTCCTAAGTGCTGAATTTAGGCTTTGTTGGTAAGGTATATACATATGTTATGTGCTTTTTACTTTGAATTACTGATTTTACTGATTTTACTTTGAATTTAGGCTTCACTGGTTTTACTTTGAATTACTGATTTTACTTTGCTAGTTTTGGTAGTTTTGGTAGTTGAACAATAGTATTTGAAATTATGTTTATGTTAATTTCACTATTTTACTTTGAATTACTATGGCCTCTGACCTCTGTCACTGATTTACAATGACTAATTTCACCAAGCATTGGGAAGAAGAGTAAACTTCAAAGACTGTGAGTTCTAATTCTTTGTTCTCCATCTACTTAAAGTGAGTTCACATCAACTACTGCTAAATTCTTTTCCTGTGAAACAGTGCTCTCCATCAGAACAGTCTCCATGGTTATATCCCTCATGAAATTGCAAACTGTTCTGAGCTCAAATCCATGTAAGTCAAACAACAAAAATTATCTTCATTTTCATATGCTTTTGAATCTTTAACATAATTTACTTATAATTGTTGTACACTAATCCTTGTGTGATTGCAGGTACTTAAGAGCTAATTATCTGCAGGGAGGCTAATTATCTGTAAGTAAGACATTAAAATCGAGTGAATCCTGAAACTGAAACATTTGTTCCTACATACAAATTACAGTTCTTGTTTCTGAATCACTGGTTTGTGTTTGCTCATCAAATGCTAAATTCAATGAGTTTCAGGGATCTGTCTAGCAACTTATTGAAGGGTTCTATACTTTCCTCCCTAGGTCGTCTTACAAGGGTTCTATAGATAATGATGGAGGCTTTGCAGATTGCATCAGATGTTGGTTAGGGGTTTCTTCAAGAGTGCTTACAGGCTGCTGGATAGTAATGGTGAAGTCCATGTAACTCATAAGACTGCTCATCCATTCGACTGATGGGAAATTGAAGATCTTGCAGATGAAGCAGGGCTCTGTTTGGTCCGAAACGTTCGGTTTAGTCTTTGGGATTATCCTGGTTACTGTAACAAGAAAGGAGAAGGTCATGTTTGCCAAGCGATTTGGATAGATTTAATTAATCCTGCCCTTTTATTTCATCTTCCATTGTTTTGGTTATATGATATGTGGGAGCTAAAGCAAATTAACAACGAGCTAGCTAGTTGTCTTGTTGAACGTACGTGCATGTACCTAGTATTATGATTTGGTTTCATGTGCAATGGTGGATGCTGGTTTTGCTGCTGAGGCAAGGGGTCTAACGATCCATTTCAATAATTCATCTTATGAAAATTGTCAAAAAATGTAATTATATAGGATCTCTTATTTGTATCTTGATGGTGATTGTATACAGTTGATTTTAGTGTTGGGGTGATTGTATGGATGGAGTGAAAACTCTTTGTTATGTCTGCATTTACAGCAGGCTTCTCAACTAAGTTTTGGTCATTTTCTTTTTTTTTTTTTAGTCAAAAATTTTAGATACCAAAGTTGCTAAGTTATTTTCAGTCCCAACAGGTTATAATCGGTCATATAGTATGTGTGACATTAATAACAAGTTTAGTGTTAGTTTTACCAAAAAATACTAAGTTTTTATTTTTTTGATTTTTTTGAACAAAAATGAACTAATTGATTTTTGATTATGGATAATATAAGTGAACTAATTGATTGGTATAGGTTTGAGATCATTCAAAAATCCCTCACCAAATCCCTTATTTTTACTTAGATTATGGATAATGAAAGTGAACTAATTTATTTGATTTTTTTGAACAAAAATGAACTTGATTTTTTATTATGGATAATGAAATACTGAATTTTTATTTTTTGATTTTTTGAACAAAAATGAACTAATTGATTGGTATAGGTTTGACTATGGATCATTAAAAAATCCCTCACCAAATCCCATATTTTTAGTTTGATTATGGATAATGAAAGTGAACTAATTGATTTGATTTTTTTGAACAAAAATGAACTAATTGATTTTTGATCATGAACTAATGAAATACTAAGTTTTTATTTTCTGATTTTTTTGAACAAAAATGAACTAATTGATTGATATAGGTTTGACTATGGATCATTCAAAAATCCCTCACCAAATCCCTTATTTTTAGTTTGATTATGGATAATGAAAGTGAACTAATTGATTTGATTTTTTTGAACAAAAAATGAACTAATTGATTTTTGATCATGAACTAATGAAAGTGAACTAATTGATTTGGTGGGGATCGAAAAATGTACTAATTGGATTGGTATAGTTTGATTATGGATCATTCAAAATTGATTGTTTGAAATTACACTTATTTTTACAAGACTTTTCAATAGATTGATCTACCTAAACCCTTTAGTATATACATGTTGCATAGAGAAAGAAATCAATTTCCCCAATCTTCTACCTAAACCCGCCATCTTCTTCTTCATCTTCCTTGGTTGAAATGAGGTGTTTGACCCTGACCCTGCCAAATGATTCATCGTTAAGATTCTAATACGTTTGATGTACAATATAGACAAAATGCAGTTATATCAAATACTAATCTTACCGGCGTAGGCTGAAAAGGAGGATTAGTTACGGTGTAGTTTAACACGACATGCGGCTGGGTGTACATTTGGAACCCGTTGGGAGCGTTAGAACCTTGCGGCATTTGATACCCAATTCTAGGTGTCACTTGGAAGCCTGGTTGAACAATTGATTCAGGTGGCATTTGGAAGCCTTGATGAACACTGGATGTCGGTGGCGTTTGCTGTGTTCTCCTCCTGCTACGGGGTTGTTCATTATGATAACCGGTTCTCCTTGTCTGTCTCCTACCCTTACCCCTTTTATCGACGGGGTCGTTCACGGGGACAGGGTCATTGGCGTTGGCGCTCGCACCCCTTCGGGAAGTTCCCTCTCCAGCAGGCCGCCTACCGTACGCTCTGCCGATCTTGTCAATGACTCGGGTCACGACCCCATCACGACCCCATCATATTAAAGTTGCATGAAAAAATTGAAATCATTAAAATTAGAGAAGAAGTAAAACAATAGAATATTAATAATTAAAATTGCATGAAAAAAATAATACCAAAATTATGAAAAGAAACACATTAGTTATTAAAATTTATAAAAACTACAAAATATATTATAGTTCATCATATTAAAGTTGCATGAAAAAATTGAAATCATTAAAATTAGAGAAGAATATTAAAAAAATTAGTAAAGAAAACAATTTATTAAAGTCATTAGAATATATTTGTCAATACTATTTTATAAGAAAAAAATAAATTGTTTTGAAAATATATTCTACATTCATTTAAATTGCAAGCAAAAATAACACAAATGAAAAAATTGATGTCATTAAAATTAGGGGATAGGGCAATAAAATTGATAGTCATTAGAAACAATAGAATATATTTGTCAACAATTTTTTACAAGAAAAAACATTAATTATTTTAAATATATATGACAATAAAATTAGAATCAATATAATTGTCAAATATAACCAATAAAATTTAAAATTGTCAATCCATGTACTCTATATTGAATGGTCTATAAACATGGAGTGAGTGTCACACAGATTGGTGACATGGCAAAATAATTCAATGTTAACCATTAGATTAGAAAGAAAGTGGACGGCCAAGATCTTCCACCAAAATGTAGATCTTCCCGCCTTTCACCATCCTTTCCCCAAACCCTAACCCTAGTCTTTCCTATTGTTATCCCTGAAAGTCTGAAACGAAACCCTAACCCTAGTCAAGATCTTCTACCAAAATCTCCTTCACTCCGTTCTCCTATCCACATCGAAACCCAACCAAACCCTAAAAATCGAAACCCCCTTTGAACTAAACCTGAAAAACGAAGAAGATTAACATCCAATCGAAGAAGAAGAACCAATCAACGAAGAAGGACATCCATTTCGGAAAAAACTTCTCTCCCTTCTCCTATCCACATCGAAACCCAACAAAACGAAGAAGAAGGATGAGTTGTTGATCAAAATAAGTGCGGATTTCAACGAGGTAAATGTTTCTTCAAGTAAAAATATGCTTTCCAATTTGATTTCCAATCAAATTTGGTTTCCAAAGCCCTAAACTTTGGTTTTTCTGGGCTTAGTTTGCGAAAATCCTAACCGAAATTGGTTTCCAAAAGTTGAAATCGGGATGAATGTAGAATCATGATACTTACCGTATTATGATTGTTTATGAAATTTTGATTATCTTCTTCTTCGCTTATTTTCCCTCCTCCTCTCTTTCGCTGAGGGTCGGTACTGGGTTTTCTTCTTCTTCTTCTTCTTCTTCTTCTTCTTCTTCTTCTTCTTCTTCTTCTTCTTCTTCTTCTTCTTCTTCTTTTGTGATTGAGGTTAGTGTGGATTTGTATATAATTGTAATAGTGGATTTTATTTTTCATAAATTGATTGAACTGATGTTATTTATACCCTTTGAATATGAAAATTTTCTAGCAGCTAGAAAAGAACCCACTGTAACGAAAAAAAAAATGAGTAGTAACTGTTGTAGTTTATCAAGACAAGCATTATAACTTGGTTTTATTGGAGGAAAAAAATGGGGCTCTAATCTAGGTTTAGGGTCTGGTTTGTGTATAACAAATTTGTTGATCACATTCTTGCTGTATGTGTGACTGATTGAGCTGGGTTCTCAGGTATGACTTTCAAATGAAGTATGGGTCAATTGGATGGTCTGTTGGTGCCACTCTCTGTTATGCAATGAGTGAGGTGAACATTTCCATTTGTTATGTTGGGAAATTTATATGGCTTAGTCAACTCTCTGTTTTACCATTAGAATTTATTCTGGTTGCCACTCTCTGTTATGCAATGTGTGACTGATTGAGTCTATTCTTGTTTTTATCATACAAATAAAACATGGCAGAAATTGATGCTTATATGTCAACTATGTAGGATAATGGCTTCTTCTTCTTCTTCAACAAGGACATATGGGCAAGATCAGCTTGGCAAGGACATATGTCAACTATGTCATTTTGAGTCTGAGAAAGTGTTCAGATCAAGGGATAACCCAGGAAGAGTTTACTTCAAATGCAATAGGTGCGATGTATTTATTAATTGGGAAGATACTGTTGATGTGAACCTGTAGAGTGAAGGGGTTTCAAGGTTGCAAAGGCAACTGTTGAATCACATTGGAGTACTTAAGAAGGATGTAGAAGTCATCAAGAGTAGGCAAGCGTGTTTGATGGTCCTGCTTATAGTGGTGTTGATTATTGTACTTTGTAAGTAGGAAATTGTTAAGTATAACATTGTGAATCATGATTTGGGGGACAAGTTGTTCTTGTATGTTGTTGGTACAAGTATTCAATGTCAGCAAATTAAGTGTCAATGGTTGAGTAATTGAAATACTTCTTTGTGTTGGGGTAGTGAAGTTAGATCAAACTACAAAGCAAAACCATAAGCACTACCTGCTTCTCTATGGAAATATGAGTCTCTGTATGTTGCAATTTATATTGTTTATGGCACTACCTGCTTCTCTATGGCACTACCTGAAATATTGTTGTTTTATCTTAAGAAGTAAGCACAATCTGCAATTTCCATAAGCACAATCTGTAACTTCCATATCTCTCATATCAATGTTACGATGAATGCTGATGAACTAAAAAAGAAAATGAACAAAAGTCTGAGTACTTGGTTGATGATGTCCTGAAGACCTAGTAGCAGTACTTGGTTGATTTTTAATCACTTTCAAAAATGTGCATCTGCTAGATCTCGTGATACAACTGTACAAGCCTTGATGACCTGAATTCTGAAACTGATGCAAGCCTTGTTCATCTATGGAACTGGCTACTACAGCAGAAGCTCTCAGTTGCCAACACAGGACTTGCTCAACCAACCAAGAGAATGCAAGATTGCAGAACTATGAAGCAGCAGTAAAGTGAAGAATTTAAACATATTATTATTACCAATACAAAATAAATTTCAATCACCAATTCCACATAACTTCCTCTCATGTATAAGGAGGATAGCCTCCTCAATGTCTCAGATTTCTATACAAAACCTAAATCACCCTACCTTAACCTCTAACTTTCTATCATTATATGATTATTACCTTATATATCATGTAAATACAATATCTAAGTTCTTCTGGGGCCTGCCACAGACTTGCGTCCTCCCCTACCCAGAAACAAAAACTCATTCTACAAATCACTTGCTTTCTTCACCAGGAGTATCAAATCATTCTGTTTTATGTGCTCTGGTTCTATACTTTCACATCTTCTGCCAAACCACGACTCTGTTTTTCATGTACATATTTATAGGGCACTTGTTGATGAAAAGAGATCATGTCCGTCGTATCCCAAATTTTACCTCATTTCCATGAATGAACTGCAAGATGACCCATTCACTTGTATTCACTGATCAATATAACAATGATTAACCATTTCAGGCCACATATCATTGCTTACAAGCATAGCAAATTCATCCTTGCTAATGTGCACCCTAGCAGACCAATTCTTCCAAATGAATTTCAGTGCATTACTAGTTAAACAAGCTCCAGAATAGCACATGATGACAGGTAACACAAGGATGGTGAATAAAGGTCCAACAAGGAACTTATCAACTTGAATAGTTGGGAGCTTATCAGTTTTGATATGCCCATGTTAAATCAGTTATAATTTGAGTAATGATACACAAGGATGGTGAATAAAGGTCAAATTGTTGTAATACAGTTAGGAAATGAGGATAAAACAGAACACATAATATACCTTATTCTGGATTACATCTTTCAATATAGTAGTAATTCTAGCCAAAGTTTCAATCTTCTTCTCCATTTCACTTACATGTGTCAAATAAGCCACATTTTTATCATCCTGCTCAACATACAAACACAACTTGTTCACTAAACTACCAAATTAAATGCTCTAAATCATTATCAAGTCAGAACATTTATTGGATTATCACTTGCTATACCAATCTAGATATGGGAATATTGGGACTAAAACCCAGAGATCATGAAATGTTCAGGTGAATAAGTTTCAATTGCATAAAGAGTAAATGTAAAACACATACCTTTCGGCCTCGCAATTCAACTTCTAAGTCATCAATTTTCCTCTGAACCGCTGTAAGTTCTCTTAAAACCCTAACCAGATCATCACCTTTTTCCCCAGCAGCAGATGGATTTTGGAGCTCCTCCTAAACAAGGGGATGAGACCAAGAAAAGAAATAGTTAATGCATTTGCTTCACTATTTACTAAATTAGCAGGCGAACCAGAAGTAAAATCAAACTTCCCCAGAAAATCACACATTAGAAACTGCTGAATGACCAATTCATCGTTAAATTCCAGTGACAACTTTTCATTATCAATAGAAATTGCCCAAATGCAACGATACAAAACAGATCAAAACATAAGCACTAATTCACGAGGTAATTCCATAAAATTTCTACAAAGCAACAGGGTAAATTCAAAAAAGAGGGGGAAATCAGAAGAACCTGAGGAGGAGCAGAGACATGGAAACCAGTAGACGTGGAAATGGATGACAAAATTGAGCAACTTATCAATCAACCAGCACAAGCATCAACCTCATTTACAACAACATCAACAACACCAAAACTGACAGCATAAATGAGATCCACCAGACCACCAGCAGCAACAAAACCACCCAAATTACATTTCTTTGATTCACCTTATAACCACCCAAAGTTACCAATTGCAGATTGAAAAAAAAAAAATTTGGGTTAACAACACTCAAACTCACTCACCCAACCAGAGAATACCCACAATTTTCATATTTTATTCAAAAGACAAACAAAAATTCATGAAAGAAAACATACGATTTCACGAATACAATCAAATTAAAATAAATCATACTCATTCACCACTTCATTGTTAAAAAGCCTTGTCGATTGTCGGAAGTCGAATTTGCAATTGTGCTCGATTGAGCTCGAAATAGCAGACCAAAGAACAATGAATTGCTTCAAGTTTCATGCCCACCCTCTCGTCTTCATCTCCGGAGATTATTGCCGTGTTTCGTTCGTCGTCTGTGCCAGATTCTTCCGGGTGTCAAGCTTATGGTTTCGCCATCACAGAGATTAGGGTTCCGGAGATTAGGGTTTAGGTTCAATGTGTTTGAATTGGGGATTAGGGATTAGGATTAGGGTTTAGTTCAATGTGGTTTGGATGGAGATTGGATGGGAGGAGTCGTCCATCACAGAGAAGAGAGAGGGAGGAGGCGTGTATGGGAAATAAGGTTAGGCATGCCTGGGAAATGAGGGAGGGATTGAATGAGGGGGAGAGTGTGTTTATTTTTTTTTTCCGTTTTGTTTTACCCATGCATTCTCTCTCCTCCATGTCAGCTATGGCCATAGGTGAGTCAAATACTTAGTGAGTCAGTCTATCACTCCCCAAAATGCCATCCAAATTAATTTTTCGGGACGCTAGCAAGAACACGGTGAAGGAAGGGAAAAGAAGTTTCACTTAGGTACGGTTCACCATTGTTTCCTTGTCTCATAATCCGTATGATGTACTTTGTATCTAATTAATTGCAAAAATATACTACCTTCGTCTCTAAATGAGTGTCAAAGTTTTTAACTATCTTGTCCCTTTTTTTTATCAAATTATCTAATTTTTACATTTTCAACAACTATAATACCAATTTTACCCCTAATAAATACATTCTTTACCTCATTTCAAGAATATTATAAGGGTATTTTTGACAATTTGAAAACTTTTCACCACATTCTCCATGTTTATTGGTTTTGATGAGTTAGTTTTTGTAACATACCATTAAAGCTAATATTTAATCTCAATTGAGTATAACACGAAAGCTAGCTATGAGAATTCCAAATGTTAAGCAGGCAAGTAATTTTTTAAGGTTGACACTTATGTTTTATAGTACTTGATACGGATGTGTAAAATTCAAATGGTTAATTGAGGGGTTTTGTGGATTTTGGACTCACTATTTTGGGGGTATTTATTATTTGATACCACACTTTTCAAAGTTTATTATTTGGACCCTGTACTTTGTCTCCGGTGACATTGTGGACATTATTATAGCAAGCCGGTCAAAAAAAGCCCTTAACTAAGTTTGACTATTTTTTCCTTCCAACTTTGCCCTTTAATTAATGATGAACTTCCAAGTTTGCCCTTGATTTATTAATTCTTTATTTTCCTTTCACTTATTTATTACTACCAAATTTCTCACATTTTAAACTTTTTAATTTAAAAATTATTAAGAACTTCAAAATTTTAAAAATTATAAATTAAAAATTAAAATAATAAAACATTTGAATAGTTTAAAAAGCTTTAAATAAAAAAGTCAAATATAAACTTAAAATTTAAAATGTTAACATTTTAAGATTTTAAAATTTTGAAATTTTGAAAATTTTAAAATGTTAAAATGTTAAAATTTTAAAATTTTAAAGTTTAGAATTTTAAAATTTTAAAATTTTAAATTAAAAAATGTGAAATTATAAAAAATTAGAAACTAAAAATAAAAAATTAAAAAATAAAAATTGAAAATTGAAAATTTTAAAAATTTAAAAAAATTTAAAATTTAAAAAAATTTAAAAAAATAAAAAAATAAAAAATTAAATATTAAAATTAAAATATTAAAAAAATTCAAAAATTTTATAATTTTACAATTTTAAAAATTAAAATTTTGGAAATTAAAAATTAAAAATTAGAATCAAAATGAAAATGATAATGATAATGATAATTAAAAAATTAAAAATTAAAAGTTAAAAATTAAAAATCAAAAATTAAAATTAAAAATTTTAAAAATTAAAAATTAAAAATTAAAAATTAAAAGTTAATAAATTAAAAGTTTAAAAATTGATAAGGGCAAATCGGGAATTTTATGTGTATTTTGGCCCTTTGCCGGAGTAAAACTTAAGATTGGGCTAGATTTTTTGAGTACCCAAAGTACAGGGTCCAAAAAATAAATTTTGAAAAGTGTGGTACCAAATAATAAATACCCTCAAAGATGAGGGTCCAAAAACCAAAAAACCCGTTAATTGAGTCGATGGACCCTTATTATTTTAGGATAGTTCATCATCTGCAGTGGCGAATGCAGGATTCAAAGTCAGTGATGTCAGATAATTTTTTAAAAAATTAAACATAAATAAACGCTAAAATAAATGTCAAAATATAACCAATTCATGATAATCTAATACATAAATGTCAAAGTAAGCGGTAAAAATGATATTAAATAACTACTACATACCTAAAATGAACAATCTCCACAATTTCACATAAATAGTACATAATTCAATTTATATGTGTACAAATTAAATGATAGTTTAACAAAATTTCCTCATCCATACACATAACACAAGCAATTAGCAAACCCTAATTTAATCATATTGATTTAATCAAAAAAATTTAATTTATAAATTACAACTAAATATGATAATAAATTCAATCAAGAGGAAAGAGTATAATTCGATTTATAAGTGTACAAAAGATAATTTGACAAAATTTGCTCATTCATACACATACGAATGATACAGCACGCAATTAAGTGAATTAACAAACTATAATTTAATCACATTGACTTAATTACATAAATCTAATTTATAAATTGCAACCAAGTATGAGAATAAATTTAATAAAGTGGAAAGAGTAACTTGAGAAAATAATAATAGAGTGACTTACATAAATTATAATTCAATAATGGTGTTAGGGTTAGAGAGAGTGAAAAGATTGTGTTGTAAGCGCGAGTGAAAGAAGAAAAAAAAAAAGAAGGGCAGCGCATGTAAATTAAAAATAAAAAACGAAACAGCTTTAAAAGGGCAGCGCTAGGTTTGAACCTGCGATCAATCCCACAATAGTAACCTAATCTCTTTCAGGCACAATTACCAGCGGGCTGCACAATTATTTATGCTTCTATCAAACTTTATATATTCTAATTTTTTTTAAAAATTAATTTCTTTAAAAAAAATTTACACTAGTAGAATTCATACCAAAAAATGTCTGAAAATTGGCGTCTCTCTAAACATCAGACGCTAAACAAATGAAATAAAAATAAAAAAAATTCAAAATGAGCGTCTGTTTCCCATAAAAGAGACGCTATTTTCAAAACGGCGCTTGTTTTATGGGAAACAGACGCCTATTTTGAATTTATATATAAAAAAAAACACGCCTCTGTTTATTGTCAGTCTCGGCTGTTGTGCATGACATTATGCGTCTGCCAGCCTAGAAAACAGACGTCGAACTTCGTTTAAACGGGAAAATAAATAGGGTTGGGTTGTTATTTGCCATTTTCGCTGACGAAGAGGAAGAGGAAGCGAGAGAGAGTGGAAGAAGAAGCTCGGTGCACGCCGCTAGTTCAACAAAAAATCAGGTAATTTTATCAGTTATTTTTGTTTCAGATATGTTATATTATGATTAATATTATGAAAAGTGATTAAATAATATATTAAATATGATAAAAACGAATAATTTGAATATTTGTATGTTTGTTTCGTTTTTGTTGAGTTTAATTTTAGTTGAGTGGATATAAGTTGAAAAATGGAGTTGTTTTAGTGAATTTGTATGAATTCTAATATATTTTGGATGTTGAATTTGAATT
The DNA here is from genome assembly GCA_029582165.1 of Portulaca oleracea. NCBI lineage: Eukaryota > Viridiplantae > Streptophyta > Magnoliopsida > Caryophyllales > Portulacaceae > Portulaca > Portulaca oleracea. Next base: position 19,378,255 of record CM055869.1, read on the forward strand.
TTAAGTGTGAAAATCGTGTTTGTAATGTGGAATTATTGAATTTAAATATTGTTTCTATGTTTTATATTAGTTTAATTAATTGCATGTAATAATGCATTTAAAATATGTTTTGTATGTTGAATTTAGTTAATTGCATGTATATTAATTTAAATATTGAATTTTTTATGTTTTGTGGTAAATTTAAATATGAATAATTATATTTACTTTGCAAAAAAAAAATGTAATAATGCATTTAAAATATGTTTAAGTTGAGCATTATGATAAATATTAATATGTAATACGAATTTTGTATGTTAATTTATATGGCTTAATAAAGTTGTGGGAAATTATAATGAGTTTTGATTGAGTATAAAAATATTATATTTTAGGATAATTTTTTAGGAATTGTATTGACGATTTAATATATTAGTTAATAACATGTGTACGTACTATATTTTCAATTATGAATACATTTAGTTTAATGTGTATGTTTAATTTGAATTTACAATTTAATTTGTTTAGTTATTAAATTCATGAATAAAAGAATTACTATATAAACTATTATTTAATACGTACGTACATAGTGAATAATTATAAGCTATTATTTATTGTTTAATTTGTAAATAAGTACGACGGCCCCGGTATGATTTTTGAAAATTGTTAATTTCGTTTTGTTTAGTGTACGTACGTATGTAAATTATGAATAGTTTGTTTAGGGTTAGGGTTATTAGTATGAGTTAGGGTAGTTAGTATTAGCCGGGTTAGGATAATGTGACCAAGTATATACCTATTCCATGGAATTCATTGTAGTTTGACGCCAACCAACGTACAAATTGAAAAGTTGGGGAATCGATCATCCTCAAGTACTGTTGATACGTTGTTTAGTATATATGCTTCAAAAGCATTTGAAACTACGTCATGGAACAAGTATATTGGTCAATTGTTATGTTAGTATGTATATAGAGGATTAAGTTGGTATAATATTCTGATCGAATTTGGATGATTTTGGTTGTTATTAGTAAGCGAGTTAGCCTTTAAAGTTGGTAGCGGAAATTTTTTGCTATTCCAACGTAATTGTTAACTTAATTACTTATAACTTCAAACGAAGACAAAAATTATGTAAATAATTATGTCACGTACATCCAATTACGTACTTACTTAGGTACTCAATAACCAGCAGTACGTAGCTAGTTACATAATTAGTGAATAGGTTATTTGTGATGTTAGTGTAGAGTAGTACGTAGGATAATTTATATTTATAATTATAGTATCCTAATTAGTTGAGTATATATATATATATATATATATATATATATATATATATATATATATATATATATATATATATATCATAAAAAGAGGTAGTGTTTGGATCCTGTTAGTGTACAAGGAGAGTGTGTGTTGTAACCTGATAATCTATGGCTGAGAAAGAATTTTATGAGTCGTGTCGACTCTCCTTTATTTGTCTGGGTCCCAGAAAATAGCGTATTCTCAGAAGTGAAATTGCAAGAGGTCTATGTATAGTACGTGCTTTGGGAGTTAGAAGCGTCTCAGATTCAGTACAATGTAGTGTCTATATTGTGCAGCCTGGTGGGCAGCAAGACAAGGCGGATCTGAAAGAGAAGCAAGTAGTGAAGGGTCTAATAGAAAACGTGTTGGGCTTTCTTGCATGAAAGATTCATAGGTCCATTAAAGTAAGGCACTGTAGGACCCGGAAAAATTCCCGTTCGGGGAAATGTTTTCACGGATGCGCTACATCTGTGATCAGGAGCCGACTAAGGTTTCTTAATCCTTAAATAAGGATGTTTTTATTTTTCGAAATTTGTTTTCGGGGTGATGAAACTTTATTTATTTACAAACCCGTTTTTTATTATTTAAATTATCCGTAATTACACAAATTAATTTAACAATAATTTAGTTCCGGCCCAATTAATAAATCCAGGCCCAAAAGAGAACCAGTGGGCCACTGGAATTGGCTAAGACCCGCCTAGGGTTTAACAGATTCCAGGTTGGGCCACTGGTCCCATCGGCCCAAAGAGAAATTGGGTTGAAAATGATAAAACCCGCCTAGGTTTTATCATTTTCTGGCCCATTTCTCTCCGGACCCTCCTTGGATAAATATTGGACATGAATTATAATATTTTTTTAAATTAATTTTGTGTAAGAAATCGAATATTTTGAATAATTAAACGAATTTATAAAATTGTAAAAGAGTCGCCAACCGATTTAAGGAAATCGACAAACCATAAAATAAAAAAAGAAAGACTCCGGTTTACGAACCCGATTTCTAGATTCGGGGGTAAGGTTACGAATTCGAGAGTTATAAGAACTCTCGAATCCGCCTGTTTATAAAAACAGACTCTACTAAAATCAACATTGAAAACAAAGAGAGCGGGGAGAAGTTTGATTAATTTCGCGGAATTATTATTCAAATCATGCAATATAAACAATGCGGTTTTTTATTTTACAAAATATGTACAAGCATGGAATTAAATAAAAGATTACATGATTAAACACAATAATTTAAATAAAAGAATCGAACCTTGCTTAAGATGTAGCGATGAGGGATTTGATCCCTTGAGTTGCACCCTTGACTTGAAACCCGGCTAAGATGACGTGGGTGGTGTAGGAAAAAAGAATGGTATGTGGATGGTTATGTAGTGGTGGTGAATATGGAAGATAAAAATAAGTATAGTATGGATGTGGTGTAGGGAGATGATTTTGTGATGGAAGTGGATGATGGAGGTATAATATGGAGATGATAGGAGGATAGAATAATGATAGGAGATGAGGAGAATTTGAGAGAGTGGAAGTATAGAGAGTATTAGATGATGATTGTTGGTGGTGAGAGATGATTTTTTGTGAGAGTTGTTGATGAAATGGAGGTGGAATGGAGGGGGTATTTATAGGTGGAGGAGTATGGCTTTTGGAGGGAAATGGTGGGGGACATACCCCAAAAATCATGCCATTTCACTCCAAAGCCTAGGCGGGGTATAAGCAGTCAAGGGGCAAAGTCAACCACGTGGGCAAAAATCAGGGGATTGCAATTGCATGCATGCAGAAATTTTTGGCGCTAAAATCACCAAAGCCCAGGCGGGGTATAAGAATTTTCGTCACACGGATCGCTGACCTGGCGTAAAACGACGTCACGTGCAATCTCGATCAAACCCTAGGCGGGGTTTGATCATTTCTGGGCCGGATCAAACCCTAGGCGGGTTTTAGATGCTCTGGTGGCGCGATCGGAGTGCTACGGGCACGGAAAATGTTAAAACCCGCACGGGGTATAAATCGCTAAGTCTGACTTGACGGCCATAACTCTTTCATCTGGACTCCGATTGAGGCAATTCAAAAGGCGTTGGAAAGCTCATGATGTGTACTTTACTCTCATCAAAAGAAATGGGGCCAACAAGATTTGTGGAAAAAATGGGATTTGAAATGGTAGCCATATGTATGCGGAAATGGTGGAAAATGAAGGCTTTTTGTGGTGGGTTGGCCCGATAGCTTTTGATTGAGGGTGGTCCTTTGGATTTTCTTTAATGCTAACCTCTTTTCTTGTTATGCTTGATTTTTACACTTGTCCCGATACAAAATTTGATGTCTACAAATAGCCCCCACTTTGATCGAGTCCGAATAGGACGAAGGTCAAAGTAGTCTGAGGATATGACTTTGGTTTGCAAAGCCTGATTTGACACTTGGAAGCTGAGTCCTGCATCGCGGTTGCGGGCGGCATGCGCCTCTTTTGGGGTGATCTCGAGCAAGAATGATGCTCTACCTGACTGTTGATGAGTCGATGTTGATCTCGCGCGAGAATGACGCCTTACTTGAAATCGGACACGATGCTGACGATTGATGGAGATTTCTAGTCTTTCCCAGTGTCGATCCCAGTCTTTCCCGGTGTCGGTTCCAGTCTTTCCCGGTGTCGTTTACAGTCTTTCCCGGTGTCGACTGCAGTCTTTCCCGGCGTCGCTTCCAGTATTTCCTGATGTCGGTTCCAGTCTTTCCCGGTGTCGATTCATATTGGTTCCAGTCTTTCCCGGTGTCGATTCCAGTCTTTCCCGGTGTCGGTTCCAGTGTTTCCCAGTGTCCGTTCATATTGGTTCCAGTCTTTCCCGGTGTCGGTTCCAGTCTTTCCCGGTGTCGATGTTAATGATGGTGGGCATTTTTGATGCGGAAGGACTTCATCAGGCGCATTGCTGATGGCCTTGGGGGTTGAGACTTCATCGGGCACGATGCCGATGGCTCGGAGATTGAGACTTCACCGGGCACGATGCCGATGGCTCGGAGATTGGGACTGCATCGAAACTCTGCCGATGGCCTGAGTGCTGCTGATGATGATGACAGCGACCTTTTGTGCGGTAGCTGGATGGTGGCGGTCCCTTTGTCGGCGACCTGTGAGCTGGCGACTTTTTATGTGGCAGCTTGATGGCGGTGGTCCCTTTTAGCGGCGACTTGGTGTTTGTGATGACTCCCTGCACATAAACCAAAGCAGAATGTCAGATTATTTTGAACAATGATTGGAGATACAGAGAATTACCTGCCTGGCAGATTGACGAAGATGCCCAACGGCTTTTCACGAGGCAGATGATGGTGCCCAATGGATTTTCCCGATGTTGATGGCTCTTATTGCTGCCATTGCGAAGAGCTCTGCCGACGACTCTGAATAATGGCAACTTGATGCTGAGGAATTTCACCAAAACTCTGCCGATGCCAAAATTTCACTGTGGGGAATGGATTCTTGAATTCGCCCGGTCGTTGATCCATATTAGTCAAGTGAAGATTATGTCCATCGTGTCGGACATGCGCCGTGCATGACTTGACTGAATGCTAATCTATCCAGCAAGAGTTGGATTAGAGATTTACTCTAATCTTGCTCTCAGTGATTGGAAATCATGTCGACCGGTCTGATAGCGTATGGGCTTCAACAACCCCCAGTGTTGCGTTCTTAGAGCAACGATGTCACACTTCTTTGCTTCTTCTTCTTTCTTCTTTTTTTTCTTTCATTTTCAGATATGCGGGTATGCATGCAACTAGCCTGCAATTTTGTTTTGACACAAGCATTCATGCACTCATGCATTTATGCACGACTATCGACTTTATGCGGGACACACTAACTCGATACATGACGGACTGACTTGATGCACAACGGACTGCCTCAATGCATGACAGACTGACTCAATGCACAATAGACTGACTCAACGCATGATAGATTGACTTGATGCATGACAAACTGACTTGATGCATGGCAAATTGATTTGATGCATGACAAATCGACTCAATGCACAACAGACTAACTTGATGCAACTGACTCAATGCACAACAGACTAACTTGATGCATGACAGACTAACTCGATACATGACAGATTGACTCAATGTGACTCTGAGATGCAATGCAAACCTATTATGCTTAGATAGGACACACGTATAATTCTTTATGCTATTCTACACATTCAATTCTACATGCAGACAATCCCCGATTATTTTTAGACAAAGATTTCCTCGGACAATGATTTTCTAAGACAAGGCTTACCTAAGACTAAGACTTCCTAAGGGTCAAGGCCACCTGTGAGGAATTTTAGGAAAATTTAGGATGAGTAATGTTTCGATCCACGGGACAAGGAACAATGTTAGAGGCAACAAGCCTGAAGGATGTAGATGACTTTGATTCCTTGCAAATGTATGCTGGTACATGACAAGCCCCTGGTTTGGCGTAGACTCTTGATGACACTACCCTGCTTTGGAGAGCACCTTGGAGATTTGCAAGCCCCCGGTTTCGTGTGTATATGACGAGATGATGCATGGGGACCATAGAATAAGAGGAGGCATAGTCCTTAGTAGTGAGTCTCAACCTCTCCTTTTGCCTAACTTGCCCAAAGGGTTTTCAAGTTAGCCCCTCTTTTCTCTTTTTTTTTCTTTCTTTTTTTTCTTCTTTTTTTTTTCTTTCTCTCTTTTTTTTTTTCCTTGATGAGACCACTATTAGGACGTCTATGAGATTGAAGATGCAGGACCTTGTAGGATAGGGAGTAAGTGTCCCTCTTTGAAGCTATCTCCGATAAATGTCTTGAACGATGTCACACAGGTAGCGCGAGCCCCCAATTCAGAGTAGCTTGTTTCTGAGTCAGTTCATGATCATGTGGTTTCCAGTTAGTCGTTGATATGATGTGAACGACTTTCGCTCTTGCTGAGAAGTAAGCCACACAGAGCCTCATACTTACATTAATGACTGAGCTGAAAAGTCCTCAAAGGGTGACATGGGATGAAAGGGTTGGAAAAGGTTGGAAGATGCTTGGTGAAGGAGACGGTTGACAATGGTTTATTAATGAAGGGGATGTGGTGACACTTAAGAATGATTGTGTCTTGAAGGGGGAGAAGAAATGGTCAAATGGGATAGACATCATCTCTTGAGAAAGGGTTGAAAGGTATGGTAGATGAGGCTTTATTGATGAATGGTATAAGGAGACACTCAAGAATGATTGTGTCTTGAAGAGATGGTCAAAGGGATAGACGTCATCTCTTCAGAAAGGGTTGAAAGAGAGTTTATTAATGAATGATATAAGGAGACACTCAAGAATGATCGTGTCTTGAAGAGATGGTCAAATGGGATAAACATCATCTCTTGGGAAAAAGTTGGAATATGGTTATGTAATGATGTCCAAGTCTGACGGAAGGAAGATGGAGGGTTGATGATGATGAAAGATAGAATCCAGGGTTTCCTCTCCTTTTGCCTATCCTAGCCCGCCCGAGTGGGTTTTCAAGCTAGCCTCTCTTATTCTCTCACTCTCCTTTTGCCTAACCTGCCCTGACGGGTTTTCAGGCTAGCCTCTCTTATTCTCTCACTCTCCTTTTGCCTAACCTGGGATTCCAAGCTAGCTTCTCTTATTATTTTTTTCTTTTCTTAAAGACCAACATTTTGAGGACAAAGGATGCTCCTTGTAGCGGTCGTGCCTCAAAGAGGTTTTCCTACGTATCCAAGGTGGAATCAGGCTAGTCGTAGTTCTTTAAGCGGAACTTTGATGGATAGCGCCTCGAGGAAGACTTAACGGTTATGAAGGTTTAAGGGTTCATATGCAGGTTATGGATGGATGAAAGGTTTGTGAAGGTAATAGAAGGCTGAGGTGTATGGATGATGAGGTGAAGGTTTGAGACAAGATTTTCTGAGGTGTGCATGACTCTTATTTTTCGCGTTCTCACTTCTTATTCTCTTCTAACCCCTTTTTTCTTTCTTTCTTCCTCTTTTTTTTGTTTCATTTTTTTTGAACTTCTCTTTTTTTTTCGAATTTCTTCTTCATGAGATTGACTCTTGTTCGCCTTTCTGATGACATTAGTCACAACACACCTTTTGGCATTGGGGTAGATATGGATTGATCATGAGGAGAATGACCAGGTTGGTCAAGGCTAAGGGTTTTTTTTTTTCCTTCAAACTCTTTCTTCAGGGGTTGACTCCTATTCTCCTTTGGTCATAGCACACCTTTTGGATTGGGTTAAGGGTTTGAAAAAGGTTGAGGAATGATGGAGAGGTCAAAGATGTGAGTTGTAGGTGGTAAGTCGGGTTTGGATGAAAAGATGAGGGTAATGTGGGTGGTGAAATGAAGGTTGGGTTCAAGCCCCCTGACCTCGGCACATTTGGTTAAGCAGCTGGTCTAGGAGCATAGAGATGTCCATTTTCAAGAGACTGATGATTTTGGTCTTCTCTCCATTTGCCCAGCCTACTTGATGAGTGCAGACTGACTTCTCTCTTTTTTTCTCTTTTTTTTTGTTTTTCTCACTTTTTTTTAATTAAACCCTGGATTCGATAAAATAAAAGATGGGAACGAGGTACACATCAAAGATGGAAGGATAAGAGAGAATGAAATTTGTCAGACCTGGTTTATACGGATGATGGATAGATGAGAGAACTTCTCAACTCAAGTAAAAAACACAAGCACGAAATTATGTTTGATCACATAGCAACAAGAGCAAAGAAATGAATGAAGAACTGACTATAACAGACTCTGAGCATGAAATGCTTGACAACCAAGACTATAGCTACTTCTAAAGCTCCTTTGATGATGTGCCCTCCTTGTCCTCGTATGGGGAATCCATGTTATGTCTGGTCCTCTGTGCTGCTTTCGGTGGGGGCAGTTTCCCTGAATGGATCATGTGCTCCAAAGTCTAACAATTCTCCATGTTGTTTTCATGGGATCTATGGTAGTTGCAGAAATTCTCGTCATCCAAATATCCCTTTCATGGTTAACTCAGGCCCTGACCCTGACACTTGACAAATGAAGAAAACCCATCCCAATGCATGCATGACCTAAATGACCTATATGGACTTCCTAAGATGAAAAAACGCCTATATATTGACTCGGGAGAGACTCACCCAGGACATGGGTTTGAAAGAGCTAATTGACCTATATGGGACTTCCTAGGATGCAAGACTTCTATATGCCGACTCAAGAAAGAGACTTACCCACGACATGGGTCTACATGTCCTAAGTTCTATATGAGACTTCTTAAAGTGCAAATGCCTATATGCTGACCTGAAAATCCTAATTTATGACATGGGTTTACATTAGACTTCCTAAAAAGACAGACACTCACATGATATGCCATCACGAGAAAAGACTCACCCATGACATAGGTTTACACTAGACTTCTTAAGAAAAAGACAGATATTTACATTATGACTCTAGACACAGACTTGTTCATGACATGAGTTTTCATGACCTATGAACCTATATGAGACGACGAACGCTTACATGCTAACTCAAGAAAAAGACTTAACGACTCACCCATGACATGGGTTTGCATGATGTAGACCCTATAGGAGACTTCTATAATGCAGGACATTCATATGTTGACTCTGGAAAAGGACTCACCCATGACTTGGGTTTACATGCCCTACGAACCTGTATGAGACCTCTTAAAGAATGCAAGACACTTACATGCAGACACTAACGCAAAGACCCATCCTGACCTTATATGATGATTTTTAATGAATGCATACATTAACACAAAGATACATCTTAGACCTTATATGATGCTTTCTAATGAATGCAAGACACGTACATGCAGACACTAACACAAAGATTCATTCTAGACCTTATATGATGCTTTCTAAAGAATGCAAGACAATAACATGCAGACACTAACACAAAGATTCATCCTAGACCTTATATGATACATCTAAAGAAAAAGACACTCATATCCTGACTCTAGAACAAAGACTCGTCCATGACCTGGGTTCACACATGACTTTCTAAAACACATTAACCAAGGAAAAGACTCACTTATGACCTAGACCAAAGACTCACCCATGACCCGAGTTTAGACTTTCAAAAATAAAACACATATATTGACTTAAGAAAAGACTCACATATGACACGACCTTGTAAGAGACTTTCTAAAGACTAAAAGATATTTACATGCAGACTCTGAAACTAAGACTCATGTAAGACACCTAGACTCAGGAAACAACCCAACTATGACACAGATTTGCGTAACAACAACACTTTTTTACAACAAGAGCATTATAAAGGGCCGGATAAAGTCACATATAGCGAGTCGACATAGGTTGAAAGATACAAGTCAGTGTTTCTCAATTCGGATGGGCCTAATCCACAGGCCGACCATTTTAAGGAGAATCCGTAACTTGGCCCAACAACTCAGACAGCTCAAGCTATGTTGGCTATTATGCGGACTAGAATAACGCTGAACACACTGACAACTTGACTTATGTTTACACACTTTTTTATTGGGACCCAAAACATTTATTTATATAACTCAAGGAGAGTGGATGTTGTGAAAGACCGAATAAAGCCATCAAAAGGCGAGTTAAAACAGACTTATAAACTCAACTATTAATTTCACCGTGGATGGGCTTAACAACGGGCCGACCATGGATTTATCAGACTTAATAGTCAAATTTATATATTTATTTTCTCTAACCTTGAGACTATTACGCGGGCTAGAACAACACACACACTGGCTTTGTTTGATTATTAATCAATTTTCTTTGGACCATGAGTATGAGAGTATTGAGAAGGGCCGAATCAAATCATCAAAGGTGAGTTAAAATGAACCGATAAACAAGGATAATGAACCTTTAAAATGGATGGGCCCCACCACCGAGCCGACCATAAAATTTAAGGTTAATTAATCGAGTTTATAAATTTATTTCTTCTCAACCCAACGATTATTATGCGGACTAAAACAATATCTCAAAATTAGGTCCGACTCTAATGAAGACTCAACATACAGAAACATATTTACACATAGTATACAACAAACTTTATTTATTTACTCAGGGGAAACAAACATTGTAAAAGACTGGATAAAGCCAACAATAAGCGAGTTATAATTAATTTATGAGTTTAATTGACAAATCCAATATGGTTGGGCCTAACAACGAGCCGGCCATAATTATGATGGATTTATTAATTAAATCGATAAATTAATTTACTCAAGCCTAGTGACTATTATGCAGTCAAAAACGCTATCCATTAACTTTGTTGGACTTTTAATTAATTTTTTTTTGGACCTTTGTTGAGAAAATTTCGTAAAGGGCCATATAATATCATCAAAGGTGAGTCAATTTTTATTTATTAACTAAGACAATCAACTTTAAAACATAAATGGGCCCTTCCACTTGGGTTAACCATAATGTCTTTAAGTTAATTATATTAATTAATAAATAATTATTTTCTCAACCCAATAAATTTTATATGGACTAGAACAAAACCTCAAAACTAGGGTCGACTCTTTACAAAAAGACAAGAAAAGGGGAGGAGATACACATAGCACATAGCATACACATGAAGGGGTACCCTAAACCAAGGCTCTAAATTCATGGACTTTTATGGTTGGGTATATAGCCTACCGCATGCCTTCGCCCCGATTCTGCATACCATAAGGTAAACAGTTAGGGTATTTCTCAAAGAACTTTTAGGTAACTTAAACCGTCGCCTTTGTGCTAGAGTTCATCCCCATAGTAGTGGTCTCCCGCTCTCAAGGGAAATCCTAGGTAACTTAAACCATCGCCTTTGTGCTAACGTGTCAAAAGACCTGATTAGTGGCCCGGTATGCAAGGGATGCCTAAAAGAATAATAAAGTCGCGAAATAAATTAACTTTTCCCTTTTACACTTTTCAAATCAATTTGATTTTTTCAAATTTTACCCTCTTTTAAAGTTTAAGTCCCCAGTGGAGTCGCTAATCTGTAGGACCCGGAAAAATTCCCGTTCGGGGAAATGTTTTCGCAGATGCGCTACATCTGTGATCAGGAGCCGACTAAGGTTTCTTAATCCTTAAATAAGGATATTTTTATTTTTCGAAATTTGTTTTCGGGGTGATGAAACTTTATTTATTTACAAACCCGTTTTTTATTATTTGAATTATCCGTAATTACACAAATTAATTTAACAATAATTTAGTCCCGCCAAATTAATAAATCCAGGCCCAAAAGAGAACCAGTGGGCCACTGGAATTGGCTAAAACCCGCCTAGGGTTTAACAGATTCCAGGTTGGGCCACTGGTCCCATCGGCCCAAAGAGAAATTGGGTTGAAAATGATAAAACCCGCCTAGTTTTATCATTTTCTGGCCCATTTCTCTTGGGACCCTCCTTGGATAAATATTGGACATGAATTAAATTATTTTCTTAAATTAATTTTGTGTAAGAAATCGATTATTTTAAATAATTAAATGAATTTATAAAATTGTAAAAGAGTCGCCAGCCGATTTAAGGAAATCGACAAACCATAAAATAAAAAAAGAAAGACTCCGGTTTATGAACCCGATTTCTAGATTCGGGGGTAAGGTTACGAATTCGAGAGTTATAAGAACTCTCGAATCCGCCTGTTTATGAAAACAGACTCTACTAAAATCAACATTGAAAAGAAAGAGAGCGGAGAGAAGTTTGATTAATTTCGAGGAATTATTATTCAAATCATGCAATATAAACAATTCGGTTTTTTATTTTACAAAATATGTACAAGCACGGAATTAAATAAAGGATTACATGATTAAACACAATAATTTAAATAAAAGAATCGAACCTTGCTTAAGATGTAGCGATGAGGGATTTGATCCCTTGAGTTGCCCCCTTGACTTGAAACCCGGCTAAGATGACGTGGGTGGTGTAGGAAAAAAGAATGGTATGTGGATGGTTATGTAGTGGTGGTGAATATGGAAGATAAAAATAAGTATAGTATGGATGTGGTGTAGGGAGATGATTTTGTGATGGAAGTGGATGATGGAAGTATAATATGGAGATGATAGGAGGATAGAATAATGATAGGAGATGGGGAGAATTTGAGAGAGTGGAAGTATAGAGAGTATTAGATGATGATTGTTGGTGGTGAGAGATGATTTTTTGTGAGAGTTGTTGATGAAATGGAGGCGGAATGGAGGGGGTATTTATAGGTGGAGGAGTATGACTTTTGGAGGGAAATGGTGGGGGACATACCCCAAAAATCATGCCATTTCACTCCAAAGCCTAGGCGGGGTATAAGCAGTCAAGGGGCAAAGTCAACCACGTGGGCAAAATTTAGGGGATTGCAATTGCATGCATGCAGAAATTTTTGGTGCTAAAATCACCAAAGCCTAGGCGGGGTATAAGAATTTTCGTCACACGGATCGCTGACTTGGCGTAAAACGACGTCACGTGCAATCTCGATCAAACCCTAGGCGGGGTTTGATCATTTCTGGGCCGGATCAAACCCTAGGCGGGTTTTAGATGCTCGGTGAAGTGCGCGACCGGGTTTGCTTTCGGGCACGAAATGTTAAAACCCACCTGGGGTATAAAACTGGCTAAGTGCAACTTCGAACGGCCATAACTCTTTCATCCGGACTCCAATTGAGGCAATTCAAAAAGCGTTGGAAAGCTCATGATGTATACTTTACTCTCATCAAAAGAAATGGGGCCAACAAGATTTGTGGAAAAAATGGGATTTGAAATGGTAGCCATATGTATGCGGAAATGGTGGAAAATGAAGACTTTTGTGGTGGGTTGGCCCGATAGCTTTTGATTGAGGATGGTCCTTTGGATTCTCTTTAATGCTAACCTCTTTTCTTGTTATGCTTGATTTGTACACTTGTCCCGGTACAAAATCCGATGTCTACAGGCGCGATGCTGCAAAGTCAATGCTTTGATGGACCTAAGAATCTTACATGCAAGAAAGCCCAACACGATTTATATTAGACCCTTCACTACTAGCTTTTCTTTCAGATCCGCCTTGTCTTGCTTCCCACCAGGCTGCACAATAGAAACACTGCATTGTACCGAATCTGAGATGCTTCTAACTCCCATAACACTATAGACCTTGCGCAATTGTATTGCTGAGATTACATTTTTTTTTGGGAACCAGACAAATAAATGAGAAGTCGGTACGACTCATGAAAGTCTTTTTCAGCCATAGATTAACAGTTAACAGACATACTCTCCTTGGATAATAACAGGATCCTCTTGCCTGATGACATAGCTTAATTAGTTCTTAGTTTGGATGATTTTGATAATATTTAATCAAGTACGTTATTGAATAATGTTTATTTTTAATTCAATTCATGAATAGATTTCACGTACATTATGGACGGACCCCCACATCGCCGTTGGATGTACGAGAGGTTTGAACCGGATAGGAGGGTTATCAGGGCTGAATGGGCTGCTGGGTTAGCTATGTTTGATCAATTTGCAAAGAGTAATTCGTATGAGTATCCGAGGACTGGAAAGTATCGGTGCCCATGTGTGAAGTACAAGAATAAGAGCGGATTTAGTCCTGATGAAGTTAAAGAACATTTTTATAGGCGAGGGTTTATGGAACAATATTGGTGTTGGACGAGCCATGGTGAAGAATGTGGTGACTATGATGATGAGGATGGCAGTGGTGACGATGCGGAAGGTGATTGGGAACCGTCTGCAGGTAGTCCTCCGACAAACGAGGAGCTGAATCAACAACCGTTCATCGATAGAACGGAAGAGATGATGAATGATTTCATCATGGCGAACGAGGCACCTAATGCAGGAGCTCAACAATTTTATGATATGCTTCAATCTGCTCAACGGCCTCTGTGGGAAGGGTGTGCGCAACCCAAGTGTTGTTCATGAATTACCCGGCAGGCATACGAGATAAAGTTAACTGGTGGGTTGTGGTTCCAAACAAACCATCTTATGCACAAACATCGATATATTTTTCATTATGTTTGCGCACATACGTACAAATTAATTAACTTAATTAACATATATATAATAACACGTACGTACACATGAGAATAATTGTAATTAACAACATAATTGACAATGAAACATATATATATATATATATATATATATATATATATATTAAATTATCTAGCTAGATATGATATATACAGCTTATTACGCTAAAAAAAGTAGAATATACTTAACAATAATAATAATTAATAATTAACTATAACAAAAAAATGTATGCGTACATCATAATTAGTTATAATTAAAATTAAGAATAATAATAATAGTATCAATAATAATAATAATAATATTATTATTATTATTATTATTATTATTTATTATATATAATATATATTAGCTAGCCACAAGATCGATCATTTTCAATAAATTTACAGCTAAAAATGGCGTCTGTTTTGCCACCAAACAGACGCCAACATCACTGACTGTAGAAATGGCGTCTGTTTGGTGGCAAAACAGACACCATTTTTTGCCTACTTATATGAACGAAAGCCCTCAAATTTCCCTCCGAATTTTTTCCCTCCCATATCCATTTCATTTCTCTCATCTTCTCTGATTTCCCCTAACCTTCACAACACCTCAAATTCATCCAAGATTGAAGAATTGAAAATTTTACAATTGAAGATTGAACATTGGACAGTGAAGATTGAAGATACAAGATTGAAGATTGAAGAGTGAAGAGTGAAAAATTAAGATTGAAAAATATTGAAGATATATATTAATTGTAATTTAGTTTTTTTTTATCTTTTAAGTTAGTAAAAATCAACATTATTAAAGTTGTATTATATTTTTTTTTACTTGTTTAAATATTTATTCATTACCATTTTGTTGTTGTTATTTCTATAATATATATATATATATATATATATATATATATATATATGAAATTGTACATGCATCAATTGGAAATATATATCATTTATTATTATATCAAATGTATTTTTTTCATTATTAATGTCTCCGCAATTCTTATTAAACAATTTACTTACAAATACAAAAATATAATTTTTACGCTTTATTTTAAAATTAGAACCCACAAAATATACTATATATTGTAATTATTAAATTGAAATTCACGTTTTTTTTAATTTCTGTAAACCAAACAGGTGTCTGTATGGGATTCAACATACGCCATTTCTACTGCAGTATGGCGTCTGTTTCATCCCAGACAGACGCCATTTTTGGTCTGACACAGACCTCGTTGAGTGTAATAACAGTGTCTGTGTTAGGCGTCTGTTTGTGACAGAAGCCAAGGTTTTGGCGTCTGATTTAAACAGACGCCAAACACAGACGCCTTTTTTTAAATGACGTTCTAGGATTTGACGTCCGTTTAAATCAGACGCCAAAACCTTTTTGGCTTCTGTTTATACTCATATCAGACGCCAATTCTAGACGCTTATTGGCACCAATTCTACTAGTATTAGTAGTGTCAATTGACACGACTCTTATGCATATAGATCCGCCCCTGATCTTCTGTGTATATTTTTTCACTCACAATTACTCCTGTACACTTTAAAGAGGGTAACCTTCGAAAGAACAACTGTACACACGAAACAAAAGCAAAGGCTAATTGCATCAAGGACACTGGAGGGCCCAATGTTAGTGTAGGAAAAAGGATTTATGAATTATACTATTAAGGATAAAGATGTAAATAATTAGGTTTTAGCTTCTTTTCTTTATTTTTCTTGTTTTCCTTTCTTTTCTTCCGTTTAGTTCTTAGGTTGCTGAGCCTTTATAAATGACTCTTGTTTTTCTCTTCTTCTAAGCAGGCTAAGAAGTCTTCTTCAATCGCATCAATGAGAGCTTCTCAGTTTTTCCTTTCTTCTTAGCTCTTCTTTGCTTCCTTTGATTCAATCAGATAAGGGTTGAATCTTTACATGGTATCAGAGCGCTGGTAATCCAAAGAAGCTTCGATCGCCGCTTCTTGTTGCGCCATGTCTGATAAGAAGACACAAATCGTAATTGATCCATGCGATCCCATTTTCATACATCCGTCCGATCAACCAGGGATACCTCTGGTGGCCGACGTATTCACCGGAGATGATTTCGGCACCTGGAAACAATCGGCGATTATAGCTCTCTTTGCAAAACACAAGATCGCGTTTGTCGATGGGAGTCTTCCATGTCCAGAAGCAGACGATCCGCGACTTCCTTACTGGAAAAGAGGAAATCACATGGTTATCTCCTGGATCCTCAATTCCTTGCATAAGGACATCCGCGACTGTGTTCTTTACGCGACGGTTGCCCAGGATCTCTGGAATGAACTCAACGAAAGGTTTGGACAAACCAACAAAGCAAAATTGTATAGTGTTCAACAAGGAATTTCGAGATTATCACAAGATTCTTTGGATATTTCTTCTTACTACACCAAAGCTAGAAGCTATGGGAAGAAGTCAGTTCGGTGAGCAACTTTCCCAGGTGTGCATGTGGGAAATGTACCTGCAAACCCCAGATTAATCAACAATTCGAATCTTTCTTTGAAGAACAAAAGCTCCTCCAATTCTTAATGGGACTTAACAACAGTTATACTATGGTGCGAAGTAACATTTTGATGATGTCACCTCTTCCAACTCTGAGCAAGGTCTATGCCATCCTCTCTCAAGAAGAGAAGCAACGACAAGTTCGGGATCAATCAGATGTTTTCTCAGACTCAGCTTCTCTTTACGCAAACAAAGGAGCACAAAAGGCTAAGCAAGATGACAAGAAGACGGTTCTATTCTGTGACCATTGCAAGAAGACAGGACATACCATCGATCGATGCTTCAAGATCCATGGATATCCTCCAAGAACTCAAAATAAGCAGCAAAATAAATCACCAAATTAGCAGAATGCAAGAAAGACAGCCTACAACGTATGGAAGGATCCTGAAAAGATGACTGCTGCTCAAGAGGGATCTGGGAATTCACCTTTACGCAAAATGAGCCAGGATCAAGCTAAACAAGTCTTGCAACAGCTGCTTGACAATCTTGTAAGTGATGATGTTCCTTGTTCTACTGGAGACAATGGCACCATCTCAGGTAACATCCCTAATTCAGTCTTTAATTGTGCTGCCAATACTATTACTTGTTCGTGCACTGTGACCAAAGGGGATTGGATAATTGATTCGGGTGCTAGTGACCATATGTGTAATAATGAAAATCTGTTGCATTCTTTACAAAATCTCACCCAACCTGTTGAGATAAAATTGCCAGATGGTAGTAAGATTCGTGTTATCAAGTATGGAAAATTGAGCATTGGAAGAAACTTAATCTTGACTAATGTTTTGCTTGTTCCAACATTTAAATTCAACCTTATATCAGTCAGGAAGCTGTGTGAACAATTGCACTGTCATGTCAACTTTACTGAGAAAGAATGCCTAATGCAGGGCCCTTCGATGAAGAGTCCAATGATCCTTGGTAGAGAAGACAATGGGCTATATTTTCTAGATAGTAATATCTTGACAGAAGAAATAGATAGTCATTGTTTTTTCAATTTTGATGATACTTGTAATAGACTTGTTTGTTCTGTTGATACCAAAACTTGGCATAGGAGATTAGGACATATGTCCAAAGCTAGAATGAAACTTTTGCCTATGAAAATTGATTGCAACAGTCATTTTCAAGATAATTGTGATGTTTGTCACAAGGCTAAACAGAAATGCCTGCCTTTCCAATCTAGCACTATATCTTCTAGTTCACCTTTGGAATTGATTCATGTTGACATTTGGGGTCCCTTCCATACCAAGACTTATCTTGGTCACAGGTACTTTCTCACCATTGTTGATGATCACACTAGATACACATGGATCTTGTTAATGATTACAAAAAGTGAGGCTTTTGGATTACTTCAATCTTTTATTACTATGGCTAAGAATCAATTTGATATTAATGTAAAGAAAGTCAGATCTGACAATGCTCTAGAGATAGGGAAAAGTGATGCTGCTATTAATTTCTTCTCAAACAAAGGCATCCTTCATGAAACTAGTTGTGTTCAAAGGCCCCAACAAAATGGGGTTGTTGAGAGAAAACATCGCCATTTGCTTGAGGTAGCCAGAGCCCTCATGTTTGAGTCTGGTATACCATTAAAATTCTGGGGAGAAAGCATCTTAACAGCAGCTCATATAATTAACAGAGTCCCTACTCCTATTTTGAAAGGAAAAAGCCCCTATGAGCAACTTTATAGGAAGAAACCTTCTTATGAGCACCTAAAGGTTTTTGGTTGCCTTTGCTATGCTAGCACCCTCAAGCATGGTAGAGACAAATTTCAAGAAAGGGCTGAAAAAAATGTATTTTACTTGGTTATCCCCAAGGAAAGAAAGCATACAAATTGTATTCTCTAGACAACCACAACATATTTGCCTCTAGAGATGTGATCTTCTATGAAAATGTGTTCCCCTTCCAAGAAAAGGGAAAATTGGTTCAAAACACTGACAATATTGTAGGCCAGAATCCTCACTTTGATTTCACCAACAGCAATGAGTCTGTGTCTTTGTTGTATCCTACTGATTGTGTTGATGAAAATCAAGGAGATATGGAAAATGACAACACATCTCATGATCACAATAATCAGAATAATCTGGCTGAGGCTATTAGAAGGTCCAGCAGATCAATTAAAGCCCCTGCTTATTTAAAAGACTATGAAATGTGTTTTTGTTGTGTGACAAACTTGTATACTGATCCTGATGTTGTTCATGCTTCCAATATTTTATCCAAAAATGTCAATATGGCTTCTTACCTAGACAGTAATAAACCTCAAAACTGAGGAAGCTGTTTTACATTCTGGGTGGCAGAAGGCCATGAGAGATGAATTAAAGGCCTTACATGACACAGATACTTGGGATATAGTGCCTTTGCCAAAGGGAAGAAAACCCATAGACAGTAAGTGGGTTTATAAAGTTAAACACAAAGCAGATGGAAGTGTTGAAAATGACCACCATTAGAGCCATTTTTTCTGTTGCTGTAAAAAGGAATTGGGACATAAAGCAACTGGATGTCAACAATGCTTTTCTTCATGGAGATCTCCATGAAGAAATATACATGAAAATTCCTCAAGGTGTCTCTAGTGAAATTTCTAATGGTGTTTGCAGGTTAAAAAAATCCTTATATGGCTTGAAACAAGCCTCGAGGCAATGGTATGCCAAGTTGACTGATGTTTTGTATCATAGAGGTTACAAACATTCAGAAAACGATTATTCTCTTTTTTATAAAAGAATTAATAACAAAAGCGTGTACCTTGCCATCTATGTAGATGATATCCTGATTACTGGCAATAATCAAAGGGAAATTGATGATTTGAAAAAACATTTGCATCAGACTTTCAAAATAAAGGACCTTGGAAATGCTAAGTTTTTTCTGGGCATGGAAATTATTGAGGTCCCAGGAGGGTTAATGCTCTCCCAGAGAAGGTATCTTCAAGAGGTTCTGGATGAATTTGGGCACAAAGAGATGAGAACTGTTGTTTCTCCCTTAGACATGAATATCAGACTAAGTCCTAATGTGGGAACTCCCATACCAGAGCCATCCAAATTCAGAAAATTGATAGGTAAGTTGAATTTTCTTGTTAATACTAGACCTGACATATCCTTTGCTGTGCAGCATCTGAGCCAGTATCTTCAAGCTCCTACTGACATTCATTGGACTGCTGGAATACATGTCCTAAAGTACCTCAAAGGGAAGTCCGATCTTGGTATACTTATACATAGAGATAGTGATTTTAAATTACAAGGATATAGTGATTCTGATTGGGGTGCTTGCAGGCACACAAGGAGATCCATCAGTGACTATGTAGTGTTTCTTGGCAAAACACTCATCTCGTGGAAGTCCAAGAAGAAGCCTATAGTGTCCCTTTAATTAGCTTAAGCAGAATATCGGAGCTTGAGAAGGCTGGTTGCAGAATTGGCGTGGCTCAGTAGGTTGTTTGATGAATTAGAAGTCACCTCCATCACTCCCATACCAATTAAGTGTGACAGTGAAGCGGCAATCTATATTGCAAAGAATCCTGTATATCACGAAAGGACCAAACACATTGAAATTGATTGCCATTTCATTCGACACAAGTTGGCAGAGGGTTTGATAACTCTGAGCTACACACGCACAGCAGAGCAACTCACAGACATAATGACTAAAGCTCTTCCTAGGAACAAGCATCAGGCCATCCTTAGCAAGTTGGGGGTTTTGTCACCCTCCAACTTGAAGGGGGGTATTAAGGATAAAGATCTAAATAATTAGGTTTTAGCTTCTTTTCTTTAATTTTCTTGTTTTCCTTTCTTTTCTTCCGTTTAGTTCTTAGGTTGCTGAGCCTTTATAAATGGCTCTTGTTTTTCTCTTCTTCTAAGCAAACTAAGAAGTCTTCTTCAATCGCATCAATGAGAGCTTCTCAGTTTTTCCTTTCTTCTTAGCTCTTCTTTGCTTCCTTTGATTCAATCAGATAAGGGTTGAATCTTTACATATACCCATCTTTTGGGATATTGGATCCTAATATACTCATTTTTACTATTGGATACTAATATATTGATCTTTATACCTAAGTCATTTAAATATTTATCATGATTTAATTAAGTGGTGGTGAACCGCTATCAAGGATAATCTGACATGCGGTGAAAACTTCCTGAGACCCATAAGGAACCAATACAAGCACAATTAAGTCATCTTTGAGATTGGTTCACCATCAGTAAAGTCATGGTAAATACACTAAAATCACCTAAGTATAAAGATGAGTATATTAATATCCAATAATAAAGGTGAGTAAATTATGATCCAATATTCCAAAATGTAGGTGTATTACGATCTAAAAATCCTAAGAAAAATTAGAGCTAACCTTTATGTGGGAGTGGAAGGATCGTTTACGACGTTATCTACTCATGGACATCTTCAATAGTTCCTAGTGGCAACTAGAGTCACAAGTTATGCACACCCTAAAATCTTAGCACATAGATGGTTCGCTAACCATGTAAAGAGTCATGAAGGAGGTGATAGATTATGAGGAATCCCTAATAAAGCTGAACGCCTGAACATCCCCTTCAAGGACGTATTCAAGTATAGTTAAAAGAGAAAACTGACACCATTCTCTTCCCCAAACTCTTTCTGTGGGGTAAAAGAATTAGATGAACATTGAAGACTCTCTCCTGCTACTCCCATCATCGTTGATGATGAGTAGAGTTCAAAATTTACCTGCTCTTAAAGCCAATCAAAACACTCATAAAAACTCCCATAAAAAAAAAAACTTATAAAAGAAAAATAATAATGATGATGATAAGGATAGATTTAAAGGCATAGTTAGGCTTGCCAACGGTCACAACCTAAAGGTGCTAGGAAGAGGTGATGTGAACATTAAAACTTCTACAATGCTCATAAATCAATACTAGAGTGCTCATGAACCAATACATGAATGCTCATAAACCAAAACTATAATGCTCATAAACCAGTAGATAAATGTTGTGAAATATATACAACAATGTCCATAATATTTAAAATGAATATTTTGAATTGAAGGCACCTATTATGCTTGAAAAAAAATTTAAAAAATGACTCAAAAATACTTCCTCCACTTCATATTAATGGTCTGTTGTCGTCA
The DNA here is from genome assembly GCA_029582165.1 of Portulaca oleracea. NCBI lineage: Eukaryota > Viridiplantae > Streptophyta > Magnoliopsida > Caryophyllales > Portulacaceae > Portulaca > Portulaca oleracea. Next base: position 19,399,981 of record CM055869.1, read on the forward strand.
TTAATTTCTCGATATATACAATATTTTAGTATATAAAAGTATTATCATTGGATTAATAACGAAAAATTTTATTTTAAGAATATAAAGTTATATTTTTTTGATAGAATATGCTATGAAAATTTTTAATTAAAAAAGATATTTGGACAATTAATACAAACAGAGAAAGTACATATATTATACCTAAAAATAAAAACAAAAACAAAAACAAAAATTAATGTGGATGGGCTCATGGAGCATGGTGCTCCCGAGCTCACTATCTTATTTTTACGCAAACAGGTACCAAAATACTTTTTATTTTCCTCACTTTTGCTGTATTACCACTATATCTTGACTTTGACTCTTTCTCGAAGGTAGACTACGTCAAATTTGCTCTCTCATTTCTCTAAAAACCTACCAACAAGGCTTTCTAGTAGTCTATCTCATCCTCTCTCCAATTGTGTAAATTAGCTCTCTTTGTCAGATTTATTTAGGGTGCAAAAGTATGAGTATCTGGGGGCTTTCTTAATTCTTTGTAGGGTTTTTTTGTATTTTGGATCCCGAAGTATAAGAGTATTTATTTTCTGGTCACACGGTTTTCATCGTTTATTTATTGGACCCAAACGTTTATGAGTTGAATAAAAAAATGACCTTAAAGTTTGTAGGTTTAAAAAAAGGCTCGTGTACTGTTTTTTTTTCTCATGTTTGAATTCATCTCTCGAATAGCGTCAAACTTCAGGAGTAAGGTCAAAACTGATATTGAAGCCATAATAGACCTCTCTTATTCATGTCAAAACTAATTAGACCCTGAAGTATCCAGGGTCTAAGTAGTTCCGACATGAATAAGAGAGGTGTATTACAACTTTAATATTAGTTTTAACCTTAGTCTTGAAGTTCGGCGTTAATCAGGAGATAAAATCAAACATAGGAAGAAAAAGGAAAATAGTACACGAGCCTTTTTTTCAACTTACAAAATTTAAGGTTTTTTTTTCAACCCATAAACTTTAGGGTCTAAAAAATAAACAATGAAAATTGTAGGACCAGAAAATAAATACCTCTATACTTCATGGTCCAAAATACAAATAAGCCCTTTCTTGCATAACCACGCAAGTAAATATATTTGTGCACGGTTAATTAGGATTTTGATTTGTTCCAAAATGAATTTTGTTAAGGTTGGAGAATATGTATTTAATTTTTGGGAACTCATTTTCTACGTATGAAACAAAGCTGAGTTAGGTTTAAGACTTTCATATGTCTAATGTTATTGGGAGTTGGATAGAGGGATTAGATATGAAGAAGATGAAGAGAGTTTGGTTTTCGTACTGCTGAGTGACATGGGAGGAGGCTCGTGCGAACAAAAAAGCGAAAAGGTATTATATATGCTTCATCAAATATTGTTTGGTGGGAGCCGGGAGGGCATATCGGGCACTCCATTCATCTTTTGGCCTTCACCAGAGTTGGGCACAAGGTCAGGTATTCTTCATTTGGGCCACTAACCTTGAGGTCCAAATAATTATCTGCAGAAACTCAAGATTCAAACAATTAATCTCTATGAAAGAGGAATCAAAATACAAAAAAAAACCCTATATAATATCGAATCCTTGGGCATGATCCAATTGTTAGGAAAACTGGGATTGGTTAAGGCTTTGAGGCGTGATCAGATCATCATCTTTAAGACAAGATTGCCCATCATGCAAATTCATGTCTCCAGGATACAACAAAGCTTCCTAGATTGTCATATATATACAATATCTTCTATCTGGATAAGGATGACAACACATCTAACTGTATTCAATTGTTGGATAGAATTTACAGTTAACCGTTAATTCTATCCAACTGTATTGAAAAGAAAATAATAATTATAAATAAATTATTGTTATTGTGTTGTCTGACTCCTAAGGCTCAGAGCTCACATGCTAAGTGCCAAGTGCGCCTGATAAGCGTCAAAAGTGCCTCTACTGCACGGCCTACTCCGCGCGCTCGTGTGCGCTTCTCATTAACCCAAACACAGGTTAACCCAATCCATATATAGTTTATTTATTTATAAACCCATATGATTCCTTAACTTATAGAGTTATAGGTTATTTTATTTTGTCCATTTTGGACAATATAAAATAGGAGAACCTATTTATATTCTCTAGAAGTTAGAGACAACCCTATTCTATCCATTTGAGACATTTGATAGAATCAATACATTTATTTCTTTATTAACTTTTACTAACTATTAATGCAACACCACTCCCCTAATTTTTATTTGTATTGCATTACATTTTTGGACTTGTCTCAATAAATAAAAGAATTATAAATATTCTTAAGATGAAATCATTTGAAACCCTAAAATTTGTTATGTATAGGGAATTAGGGATTACTTAGATAATCTAATGATTCATTTGATTTTAAACATATCCTTACGTAAAAAAAAATGTCTAAAAATATCTACTTCATTTCATGTATATTATGTCCGGTCCATATTAATCATTATCTTGATATATGCATCAATCAAATTTTACAATTTTTGATAATTAGTTTCTCAACATATACGTACGTAGAATGTACTATTACACAAATTATATTATTATTAAATTTGTTAACAAAAAATATTATTATAAGAGTAGAATTTTGCATACTTTTTTTTTTATAACAGGTAAACAACAACACTAGGAAGCCCTTCTCTCAAGGGATCTTCCAAGCGCATCTTCATTTACAATAACCGATAAACACATATGAAAACTATGATTAAAACAACAAGAGGAATCTAAAGAAAGCCCAAATTTCGCTAACCAATCAGCAGCACGATTCCCTTCACGAAGAGTATGTTGAACCTGAATATCTTCACAAAACGTCATAAACACCCGGATATCTTCAACTAACTTAGCAATCTCCCAAGGCACCCGAAACATTCCCAAAACCGCATTAATAAGAACGAGATTATCCCCTTCCAAAATAAGTTGACGATGTTGTCCCTTAACAGCATCCCTAACCGCATTCCGCATAGTCATAGCCTCAGCAACCAGAACAGAGGAATTCCCAAGATTAAACGAAGCCACTTGGATCACCCCCCTCCCCCCCCCCCCCCCCCCCACGAACATCCCTAACAATTTAGCCACCCCCAGCTCCACTACTACTCCTACAGCCATCAAAATTAATTTTGTCCATGCCCTGAGGGGGCCTAAGCCACAAAACCCACTTAGGGGCATGAGCACCAGTGTGCAGGCTGACCACAGAACCTCCCAAAGAATCAGTCAGCCTTTCCCTGATCCGCCATTCAGCAACAGCCCGTTTTGCTCTAAGCAAAGTACTCCCCACAGGTAGAGAAGTTCGGTTAAAGACGACCATATTTCTAGTTTTCCAAATACTCCAAAGGAGTGCAACCACTCTATCAAAGGAAGACGAAATAGAATGTGATCTACATCGATTAAGAAAACTCTCAATAGGCTCATCAGTATTCGGGGCAATTAAAAGCCAGTGATGGTGTTTAGCTAGTAGCCAGACCTAAGAAGCATAAACACAGTCAATAAACAAATGTTGTTCATTTTCCATGGCTGAACAACAAAAGGGACACTGCTCGGGAATATTCGAACCTCTATAAGTTAGGTGACTTTTAATCGGAAGGGCATCTTGGAACATTTGCCAAAGGAACACCTTTAGCTTAGGTTGAATATTCAATCTCCAGATCCATCTAAACTCCCATCGATTCTCAAAGTAAACACCGTCATGGGCCAGCCAAGTAGCTGATTTTGTAGAGAACTCTTCGTTGCTTGTGAGACCTCAACAAAGAGTGTCTTCTAATGCGTTATCTGACAGGGGCACAAATTTGATTAATTCAACCAGTTCAGAAATAACAATATTTGATAATTTGTCCGAGTCCCATGATCGATCAGGACCAATAAAATCAGCCACTTTTTGGGACGTATCAATTTGCAGCTGATCCGTAGCATTTAATCTATCATAGAGATTAAACTGCCCACACCAATTATCAAGCCAAAAATTAATTTTTTCACCATTCCCAACCTGCCACCTAAGCCCCCGAACAAATAATGGTCTTATATTCAAAATCAACTTCCAAGCCTAGGAATCCGAAGCTTTGGGCTTAAGGGAAAAAATATCCCTGTTACGAATATATTTAGCCCGGATTAAATCAACCGATAGACCACTACCAAACATTACTTTCCACAACAATTTACAAATAAAAGCAGCATTAACCGCCTCTGTTTTCCTTAAACCAAGTCCACCTAAACACTTGGGCCTGCAAACTCTATCCGAGGCAACCATCGGGAGACCTTTCATTGTGTCGAGGTCCTTCCAAAAGAAAGATCTACTAACTGAGTCAATCTGTCGGGCCGTACTTTTCTGAATTTGGAAGCATTGCAAGACACGAAAGGGAATTGATTCCAGATGTGATTGAATCAGAGCAATACGGCCAGCCTTGGAAATAAATTTAGCTTTCCAAGGTTGTAGTTTAGAATGAGCATTACTCACCAAGAAGTTGAAGGTATCTTTTGAAGGTCTCCCTTTGAAAAGCGGACTTCCAAGGTATTTACCAATAGTACTCTGATGCAAAACCCCAAAAATACGTGCAACCATCTGTTTTTCCCGAGGGGTAGCATTCTTCGAAAAAATCATCGAGGATTTGTGAAAGTTGACAAGCTTATCAGAGTCAGCACAAAACTTAGACAAGATGTTTTGCAACCGCTGACAAGCTTCCTGTTTTGCTTGACAGAAAAGAAGGCAATCATCAGCAAATAAAAGACAAGGTATTTTACCACCCGACGGAGCTATTTTAATCCCAATTCCACTATTTCTGCCGTCAGACTCCCTAATCAGATCAACTATAAGACCTTGCATGCATAGAATAAAGAGATAAGGGGAGAGCGGATCACCTTATCGAATCCCTCTAGAAGGAGTAAAGAACCCCGTAGATTCCCCATCAATTAGTAAGGAATTAGAAACCCCGTTGTAACACATTCCATAACCCAGGCCACCCACTTGGAAGGAAAACCAAGTTCAACCAAGACTTCTTTGAGATAGTCCCATTCGATTCGATCATAAGCCTTTTCCATATCTAATTTAAGCGCCACCCAACTTTTTTTACCGGTCATATTTTGGAATTTGTTGAAAATTTCATGAGTAATAAGGATATTATCATGAATTGACCTGCCTAAAATGAAAGCACTTTGCCCTGGATGGACCAATTTATCCAGCACAGGACGCAGACGATTAACAAGAATTTTAGAAATAATCTTATACAGACTATTACATAAACTGATCGATCGAAATTGACTCGTAGTAGCTGGCCGGACTATCTACTTTTGGTAACAACGCAATTAGCGTATGATTAATCTGCTTCAACATGTGCCCATGCTAAAAGAAATATTGAATGGCCTTGACCACATCATCACGCAATAAGGACCAATGATTTTGGAAGAAGCAGATCCCAAACCCATTAGGCCCATACAATAAAAATATTTCAGTAAAAGAACAATATTAAATAACGTGTACCACTTATTAAACAATAGTTAATATAGAAATAGAACGCAGAGATCAATATCTTAAACAAGTGGATATCTTTTCACACAATTTTATTTTATTTCATTTTTTTGACGAAATCGATAGATTTAATGCACAAAGGATAGTCAAATTGTACAGCATAGATGTCACCAAATTCTAATACTGCATGCGTTAGTAAAAATGCCATCCAAATTAATTTTTCGCAAGAACTCGGTCAAGGAAGGGAAAAGAAGTTTCACTTACGTACGGCTCACCATTGTTTCTTTGTCTCATAATCCGTATCTTAATTGCAGAAATATAATGTATTTAATCTCGATTTAGTATACCACGAAAGCTAGCTATGAGAATTCCAAATGTATTTAATCTCAATTTAGTATACCACGAAAGCAGGCAAGTAATTTTTTAAGGTTGACACTTGACATGTTTTATAGTACTTCATACGTATGCATGTGTAAAATTCAAATGGTTTATTGAGTGGATGGACCTTATTATTTTAGGATAGTTCATCATCTGTTTATATTTTTTTCACCCACAATTACTCCTATACACTGTAAAGAGGGTGACCTTCGAAAGAAGGAAATATAGTTCAAATAGCGGACAATATGTGTACACACGAAATAAAAGCAAAGGCTAATTGCATCAAGGACACTGGAGGGTTCAATGTTATGAATTATACCCATCTTTTGGAATATTAGATCCTAATATATCCACTTTTATTATTGGATACTAATATATTAATATTTATATCTAAGTCATTTAATATACTTCTCATTGTTTGAGTGGTGGTGAACTGGTCTCAAGGATGATCTGGCAAGCGGTGAAATCTTCGTGAGACCCATAAGGAACAAATATAAGCTCACTTAAGTCATCCTTGAGACTGGTTAACCATCACTAAAGTCATGGTAAATACATTAAAATCACCTAAGTATAAATGTCGGTATAATTGTATCCAATAATAAAAATGGGTATATTATAATCTAATATCTCAAAATATGTGTGTATTGCGGTCCAAAAATCCTAGGGGGTAAAAGAAGATGAACATTGAAGGCTCTCTCCTGCTACTCCCATCATTGTTGATGATGAGTAGGGTTTAAAATTTACCGCCAATCAAAACATAATCACTATCATAAAAGCACCCATAAAAAAACACTCATAAAAGCAAAAAAAAAAAGTAATAATAATAATAATAATAATAATAATAAGAAGAAGAAGAAGAAGGAGGAGGAGGAGGTTAGGTTTAAAGGCAATCAAAACGTGGATCACTTGCTAACGTGACAAGTGAAGTTTGAGTAAATTTTTGGGGTTGGATTACAGTGGCTTATTTATGTTAATGTTATGGTTGGCTATGGTCGCCTTTTAACTCAATATTTTAAAAAAATTGTTATAGTTTAGGAAAAAAATTATGAAAGATATATGGGAAATTGGATTCTAATAATACGAATTTTTGACCATATAAGACTTAATAATACGAACTTTCGATTTGATTCTGAATAATATGAACTTTGGCCATTCTTTCCGATACGCCACCGAGTTAAGATTTACTTAACTCGATGGCGGTCCTAGCTGGCGGCGGAGGAGATGAATTTAGTCAATTTTGACTTACCCAATCAGCAATATTTGTCCACGTCACCCCCCCTCTCTCTTTCTCTCTCTCTCTCTCTCTCTCCCCCTTCGTTGCAGATGTATTTCCAGCCTCCCCCCAACTTTTTCTTCTTCCTCCTTCTTCCATCATCACCCTCATCCATCTCCACCACTACAAAACTTTCAAACCACCGTTACTACCACCACACCGCACTATCGCAGCCACCAAAAAACCACCCAACCACCTTCACTTCCACCACCATTCTTTTTTGAAATTCCAATTCCTTCTTCCCTTATTGCTTCTCTTTGTCTTCGGAACTTTTGATATTGAATTCAATCATTGGAATTTTGAATTCATTAATTGGTTCTCTCTGTTTCTGTATGTGTGAGAAGCTCAGATTGTTACCTGAATTTCATTTGTCTGAACAATTTCAAAGGGAAATTCAACCTAATTCAAACTTTACCAGACAGACATAATCTTTGCTGAAGTTGACTCACCGACGCAATTTGATTCACTGTTTTTGTCCTTGAATTGAGCGTATCCTAATTGAGTTTTGGTGGTACATAAATGATCAGGTGCTACAACAATGCATATTACGCAAAAATAGGAGGAATTAGCACGAGGGAGATGAATTATCTAGAAGTGGAATTGTTGTTCAGGTTGGGATTTCATCTGAATGTGACCCCAACTACATTCCAGACTTATTATAAGTATGAATTTTTTCAACCCAAAAGAGTAAAACTTGAATCTAGATTTGTCTAGGGATTCCGCAAAATTGTGCCGGACAAATGGGAATTAGCTAATTCCTCCATTTTGTTTTTTAACTCTGAATTGTTTGTGGGAAAGAAAGGTTGTCGTTCTCTTTCCCATCTCTTCTGGGTTTGAATGAGTTTTTGGGGGGTTGTGTGTTGAACAGGGAGAAAAATAGAGGCGGGATTAGGAAGAAAGGGCAAATTGATTAGAAAATAGAATAATGATGACAATGGAAGGGTCAATGGATGAGAATGTGTTGGATGATATTATACGAAGATTATTCGAAGGTAAAGGTGGGAAACAAGTCCAACTATCAGATGGTGAGATCCGCCAGCTTTGTGTCAATGCTCGAAATGCTGAGCTCAGAATTAGGAAGATGGAAGAGGGTGATGATGGAAGAAGAAGGAAGGAGGAAGAAGAAGAAAAGTTGGGGGAGGCTGGAAATAGATCTGCAACGAGGAGAGAGAGAGAGAGGGTGACGTGGACAAATATTGTTGATTGGCAAGTCAAAATTGACTAAATTCATCTCCTCCGCCGCCAGCTAGGACCGCCACCAAATTAAGTAAATCTTAACTCGGTGGCGTGTTATTGGGAGCAACAGAGGGTCAAAGTTCATATTATTCAGAATCAAATCAAAAGTTCGTATTATTAAGTCTTATATGACCAAAAATTCGTATTATTAGAATTCAATTTCCCAATATATATTTATCAAATAAGTGTAATAATATATTGGTGATAGTCACTCAATTAATGATTTGCTGGGTAATTCAACCTTTGAATTATTGTGACTTTGTGAGGCCGGGTTTGAAATGTAGATTTGTGGCTCAGCTTAATGCTAAGAGGAGTGAGGACTGGGTATAGTAATGCCTTCTTTAATGATTTGCTGGGTAAGTCCGTTGACACTTACTCCCTCCGTTGCATATGAATTGTCGTATTTGAAAATTGGGTAATCAAATATTAAAATTTTAATCATAAATTTTTCAATATACGCTGTGACTTGTTATGCCAAATTACGACCATTAAATTCGTAACAAAAAAAAACTATCCTAAAAGTATAATATTGTAATTATTAATAAAATATTTAAATAAGAAATTATCAATTAAAATATAATAATGAAGACTGTAGCAGTCAACAAAATGTCAATTAATATGGAATGGAGGGAGTATTTGTCTCAGATTTTTTTTCATAGAAGTAGCAATTAAATACTTAATCTTTTTTATAATTTTTTTACACCGTGAAAAGATATTTTTGTGTAAAATATTACAGGAGATTCAAAAATTTAGATTTTAATTATTGGGGATTTGCTCACCACAATTTTGATATAAAGTTGGATTGCCTTTAAAGATGATTGATAATAATGATAATAATAATAATAATAATAATAATCTAAAATCTTGTTCAGATGAAATACGAAGGGATAGGATTAACAGTCTTATTTTTAAATTTTATAAATGAAAAATTATCCCAATTAATTCAAAATATTGATTAACTAGTTAACTAATAAATTAATGAACAATAATCATAATAATAACAATAAAGCCCCGTTCTTTTATACGGTAGATTGTGGTGTGGTACCACACTGTACCGCAACTCTTTTATTTTTACCACTTTTCACCACACCACACCACAATCATAACCAATATATCTCTTTCACTTCTCTGTCTCCTCACTTTTTCTCTTTTACTTTTCACATTTTCTTTCCTCACCTATCCTACATACCTGCATAATTCTTACCACAATTTACCACAACTCGCCACAATTCACCATACTTTTTCAAATTCCATTCCACCACATCATTGTCACACCGCAACCAACTATATAAAAGAACGAGGCCTAATAAGGTCTCGTTCTTTTATGTGGTGGGATTGTTTGTGGTTCCACACCACACGCAAATTTCCATTTTCCACCTCAACTCATCATAACTTTTCATTTCTTTTTTTTATTAAAAATGAAAACCTTTCAAATAAAAACTTAAAATTTTCACTTTATTTCCACCTACCATTATTTTTAAATTAAAAATATATTAACCCACCATTCTATTGTTTCCACCACAACTTCCCACATTCCATCATAACTACATTTCACCACATCACAACCAACAGCTGTATAACCACACCGTAAAAAAGAACAGGCCTTAATAAGGACAAAAAGAAGTGCAAGACTATTTTGAAGCAAACAGTCACCAAAACATTTTTCATTTTCCTCACTTTTGTTGTATTACCACTATATCTTGACTTTGACTCTTTCTTGTAGATAGACTTGGTCAAATTTGCTCAGCCAAGCTGTATATATATAATGAGTAATGACTACCTAGTTGCACTTCAATTTCCACAGACGGACATACACAACCACAACCCCATCCAAAATTGAAAGTAAGGGCAATTAAGCCACCATGTGGTCTCATTCCCATGTACTCCTCCTCAGCAGCTGCGTCCTCCTCCTAACCGCGGCCCGGACCTCCGCGGTAACCTACCAAGTGATCAACAACGCCGCCAACACTCCCGGTGGCGCTCGCTTCAACTCCCAAATCGGGTCTTCCTACGCCCGACAAACCCTTTCCACTGCAACCAACTTCATCTGGCGGATCCTCCAGCTGACCGACCCGGCAACCCGCAAGAACGTCCCACAAGTGACCCTGTATCTAGACTCCATGAGTGGGGTAGCCTACACCAGCAACAACCAAATCCACCTCAGCGCGTCCTACGTGGCAGGCTACTCTGGTGACGTAAGGCGTGAAGTCACCGGCATCATCTACCACGAGATGACCCACGTCTGGCAGTGGAATGGGAACGGGCGGGCCCCGGGTGGACTCATTGAGGGAATCGCCGACTTCGTCAGGCTCAAGGCGGGTTATGACCCGGCCCATTGGGTCAAGCCCGGCCAAGGCAACAAGTGGGATCAAGGCTACGATGTAACGGCTCGGTTTTTGGATTATTGTGAGGGTTTGAAGGCTGGGTTTGTGGCTCAGCTTAATGCTAAGATGAGGACTGGGTATAGTGATGCCTTTTTCAATGATTTGTTGGGTAAGTCTGTTAATCAGCTTTGGGCTGATTATAAGGCTAAGTATGGTCGTTGAGAAATACCCAAGTAGTTGAAAATAGACTGCTTTACTTTAGTACTGACGAATGTACGTATGTTTGTTGAAAAAACAAACATTACGAATAAACGTATGCCTGAAATAATATGAATACAAGTATTCGACAGCGAAATAGAAATTCAATAAGCTGGTTTCATCAAACATTATGCGTTTCAAATGATGTTTTGCTATCAGTTTTATGCTAGGTGGAAATTACAAGGTTGTTCGAAAAACGGTAATGAAGCAAAAAATGGAAAATCCGACCTGTCGGATTCGAACCAGCGACCTAAGGATTAACTAACTGTGAGCAAAAAAATGGAAAATCCGACCCGTCGGAAAATCTGTGGCTGCTGGGATTCGAGCAATCCAGGTCTTCACGGCCACAACATGGAATTCTAACCACTAAACTACAGCCACTTGATTGATACTAATTGCGGTGTATCCTTACAATAATCGTAGATAGGAGAATCTATTGTGCTACATCAAAATAGTACTTGAAAAAAAATGACACTAAACTTTCCAAAATAATAAAAAATGCCGCTGAATTTTACAAATTATCATTATTGCCACTAAACTTTCTAAAATAATAAAAAATGTCAGGTTATAAATCGATTAAAAGATTGTTTGTTAAAAAATGTCACTCAACATTTCAAAAAAGTCAAAAATGTCACTCAACTTTTCCAATAAATCAAAAAAGTTACAACCATCAATTAAAATAAAAAAAAGTCACTAACTTTCATTTATTTAAATTATTATATAAAAATATTCAATTTAAATTATTATATAAAAATATTCAAGTTTCAACTGGAGATTCGCGTGAAAATAAAAAAATTGTTTATAAATCATGTAATTGTAAATTTTTTTATGATAAGATTTTCTATAATAATGTTGAATTTTTTATGTTTTCTCTATAAAGTTTCAATTTATTTTATTTTATATTTATTATTAAAATATTTATAATAATATTTTCTATATCACTTATTTTCTGTCACCTTTGTCTTACTATAATATGTAACACATCACTTTGTCTTACTATATATATATATATATATATATATATATATATATATATATATATATATTGGCTAAAAAGAGAGAGCCATTTTCCCATTCAAACTGAAACAAATACAATTTACTCCGGGCATACCCAGAGATTACAACCAAACACTCACCAAACAGTTATCCAAACGAATTACGAAACAATAACCCCAAGCAACTTAGCTGTACAATCTCTACTGATTATCTTAGCTAGGATACCCGCCCCTTTCCCTACATTTCCATGAGACCTACTGTTCCTTTCTTTCCATATATGATAAATGATCCCAGTATATAACATAAACACCTTCTGTTTCTGTGATTTGGAGCAAGCTCCTCGCTCCATTGTCTTCTCCAACCAGTTTTGTACACCATAAAATTGAACATTGAACTCCTTAGTAATAAGATCAATGACACACTAACTATAATGGCATGAAAAAAACAGATGGTTGTGACTTTCACAGTCATTTTCACACCGCCAACATCTTGAGGCCAACGCAACCCCAAACCTTTGCAATCTGTCTGAGGAGGTGAGCCTATTCTGAACAGCCATCCAAGAAACAAATGAAAATTTTGGAATTCTCCATTTGTTCCAAATTAATCTGGTCCACACAAGTTCCTCATCAGTCTTCTTCAGCAAATAATAAATCTTAGCAATCGAATATGACTCCCTTGATAAGATCTGGTCCTTAATAACATCTCTTGTCTTCAGTAAGTGTCTCCAGTGCCAAGCACAATTTTGGGAAGGCTTGCAATCCCAAATCGAATTCTTTTTGAGATAGATATGGTGTACCCATATAATCCAAAGAGAATTTTTCCCCTGAGCAATGTTCCAAACATGTTTCCCAATAGCCGCATAATTGCACTTGTAAACATCCCTTATACCGAGCCCCCCATTGTGCTTAAATTTGCAGCAACTTTCCCAGGAAATGGGAGGAGAGTGTGTCTCGCCCCAAAGAAAATATCTACAAATTTTGACAATCTGGTCCAAGACATACCTTGGAATGAAGAAAACTTGAGCCCAATAGGAATGGATTGACATCAAAATCCCATTCACCAACTCCACACGACCCGCATAAGTGAGTTTATTAACTGCCCAACCCCTGATTCGAGAGCAGATTTTGTCTATTAAAACTTGACAATCATCCTTGTTCAGTTTTGTTGGCTTAAGAGGCACCCCGAGGTATCGAAAAGGAAGAGATCCTTCTCTAAAACATGTCAAGGCAATCAACTGTTGTTTCATAGCAGTAGACACCCCAGCCACCACAATTTCTGATTTAGAAGAATTGATATCCAGTCCTGAGGCAGCACTGAACCTGTTAAAAGCTCTAAGAAGACGTTCAATGCTACCCTCATCAGTATGGCAAAACAGCAAAAGGTCATCCGCAAAAGAAAGGTGTGTCAGTTTCAAACCACGACAAAGAGAGTGATATTTAAACTCCTTCTTCTGTTGAATTTCAAATACAATTACTCTGCTCAAATACTCCATAACCAAGACGAAGAGAAGTGGGGAGATAGGATCACCTTGGCGAAGTCCTCTTCCACTTGGAAAATAGCCAAATCTTTGCCCTCCATAAGCCACAGAAAACTTAGCCGAAAAAACACAAAACATAACCCGGTCAACAAAAATTGTTGGAAAACCAAGTCCCAACATAAGAAGTTTAAGGAATTCCCAATTGACCGTGTTATAAGCTTTGCGAATATCAATCTTCATAATACACCGAGGGGAGATATGTTTCCTGTTATATAAATGGACAAGATCTTCAGCAATCATAATGTTATCCATAATAGACCTGCCTTCCACAAATGCACTTTGAACTGGATTTATAATTTCCTGCAAGACCGGTTTTAACCTCAAACACAACAACTTGGTTATAGCTTTATAGAACACTGTGCAGCAAGCAATAGGTCTAATGTCACTGGTACTATCAGGATGATCAACTTTAGGAACCATAACCAGAAGTGTCGCATTAATTTCACCAACAAAAGACCTAGTGGAGAAAAAATCTCTTATTGTTCTGATTACCTCCTTTCCAATCACAGGCCAAGCAGCTTTGTAAAACTTGCTGTTAAAACCATCGGGGTCAGGGCTTTTGGAGTCATCAATACTGAAAAAAGCACCTTTAATCTCTTCATCAATAAAATATAAATTCATATCTTCTCTTTGTTGTTCAGTTACGAGCATACCAGTGCTTATAATTCTCCAAGAAGGACCTTCAGTAGCTTTTTTTTCCTTCAAAAAAAGACTTAAAATGAGCAGCCAAATGATTTCCAACATCCTCAGTAGATACCAAGAAACCACCATTAGGATCCTTGAGGCAAACAATCTTCTTCTGATATTTCCTCTGCTTAATGATAGAGTAATAAAAAGCAGAATTAGTATCACCTTTTTGGATCCAGGAAATTTTGGATTTCTGTTTCATCAAGCTAAAAGCAGCATTGAGCCAGTGCAAGTATTCTTTCTTTGCCTCCACTTCTTGTCCAATTAACTCCCCATTAAAAGGATCTACTTGAATAAGGTTCTCTATTCTGGGCAATCCCGTCTCCTCTTAAGACTTATTCATTATACCATGAAAAGACTCAAGGGTAAAACCTAAATTCTTGTAAGCAAAGTACAAGATTTCTCATGGACTCTCAAAGAATGTTGTTGCAGTTAACATCTCAAAGAGTGTGTTGAAACTCTCCAGAAACTTGAAGAAGAGGTTGATATAGTGTGTTTGAATGAGCAAAACACATCACTATTTATAGGCTTGAGGAGCATTCAAACTTGGTCACAATTACCAAACCAAGAGGCATAATCCATGGGATTTGTCCATGGATATCAATGGGGTGATTATTGACTGATTTCTCAGTCAATAGTTGCCCCAAATATGATATTAGTTAATCAATCCGAAAGCTGAAATCAAGGGATTTCAAATAAACACGCTGATTTTCTTCAACACGATTTGTGGTGTACCGCCAGTCCGCCACGGTCCTTGTTGGACCAGTGCAGGATTTTCTGACTTTCTGGAGACCAACACGGGTCGTGTCATACCTGACACGCTCCGTGTTGAGTCTATCTTGCTTGTTATGCTTCCCGTTGACCTTCTGGTCAACCTTATACTTATAGATTATACTTTTATGCCTCTTAAGATTGTTATGCTCCAACATGATCTTGATCTAAGGGCTCTTATAATTATTTCAAGGTTTTCAATTATTTTTTTTGGTTGGAAATTAAAGAGGGGCACATGAATCTAAGTGAGAAAAAAAGAAAAAACAATAAAACAATTAATTGTTGACTAGGAAATAGTTAGACGTGACATTTTCAAAGAGTTGCATTTATTATGTATTCTCTATATTGATGATGTTTGTCGATGAAATAGATGTTCATTTAATATCACTTTGATGTCCGTGTGTTCACTATTTGATGTTCATATATTGATTATTTGGCGTGTCTGACTTTATTAATTACTTGATATCCATATGTTTATCACTAGATGTTGATTTGGTTCGAACATGATATCCATGTTAATTTGAATACAATATCGATTGGTTTTGACCTGATATTCAATTGGTATACACATGATGCCTATTTTGTTTGAACATGATGTTTCGTCTAGTCTAAACATGATATCCATTTCAGTTTATCATAATGTCTCTTTCGTTTGAACATTTTTTTTAAACATGTAAACAACAACACTAGGAAGCCCTTCTCTCAAGGGATCTTCCAAGCGCATCTTCATTTATAATAATCGACAAACACCTATGAAAACTATGATTAAAACAACAAGAGGAATCTAAAGAAAGCCCAAATTTCGCTAACCAATCAGCAGCACGATTCCCTTCACGAAGAGTATGTTGAATTTGAATATCTTCACAAAACGTAATAAACACCCGGATATCTTCAACCAACTTAGCAATCTCCCAAGGCACCCGAAAAATTCCCAAAACCGCATTAATAAGAACGAGATTATCCCCTTCCAAAATAAGTCACGATGTCCTCCCTTAACAGCATCCCTAACCACATTTCGCATAGCCGTAGCCTCAGCAACCAGGACAGAAGAATTCCCAAGATTAAACGAAGCCACTTGGATCACCCCCCTCCCCCACCAAACATCCCTAATAATGTAGCCACCCCCAGCTCCACTGCTACTCCTAGAGCCATCAAAATTAATTTTGACCATGCCCTGAGGGGGCCTAAGCCACGAAACCCATTTAGGGGCATGAGCACCGGTGTGCAGACTGGCCACAGAACTTCCCAAAGAATCAGTCAGCCTTTCCCTGATCCTCCATTCAGCAGCAGCCCGTTTTGCTCTAAGAAAAGTACTCCCCACAGGAAGAGAAGTTCGGTTAAAGACGACCATATTTCTAGTTTTCCAAATACTCCAAATGAGTGCAACCATTCTATCAAAGGAAGACGAAATAGAATGTGATCTACATCGATTAAGAAAACTCTCAATAGGCTCATCATTATTCGGGGCAATTGAAAGCCAGTGATGGTGTTTAGCCAGTTGCCAGACCTCAGAAGCATAAACATAGTCAATAAACAAATGTTGTTCATTTTCCATGGCTGAACAACACAAGGGACACTGCTCGGGAATATTCAAACCTCTATAAGTTAGGTGACTTTTAATCGGAAGGGCATCTTGGAACATTTGCCAAAGGAACACCTTTAGCTTAGGTTGAATATTCAATCTCCAGATCCATCTAAACTCCCATCGATTCTCAAAGTCGACACCGTCATGGGCCAGCCAAGTAGCTGATTTTGTAGAGAACTCCCCGTTGCTTGTGAGACCCCAACAAAGAGTGTCTTCTAATGCGTTATCCGGCAGGGGCACGGATTTGATTAAATTAACCAGTTCAGAGCTAATAGTAATTGATAATTTGTCCAAGTCCCATGATCGATCAGGACCAATAAAATCAGCCACTTTTAGGGACGTATTAATTTGCAGCTGATCTGTAGCATTTAATCTATCATAGAGATTAAACTGCCCACACCAATTATCAAGCCAAAAATTGATTTTTTTTCACCATTCCCAACCTGCCACCTAAGCCCCCGAGCAAATAATGGTCTTATATTCAAAATCGACTTCCAATCCCAGGAATCCGAAGTCTTGGGCTTAAGGGAAAAAATATCCCTGTTACGAACATATTTATCCTGGATAAAGTCAACCTAAAGACCACTACCAAACATTACTTTCCACAACAATTTACTAATAAAGGCAGCATTAACCGCCTCCGTTTTCCTTAAACCAAGCCTACCTAAACACTTGGGCCTGCAAACTCTATCCCAGGCAACCATCGGGAGACCTTTCATTGTGTTGAGGTCCTTCCAAAAGAAAGATCTACTAACTGAGTAAATCTGTCGGGCCGTACATTTCGGAATTTGGAAGCATTGCAAGACATGAGAGGGAATTGATTCCAGATGTGATTGAATCAGAGCAATACGACCAACCTTAGAAATAAATTTACTTTCCAAGGCTGTAGTTTAGACTGAGCATTACTCACCAAGAAGTTGAAGGTATCCTTTGAAGGTCTCCCTTTGAAAAGCGAACTTCCAAGGTATTTACCAATAGTACTCTGATGCGAAACTCCAATAATACCCGCAACCATCTGTTTTTCCCGAGGGGTAGCATTCTTCGAAAAAATCATCGAGGATTTGTGAATGTTAACAAGTTGACCAGAGTCAACACAAAACTTAGACAAGATATTTTGCAACCACTGACAAGCTTCCTGTTTTGCATGACAAAAAAGAAGGCTATCATCAGCAAAGAAAATACAAGGTATTTGAACATGTTCAATCTTAAGATTTTTTTTTTTTTTTGAGGAAACAATCTTAAGATTTAAAAATTTTGATAGTCACCACAACTAATGAACACATGGACATAAACTAATCAACATATGAACATCAAGTACTGAACACATAGACATCAAAGTGATGACAAATGAACATCAGCACGACCTGTGTGATGGACAAGCATGCATCAACATAGAGAATAATACATAATAAATACAACTCCTTGAAAATATCACGCCTAACTATTTCTTAGGTAGCAGTTAATTGTTTTTCTATTTTTTTTTCGAATTAGATTCATGTGCCCCTCTTTAATTCCCAACCAAAAAGATAATTGAAAAACTTGAAATAATAAGAGTTCTTGGATCATGATCTAAGGGTCCATAATGACCTTTCTCACATTCTCACATAATTACCCTTATGATTCTATCCATCCATCCATCCATCCACACACACGCGCGCGTGCGCGCACACACATATTACACGTATCATTTGAACAAGTTATTATGTTGCCTTTTTCATTTAATAATATAATTAATGTTATGTTCTTTTAAAATTGTATCTAATATTATAATTACATTTTCTTTTTGAATTAAAATAATTATTTATTATATTTCGTGCATGGCATGCGTTTGAAATTAATAATAATAATTCAAAATCTTGTCCAAGTGAAATATAAAGGGGTAGGATTTAGTACTATTATCCTTAAATTTTACGAGTTTAAGAAAATTGTCCCAAAGCCCGCTATGCTTTATTTTAGTCTTATCCTTTAGCAAGTATTATGCTTTATCATACTACTCCTTCCGTCTCAAATTAATTGACACTTTGACTAAATTTTGACCATTAATTATTCACAAATTACAATGGTTACAATATGAAATTACCTTCATTATAACTTTTAATAAAGTATCTTTCTAACGACGATAAGTTCATACTGTAACTTATTTAATTTGTGACTAAATTAACGGTTAAAATTTAATCAAAATGTCAATTAATTGGCAACGTTCTTTTATACGGTAGAATTGTGGTGCGGTAAGTTGCGGTGGGTTGCGGTAATTGGAAATCTTTGGGATTTTAATAATAAGGTAAATAGTAGATTGCGGTAGATTGCGATGAGTTGCGGTAGATTACAGTAGGTTGCGGTAAATTACGGTGCAACATAAAAGAACGGTGCCGAATTGGATAGAGTAATTGCCTACAAGTTGTACTGATACGTAATCATGGAAAGCAAGTGCTACTTTGGCATGGAGTTCTTGGATAAAAATGCCACTAAACTTTGCAAAAATTGTAAATTTTTCACCCGAAAAAAACATGTTATGAAACTGCCACTAATCTAACATAATTAAGATAAAAATGCCACTTAACCTATTGTTGACCTGGAGTAGCCGGTAACTCCTTCTAACTCCTTCATTAATATATAAACTACCCTATTAATGTTTTTACCTACCTAAAATTAACTACCCCTCCGCTCTTTAGTTTTTTTACTGCCTATATTTATTCCCCCTTCCCCCCTGATTCTTCAGCTTCTTCTTTCATCTTCTTCTTCATCCTCTCCGCCATAACCGAACCTCCTCTTCTTCTCTGTCTTCAGTTAGGGCTTCAAAAATTAGGGTTTCCTAGTTTGTTCCTCTTCTTCACTCAGAAAAACCCTAACTTTCCCAAAATCACAAATGGTTTCATCCTCCTCTGTGTCCAACACCCCAATTAGGGCATGCCGCGACTGTGCATGTTCAAAGAAGGTTCTTTACCGCTGCAAATGTGGGACGATTTGCCTTGTCTACACTTCATTCACTGTTGATAACCCTCTTAGGAGGTTTGCAAGGTACATGAGGTGGCAAATGGCTGATGATTGTGAGTATATGAAGTGGATTGATGACCCAATCTGCGACATTGTGGCTATTGCTGCAAAGAGATTGGTTGCTCGATTTGATGCTGCGAAGAAGCAGAGGGATGAGTTCAGAAACGAGAAGGATGTGGTTGAAGCCAGCATCAATGATCTGATGGGTGAGTTGGAGAGGCTGAGGGGGGAGAATAAGAGTCTGAAGAAAAAAGCTAGGTGGGTGATTGTGGGGTTTCTGGTGGTGTTTGTCATGGGGGTTCTTGCTGGGGGGGAGGGGTATGCTAAGTAAATGGTTGTTGCTGGTGATGGGGGGTGGGTGATCCTATTTTCGTAAGCTGATGATGATGATGGTGATGTATATATGAAGAACTGATGATGATGGTGATGATTTTTTTTGGGTAATCAGATTGTTTGCTTGATTGAATGGCCATTGTAAAGCATCTTGGACAACAGATGCTTCAATTATTTTGGGGTTCAATGGTCTGTTATTCATCAGCTTGTTGTTGTTGTTCTGTTTAGGTGTTTAGGTTTGGTTTATGTCTGTTTTAGGGCTAGGGCTGAATGATCAATTGTAATGAATGATTTGTAATCAGTGGCATTTCCAAGTAATGAATGATGAATGTTATGGTAAACTTGCATTATATTTCTTATGCTCTTATGCTATGCTCTGTTTGATGTTCAAGATCTTGCAAAAAACGTATGACATTGAACACTAACAACAATGTAACAGAATCAGAAATGAAATAAGCAATGAAAAGAGTAACAGAATGACAACTGAAGAACAGAAAACATAATCAGAAATAGGGGATTAAACTTGCATTAAGTATGAGGAAATATGTAATGGGTACAACATCTAGTGTTTGATGTACATACTCCTCTGTTTTGGCTTAAGCTTGCAACAAAACAGGGTACAAAACTCAAAGATGTACAAAAGACATATTCTCCCCCCCCCCCTAAAAAAAAAGTATGACATTCATTGTCATTCTGCACAATTCTGCACACCATATACACCCTATCTAGTATTCATTCACAAAAGAAGCCATGATAGTCCAAAATGGCTTTAAAAACACCATTAACAAACTCCTAGTTCCCTAGGTTCATATATGCCAATTTCTTCCTAGGTGAAATTCTTGGCAATATAGTTTTGTTTGCAGCTCTCTTCTTCCTAGCCTTTGATGGAGTTGAAATTGGAGATGACTGTGATGGTTGAGGTTGTGATCCAGTAAGTGGGATTTCCTCAAATTAGGCCACTCTCCTTGCAGCAACAGCTGCTGCAGCAGCAACCACATCAGCAGCAGTTGCTGATTGAGCAGAAGATCCAGCAGCAGCAGTATGACATGAAGAAGTAGCAGCAGCAGTAGGACCTGAAGAATTAGCAGCAACAGTAGCACAAGAACCAGCAGCAACAGTTGCAGATGAAGAACCAGCAGCAGTAGTAGGAGCAGGTTTGGGTGTTCTTTTTGTGACCTTTCTTTTTGGCTATGATATCAATCAATCAAACAAATAAAGCTAGAATCAGAGAGCAATCACAAAACAAGCCCTAAACCCTGAACCCTAAAAATTATTCCAAAAAATAAAAAAGTCACACTGCTTTTTTGACTAAACTCTAAACCCAACCCCAAAGATAAACACTGAACTAAAGGTAAACCCTAAATATAAACCCTCAACCCAAAGCTAAACCCTAAACCCCAAGCCCTAAACCCTAAACCCTACAGCTAACTAAACCCTAATAGCAAACAGTGAACAGAAACTAAACCCTAACATCAAATATAAACCTAACTTCTTCACAATTTAAGCATATATACAACATTCAATATGAGGTTAAGTGTGTTACCTTTAACTTCTTCACAACATGTGGGTAAGTCAATCTGTTGTGGCCTTCAAATCCACAATTTGAGTAGTAAATTCTGGTGGACTCCTCTGACATTTTACCCCTTATGCTTTCACTAGCCTCTGGCCTTCTAAAATACTCTGTTGTTGTTTTTTTCTTGGGCTTGAAGTAGGGGGCATTTACAACACATCCAGGGGCAATTTCCCACATGTTGGAGCCATTTAGTGGATGTAGTGTAAGAGAGTATGTCACTACAAGCTTCTTAGTTGCATAGCCCTCATGGACAAAGTTAGTTGGTTTCAATCTTTCCTCCCTCATCACAGCAATAGAATGGGGGCAAGGAATCCCATTTAGTTGCCATGAATTGCAACTACACATTTTTGCGTTCAAGTCCACTACATACTCTTCAGCCCATGCATTGTTGACGCTAAACAAGCCCCTAGCAGCCCTAGTAACCTCCCAAGTCTTAGACTCTTCAATCTTTTTGTCCAGTTTTTTCAAAATCGTAGGAGGTATTGGGGTGTTGATCTTAGAAGCCCATGCATTCTTGTCCCCTACTCTTTTCATGACTGCCTTGAACATCCAATTTAGCATAGAAACTATAGGTATGTACCTAGCTTCTATTATGAAGGCATTGAATATTTCAACCATGTTGTTATCTACCGAGTCACACTTGGCATGTGGTATGAAGAAGGCTCTACAAAAATGATCAACACCTTTTCTTTCAAGCAGCCCCCATGCTTGTGGGTCAAGATCATAGAGCTTTTTGGCATTCTTCTTCATTTCAATATCTATTGTTGACTTAGCAACCCTCCAGAATAGTTTCTTGTACATCTCACCCCTAAATGTCCTCCTTAGGTTGGCATACACATGCCTAGCACACAGCCTATGCTCACATCTTGGTAAAATCCTTGCAACACTGTCTACTAGACCCTAAAACAAACAAAAAACACAAGCAAAGAAATTCAGAATATACCAAAAAAAAAACAGATTGTAATTTAAAAAATTTAAAACCTTAAGGAAGGGTTTTTAGGTACCTTTTGTTGATCTGAAATAATTGCCCATCCATGGCCATCCCCCATGTCAAGATCAATATGTAACTATGAAATGTACAGATCCCAAATCTCCTTTGATTTTGTTGAGGCCACTCCCCAAGCTAAAGGATACATTTAGTCATTTACATCCTTCCCAACAACTACAAACACTTGTCCTTCCCAAGGTCCTTTCAGAAAGCACCCATCCAAACTCAGAACCTTCCTACACCCCTCCAAGAAACCCTTCTTCAATGGTCCAGGACATGCATAAAGAAACTTAAATACATGCTCATTTGTCTCCTGATTCTCTGTTGTTTTCAGAACAACAGATGTGCCAGGGTTTTTGTCAATCAACTCCCAAAGATAGTCTCTAAGTTGAGTAAACTGCTCCCTATAATCACCAACTATAGAGTCTAATGCCTTCCTTCTTGCCCTAGCACACATACACAAAGCAGCATTGTAATTCAGCTCCTCCTTCACCATTCTCTGTAGGTCTCTGGCAGTGATGGATGGGGTTATCCTAAATCTGCTCCTATAGTGCTCGGCCAGCCATTGCACACTCATATTTTTATGCCCAGCCTCAAAGCTAAAAGTAATACATGTGTGAGGGGGGCCAAATGTTTTCACTGCATAGCTTTTCTCCTTGCCTACTTTTGATCCCCAAAACCTCCACTTGCACCCTTCATTCTAGCAGAATAGTTGATACCTCACTTTGTCACTCTTGCTCACTTTCAAATTGTATCCACCTAGTATCCTATAGTTATCAACAACTTTTTTCATCTCCTTCTTGTCAGCAAATGTCATCCCAGCAAGGAGTCTATTAGGTATTGCAGGGTTATATCTAGGACACTTGGGTTTCTTCTTCTCATGCTAGGCCTTTTCCTTTTCAACACACCACGAACCTCACCCTTACTCTCACTCTCACGGCTGCTAGGGTTGTCAGAATCATGGTATTGTTCATCCTCAGCTCCATCACCCTCCTCAACAACTCCTCCTTCAATCAAACTATCATCACCGTCTAACACAATATTCCTATCAGCTATTTCATTGTCCCTCAAATCCTTTTTTTTTTCTTCTTGACTTGAGTCATTTCCTCATCCTCTACTTCAGAACCATCACCATCACCATTACCATTAGGTACATCATCCTCATCCTCATCCTCATCCTCATCCCCATCCTCAAACCCCCAAGTAGCATCACCAACATCATTAACCACTTTTTCTTTCCCCTTATCCTTATCAACATCAGGATGCTTCACATACATGTGAACAAAATGGACATTTTTCTAACAAATCACTCAACATCCTTATCTCATCATCCCCGTTAACCTCAACAAGACTGTCGTGAAATCCTATATTACTTCCAGGCTTGCTAATGTAAAGGGTTCCAATTTTATCTTTTGTATACTCAGCATTCTCAACAAACTCAATCATATCATCCACACATAACCTATCAAGGTCTACCTCCATTTCAGTGACCTCACTATCAATGTAAATCATATGTGGGTTCGATATAAACTGTCCCCCATGAAAGATTTGTAATTTACCCATTCAGAAACCCTATGATACATGAAAACAAACCAAATTTCAGATACATAAACACCAATTCATTAAGAAACAAAGGGTTTGTTATCTGGGTTTCTGGGAAAATGAACACATAAACCCTAGAAAAAAAATTCGACTAATTCTACTGAAGAGTACTTCATACAGATAAACAACAACAAAAACACCAACAAAACACAGATTTTTGACAACAATTCTACAGTTTGAAAATTAAGGTTTTCATGAACTTACCAATGTGAAGCTTTCAGACATTCAACCTTCCAAAAACACTTCCCTAGGGTGCGATTTTGATCCTTGCTGTTGAACTTAGGGTTTGATTGAAGAAAGAAGCTGAATTCAATGGTGGAATTTGAAGAACCCAAGTGATGAAGAGTACCAGGGAAGAAGAACGTTGCCTGGTTTTTTTTTTTTTTTTGAATTGGAGGGAAATAAATGAGGGCCCAGTAAATGGTTTTAGGGTGTATTAGAATAATTAGGGTTTCTTAACTTAATTATGTTTATGTTTATGTTTTAGTTTAATTTAGTTAATCACACCCACCCAGCAGATTAACCTGTTGCTTTAGGTAATCTCTTCTCCTCAGTCGGTTAAGTGACATTTTTGTCTTAATTATGTTAGATTAGTGACAGTTTCATAACATGTTTTTTTTTTGTGGTAAATTTGCAATTTTTTACAAAGTTTAGTGGCATTTTTATCCAAGAACTCCTTTGGCATGTTGCTTAGGATAGAGCACCACATACTTTTAACTCTTGGGGGCAATTTGTACTGTGTCTTAGTTCACTTCTTATTTGGATGGTTGATTAATAAAATGGATCAAAGTTGGCTAATTGTGAAATAAGTTGTCCCATTTGATCTGAAATATTAATTAATTAATTAACTACTCCGTAATCTATATAATTACTCCCTCCGTTTATCGTCTAGGAAATTGTGTTAAAATTTTTGAATGTTAATACCTTTATTTGTATAATGATTCGTCATACAAAATTGATGTCATTAGATTCGTAATGATAAAAAAAGTATAATGTTATACTTTTTTATAAAAAATTTATGTTAAAAATTATTGATTAAAGATTGACACTGAAAACTATAAATGATAAATAAAAAAAGAACGGAGGAAGTATAAGAGTAAAGTGTGTGGGCTCTATGAAATAGTGAAAGGAGATTAATTCTAGGGATTTCAACATATTAAAATAAAGATGATTCCTTTATTTCAACAAATTGAATTTATGTTTTTCAACATATTCAGTTTATATATATGAGATTAATTAGAGGGATTTCAACAAATCAAAATAATGATAATTCCTTTATTTCAACAAATTTAACCCAAAGTACATTTTTTCCAATTTTGTTCATCAAAATTATCCATAAAAATGTTTGATTTTAAAAAATGAAGTAAATTTCGTATCAAATATCTTTATTGCCACCACCAATTTATAAGCGCCATATTAATATTTGCATATCGCACTATAACATGCATTAAGCCTATCATAGTAACAACTCTAGAACCCTAACGAAAACGTGTATAATGCCTCGTTCTTTTATACGGTACCGCGCAGTGCAGTACCGCCATCAAACCGCGCTACTCAATATTCTACTACACTTCACCGCACTCCACCATATTTTACCACAAATCATTATCAAAATATTTTGTTACTTTTCTCTCACCTCACTTTTCTTCTCTACTTTTTACATTTTCTCTCCTCATCTACTTCACCTACCACAATTTCCACCACAACTTACCACAACTCACCACACTTCACCATACTTTTTCAAATTCCACTATACCGCAACCGCAGCGGTATCGTATAAAAGAACCAGGCCTAAGTAGAACTTTGCCATCGATTTGCCTTGGTGATATTATGATTAACGCAAATAATACACATTTTCATAATTATCGTAGTTGTAATTACAAAAATAAAAATGTGTTTTGATAATTATAGTCCAAAGCTGAAAATATATATGCATTATTATAATTATAATGTCAAATAAATTTATTATGAATTAGAATAGGGGTATGTACGTGTACCATTTAAACTCTTGACCTACATGTATTTTTGTTTGAACAACTTTTCGTATCTTTCATTTAATTATATAATTTATGTTGTGGTCTTTTTAATTTATATGTAAATTAATAATTTAGGTTAATTTTTGTTAAAAATAATACTTATGTATCATACACCGTGCATTGCACGGGTTTAAGACTAGTAGTTAATAATAATAATAATAATAGTAATGACAAAATAAGTGGAAGACTATTATGAAACAAACATGCACCAAATTAGTGATAACAGTGGGTCTTGGACCAAACCTAGACTCGGCTGGACTCGACCTATTTAAATCGGTTTGGGTCCAAAAATTTTGGACCTATTGAATCTGGGTCAGGTCTGTGTATACTAAAAATTTGACGGGCCCATGTGCGACTTCGGTTCTATAGACGAAGCTCAAACCAGACCGGTGCACCCGTCAAATTATATATCTATATATATATATATATATATATATATATATATATATCAATAATAATAATAGTAACAATAATAACAATAATAAAAATAAATGAAAACCCTAGTGTAGTTGTATTCTCAAAGTTGTGTAGTCCGATAGCCATGAACTTTGTGTTTTTTTGGCATTTTAAGTTGTGTGGTTATATTCTTAGAGTTGATATCTCGATGACTTTTGTAATAATTTTATGTTAGACTTCGCTTGTAGCCTTGTACAGTGAACCAAATATTTTTATTGTGTTGAAAATAGGTGTATTTAAACATAATAGCTATTATTGTACAAGTGTGCTTGTGTAAAAGTAACAGAAAATTTGATAAATTTAGTACAAATAAATAAAAGCGTTGAGCCCATTAAGAACGTACTATGGACTCATAGATCCACGCACCTGATGGGTGTGCAGGGTTTTGGTTCAAAAAAAACATGGCGGACATGGAGTCGGGTCCAATTGGACCCGGCCCATTTCCATCCCTAACCACAACACTTTTTTGGTTTCCCTCACTTTCATTGTATTACCCATATATATATATATATATATATATATATATATATATATATATATATATATATATATATATATATCTTTACTTTGGTCTTGTTTGGCAAAAGAATTTTTTGGGGATAATTAACTATTTTGACTAAGTCAAAACTGTTAACGGGATATTTGGTAAACAACTTTTTGGATTAATAGTTCAACTCCAAAAAACTATTTTTCAAAAAGTTATTTTGATTAGCTTTTTAGATTGACTTTTAATTTAGTTGTTCATTATTTAATTCATTATTGTCCTCGTATCTTTCATAAATTTCATCATATATATAATATAATAATAGGAAACTAGGATTATAATATCCCAACTTTCACAAATTAGACATCATCGAGAGTATACTCTAAATATCATAGATTTTGTGTTGCATTTGATTCAAAAATTAATATAACACTTTGCAATGATTTTTGATGAATTTACGACATTTCTCCCTATTTTTTCAATTTTTTACGATTTTTTACAATTTTTTCTCTTTTATATCCTTTAAAAAAAAATTTAATAACTACTCGAAGCCTCAAAAAAATAATTTAAAAAATGTTTTAGGAGCTACACTTCATTACCTTTCTGGGGGCATGAGCTAAAAAAACAATATAGGGTATGAATGGAAAAAAAAATAAAAAGAATGTGTAGGTGGATTTGACACCATTACAATCTATTTTTTTTTGGATCACCAGAATACAAACCGAAAATAGGGATTATTGCTGTCAAATTTGTAAAGTTGGGATTATTATAATCCAATACTCGTATAATAATAATAGTTTTAACAATATTTTCTTAAGCCTTTTTATAATTTTTTGACCATATCACATGAAATTAATATATATTCAGTTATTTGTATAGAAGAAAAAAACTACTAGTTAAACTTAATATTTCATAAATTTAACAAATCGTCCCATATTTTCATCAAAATTACATCATATGTTATATGCTAAATTTTTTTAATAGTTTCTTATGACTTTTAATAATTCTAATTTTACCATATTAGATGAAATCAATATTTTCCATTTATTTTGGTAATAAGATCGAGTCATGTTTTGATGGCATTGGATGATTTTATGATCAATAAATGACATTAGAGTTGTCCATTATTTCATTCGCTTTATTTTTTTACCAAAATTAATAAATGTATATTTGGTATAAAAACTAATGAATAATTCAATATTTTCATAAAATTAAACAATTTGTTCACTATAGCTAGCTCTACATGTAATAAAAAAGTTTTTTATGTAATAGATTTTAATAATTATTAAAAAATTTAGAGTTGATATTGAATAATAATATAATTATCATTGAATATTAAATATCACGTATCATGCTAAAGAAACTTTAATATGTAATTATAAATGTATAATCTATTAAATATATTAAAACAAAACTCAAATCAATGTGTTGTTGTCATGTGTCATTCACCAAGAGAAAGTTATTTTTTAAAAAAAATTTATTCAAGTCATTAAATGTTACTTTGACTAATACAAAACTACAATGACATTATAAATATAATTTAAACATTAATATGCCATAAGTTTTATGTGGGATGAAATACGGAGTATGTGGGACGGTATCGATTAATATAATTTGAAGTTTTGACTTCTATTTAATATTAATCGATAAAGATTGTGATTAATTTCATATAATAGATTATAATTTTAACAAAAATAATTGGCAAAAACTGACAAAACTATAGAAAAAAATTCAAAAATTAGTAAACTAGCCCATCAATATATTTTCAAAAAAAGAACCCCTCACTTACGTTGAAATATCAACCAAATATTATTAACTCTTCTTTTCTATAATGTGAATCAGATAAAATTATAGTTAAAGAGATACTTACTGCAATATATAGAAAACAACCTATAAATTAAACAATATAATTTGTAAACATTATAATGAAAAACATATGTAAATTTCGCATCACTCATTAATACGAAAAAAAATTACAAAAATGATAAATAAGACAAATTAATCGGTACATTGCACGAGAACGAACACTAGTTCATTTTAAAACAGTTGTAAAAATATAATGCGAAGAATTATATTACTGAGGCATAAATGGAATTTGACCTATTAATATTTTTACAAATAGTTAATTTTATCAAACATGTTTCCGTCAAATCATTAACAGGTAAGTTGAACAATTAATACAAACTACTAACCACTCGTTCAAACAGCTGAAACAGGGCCTTAGAGTCTTTGTTATACGTAGACTTAGTCAAATTTGCACAGCCAAGCTGTATATATAATGACTATCTATCTAGTTGCACTTCAAGACACAACCACAACAACCGTACCTTATCCAAATTAAAAGTAATTAGCGACCATGTGGTCTTATTCCCATGTACTCCTCCTCACCAGTTGTGTCCTCCTCCTGACCGCCACCTGAACCTCGGACATTGTTGGGACCAAGGCTACGATGTAACGGCTCTGTTTTTGAATTATTGTGAGGGTTTGAAAGCTGGGTTTGTGGCTCAGCTTAATGCTAAGATGAGGACTGGGTATAGTGATGCCTTTTTCAATGATTTGCTGGGTAAGCCTGTTAGTCAGCTTTGGGCTGATTATAAGGCTATGTACCGTCGTTGAGAAATATCCAAGTAGTTTGAAAATAGACTGCTTTACTTAGTAGTGACGAATGTATGTTTGTTGAAAAAACAAACATTACCAATATATGCATGAAATAAGATGATCGAATACAAGTATTATACAACCAAGATATGTAGAAATTCAATAAGCTGGTTTCATCAGACATTATGCATTTCAAATGATGTTTTGCAATCAATTTTGTGCTATTTAGGTGGAAAATTACAAGGTTAATAGTAAGAGGATGTGTAATAAAAAATAAAATAGGAAAATCCAACCTGCTGGATTTGAACCAACAATCTAAGGATTGGCTGTGAGATGCCCACTACAGTCCTCCGCCTTACCAAATGAGCTAAGGTTGGATAACCTGTGGCTGTTGGAATTCAAGCCCACGTCTTCACTGCCACAACCGTGGAATTCTAACCACTAAACTACAACTACAACTACTTGATTGATGCTGATTGTTGTCATGTTATGTGTCCATACAATAATCGTTTACTAGAGAATCTATTCTGGTACGTCATCTCCAACTATACAGAGTGTTAAGACAGACCTTTGCTTTCTAAATACTCTATTCTATCAGTCGAGGAGAGGGGAAAAATATACAGGGTAGAAAACTAGGGCAAAATTGAAGCACTATTAGTAACAACATTGCAGAGGGATTTCAATGGAATCCAGGACACTGAATTGAATAAGGGCCGTTCCAATGCATTTTTAGGCCCAGGGCAAAATCTTCACAATGGGCCCCCAATTTCAAGAACATCAAATTTTCGTTAATCTCCAAAAAGGTTGTTCAATAAAAAATTATTTAATACAATATAAAATGTATCTGAATATAATTAAGAATACATTTTCTAACGAAATCATTTATAATAGTATCAAAAATCATTTATAATAATATAATTAAGAATACATTTTTTAATGAAACTATCAGAAATATGTTCTACTTTTTTCTTAAAAAACCGATCAAGAGATCCTCTTTGTGATTCTATGAACTCCTCTCTTTGTTTTCTTTTCTTTCTTTTTTCACTTTCAGACAAATGTTTAGACTTACGCAACATTATAATGCAATAACTAATATATATAGTTAGGAACAATAGCACCTGTAGTCGCTGTAGAATTGAAGATAATCCGCATAATCCTTTGGCACCTTTGCAATCCAAATTTGTAAACTAATATAATCTGAAATGTTAAAAAAATTGAAAAATTAAATATGTACGACATGTCGACATTTCAATCAATTAAGAAACAAAACCCAAAAAAAAAAAAAACTCTAAAGCTTTTCAACACCCAAACCTTTAATCAGCATATAACTTGAATATGAAATTTGTTGCCGTATAAGAAATTGAAACAACGATTAAAATGAAATTAAATCAAAAAGCAAATAAATAAAACTCAAGATAAAAAAAAAAAACTTTTAATCAGCATATAACTTGAATATGAAATTTGTTGCAGTATAAGAAATTGAAACTAAGCTTTGATAATGAACTGTGAGATGAAGATGAACTATAAGCAATCTATATATACCATTTGTATAATTTAACTGTTTGAGAAAATTATTGAGAAAAAGAGAACCGTTTGAGAGAATATTGGGAGAAACTAGAAAGAGAGAATTAGGAGAATTAAAATGTTAAATTGATGTAAATTAGGAATAATGAGATCTTTTTGTTTTGAATTGATGTAATTGATGCCAGCTTGAAAGAGGCAGAGGAGGGCAGACATACTGTCAAAATTGAAGGAATCCAAAGAAGAATTGGGCCTCTTTAATAATGTTGTCCTACATTGCTATTTTGTCATACAGCTAATACCTAAGTCAAATATGTTGGCCTTGACAGAGACGTGTCAGGCTTAGGTATGTGCAATTGGAGTATTGCAAGTTGGTGTAGGCTTAGGCACGAGAAGATAAAATTTTGGGCACAGAGCTTGTGCCCTGCCCGCCCCTAGTCTGGGTCGGCCCTGAATTGAATGTTTAATTTAATAAGTCAAATTCTTTACTTTGAATCTTTCTCTAGTGTCATAGTGCTATTCTTGGATTCCATCAGCCTGACATGAAAACGAAACCATTTTTATGTGCTTGATCGAAGGCATGACTCTGATATGCAGTTTTCCTTTTAAGATATATTAGTGTTTAACCCGTGCAATGCACGAAATATTTAAATAGTATAATAAAAAGAATATTTTTGCTTTTAAAAAATAAATATGTTATTAAATATCCTCAATCCAGGTAAAAAAGAAGTCATTTTGAATGATATTGAGTCTTGGGAAAGCGTCTTGCCCTGTTCTTAAGTTGAAAGTTAATGATATGATTGAATTCTATAATTATACTATTATATATAAATTGAATAAAGTTATACTTTTATACATTATTTTTTATATTTCAAAAAATACTTAAAATAAGCTTAATGGAATGATTTGATTAGATTAGACTGTCATTTGTGCTCATCGACGCAACCTATGCATCTCAAATTTCTTATAATTGATATTTATTATTTACTATAAAAAAAATAGTCTCAAAAATCATAAGAAATACCAATTTGAAGAAGAATAAGACACATAAAGAGTGTCTTGTGGCAAGACTCATATCATCACCCAAAAACAATACTTCGAAATCCTGCTAGGGCGGGGAATGGAGAGATCGAATATAACATCCTTGCCCTTTAAAGAGACAAATTCCAATTAACCCATGATTTATAAATCATTGACTGCCTACTATTTTATGAAAAGAGGAAGAGGACATTAATGTATTCATAAATATTATCGTATGTAAGTTGAAAATGAAAGGGTCACAACCTTTATTACCATTTTCGCAAATGAAAGGGCAAAATTCATTGCACCCTATACACAATCTCCTACATAACCAAGTATAATCCACGAAATAATATTATTTATACACATATGACATTTGAATGAATTCCTAAATGTAATATGTTAATAAAAAATAGTCCTCTTAATTCCACGAACAATCTCCACTATAAACAACTGATGGCCATCAAATTTTCTTCCACTGCCGGCTTCCTAAATTCCAGCAATATAGCCTTGATGTTTCTTGATGTTTCACCTCTAGTGTCACTTGTACACCAGGAGAACCTACTCAGATTTTAGATTAACATATCCTTTATAGAATAGATCATTTCCAACTTATCCAAATATAAACAAAGGCAAAAATTAGGATTTAGATGTGAGGGCAAAACAACATACCACTCTTATACAGGTATACCTTTGTATGGGTGACCAACACATTGTATAACAATACATCCCATTAAACCACACAAATTAGCGAAAAAAATATCAATCAACCCAACCCTAAAGACTAAATGGAATTTGAGAATGAGAGGTACGCGTTAGTGTAGTGCATGTGCAAAGATATCATGGTAATTCATTCATAAAAATACAATTATGTAATTAAAAAATTTCTTAACAATTAATGATTTTGGTAAATCAAAACATAATTTGCACCCAAATAAATAAGGGACGCACCAAGATAAGATTATCTAAATCAAAGAGATTGTGGGATAGAAAGTAAGAGTATAAGAATAGAGGCATACCTAGTGTAACACACTTGCATCCAAGCTTCGAAAGACCAACTAAACCAAATTAGCATCAACTATAATAGTTGGATGTCATCAGCTAGAAACAGGCAAGGACCATATAGTATAATAATGGTACTAAAGGAGAATTCCTTCTTAAGTAAGTTGTAATGCAAATCAATTGACAACGATGAACACTAAGAACAAATAGATAAATACATAGGATGCAGAAATCATATGGTTTAAAAAAAAAAAAAAAAAAACCCAATGAAAAAGAGAAACATACCCCAGCTGACCTGATCCTTGATTTTGGTCCCAAGTACTGTAGTGCTCTATCTCCCTCAATTTAATCACATAATTGGAGGATTCTCCCTCAAGTTCTGTAGTGCTCTATCTCTCCTTTGTCCTAACATTATTAAAAACATCACTTATTACAAAATTGGTAAACCTAATCTATACAGGACTTTTAACACATTTGATTAATTTAAGTAAACAACAAAGCTATGTTCTTGTTAGCATTGTTGCATATTCCTACATTGCAAGGAAACTAAAATACTATATATCTTGGTATCATTTATATGCTAAAAACTCAGGGGAGAGGAGATCAAAGTTTAGCACAAAGAAGAAAGTGACTACTAAATAATTTTGAGAACGATAATTAGAATGTAAGTTGCTACTAAGCAATAGCTTTTGCGGCTTAATGGCTTGTAGAATACATAAATTTTAAACACAAAGTAGGAAGAGAGAATACTTACAATTTTCACTTTTCCTAACAATTTCCACTTACAATTTAAACTGTCAAAGAATTCTCATAGCAAATGCAGAATTAGAAGAACCCAAATGAAATTCGAACAATTGGAAACATATATAAATAAGAACACATACATCCACATAAGGAGTTCAACACAAACGTCAAACAGAGAATTAGAGTGTGTTTGGATTCAATTTAGAGGGGATAAGGGAATTAAGGGAAGGGAGGGGATGGTAATGGAGGGGAGGGGAGGGGAAGGGAGGTGATTAGGATTGACCTTGTTTGGATTTATTAATGAAGGGAAGGGAGGGCAAGTGTTAAAATTCTTCCCTTCCCCCTTATTCCCCTTCATTTTGAGGGTTAACAAAATGGAGGGGAACGGAGGGGAATGAGGGTTAAGTGTTCCCGTCCCTTCCCCTTCCCTCACCCTTTAATTGTGTTTCCAAACATGAAAAATTAGACCATTCCCTTCCCCTCCCCTCCCCTCCTTTAACCTCCAATACAAACAGACTGTTAAAGAGAATGGCACACACCATGGATAATAATTGCAAACTTGACAAATTAGGGAAAGGAACAACCAATCAATCTCCGGAAGAAAAGCAATAAAAATAATAGTAACAAAACCCTAAATGAATCGATTTCAAGGGAGGCATTCAATTACTTGTTTTTGGATGCGAAAGGATGCGCTGATAATTCTGTATAGTAGGACCAAGAACTTGAATGAGATCCAAAGCGGATTCGATATGGCTGGGCTCTATCAACCATCTGAACTGATGAATCATGATGCTTGATTGATATGACGACAACTATAGCGTAGAAGCAGCAAAAGAAGAAAAGGGTGGACCGGTCGAGAGAATATGAGAGGGTCGCCAACCACTGACTGCGACCAGCAGAACGTCCCACCATCCAAGCCCTTTCATCTGTCACCCACGCATCAGAACCCTAACAGAGTCAAAGCTCAAACCGTAAACTCCAAAATTGACAACACCTCGTCATTATCTGTCTCCAACCAAATTGTAGAAAATAGTTGTCTTTCAAATTTGGATTGGCGCCCTGGAATCATTGCAGCCAGAACGACGAATTGCAAGTTTCGAATACCGGTGTTTTGGGTGAATCTAGAGAGAGAACGAAGACTTTTGACGGAGATGAAGAAAGTGTACCTGAGAATAAGATGGAGAAACTGTTTTGAGAGTGGAGGGGAACAAATGCACTCCTACTGGAGTGGGGCGGTTATCAAGGGATTAGCACCGAAAATTAAGGAATAAGCAGTAACCACTTGACGTGTGAATGTTGTTTTCTTGAAATCTAGGTCATGTTCTTTCATGCGGTATTATGTGGTATCGCGCGGTATGGTGTGGTGCAATTGTGGCGGGTTGTGGTGTAATTGTAGCGGGTTATTGGTATGTTGTGGTGGATTTTTTGTGTATATATATAAATATTGTATTGGTAATTATGAAAAAGTAATTTGTGGTAGGTTGTGTCATGCAGTGAGGCCACAAGTAGCCATGATTCTTGAAAAACATGGCCCTAGTAGGTTGCAATTTGGAATCTTATTTTCTGGATATTAATTAGGCGGGAATAGCTGTTAATTACTTTTATTTTTCTCAAAGCTGATTGGTGGAGGCTGCCACAAATCACTCCCCTTTCTTCATTTTAAATTTGGAGTATTATATATATATATATATATATATATATATATATATATATATATATATATATATATATATATACACACACACTCAAAGCATCGGCATATTTAGGAAGCGTTTGGTTACAATTAATTACCAGCAAAATTTGTCGACTTTCCTAAGTTAACCAAATATACTCATGTTTGTTTGTAAAATGAGTAGATGAAAGTTTTGAATTGGGTCTCATTGTATCCCAAAGTGAATGGGAAAAACTTTCCTGTGGGCGGTTTGGGGAAGAATTTTCCCATGGGAAAGGAAAAGGGAAAGTTTTTATAATTTTAATTTCCACAATACCTTTAAAAGCTACTATTTTATGAATTCATATATAAGCAGGGGTAGAGCCATAAAATATTTATTAGGGATACTGGTTTATTAATATTCTTATCAACTTTATCATAAATTTAATCGTCAAAGTATTTATTTTTACTTGTTTATTAAATTTTATCCAAGCTCTTTTATAGTTCTTTTACATTCAATCTAGTAGAAAAGATACTTATTAAATTTTTAAGCCGACAATGAAATGTAGAACAACGACAACGTACTCCAGATAATGTCACTAAAGCAAGGTTTAGGGGATTTAGATGTAGGCAGTCTTCCCTATCCACGAGAATGTATGAAAAGGTTGATTCTTACAAACCTAAAAAAAAATTATTATTGGATGATAATACACTGAACTTTGGGTGTATTGGACAATAATGCACAAAACATTTTTCTTGGACTCTAACACACTGAACTTTGAGGGTATTGGACAATAATGCACTCACACCAATTCAACTGGTGGTTGACGCGGTGGCTGTCCAACTTTGATGTATCATTTTTCTATTTTTTTCCAAAAAAATATATTAGTCACCCTGCTTATGTGTACTTTCTTACACGACAAAAGTTTTTTCTGAAAAAATAGAAAAAACGACACCTCAATGTATGACAGTCACCGCGTCAACCACCAGCTGAATTGGTTTGAGTGCGTTATTGTCCAATACCCTCAAAGTTCAATGTATTAAAGTCCAAGAAAAAAGTTCAGTGCATTATTGTCCAATACCCCTAAAGTTCAGCGTATTATCATCCAATAATCCTATTATTATTGTTATTATTATTATTATTATTATTATTATTGTTTTGTTGTTGGGTCGTCTGAGGGTTCGCCGCGGTTCATTACTGTGCTTACACATAAGGCTACCCTTCTCCGAAAGCTCCGCTGGACCACCTACCACTAGTCTTCGGTGTTGTTATTGTTTTGTTATTGTTAATGTTATTGTTATTGTTATAAATAACGCCAAACTAATTATTAATATCTACACCAGAGTAATTTTCTTCAGAATTTATCTACTTTCTGATTGGTTGGAATCCCTAAAATTAATCTTTTTTCTCCATTTTGCAGGATCCACAAAACTTTACTATTAATATTATACTAGGCCTCAACCCGTGCGATGCACGGAGTGAAATAAATTAGTATAAATTTATTCACTTATATGTTAAAATTAATAAAAGTTAATACAATATAATATATGGATGGATTATTATGAAGAGAATATGTTAATTCAAATAGATAAATTTAAATACAATTATAAGAGGAGGATATTGATCAATAACCGAAATGGGTCATATTTAATGTCCCACTAAATAGACCACCAGTCGACCCAATATGTACAACAGATATTAGCCCAATCTATGGCAATCAAACCCTAACTCTTACCCTAACCGACGCCCTCCCTCTCCTCATATAAATTTGGCATTATAAGACACCAAAGCCTATAGCTATCTGCCTCCTTCATCACTCTGTCCATCCATCTAAATTAGTAAGCCCATGTAATTAATTGATTGTCTTTCTTGTTATATTATTCAAAAAAAATTAAATGGTAGATAGATTATATATGTGTTAAAAGAAATGAGTTGCTAGATATTAAATAAATCGTGGAAACTAATGCATTTTTGTCTTTTCTAAGTGATTGATTGTTAAATAATATGTGTTAAAAGGTAAACGGATTGCTCGAACTTTATCCGTTTAACTCATTGAGTTAAATGCTTTAGGATCCGGTTAACACGTTTATTTAAGTAAACGTTTCATGTCAAGAAATTTTTTCTCATCTATTGGATAATTATTCGTTAGCTCGATTTAGGTTGCATGGATAATAACTCTCACTTGAATGGTTGACCTCTATATGTTATCTAATTTTATGGGTTTAGTGTAAACAACTTATTATCATATCTTTCATTTAATAATATCTTTAATGTTGTGCTTTTTTAACATAATACGTACTTATGTGTCATACATTATGCATCAATGCGAGTTTCGCACTAGGTTTATTGTAAATACGTAGTATACAACTTTTTTTTGAGAGACTGTACTATACAATTTTATTTAAGCATTTACTATAACTGGAAAAAATAATTTAAAAATTAGAAAAATTGAAAAAAATAATTTATTTATCTAAATTTCTATTGGTCAAATCACCTATAATTACTCTCCTTTTAGTATTCCGTGGGGCCCACTAACTTTTCTATTATATATTATATAGATTATTGTTATATATATATATATATATATATATATTATAGAGATTATTATTATTATTATTATTATTATTATTATTATTATTATTATTACTACTAGTAGATTTGTGGCTCGTCGTGTTATTTTGTAATGTGTTATAAATTTATCTTATATATCACATTCTTAGTTACATTATTTCACCTTTTTCACATTATTAATTCTTTCATACCTATTTTACATAATATCTATTCAAAAAAATATATATTTAATAAATAATGTCACTGATATGGTTTACCTTACTCACAATACCTTAGTAAAAATTATAAACTATATATTTTAAAATTCATATACTTAAATGATGTGATTGATGTGACTTAAATTCTCAATGATTATCTTATCCACACATTATATTTCATATTTTCCACCCACCAACTATATTACAATTTTCGTATATATATTTGGTGTACTAGTGCACATAAAATATATTATATTAAATACATTTTAGTTTTCCTTAGATTTTGATAAGTATGCAAAGTTACAAACAACAATATAATTATTTATAATTTTATATGTAATATTATGTTCATTTTAAAAAATAATGCACATTAATTTTAGTTTGCATACTCATAGAAATTATAATGATTTTAAAATGATCATATATTAAGATTCTGAGCATTTGCTATTGTCAAATAATATCCAACCTGCATTTAATTCGATCCGAAAATATATCTGACCCGAACTCGGAATACACTTAACCCATATTTATTTGAACCCGAAATACACCTAATTCGTATTTACTCAAACCTGAAATATACCGGGTCCGTATTTACCTTATCTAGATGTACAACAGACACGTATTTAACCCACTTCTCGAATTGATTGGTCTGGATATAAAGTTTGATTTGATGTTAGAATCATTAGTTACTGTAGCACGGGTTAATTAAGATTTACAATTTTACCATATATACTAGTCTTAAACCCGAGCGATGCACGAGTGTATCAAAAAATAACTTATGATTGTTGTAGAATGGCGAGAATTATACTGATGGGCAATTAATTGTATAGCATAGCAAGAATTAATGCATGAAAGTTAACTAATTATTATTTTTTAAATAAAAAAAGAAAGGAAAACTAAGATTTTTTTGAATGATTAAGATTGAATAAACTTTTAGATAACTAAAAAACCTCATATAAAACAAAAACAAATTGCTTATATATGAGATTACGATCAATCTCCTTTCTCCGTTTTGCGGGACCCACAAACTTACTAATTAATATTATATAGATTATTCCAAAATAATTATACTGATAGTTGCACCAAAATAATTTAATTCAGCATTTATATAGTTTTTGATTGGTCGATATGCCTACAATTAATTTCCTATCTCCATTATTGTGCATTATGGCCATTCTTTCTGCGGTTGTAATCATGCATGATTTCTGCAGCAATACAACTCACCATGATTTGCCACAAATCATTCCTTTTCTCTCTCCTCACTCTTCTCTCTCTTCACTTTTCTCCTCTACTTTTTACATTCTCTCTCCTCATCTACCCCACATACCAATAACCTACCACAATTCCACCACACCACACCCCACCACAACGCACCGCAAAATACCGCAGAAAAGAACAGGGCATATATAGTTCAATGTATTAGAGTCCAAGAAAAAAGTTCAGTGCATTATTGTCCAATACCCCTAAAATTCAGTGTATTATCATCCAATAATCCATAATAATAATAATAATAATGTGTTTGTACCTGCACAAAGGTTGAACCAACAAGTAGTTCATAGAGGAGCATATTATTAGAACATTGTAGGATATATATGTACTTGAGGGTTATACATCTTAATATACATATAAGACTGAGAAAAGTTTATCCGACACGATCACCAATTCAAAACAGACACGACGTAAAGTTGGTTTGGATATGGATCAACACGTTTAATTAAATGGGTTGACATGTACATGTATACTTTTTAATTAAATTATTATTTAAGTATTTTTCTTTATAATTAGAATGTATATTTATATGTACATACATTCATATTATAGTTGTAATTTTATCATTAAACAGACACTTTTTAATGCACCCATGCATCTCATGATTTTAAGACTAGTAATCTTCTAACAAGCTTGTTGTATTAGCTTTTGATATATGTCATTAACAAAGTAGAAAAGAGAGTTTTGTTGCATGTTCTGACTGGTAGTCTGCCAGTTTGCTAGCTTGTATTCACACATGTAATTATTCTTTCGCCCTTAAATATAATAATATAATCAGTAATTTGTCTATATACTTGCCTTGCAGCTTGTGTTTTCAGTAACAAAGTAGAAAAGAGAGTTTTGTTGTGTGTTCTGACTGGTAGTATGTTAGTTTGCTAGCTTGTGTTCACATACGTAATTACTCATTTGCCCTTGAATATAATAATATAATCAGTAGTTTGTCAACGTACTTGCCTTGAAGCTTGTGTTTAGACATGAATTTACTATTTTGCCCTTAAATGTAATGCTCCCTACGTTCCATATTAGTTGACACTTAAACTAACTTTTTTTATTTCAAAAATAATTGTCAATTTCCATTTTCCAATTCCTAATTTAATTATTTTAAATTTAATAATTATGTTAACTTTTTACTTTTTCGATTAATAAAAATTACTCATACTCGCATTCACTCACTACCTACACTTGGGTGTCCAAAAAAGAACTAATAACATATACCTTCCCCAAAGTTTTGTAAAATAAGGTTTTTACCCTCTATGTTTGAGAAAACTTAATTACCCACACTAACCTTTATTGTTATGTAAAATAAGGTTCTTTTAGAGTCTAAGATAGTTGGAGGGTGGGATGGAGTGGATAGGGTAATATTTGGAAATGTAAGTCACTTGCTTAAAAACAAGAATTTTTAAATATAGTTTATAGTCACATAACTCACAATATTTATTAAATATATGAAGTTTGAAATATATATACTATATAAGATACGTAAGGAAATATGAAAAATGTGAAAAATATGGGATAAAGTAACTAAAAATGTCATGTATAAAATAAATTTATTTTATCACAAAAAACAGGGTCAAACCCGTCTATAGTACGGGTAGTATAACTAGTGTAAATAATAACTAAGAAATATAAAATATGAAAATAAAGACAACCAAACAATTAAAATAAAGCAACATGGTAGAAAAGTAACACTAAAAACAAAATAAAGTATATGAGTGTTCATAATTCTAAATATTTTGCCCACCGCGAAACCTACATAAACAATATCAATACAGTACTTTATTATATATGTTTACTTAATCTGTAAAGTTCTTAGGGGCCAATTAACAGTGAAAACCCAATAATGAGTGACCTTTTTAATATTTTTTTCTGGTATATATATAAGGGTTAATGACTAAGAAGGAAGGCCCATAAGACATTTTGCCATTTTGATACTGCCTGGACTGGGAAGTCTTAATTTTTATTAAAATGTGGGGTCATGCTTAGCTGACTCATCCCTTCATATCTCTCCTCTTCTTTCTCTACCAAAACCGCGAGGGCGGTAGTGGCTGGGTGGTCTTGGCGACGGCCGGAGACAACCATCGGCTGCCATAGGCTGCCCGTTTAAGCCCTGTTCTGGCGCAAAAACAGGGGTTGCTCTCTTCTCTCTCCTCTGCACCCATAGGCCGACCGACGCCACCAAGACAGCTGCGCAGAACCGCCGCCGACACCACAGGAGAACTACTGCTCTATGTGCCTGGCATGTCTTCCACCATGGTCAACTTCCCTTTTGGTGCTTGTACAAGTTTCAGCCTTGTGTTTCTTCTACTTGTATTCATCTCCATGCCAACCTGATCATTATTAGCTCATGTTTATCATATATACACAATTAACCATGGCCACAGCTAAATCTACAAATTGATTACTTAAGAGAATGATTTACATTTGATTGAATCCTTACCGGAATATATGAGTCATCGTTGTACTTGTCTTCGGTGATTGATGCTAGGGAGTTTCGGCATGTGAACATCTCCTCGGACTCCAAGCTGTTCCTTGGTGCTTTTCTACCCTTGGATGAATTACAGTAATGGCAGGTTAACCATGTTTGTTTCATCTTTCTAATTCAAACTTAACGACTCATTTTGGGTGAAATAATGTCTGACGGATTTGGTTAAAAAGAGAAGAAAGTATATATGTATGTAAGCATAATGGTGTACAAAAAAAATACAGTAATTCAAAGGGTAACTAAGGGATTAGCAAATCACCTTTAAGATGAGAGGCAGCATGATGATGATGATGATCCAAGGAAAACGTGGGGATGGATGTGAGGGGTTGAAGAGGGGGAGGAGGATAGTCATTATGATCAAGCTGGGGGTGCAAGCAGATATGAAACCGTTGGAAATAAAAAATGTGAAGTACAACATTCATGCATCCTCCACCTGATGCCGTCGTCGCTGCCACAGCCGCAGCCGGTGGCGGGGTGAGTGGTTTAGTGTGGCGCGAAAACAGGGGTTGTTCCGGTGGTTCGGAGGTTGGGGAAACGCACAATGATGGTAGTTCTGGGTTTGATCTAGGTTGAATTGTTGATTGGAGAATCCATGAGGTGGTGTCGGCGGCGGTTCTGGGCATATGTCTTGGTGGCACCGGTCGGCGTATGGGTACAGAGGAGAGAGAAGAGAGAAGAGAGCAACCCCTGT
This sequence comes from Portulaca oleracea, assembly GCA_029582165.1. Taxonomy (NCBI): domain Eukaryota; kingdom Viridiplantae; phylum Streptophyta; class Magnoliopsida; order Caryophyllales; family Portulacaceae; genus Portulaca; species Portulaca oleracea. The sequence continues at coordinate 19,442,702 of CM055869.1, forward strand.
TTTCGCACCGGAGCAGGGCTGAAACGAGCCGCCTATGGTAGCCGACGGTTGTCCCCGACCGTCGCCAAGACCACCCAGCCACTGCCGCCCTCACCTCTTGTTGTTGCCCTCCCCTGTTTTGGTAGAGAGAGAAGAGGAGGGAGATGAAGGGATCCCCTGCTTTGGTAGTGAGAGAAGAGGAGGGAGATTAGGGGATGAGTCAGCTAAGCTAAGCCCCACATTTTAATAAAAATTAGGACTTCCCAGTCCAGGCAGTACCAAAGTGGCAAAACGTCTTATGGGCCGTCCTTCTTGGTCATTAACCCTATATATAATTATAATAACAAAGTTTGTGTGTCTCATTAAATGATGGGAGGAGAGTAATTTTAGGTTCCACAACCAATCTGAAAAAAATAATTTTAACTATGTCTATCCTCAATTTAGGTTTATTTAAGAATTAATTTTCCTTTTAAAAATATAATAATAATAATAACTATAATAATTATAATAGAAAATTTTATGGTCCCATCAAATGGTGGAAGCATAACAATTTTAGGTCCCACAATGAATTAAAAAAGATAATTCTTAATTTTTCCCAATTTCGATTTATTTATCGAATATCTGACCTATTGTAACTGAAACCATCCAAAATTAAAATCCTCACCCAGAACTCTTAATTACACAAACAGTAATTCATTGACTTCCACCAATCAAAGCAATTATTATGTGGTACACCATGTCAATACCTACCTATGTCTACCAAAGTGTTAAAAATTTCAAATTAAATTCATCAATAATTATTGTAAAAGTCAATATAAATTTGTCAATATTATTGTAAAATTTATCAATATTATCAATTTTTTTTTACAAAAGTTCATTCTTAAAAATTGACATATTTTAGTGCATCTGGTGGACCTAGGTAGATAAACCATGGTGTACATATAATTTGTGATCATGGCATAGAGAATTTTTTATTCATATTTTATGTTCCTTTCTCATATAATGGAGAAAGGAGATTTATTGTAATCTCATATGTAAACAATTTTTTTTGTATCAGTTTTTTTAGTTATCTAACCGTTTATGCATTAATTCTTGCTCTGGTATACAATTAATTACCCATCAGTATAACTCTTGTCATTCTACAACAATCATAAGCTAGTTTTTGATACACCTATGCATCACTCGGGTTTAAGACTAGTATATATGATAAAATTGTAGTTTTTAACCCGTGCTATAGCAACTAATGAGTCTAACATCAAATCAAACTTTATATCCAGACCAATCAATTCGAGAGTGGGTTAAATATGTGTCGGTTATATATTTAGATAAGATAAATACGTACCTAGTATATTTTGGGTTTGGGTAGATACGAATTAGGTGTATTTCGGGTTCAAATAAATATGGGTTTAGTGTATTCCAAGTTCGGATCAATACGGGTTAGATATATTTTTGGATCGAATTAAATGCAGGTTGGATATTATTTGACAATAGCAAATGCTCACTATCTTAACATATGATCATTTTAATTTTTATGAGTGTGCAAACTAAACTAATGTGCATTGTTTTTTAAAAATAAACATAATATTACATATAAATTTATAAATACTTATATTGTTGTTTGTAACTTTGCATAATTATCAAAATCTAAGGTAAACTAAAATGTATTAAATATAATATATTTATACACCAAAAATATATAAGAAAATTGTAATATAGTTGGCGGGTGGGAAATATGGAATATAGTGGGTGGATAAGGTAATGATTGAGAATCTAAGTCACATTAGTCACATCATTTAAGTATATGAATTTTAAAATATTTTTTTAAAATTTAGTTTATAATTTTTACTAAGGTACTGTGAGTAAGGCAAACCATATCAATGACATTATTTATTAAATATATGAATTTTTAAATAGATATTATATAAAATATTAATAATGTGAAAAAAGTGAAATAATGTAACTAATAATGTGATAGATAAATTAAATTTATCACACATTACAAAACAACAAGACCCTAACCCGTCCATAGGACGGGCCACAAATTAAGTAGTAGTAGTAGTAGCAGCAACAACAGTAATAGTTTATTTTGGCGTTATCTATAATAGTAATAGTAATAGTAATAATAATAATAATAATAATAATAATAATAATAATAAAAATAAAAATCATGATAATAATAATGTGTTTGTACCTGCAGAAAGGTTGAACCAACAAGTAGTTCACAGAGGAGCATATTATTAGAACATTGTAGAATATATAGTACTTGAGGGATTATCAATATACATGTAGGGCTGAGAAAAGTTTATCCGACATGATTACCGATTCAAAACCGATACGACGTAAAACAGGTTTGGATATGGATTACCAGTTTAATTAAATGGGATGACATGGACATGTATATTTTTTAATTAAATTATTATTTAAGTATTTTTTCTTTATAATTAGAATGTATATTTATATGTACATACATTCATATTATAGTTGTAATTTTATCATTAAACATACACTTTTCAATACACCCATGCATCGCATGATTTTAAGACTAATAATCTTCTATCTAACAAGTTTGTTGTATTAGCTTTTGATATATGCCATTAACAAAGTAGAAAAGAGAGTTTTGTTGTGTGTTTTGACTGGTAGTCTGCCAGTTTGCTAGCTTGTGTTCATACATGTAATCACTCTTTTGCCCTTGAATATAATAATATAATCAGTAGTTTGTCTACGTACTTGTCTTGAAGCTTGTGTTTAGATATGAATTTACTATTTTGCCCTTAAGTATAATACTCCCTACGTTCCATATTAGTTGACACTTAAACTAACTTTTTTTATTCCAAAATAATTGTCACTTTCCATTTCTCAATTCCTAATTTAATTGTTTTAAATTTAATAATTATGTTAACTTTTTATTTTTTCAATTAATAAAAATTACTTATACTCGTATTCACTCACTACCTACACTTGGGTATACAAAAAAACACCTTGAAAAATACTGTTATTTAATTATGTGGGTAGTTTTTTAGTCAAACCTTGGAATGTATAAAAATTTGAAATATGTCAATTAATATGGAACGGATGGAGTATAATAACAAGAAGTTTGTCTTGTAGTTTATGTTCACATTCAAATTTACCATTTTGTCCTCGAATATAATTGATAACAAACGACTTGCTTTGTAGCTTATATTCACACTTGAATTGTTGTTTTGCCCTCGAATATAATAAATAAGGATTCTAATATCAATTGAAAATTATATTATTAGACCTATAAATTTGGACGGATGGGTTCAATACAGATTGTGTATATATATTTGATAAAAGTCCTTATACGTCATGTGTATTTTCGGTTGGAAAATTTTGACATTAAAAGTACAAGCCGTTGTATCTAGATTCAAGTAAAAAGTAATAACTTTAATAGTTACAAAACTTGGATCATGTTCTTTTAGAGTTTAAGATAGTTGGAGGGTATGATGGAGTGAGTGGATAGGGTAATATTTAGAAATGTAAGTGACTTGCTTAAAAACAAGAATTTTAAAATATAGTTATAATCACATCACTTACAATATTTATTAAATATATGAAGTTTTAAATATATATACTATATAAAATATGTAAGGAAGATTGAATAATGTGAAAAATGTGGGATAAAGTAACTAAAAATGTCATAGATAAAATAAATTTATCTTATCACAAAAAAAAAAAACAAAGTCAAACATGTCTCGAGGACGGGTAGTATAACTAGTGTTGTATGTAAATAATAACTGAAAAAGATAAAATAGGAAAATAAAGACAACCAAACAATTAAAATAAAGCAGCATGGTAGAAAAGTAACACTAAAAAACAAAATAAAGTATATAAGTGTTGATAATTCTAAATATTTAATTAGCCCACCGACACCTACATACGCTATATCAATACAGTACTTTATTATATATGTTTACTTAATCTGTAAATTTCTAAGGGGCCATTAAACAGCAAAAACCCAATAATGAGCGACCTCTTTAATATTTTTTCCTGGAATATATATATATATATATATATATATATATATATAATAGTAAAGTTCGTGTGTTCCATTAAATGATGGGAGGAGAGTAATTTTGGTTCCACAACCAATCAGAAAAAATAATTCTAACTTTTTCTGTCCTCAATTTAGATTTATTTAAGAATTAATTTCTCTTTTAAAAATATAATAATAAAAATAATAATAATTATTATAATAATAGAAATATTTATGGTCCCATCAAAGGGTGAAAGTATAACAATTTTATGTCCCACAATAAATTTAAAAAGATAATTCTAAATTTTCCCCAATTTCGAATACTTGACCCATAGTAATTGAAACCGTCCAAAATTAAAATCCTCACAGTATAACTGAATTATAGTTTCTTAATTGGTATGACACATAACTCCTAATTGCACAAATAATAATTCATGGACTTCCACCAATCAAAGCATTGATTATTATATGGTACAACATGTCAATATCTACCTATGTCTACCAAATTGTTAAAATTTTCAAATTAAGTTCATCAATAATTATTATAAAAGTCAATATAAATTACTCAATATTATTGTAAAATTCATCAATATTATCAATTTTTTTTTTTACAAAAGTTCCTTCTTAAAAATTGATATATTTTAGTATATTTGGTGGACCTAAGTAGATAAAAACATAATGTACATATAATTAGTGATCATGGCACATAGAAATTTTTTATTCATATTTTCTGTTCCTTTACTTTTCTTTTGCTTTCTTTCATTTTTCCTTTCCTTTCCTTTCCTTTCCTTTAACTAATATAAAAGGCATAGTTTTTTGTTGGTGTGCTGCCTCCTTATTTGTTTGATTCCTTGTCTCTTTTATTGGGCTGACCCAAATCTATCATAATTGTTAACAACTGGCATATCTTCTCCACAATTGTCCACAGTTATCCCATTCTATGAATCGACACCCAAATGAATGAACTACTTAATAATAATAATGGGTGATGATATGAATTTTGTCCCAAAATACTACTTAAGTGTATTCCTTTTTGTAAAACTAATCCGTATTATCATTTTTAACCTCAATTTTTTTGAGAGATACTATTAATTGTCAATTATCAATTGACACCCGAATGAATGAACCCCGTCCGTTTGACATATTTTAGACGTCTTTTTGTAAATTTTTAAAAATATATATAAAAGTGTGATTTTCACCATTTATATATATATTATGATAGTTATAGAAGCTATTCATGTAAATTTCTTTCAATTTAATTTACAAATATATAGGTTTTGTACCATGAGAAGACACTTAATAAGTGTCTTCCCCGAGACATTTATCATTTTCGAATAATAATTTACCAAAGAGAGAGCAAAACATTTGAAAGAAAAAAAGAAAAAGAATGGTAGTGGGATAGTGTATTTATCTGTCGCTCTGTGCTTGCATGGTTCGTAGGAGGATGAATTTGGATAATTAATTATTTTAGTATCTTTTACTGTTATTATTACATTTTGTTGAGTAAATTATATTTACATTATTAGACATTTGTGGTAATCATTTTCACATACCTGACATTTATGAAATAATTTTTAATTTAACATTAAGTATTCATATATTTAAACCTCCTAAGATATTCTATATTTTATTTTTATTGAACTTCCGACAAACATTAAAAAGATAAATATGAATTTACTTTTCTACCCTTGATATTAATTGATATGACTTTCAATTAAATATGAATTGACGTTTCGATCCTTAATATTAATTCATATGACATTTAAACCCTAACATTTTCTCTACTTTATTTCTTTTGAAAACTCAACCCTTTCCCATTCTGAAAATGAAAATGTCATTTAAGTCATTTCCTTATCAATTTTAGAGGTAGTATGGTACATTCATATAGTCATATAAGAACATTTTGGTATTTTTCAAATTTCTGATAAGAAGTAATCGGATTCTGCCACTAAAAATTATTTTCACTTAATGTCAAGAAAGGGTAAAAAATTATTTCACAAATGTCGGGTGTGTAAAAATTTAGAGAAATTACGGATGGTAGACATCAACTTTTTGATTATTACAAATTGTCAACCACTTTCTAAAACATTCCAAATGATAGGCTTATTAACAAAAATATTCCACCCCGTAGACTTATATCTAACCATCGTTAGAAATTTCCAAAAAAAAAAAAAAAATGTTTGAAACTCAAACCCAGTGACTGCAGTAGCCCTCAAATTCTTCTTCTCTGTGTGAAACTATCAGCGGTCGTAGTTTCCGGCAACGTCCCTGTTCGATGTCATCCCTCAGCGGCGGCAACAACCTCCCCCATCTGAATCTCAACGGCGGAAGTCGCTCGCCGGCAATCAATAGTACTCCCATCTGAAACCCCTCCTCCAATTGAAATAAGTGAATGAAACACCCACACCTCCATTCTCCAGCCCCTCTTTGTATCTCCTCCAATCCACTCCATCAGACACTATCACCATCGTCCTTCGTCCTTCGTCCTTCTTCCTTCCATTTCCATCCCCACACCTCTGCCCACATCGGCAACCCCACCACCTACCAAATGTTTCCAATTCCCCCTCTACCAACTTCTTTTATGTTGTTGGAAGTGTCTAAAAGTTGTGGAATATGTCAATCGTGTACCTCTATGTCAGACAAGAATCAAGATCTGCAGAAATATTGAAGGGCCCTGTAGCGACGGTGATTTTCAATTGCCTGTGATTTTGACGGGAAGATGAAGAGTTTAAAGCCCTGTCGCGACTGGGTTTGAGTATCAAACCAAAACAAAAATTTTCCTTTTTTAATAAAATTTCTAACGGTGGTTTAGGGATGAGTTTACCGGATTGAATACTTTTATTAATAAGTCTACCTCTCCAAGTATTTTAGAAAGTTGTTGACAATTTAAAATAATCAATTATAGTTGGCGCTTATTATTTAGATTATCCCTAAAAATTATTATCACAAGTGTCCGACATGGTAAATATAATTTACTCACATTCTGTTTTCATGATAGGTTGACCGAATGGGCCCAGATAACAAAACTTTTTTGGGCTTCTGGTATATATTTCCTTTTGTCATTTGTTTATGAATTAAATATTGATTACTCTGATTTAGAGCCGGGAAAATCTGACACGACACGATTACCGACACGAAGTTAAATGGGTTTGGATATAGATTTTCAACCCATTTAGTTAAATGGGTTAACACGGTAAACCCGTTTAAATAATTGGGTTAGGTTTGGGTCGAGAATATCGACACGAAAAATGACACATTAAACCCGTTTAATAATTAGGTTAGTGAGAAAATCGACATGAAAAATGATACATTTAACCCGTTTGAGTAAGATAATGTTTTTTACTTTTGCTTGGGCTGATTATGTATTGTTTAGCAAAACTTTAACTTGGGTTATGATAAATAATAAATATTACAGAAACCCTAAAGAAATGAGTTGGTAGATAATAAATAAATGATAGAAACCTTTGCATTTTTGTCTTCCTAAGTTTATGATTATTATATAATATATGTTTGTTAAGCGGTAAATAGATCAACCGAAGCTGACCTGTATAACTCATTTAATTAAATGGGTTAGATTAAGGTCGACACGTTTATTTGATAAACGGTCCAGGTCAAAGAATTTCAACCCGTTTATTAAAGGGGTAGGTTTCAGGTTTTGGGTTCTTCAACCCGTTTAACTCCAACACGAACACGAAAATGACACGACACGACCTATTACCCAGCTCTACTCTGATTAGTACCTATACCCCGTGACTTGCATGCTGGGTTACTTGTAGTAGAATAAAAGCACACCTAAGGCCGAGAAAGAACTACACATTCAATCTACGTAACTCCTCATATAGTAGAAGTGAAATTTGGAAGATAATTGAATCATGATCGAGAAATCTAATGCAGCAGGTGTCCAAAAAGGTTCATCAATGGAGGTAAACAATCGTCCAGTCGCACGCTATCATCCAGACCTCTGGGGTGACTGCTCCCTCGACTGTAGTCCTCCTCAGGTAATGAGAACGTATGCATACATAATACGTTGAGCATTAATTTCGACATCGGACAATTATATATACGCGTAAACCAAGATGATTAATGAGCGTTTTTTAATAGTCCATTATTCACATTTTTGTAATTTTTAATAATCTTTTCTGAAGTTAATATTATATATATATATATATATCAACTATAATACTATAATACTAATTATTAGCTTGGTTAACAAATACAAATGATAGCCTAAATTTATCAAACATAGTAGAGGGTGCACATTTTATGTATAGTTTCATATTTATGAAAAAATATTAATAAATAATTATTTTTCTATACTTTTAAGTCGTAATAAACCTCAAAATAATTAAACATGCATTTATAACAATTTAAATTTGTTTATTTTTAATTTTTTTTAAATGATTTCAATGATGTTCAAGATGGCCAGTAACCATCTTGAATCAAGATGCTTATCATTTTGCTTTCTGCGGTTTTTCAAATTGTTAATGTTACCACTTATTATGATCGAAATTAATTCTAAAATTACTTGCTAGGACTTAAATCCAGATTCAATGAATATAATATTATAGTAAAAGTAAAAAAGGTAATTAATTTAGGAATGTAAATGATGAGAAAATAAATAAAAACAATATAGATCGAGGTGATGAAGGTCGACAATAATTTTTCGTATAAATTCAATGCTACAAAAAATTATGGGAGACAAGATAAACATCATATAAAGAGAGAGATATTATAAAGGGTATCATAAACGATGTATAATACAATGAGATCATAAACAAAAATTCTTAACCGGTTATAGCAAAACACGGGAGTAAACATATCTCAAACGACAATGAAATATGATAGAGAATACTTTTTCACAATAAAAATTTTCAACCTAACTAGAAATTGGAATTAAAAAGAAAGAGATCTCATAAAAATTTGAATGATAATTTTCTAGATGCAATCAATTGGTTAGACGTCAAACAATATCAATAGCAAAAAAGAAATATTTAATTTCAAAATTTTAGTTTGAATGGAATTGAGGCACTGTTCAACTGTTATAATATCTCATCCCACCCTGTTGCCAATTGTAGGAATTCATAAACGAAAAAAAAAGAGAAGTTGACGAACTTAAAGAACAAGTGAGGAAGAAGCTTTCGTCTGAAGTCAAAGATCCAAAGGATAAACTAATTTTCATAGATTTAATACAACGACTAGGGGTGGAATATCATTTTGAAGAAGAACTAGAGAATATTCTGCTTCAATTTCATGAGAAACGTCACCAAAATGACGATCTCTATGAGGATGACCTCTATTATATTTCTCTCAGATTTCGTCTCTTGAGGCAGCATGGCTTTAATGTGTCATCTAGTAAGATTATTAAGCTACTGTGATGTGAATACAATTAATCTTCGATCATTGTTGGACATAATTAACTAATTAGTTGATTTACTTCATGCATGTGTATATCATAGACGTTTTTGGCAAATTCAAAGATGAGAAGAATGGGTTTAAGGGTGGATCGAGCAATTGGAATGCACAAGACTTGTTAAGTTTGTATGAAGCAACATATCTAAGTTTGCATGAAGAACACATACTAGAAGAAGCACTTGAGTTCATTAAAATTGAACTTGAAGAAATGGTGCCCCATCTTGAGCCTTGTCTAGCCAATCGAGTCCTGCATGCTTTATCTAGACCCTTGCGTAAAGCCCTTCCCATAATATATGCAAGGGAATTTCATGTCTTTCTATCAAGAAGATGAGTTTCACGATCAACTTCTTCTAAACTTTGCAAAGTTGGATTTCAACCTACTACAAAAGCAATATCAGCAAGAACTAAGTGTTGTTTCGAGGTACATTAGCATTGATTTTCCTTAATTAGCATTGATTTTCCTTAATTAACAATCAAGTGACCATTTTCTAGATGGTGGAAAGGGATAGATGTGACAGTGAACTTCCCATTTGCAAGAGACAGAATAGTAGAGTGCTACTTTTGGATTGCTGGAATTCACTATGAACCCCAATATGCATTGGCCAGGAAGTTCGTGACCAAAATAATCGCCTTAACTTCAATTCTCGATGACATGTTTGACAATACCTCTGGTATACATGCAGAGTTAGAGCTCTTCACGCAAGCAATGCAGAGGTAAGCCCTTTTATTCATATTATTATTATATTACTAGGCCTCAACCCGTGCGATGCACGGAGTAAACTCAATTAATTATTTTTGAAATTTTATAAAAGTCATGAATGTGAAACTTACTGATGAATGTTGAGGAAAACGTTTACGAACGTGAAATTTATTGATAGGGAAGGTGAAGGATTATGTCTATATGATTCTGAAGTGCGATAAGATTGATCTTGCTTGCTCCTGACTGTAGATGAACAGAAATTTAATTTTGAGATATTTAGTCTGTTGTTTGTGAAAGTAGATGCATAATAATAAGTTAATATCTGAGAAATAGATATAACCTTTAGCAGATGTGTTATATTTATATAAGTATCTACAAAAACTCATGAATCTCATCGACCTAACCGCAAGGGTCATGTTAATAATCTAATTGGTAATGGTTTTGAAGTGTTTCAGATATTAAGGTCATTAGTTATGGATGGTTTTGTTTTAGTGGTGTAATTAAATTAAAATTGAATGCTACTGTTTGAGATTTCTTAGGACTCGTTTAAGGATATATTTTTTAATTTCTTGAATTATAAATAAAATCTGGAAAAAAATAGAAAATAAATACAATTTAAATTCAAATTAAAATTGAACACTACTGTTTGAGACTTAGTATGACTTGTTTTGAATGTAACTTTTGTCAAGCAGACGTGGATTATGGATATATTTTTTAATTTCTTTAATTATAAATAAAATCTGGAAAGAAATATGAAATAAAATACAATTTAAATTAAAATTGAACACTACTGTTTGAGACTTAGTATGACTCGTTTTGAATGTAAAACTGTTGTTAAGCAGACGTGGATTAATGATATATTTTTAAATTTCTTTAATTGTAAATAAAATCTAGAAAGAAATTGAAAATAAAATACAATTTACTGCGCTAAGATTGGTCTAGACTCCGAGAAACGCTTCCGTGACTTTATTTCGAGGGGTCCACAATAATTTATTATTATTATTATATAGATTATTATTATTATTATTATTATTATATAGATTATTATTATTATTATATAGATTATTATTATTATTATTTATATTATTTATTATAGTCAACACCAAAATAATTACTGTTATTTGCACCAAAATAATTTAATTCAGAGTCCAAAGCAGTCGAGGATTAGTGATACTTTATGGTTTTTAATTTTAAAATAAAATCCAGATTGAAAATAAAAAAATTGAAAATAGAAGAAAAATATAATTTTCTACGTTGTGATTTGCCAATGCCCCTACAATCACTCCCGTTGTTGTATTTCATGGGATCCACAATGATTTCTATTATAATATATAGAATATAGGCAGCACCAAAATAATTAGTGTTATTTGTACCAAAATAATTTATTTCAGAGTTCAAATTAAAGCAATCAAAGATTAGTGATACTATCTGGTTTTTTAAATTTTAAAATAAAATCCGGATTGAAAATAAAAAAAAATTGATGATAGAAAAAAAAAATTTCTACATTGTGATTGGCTAATTCCCCTATAATCACTCCCGTGGCTCTATTTCGTGGGACCACAATGATTTCTATTATAATGTAAGATTATGGGCAACACCAACATAATTACTGCTATTTGTACCAAAATAATTTAATTTAGAGTACAAAGCAATTAAGGATTAGTGATACTATCTGATTTTTTATTTTAAAATAAAATCCGGATTGAAAATTAAAAAAAAATGAAAATAGAAAAAAAAAATTCTACGTTGTGATTGGCGAATTCGCCTACAATCACTCCCGTGACTCTATTTCGTGGGACCCATAATGATTTTTATTATAATCTAAGATTATAGGCAATACCAATATGATTACTATTATTTGTACCAAAATAATTTATTTCAGAGTCCAAGGCAATTAAGGATTAGTGATACTATCTGATTTTTTTTATTTCAAAATAAAATCCGGATTGAAAATAAAAAAAATTGAAAATAGAAAAAAATAAAGTTTTGTACGTTGTAATTGGCGAATTCGCCTACAATCACTCCCCTGACTCTATTTCGTGTGACCCACAATGATTTCTATTATAATATATAGATATTATTATTGTTATTATTATTATTTTGATTTTGATTTTGATTATTATTTTTATTATTATTATTATAGTCAACACAAAAATAATTTCTGATATTAGTACCAAAATAATTTAATTCAGAGTCCAAGGCAATCAATGATTAGTGATACTTTCTGGTTTTTTTAGTTTTAAAATAAAATCCGGATTGAAAATAATAAAAAATTGAAAATAGAAAACAAAATTTCTACATTGTGATTGACCAATTTTCCTACAGTTACTCACGTGGCTCTATTTCATAGGACCAACAATGATTTCTATTATAATATATAGATTATAAATATTATTATTATTATTATTATTATTATTATTATTGTTATTATAGTTAACACCAAAATAATTACTGTTATTTGCACCAAAATAATTTAATTCAGTGTCCAAAGTAGTCGAGGATTAGTGATACTTTATGGTTTTTAATTTTAAAATAAAATCCATATTGAAAATAAAAAAAATGAAAATAGAAAAAAAAATATAATTTTCTACGTTGTGATTGGCCAATTCCCCTACAATCACTCCCGTAGCTGTATTTTATGGGACCCAGAATGATTTTTATTATAATATATAGATTATTATTATTATTATTATTATTATTATTATTATTATTATTATTATTATTATTATTATTATTACTACTACATTCGTTGTTATTGTTTTCTTAAGGGAACTAAAGTCTAACAATTATTATATCATATATCTTGGTGGACCTACCTAGACCATAATTTGTACAGGCCAACACTTTTGACCATAATTTGTAGATTTGAACCTTAGTTGAAAGTGTTTGAGTTCAAGGCAACTACCACTTAGCTAACACTTCTTTAGTGACATAAATGTCAACTTAAAAACTAACAAACTCATACTTATAGGTTACAAATACTAATACACAATTAAAATAATATTCATTAGCTTTTTATGAAAAAAATTATTAGTTAGTCTTTCTTGCACCAAATTTACTATTATAATATATCAATCTCAATATAAAAAATAAATTAAACTCAATTTTAAGAGATATTAAAGGGTAAAACTCCCATAAAAAAAGATATATTATTATTCTATGTTTTCTTTAATAATTGTAAAAAGAAAAGAAAATTGTAATGTTAAGATATATTATTGTTCTAAATTGTTTTTAATAATTGTGAAAAGAAAATAAAATTGTAATGAAAATTACGATAAAACATGTTAGTTAATAATTACATAATTGGTATAGGCGTTATATGAAATTAAAATGGGCCAAAAATACAAACTATCAAAATTCGTCTAAATGTATAAGATAAAAGTTTGAGAAGTTGAGATCATTATGGTCATTTACAACAAGTAACATATTATTTCTTATTAGAAAAAAATGGTGAACAAATTACGGGTATGATCACCACCAAATACATAAATTGTAAGTTTATAAAAAAATAGACCCTAACATTCTTGATTTATTCTCCTAAGTTCATTATACAAAATTAATACTAACAAAAAATAAATATATAATGAATACACAATTAAAATAATATACTTAAGCTTTTTATATATAAAAAAACAATTATTCAATAGTCAGTCTTTCTTCCACCAAATTTACTATTATATATATCTAGTCCAATATAAAAAATAGACTAAAGTAAAATCGAACAGATTTAAAGACTAAAACTCCCATAAAAAAAACCTACAATATTGCTCTATGTTTTCTTTAATGATTGAAAAAGGAAAAAAATTATTTATTAACATTACCATAAAAAATGTAAATTAGTCTCTCTTTATTGTAAAATAAAATTTAATGCAGCTTTGTTTTAATTGATGTTGTGATTGTTGATATATACTTAAATTTTAAAATTAATAATTATTATGTAGTTTATTATTAGTTATTTACTACTATTAAATAGTAATGAGTTATAATTTCTCTAATATTTTTTATTTTAATTATTTTTATAAAAAAATATTGACTTAATGAAAATCAGCTTTCAATAACATTATATTTATAATGTATATATATAGTTTATATTATCTCAATAATTTAATACGATGTTTAAGATTAAATTTTTAATTATTTGCATGTTATTAAGAAAGATTTGAAGAAAATTATAGAGTTTCTTGCATTTATTCAAATTAACTAATAAAAATTACTATTGTTCTTTATTATATGTAATTAAGACAATATTGAAAATAAATATAGATTTTAGTACCCTTTACTACTACATTATCTAAGTTAATTTTGAAGACAATTTTTACAAAGTAAATGTAAAAATAATGATCGTATGATTGTTGTATAATCTTTTTTATTAATTTCTAAGTATTATGTGAATTGGTAATTGTTATAAAGTTACTCAAAAAAAAAAATTACACATAAATACTGAAAAATTTCCCGTGTATGGCACGAGATATACAAGGCTAGTTATCAATTATAAGAAACTTTGAATGCATTCGATATGTCAATGAGCACAAATCATGCCCTAATTGAACCAACCTATACGTTAAGTATATTTAAGACATTATTTTTTAAAAATACAAAATAATGGATAAAAGTATATGTTTATACAATTTATATGTGATATAATAATTATATAATTCACTCATATCATTTTACTTCAATTTAATATACAATAATATGATTTTAATAACACGGCAACACACTTAAAATATGTCTTGCCGCAAGACTCGTATAATTTTCAAATAGTTTTATGGTCATTTTTTTATGAAGGATAAAAATAAAAAAAAAGGTCTTAGATGAACATCTTGCTCATCTCTTAGTTGTGATTGTTCTTTTTATTTTCATTTTTTTTCTATCAAAACTAAAACCTCGGCCTCTATAACCTAAATTTAAATTGTCGATCTCCATGGTTTAACTATTAGTGATTTTTTTAAAATTTTGTTTGAACTTGAAAGATACGGTGTTTTAGAGTGATTTGAGTGACAAAAAATAAAATAAAATAATGATGCAATAAGTACTAAGGCTTAATCGACAATCCGACATTTTTTTACAAGAAAATGATCTTAAAATTATTATCCTCATAAACTATAGTCAAGAAAAGATAGATGATGAAAAGGATGAAGACTAATTATTAAAAGGACAATCACCATCTTGAATTAGCTAAAATTTAAGTTTTTATTATTTTAAAAAATATATTTTAAAGTAACTACATATATTTATGGGTTTTTGGCTCAAAATAATCCGAAGTAGGAGGTTATTGGCTGAAAATAATCCAAACTCACTTTTTGGCTGAAAATAATCCAAACTTTTAGTCTATTTACTCGGACTAAACCGAAATCAATTCCCGACGTCGGAATGCTGACTGTTTAGCTTATGTAGACCTCAGTCAACAAAAATTCAAAACCAAAATCAATTAAAGAAACGCGTGTTCATGCTGCCCAGTCAGTATTCCGACACCGGAAATCGATTCCGGTTTAGTCCGAGTAAATAAGTGAAAAGTTTGGATTATTTTCAACCAAAAAGTGAGTTTGGATTATTTTTAGCCAATGACCTCCAACTTCGGATTATTTTGAGCCAAAAACCCTATATTTATTAACTACAAGAGCAAAGCATTCATTAGATGTTTTGAAAAATATTAATAATGATATAATCACCTAAACCATAATAAAGAATGCACATTTTATACATAATCCCATATTTAAAAAAATATGAATAAATAATACATTTTATATAATTTATAAGTGGTAAAAAGGCTCGAAGTAATGAAAACATACATATATTTATAGTCATTTAAATATGCATAAATATAAATTTAGAGTAATTTAGATGAAATTAAAATAAACCATTTTGATTCAAGACTCTTACCAGGAATGTGATAAAAACCCCTATTTTATAACTGTAAAGTGCAAATTACTCAATAAATTAACAGGGTTTTACGGAAAAACATTTTTGACTAATTAAAATCTACTTGAACAATTAATTATTACACTATCATTATAGAAAAAGGGACCACCCTTTTTAGTTTTGGCAAATGTATGCTACAGATTTAATTCATTTGGCTTCATACTAAATTTATGCAAATGTAAATAATAGAATAATTTATTAAAAAAATGCGCTAGTGTATCTATGCGCAGATTAAAATTACTTCTTTCTCTATTATGTTTTACAATAACAAATTTTTCAATAGTTACAATTATAAGAGTGCATGGATATAATAATTTGTCAGGCAGATTGTACTGGAGTTGTTTTGTCCGTTCTAGTTGAAAATTAGTAAAAACCTTCTAGAGCCAATTAAGGCTCCTTTTCTGAAGCTAATAATAATAATAATAATAATAATAATATTATTATTATTATAAAAATAGTAAAAAAATAATATTAATAATAAATAAATAAATAAAATAAGGTAGGATATTTAAATATAATAGTGGCATATTAAATAGGATTGGACATCTATAATGTCCTATTCTTTAGAGTGATAGAAACCAATTATATTTGGTAAGATAATGAAAGGAAATGTAAGGATAAAATTTATGGTAGGTAAGTTAGTGGTGTAATAAATATATTTTATGACTAAAATTTTGACTTTGGTTTGAGTATTGTTAAGAAAATCATATAAGATTTTTTTTTTTTTTTTTTACAAACAAAGGGAATCAGTTTTCATTCATGTGACCAAGTGCAAGATCTATATTTGTTCCGTCTCTCTAGGAATGACCCTAGCTAGGTGGTGAGCTGCGAAATTGCCCTCTCTCCTTACATGTGACCAAGTGCAAGATCTGAGGTTGTTGCTCTCTGCCCATATGTCGTCAAGGATGATGTAGATTGGCGCCAAAAAGGTTGTATGATTCGACAAACTTTGTATTAGGGGTGCACAGTCAGATTCAAAGGTCACGGAATAGTACCCAAATCTTCATGACAACTGCACAACCATGAGCATTGCTTCTGCTTCAGCTACCATCGGGGTCCATCTTGCTCTCAATCTTCTAGTGGCCGCTAGTACCACCTCCCCTATATAATCTCTAATAATTACACCCAAACCAACCCATCCGTTTCCATCAATACGAGCATCCAGATTTGCTTCAACAGTTCCTTGGTGTGGCTCCTTCCATGTAATTGTTAGCTGACTTATTTGTGTATTCCTTTGTTGCTTTTCTTCCTCCTTTGCTCGCTTAAGGTATTGCACCATGGTTCTTGCTATGCACTTCATCCGGGCAGGGTCCATGGCTTTGTTGTCAAAAATGTGTGTATTTCTACTGTACCATGCCAACCATCCTCGCGTTAAAAAACTCTAAGAATTTGGTTTCTTCGAGCTTCTTTCCCCATTCCGACACCAAATCCCCTGGGCTATCATATCTGTCCTTCTCCAGCAGATGGACATCATCTATGTCATTCCACAGTGGCTGTATATGATAGCATTCGAAGATGGCGTGCCACCCGTCTTCAGTATGTTCTTGACATCTCCCACACACACTGTCTTCTGCCATATAACGGTAGTGGAGGTGAGATTTTGTTGGAAGGATATTCGAACTCCACTTCCACCAAAAGTTTTTAGTTTTAGGAGTTGCATTCGCCTTCCATATTGTACTCCAATAATCCGCCACATCCTGTGTTGCAAGGGATAATCCTAGTAAGTATGATTTCTTTACACTATATAGTCCCTTGTCCGAGTACAACCATATCCTTATATCTTTTGGGCTTCTCGCGCTGAGCGGTATTTCCAGTATCAGATTCTTGTCTCGTTCATTGAAGGTCTGCTCAATAAGCTTCACTTTCCACTTTCCTTCTTCGGTTTCTATCAAATCACACACCTTGCGCACTAGTGGACTATCTGGGCAAGTTGTGGTAGCCGTCTTGGCTTCCCCATCCACTAGCCATTGATCCTCTCATATGTCAATATCTCTTCCATCTCCTACTCGCCACCCCACCCCCTCCTTCTGCAGAGATTTTGCTCCCCAAATGCTCCTCCAAGCAAAGCTTGGGTTGTATCCCAGTGGGGCTTCCAAAGTTTTTTTTCCTCTGTAGTATTTTGCACTCATAACCTGCGCCAGTAGCGAGTTTGGATTTTGCAGTAGACGCCATCCCTGTTTTGCCAACAAGGCGTCGTTAAACAAGTCCATCCTTTGGAAACCCATTCCCCCGACCCATTTTGGTTTGCACAACTCTGTCCATGTCTTCCAGTGCACTCGCTTTCTATCTCTCGTGGATCCCCACCAAAAAGAAGCGCATAGCCTGTGTAGCTCATCCACAAGCACCGTCGGTAATTTGAAAATATTCATTGTGTACATAGGAATTGCTTGTAATACGGACTTGATGAGGACTTCCCTACCAGCCTGTGATAAAAACCTCCTTTCCACCCACTAATTTTCTTCCAGATCCTGTCTTTTATATGCCCGAAAATTTCTTTTTTGTTTCTACCAATGACGGTCGGCGCCCCCAAGTATTTTTGGTGCCTATCCACTGTCGTCATCCCCAAAATATTTGCCAGTTCTTCCCTCTTGTTTGCCTCGATCCCCCGGCTGAAAGATATCTCTGACTTTTGATAGTTCACTTGTTGACCCGATGCTCTTTCATATATACTCAATATTTCCTTGACCTTAGCGCACTCCTGACGCGTGGCTCTGATGAATAGCACGCTGTCGTCCGCAAAGAAGAGATGGGAGATGGTTGGACCTTCTTTGCTTGCTTTAAAGTCGTGGATAGCGTTCTCCTGGTAGGCCTTAGTGAGGAGTCCCGAAAGTGCCTCTGCCACTAAAATGAACAAGTAGGGCGATAGGGGGTCTCCCTGTCGCAGTCCTCTACTTGGTTTTATATTCCCACACACTACCCCACTCAGCTTGAAAGAGTATGTGATTGTGCTGACACATGACATCACCGTATTTACCCAGACCTCATCAAAACCGAAAGCTAGTAAAATCTGCTGAAGGAATGCCCATTCAACCAGTCATAAGCCTCGCTCACATCTTGCTTCATTGTTATATTTCCTCTCCTTGACTTCGATCTTATCTTCATAGTATGGAAAAGCTCATGTGCAATCAGCACATTGTCAGTTATCTGTCTCCGGGGAACAAAACCGCTTTGGTTCACTGAGATTAGATTTGGAAGCCCTACCTTCAGTCTGTTCACTTTGACTTGTTATGAGCTTCAGGCCATCCGTAAATTCCCAAGAACACCATTTGAATGCTATCTCCTTGCATTATCTTCCCTTGGATAAAATGGTATGCACAAAGATCCAGATGAAAGTCTATGTCATCCCTCCAAAAAATAGCAAGGCCTCCAGACCTCCCTCTGCTGTTAACTGCTATTGAATTCTTGTACCCCAAATTTCATACCAAGTCGTTCCATTCTGTCTGATACTGTGATCGTCTCGGATAGGAAGACGATGTCAAGGCTGAAGCGTGCACTCCAATGGCGGAGTGCTTGAACTGTTAGGGGACCGGCACTTCCCCTAGTGTTCCAGCATAATATTTTCATGGTTTTAGGTGGGACTGGGTTCCACCAGTCACCACCTTTTCACTTTTGCTGTTTGTTCCCTCATCCATCACTCTGACCTTTCTTTCTCCTTCTTTTATTGGTAGGAAGTCATTAATTCTTCTTTTGTTTGCCCTCTGGATGTCTCTCATCTCCACGTCTCCTTCCCCCCTGCTCCTACCTGCTCCCATATTTCCCTCCCCTGGTTTGTCCTTTATGACTAGCCTCCTTGCACTTCCTTCCCCCCTCAATTTTAGCAACTTCTTCTTATCCTCTTTCCACTCCTCCTCTCATCTCTTCTCCTCTCCTCCCCTCCTCTTTCTTTTTATTGGGGATCCCTTTAGAAAAGGACCATATAGCATACTGTC
The DNA here is from genome assembly GCA_029582165.1 of Portulaca oleracea. Taxonomy (NCBI): domain Eukaryota; kingdom Viridiplantae; phylum Streptophyta; class Magnoliopsida; order Caryophyllales; family Portulacaceae; genus Portulaca; species Portulaca oleracea. The sequence continues at coordinate 19,462,638 of CM055869.1, forward strand.
TTATGCTATATCCGGGTCATATTGTTGACATGCCCTGTAAACATGGCCAATTACCCCACACATATAGTAGTAATCCGAGATTCTCACATATTTGACCCCTATCCACATAGGTATGCCATCCGCCTTGATGCGGATTCCCCTTCGGATAAGCTTTGTTATGTCTACATCCACCCTTATTTTTAAGTACTTTGAATGGGATAGAACATCTTCCTCATCGGCCTCCACAAACTTTCCCAGCATATTCCTCAGTGCTTCTGCATAGGCGTGAGTCTTTTTCTGCAGTGGTACGTCATAGAGTTTTATCCAGAAACGAGCAGTATTGAACGTTACCTCTGAAGGTTGTTCGTCCCCATTGAGTTGTTGTAGAAGCAGCATGGCGTTGTCGAACGTCCATGGTCCGTCGTTTAAAGCCACATCTCTGTCCTCCACTGTAAAGAATTGAAAAGAGAACAAATTCTTGTCTAGTTCTTTGGCGATGACGTCTTTGGCCGATTTCCACACGTTTTTCATTGTATTCATCTAAGCTTCTGAGTTCAATACATTCGTGGTATGCAGTTTTCCTACCAGGCACAGTTCAATCTGCCTATCCACACTGTGCTCCTCCGGATCATCAAGATCGACTATTTCTTCCTCCTCTGTCGTTAGGTGCAAGTTCTTTAGTGTTTCTTCCAAGGAGTTCATCTTTCTGTTGATGTTTTCGAAGACGATCGATCTTCCGTTCTTCAAGAAATTCGAGAAAAAGAAACACAACAAAACGTCGGTCTAGCAAAACCCTACACGAATGGAGGGAGGAAACTCCACACTCCTTGGGCAAGGCTACTGCTGGTCTGCCGTCGTTACGCTTTCGCCGTCGGGGGAGAAAACCCTACACAAAGGAGGGAGAATATATCTCATGCAAATGATCCTGTTTCATTAGAAAATCATATAAGATAAGGTAAGGTAAATTAGACATGAATAAACCTAACTAACCACTCTAAATAACAGGGCCTAACTTTCTTTATGAAGAGAGAAAATCCTCCATTCTAGTTTTAGACTAAGTTATGCAAAGTAAACTAATCAATATAATCTTAAGTGGGTCAAGATATATTTTAACTATTTTAATATGAAAATTACATAGTCACATGATAAGATCTTGTTCTCTTGTGATTTAGGATACCTATATTACAGTTTCTATCCTATCTCACATTTTCCAGACTACTCATACTTTTCATCTACCTTACATAATATATTATTTAATAAGTAATATGAGTGATGAGAATTCACAATTCCTTATTAATATTATAAACTGTATATTTAATAAATGAAAGTGATTAATATATGATTTAACTTCCCAAACACCGTCTCACATTTCCAACTTTATCCAACCTTTTCCATCCACTCTATATCACACATCATAAAAAAAAATAGAACCTAAATTAAATTGATCCGGAAGCATATTGCTATAATAATTCATAATATTATACAAATCCTTGATTTCTTTTTTATAGACTGACTGGGGGAATATATCGCTCAACGGGACAGAGAGGGAGAGCAAGCCCTTCCTTATGAAGCAGAAAGAGGTCGAGATGCTTTACCACGCGAGATCCTTTTCTCACGCACTTTCCTTATATATACGAGCAGCAGCCATCGACTTTGCTTGGTCGGCCGCCCAAAACCTAGAGCCGACATTTAATTTAAATCGAAAATCAACAATGTCGGATCCTGGCTATCCGAAAACGCAGACTAAAGCAGCTTCTTGATTATTTCCTGTCTGATTCCCCATCCCAGCTATTAAGAAAGTGAGGGGAGGCCGACATCAACAGGAATACTATTTGAATATAGGACACTTTCGCCTCAGCGATGCCAGCCTAGTTTTCAAAAATACTTAGCGAAGATCTGGCAAAATATAGAGTTAGATCCGATCTATTCCCTAATCTTCGGATTAGCTGAATAAGCTTCGTCGAGATTGGCTTGGGTGTTCAGTGTACCGCACCGAAGCTTATGTATAGCTGTAAACATTTAGCGCTTTAGTTTGATTTTCGTTGACATACTTGTCTCGATTCAGTGGCTCATAAGGTTGGCCCTCTCCCTTACAGGCGAGTAACTTCGGGCAGTACCTCTCCCTAAGGTCGAGTGACTTCGTACCTCTCCTTACTTTATGGGCTCGATTTGGAAGATATAATCGGGGGACATGTATGGATAGGTTCCATTTGTATACTTGGTGGAATCTGGCATATCTTAACTAAACCCTTTGCGTGGGCTCGCCGCGCACTTAGTCTGAATGAATGCCTCTGGGGTCATGACAGATTGAAGGTTTGAAGGAAGAAGAGGCGCTAGTCCTTTCTGTTGCCGATGTTGCTGCTCGTCAGTTGGTAGTTGGGACCAAGAATTGCTTGAGTTGAAGAAGTTTCATTTTGAAGAGCCGGCATTTCCACAGTGGCTTGTTGAGGTACGAAGTCACTCGACCAGCGGGAAAGGCCAGAGTTCATATTGAAATCCCAATAGGAAAAGGCATTCCAACATCGCGCGCATTGATAAAATGGGTGATCTTCAAAGGTCGGTCTATTTTCGACCCATTCCGGTTTAGGCGGGGACGAGAGTAGGACGGCCTGACGTAAGATTTAGTGCAAAAGCAAGCCCGGAATTACGTAAGATATTGCTGTTTCCCAGATCTGAACTTCCTGCTTCATCTGAGAAGGTGGGGCAGTTAAAGAATTATGACATAAAAGCAAGTAAACTCATAATCCGGAGCCGGATATAACTACTATTTATATGTAATTTCCTGTCCTAGGGATTCTATGATAAGACTATAGGCCCTACTGAAATCGTCTTTATGGCTTAAGTAGAGCCCGTACGCCTTAAAGAAGAAAAGACAGACGTTACGAACTAAGTTGCAGCAGTTTCATGCATTCTTCTACTTTCGGCCATTATCCCACGTCTATTTCATCTATTCTCGGGGATTCACCTTTGTGACTCGCCTTGGGGGACTCACAAACAGAATTGGAAAAATCCGTAGAAGAGTAATCATTTGCCAAATCTCAAGATAGAGACGACCCTCAATTCGTGAATCCTGGTTGCTTGCAATACTGAAATCAAAACTGCTTTCTTCAGACAAGACTAGTGGTTTTCACTCCCTTCCTCGCATTCCATGTAGCTGGACTTTTTGTAGCTCCTGATTCTCGGCTTCAAGTACTGATCAAATATCAAACCTTTCCAGAAGTGTCCTTGGTTTAGTCCAGTCTGCTTCGCTGCTATCAGTGTGATTGATCAGACAAGTACCAAGGGCTTCCGGTAGACTTCTTTCATTTCCGAATTCGCTTACGACTAGTCCTTGCATTAGTATGACTTCGTTGACCGCGTAAGGGCAATCCATCTTGATGACGAATTCCACGATAACAAGAAATAGAAATTAATCGTTCGATGTCTGCTCGTTCTCCCCTCTTCAATTCCCAATGAACAACATGATCTTGACCTATCATTTGTTCAATTTGGTCGATCTGATATTTAGTTAACTCTTTTATGCCGAAGTTGGTGTTGACTGCTATGATTAATAAGAATTGACAATCCATCTGTGATCTGAATTGGAACCCCAAAGAAAATCCCTACAAAGCTGTGTTACCTTCTTTAAGACACCTTGTTGGATCATAAAAATTTGACTTCAACTGTTTTAGTGGGGGTCTTTGGGTTTTGGGCTTCTACCTTTACCCTCCCTAGTGAGGTGATTAAACAGATAGAGGCAGTTTTCCGGAATTTTCTATGGTCAGGAGCTGAAACCTATTCGTTACGGCCTTTGGTAAAATGGCAGGGGGTGTGCCAACCAAAAACAGCTGGGGGCATTGGTCTTAAAAATATGAAAATATCGAATAATGCTCTAATCGCAAAGCACATTTGGGCAATCGTCGGGGTATGGTACTAAAGGTAAAATATTTCCCTAGTCATAGCATGGTCGAAGAGCTGGCTTTCAAGGGTGTCACTGACTTGACAACTGGCCTTGCCTTATGTATAGTGGACACGAGCAAAGTTGTGAGCAACATATTCCTAGCCTGGTCAGGCCGAAAGGGAAGGTTGATCGAAGGATTTCCATAAAGCTTAATTAGAAGACAGCTAGCTTAGGCGCAAGACAATCCTCAGACGATATGGGCCAATGAGGCATGGGGATCATATTGGAATTGGGACCCAAAGGAAACTTGGGAATTTATTACTTGGACCATATTTGCAATTTATTTACATATTCGAACAAATAAAAATTTGCAGAGTGTCAATTCCGCAATTGTGTTTGGGAGAAAATGAGGGATGCATTTATCACACAGTGCTCAACCAAAGAAGTGTGGACCAAGGGTCCCTTTCTCTCCTGGAACGTATGCCATGATCAATGTATAAATAAGGGACATGATTTTATTTAAAATGTGTAAGTCATCAGAGAAGGGAGATTGGACAAAATTGATTTTGAACGGTTATCAGTTTAGTTCGATACCTTGTTTTCAACTGAACTAGTAGACAGACGCTTCTGGGCAATTTTCTAAAGAGTTAGATCCGTCTAAGAAGGAATTACTCCTGGTTGATGTGTGGCAAGTCGCCTGATTCCGCTACGCCCCTTAGCAAGCGTGGAAATTTCATTATCCTTCATCTTCTCCTCCTCCGAAAAGGGACCCTTTCAAATACTGTCGATCCATATTTTACATTCACATAATTATGTCTGTAATATATCCTTCACGGTACAATTGGCATGATTAGAGAGGACTATTGAAACCCGCTCGCTTATGCACATCGTAAACCGCCATGTGCACCCCACAGATACACATATATAACATGTAAAGTTGGGCTTTATAGGACGCTGAACCCATTAGCATTTATATTTGTGGCCATATGGTAAGGATTTAATAAACAATAATTCAATGAATCTAGTAAAAAAAGAAAAGAAATAAAAATAAAAGATCAAATTAACAGTACTATAATTTATAAGGGATCTAATTCAAACACCCATCAGAACTCTTTTTTAACTTTTTATTTTTAACTAGGTGGGATATCAATGATATGGATGAACTACCCAAGTACATGAAGCTTTGGTTCCAAACATTACAAGCAGTTTATGATGAGATGGAAAAAGAGTTAGCTACAACAGGGAGATCACTTTCACTTTCCTACGCAAAGAATGCAGTAAGTAATATTACCTCCATCCCTAAATGATTGTCAAATTATTTAACTTGTCCCCTTTTATTTCTCAATTTTATAATTTCAATAATCGAAATGTCTATTTTACCTTTCATTAGTGAATGTGTTTTGTTTAATATTGTTCTTCCTCTTTTTGTATTTGTTAGTGTTAATGGACACATATGGTAAAATTTAGTTTTTTACTCATTTTCCTATGCATGTTGACTTTTTGAAAAGTAGTGAGTGACAATTATCTAGGAACGGAGGCCGTAGATAAATACAATATTTTGAGGTTTTTGAATAAAAAATGTAACTTAGACGAGTCCGACCATCAATTTGAACCTTCTATTCATAAGACAAATATTGATCAATCCTCTCTGCTGTCAAAATCATAGCCCAGTTTTGCTTCTAAGAAACTATACATGGGTAGAAACTATACATGGGTGAAAATTTAATAGTTGTTACAGTTACATGATGTGAGGAATGCTCCCCTAGGAGGGAAAGTAAGTGTTGATGTGTGTGTACATACATACATACAAATTTAGTTTTTTACTCATTTTCCTATGCATGTTAACTTTTTGAAAAGTAGTGAGTGACAATTATTTAGGAACGGAGGTCGTAGATAAATACAATATTTTGAGGTTTTTGAATAAAAAATGTAACTTAGACGAGTCCGACTATCAGTTTGAACCTTCTATTCATAAGACAAATATTGATCAATCCTCTCTGCTGTCAAAATCATAGTCCAGTTTTGCTTCTAAGAAACTATACATGGGTGAAAATTAAATAGTTGTTACAGTTACATGATGTGAGGAATGCTCCCCTAGGAGGGAAAGTAAGTGCTGATGTGTGTGTACATACATACATACCTACATACACACATATATACATACATACATATATATATATATATATATATATATATATATATATATATATATATTTGTGTGTGTGTTTCAAAAGCAATCTCATATATACAGAGTACTACAGAGAAAAGTTGATTTGATATGAATTATGGGCAGATGAAAAATGTTGTGGAAACCTATCATGAGGAATCAAAATGGCTGGTAGGATATCTAAATAAAAGGGTGACGCCAACGCTGGAAGAGTACACAAAAATTGCATTTGATAGCACTGGATTTCCTCTGCTTACCACTTCATCATTTGTTGGAATGGGACACATCGTTACAAAGAAAGCCTTTGACTGGTTAATCAACAAACCACAAATGCTCCGAGCCACATGTGTCATATGTAGGTTCATGGATGACATCGTCTCACATCAGGTAATCAAATTAATACGTAGGCATTAGACCGATGTAGATCATGTCAATGTGTGGCCTTAAGTTTCAGGGATGATTCTATGTACGATGTGCATTTGTATGCAGTTAGAACAAGAAAGAGATCATGTACCTTCGGCAATCGAATGCATAATGCATCACGAGAAGGGAGTTTCAGAGGAGGAGGCATGTAGCAAGCTCAATAAGCCGATTGAAGATGTATGGAAGGATTTAAATGCTGCATTTTTTGATCCTCAAAGTCCTCCTTTGCCTCTTCTTGTGTGTCTTCTCAACTATGCTCGTGTTATGGATCTTCTTTACAAGGTTGAAGATGGCTACACTAACTCTTCCAACAGTACCAAACATTACGTTGCGTGGTTGCTTCATGATTCCATATAAATTGCAGCAACAATAATTCATGATGAATCTCCCTCAAGAGGATTAAATGAAGTTCAATCTGTTTGCCTATTTGATGTGTTAAATCTTGTTTCGAAGACAATAATGTAGCCCTTACTTGTTGCTTTTATATTTTCGAGTATGACTGTTTTTATTTTGCAATAAATAAATCATCCCCAAGAGAAAAAGGAAATTGTTGTCTAGTCCTTTAGTCCATGCAATTAGCAACTCATAAGAGGGGAAATAATTGTATGATTAGTCACAAGTTTGCCGTAAATTTACAACAACCTCTTATTTTACCCAATTTTGATTAAATATTTTATGTTTATGTTGTGTTACACGAAAAGATAATAAGAAGTAAAAGATAGAGTATAATACCATTGTCGTTCCCTTATGTATGATGTCTAAAGTAAATACAAAATCATTAATCCAACCTCCTTATAAAAGGAGCTAAGCAAAACCATGTCCCAAAAGTTGATTTCCCAAAATCCTTTTACATATTTTTTAAAATTTGCATTTCACCCTAATTCCTTATTATTATTATTATTATTATTATTATTATTATTATTATTATTATTATTATTATTACCAATCCATGCATATTTATTATCCTACCTTATCAAAAGCTGTATATTTCACTTTTGTTTTCTTCTTGTTGTTGTTATTAGTAGTACTATTATTTACAATCCATATTTGAAGTTTTCCATCGAACTCATATTCTGAGATCCTACACGAACAATCGTTTGAAGGAGCAGAGCTACTACCTTATTTTAATTTATTTCCACTTTTAATTTTTAACATTATATCCTAACATTATCCCTTACCCATAGACATGGGTAATGGAGTGGGTGCCCAATGGACATATGCGAGCGGACAGGGAAAAGCAGGCTCAACCCGTTTAAATCACTAAGCAGTGTGAGCTTAGATGGGCTTGCCCGTCAATAATCGTTCACGGGCCCCCGCGGGCCTCTAACGGGTCGTTAAGGTGGGGTTGGAGACTGTTTGAAACGGGCCTAAACAAATAGTTCAATCTCTAAATTGGAATGTCGGCAAGCATCAGGAACACCGAAGGATTGATTTTGTGCTGCAAAGTGCAACTTGATGGCTATGAAAATTGAAATCAAAATGGGTGGAATATTAGAATCGAGAGTTTTAGCTTCTCTTTCTTATTTCCAGTGAGTTTTGTATGTATTGGGGTTTTTAAGTTTCTCTCTTCTGGGAAGATGCTCCTTTTATTCTAGAGAGAGAGGTTGAGTTGAGTGGAATCGTAAATGAAGGAATAGATAGAGTGAGTAGAGCCAATAAAATCTTGTTCAGCCCGAAAATAATGAATTGTCCTGCTTGGAAAAAATCGGATCTAGGCATAGGTTTAAGTCTTAATTTTATATTGATCGAATTGATTGAATATTCGGACATAATATTTTTACTTTTTTTTTATTGTTTGAACCCGATACTAACCCGAATTTAATTCCGTTCAAATTGTACAACCCGGTCTGACCCGAATAAAAATCGGGTATAGACAAGAATATCTCATCCGAATTTGATGAACCTAAATTTATCCAGACCCCAATTTCGTCAGCAATAATAGACAGAAAAAGAGAAAGAGAGGACTGAGGAGAGAGAGGGAGGGTGCTGGAAAATCCAAAGTGGACGAAGTAGTAGTTTACTTTCCTAATCACAGACTTCCTACCAAAACTTGTTGTATGTCTCCTATTTTCGAAAACCAATAGTTTGAGGACAGATTTTGTACATCTCCAAAACATTTATATCCTTTAAATACAATGTCTTCTTTGGGAATAAGACTAAGATTGTAGAGACTCTTAGAATAAATTTTGTGGAATGAAAAAGAGGTTATAGAAAACTCTTGAAATAAGAATTTGCCTGGATCAAATTGGGTACTATACTAGTGTGCGTCCACCTAGGCCTACTCAGACCCGCTAAGGGCCCACTCAAACCCAACCCGTTAGGACCCGTCTTAAAAAGCTTGGCCCAGCCTGGCCCGACCCATTTATTGGTGGCCCGAACCTGGCCCAGCCTAGCCTGTTGACCACCCCTACTTACCCATTAATAAATTTTCCATTTCACCTTAACTCATTGAAGCTACCATCTATTGTTGTTGTTGTTGTTGTTGTTGTTACTGCTGTTGCTGCTGCTGCTGCTGCTGTTGTTGTTGTTGTTGTTTAGGGTTCCATATTTATTATCCTACCTTATTAAAAGTTAAATATTTCACTTTTGTTTTCTTCTTGTTGTATTTATTGTTGCTATTAGTAGTACTATTATTTCCAATCCATATTTGAAGTTTTCAATCGAACTCATACCCTGATATCCAACGCGTATAATCATTCGAAGGAGCATAGCTACTACCTTATTTCAATTTATTTCCTCTTTTAATTTTTAGCATTATATCCTAATTATATTGTGATACCTAAATATTAAGTAGTCATATAGATATTATATGTGAATCCTTTAAACTTAATTGTGTTTTATAAAGTTGAAATTTTGCCATATGCTGGCGATAATATGAATGTATATTAATTGTAATTAGTAACATTATTTTTCCCAATAATGTATCAATATTCATTAAACTTATAACTATTTAATTTCATTTAACCTTTTAGATTCACATGCAAAAGATGGTTTGTGTATTATGTGACTTGATTACAAGGACCCTTTAGCCTTGCTTCTATAACATCCAAAGCTATACCATATAACTATGTCTTGTCATATTTACAAATAGTTTCAATGGGTATCTTAAACCATTAGTCATTGAATGACAGTGCTTTTAATTTGATACTTGTATTTATATGAAATATTTTAGGACAAGTCTAAGCAAAATATTCATTTTATATACCCTTAATATATTAATTATATATTCAATTAGTTTTTATTTCTATTGTACATTTTCATAAACAAATAATTGACCTTCGAATCAAACTTAAATTATATTTAATTTTAATTAAATGAAAAATTAAATGAAAATTAAATTAAATTAAATTTTAATTAAATGAAAATGAAAATTGAAATTATATTTAATTTTTATATATATTAGGGGTAGAAATTTTATTCAAAATATTAGTATATTAAAATTTATATTTATAATTGTTAGACCAGCGCAAGCGAAGCACGCGCCATCTAGGCTAGTATATAAAAATATACAAATATTTTGAAAATGAATTATTTAAGCAACCATAAATGTCGATTAAAAATTTTAGATGATGATACAATGGTAACATTGGGATTTAGACCTCCAAATTTGTGTATGGGTTATGGGCTTGTTTTACGAGGAAAAGGATTGCTTCACTGATTCTACCAACATCAAGCCTCACCTTGTTTCATTGCTCATAATCCCATATAAATATGATAAACCCATGGTTGAACCCTTAGAATATGATTAATGTATGCATACAATTATGCGAACCCTTCTGAAAGTTATTTCCTGAATCAACTATGAATTCCAATGCCATCCTGCTAATAGTTGAAGTGTGGAAAGTTAGGATTCAGTATTGGTGTATAGTATTCTGATGAACGATAAAGAAACTGAATACAAAACCAAAGGATCTAAGAAAAAAGCAGAGGATTTGTTTTCTGTGGCCTATGCTAGTTATATAAAGTATGGAAAGTATCATTTATGTAGGGTTAAATTAAATTCTGCATCACAAGTAAAATACAACTACAAGAAACTCTTCTCAGACAAACAATGGGCAAAATTTTCCAAGCAAAAAAGATTTCCTATGCATAAGGTACTCCACCTTTGCTTGTCTAAAAGAAAGAACAAATCAACATCCTCTCCTTCCAACCCAGAAGCATGGCACCATTCTTCTCTATCATAGTGTAGTACGTCCTTAGAGTAATATTGGAGTAGGTTTCTTATTACAGAGTTTACGTACGAGCTCAAAGGGTACTGCATGAACCATGTTGTTGTAAACCTCGACCTCCATTTCCCAAAAAGCTTATGGTGCTCCACTCTTTCCTTCCCTTCAGAAGCAATGATATTCCCAAAATGCTTATTACAGAGCAGGCCATGTTTCTTTTTCAAAACATATCGATCTCATTTCTTATGTGTCGGACTTCGACACTCCCAATACAAGGGATGTTGTTTGAAATAACCCTAGGGGGTGATTAGGGTTATGTAAATAATTCTGCACTTCAATCAACACAACTAGGTTAATAGCACTTTTATATAATGAAAAAAACTTCTTTATTAATTAGACAAAAGTGCTTGGAACATGGAGGTTACAACTTACTGGGGCAGAGAACTTGATGGCAATTTTCTGCACTTGAGGCCTTACAAAAGAGGCGATTATAGACAGAGAGAAAAACTTCAAAGTGAGACTTTTTCCTCACTTCAAAACACTCGACCCTAGAGGTCCTCAACAGTGTGCTCACTAGTTACACAAACTCACTACTTAATTGTGGCTACACTCAGACACTACAACATAAAGGGCCTATGCCAACAGTCGAAAACTGTTGCCTTAGGCCAAAGGCAACGGTATTTTGGCCTAAGCCAACAGGCATGGGCCGTTATAGATACTTCCGTTGCCTTTTCCAAAGGCAACGATATTTTGGCCTAAGGCAACAGTCCAGTGTTGTTGCGTTAACAGAAAAAGGCAACAGTATAGTGTTGTTGCAGTAGTAGCAAAGGCAACAGGCCATTGTTGTTGCATTCATAGCAACGGCAACAATACAGAGTCATTGCATTAGTAGCAAAGGCAACAATCCAAGGTTGTTGTATTGAAGACAACAAAGGCAACGGTCCAATAGTGTTGTATATTAAAGCGACAAAGGAACAGTGAAGTATCGTTGCAGTATAAACCAACATAGGCAACAGTATTAAAAGGCAATGGACTGTTGCTTTATCCAACCCAGAGCAACGGTACATTAGATGTTGTATTTCATAGCAACAATCTACTATTGTTGCATATGCTTATTTCCAGTACCTATTCAATATTTATAATTGATTACCTGTAATGATATGTAATACGAAATAATATATATATGACAACAAATGTCCAAATGCTATTAATATCATTGCTGGATCTCATTACAAGAGTCAAAATATGAAATATGTCATCCATATAAGACATAAAAAATAGTAATAAGAAATATCAAGTCCAAAATAGTATATCTAATAATAAAAGATTTCATCTTTGAAGATTATCCTAATATTATGACACGATCCAATATAGATAAATAACGACCTAGACAGTTCATCATATTAGCTCTTCATCTTCACCTTCATCTTCACCATCACCTTCATCTTCTTCCTAGGAAAAAGAAAACAAAATACTTAATATCAATTAGTTTCCAGGAAGAAAATGAGCAGCTAAAGCAAGGGCTCTTGTTTCAGCTTGGATATCAATAAATAAATAGCAACAACTTATAACACACTTTGCCTCATAGTGGTTGGTGCCATATTCTCTAGTTTCTAGGAAGAAAATGAGCAGCTAAGGTAAGGGCTCTTGTTTCAGCTTGGATATCAATAAATAAATAGCAGCAACTTATAACACACTTTGCCATAGATATTGAGCTTAGTTGATGGAAAATATGAACAGAGGATGAGAAATCCTCAATTCATAATGAAACAATGAAATAGCAGACTGAATACATGATCCAAAATTCTCAGGACGAAATTTAGAAAAGCATTCCTATATTAACCAAAAATATATCCATGTCCGAAATAAAATACAATCTTATCCGAAATTTAACATTATTGTGAGTTCTTCGAGAAGTTTTTGGAGAACTATGAGTGTTGCTTATGAGATTGTCTATACATGGATCAGACTTATGATTTGAAGTTGACATTCTTGCTTATTCAAAAGGTTAGGAATTCATCTAAGCAATTCAGAAAACCATCATTCAATGTAAAGTTTAACAGAAGTTAGAGCAAAACCAGAAACTTACCAAGAAGAGAGCTATTCTGCATTACTTAAGAACCTTAAGGTTCATGCAGACATCATCTAAGCTCCTGCAAAATCATTGCAGAAAAATCAGTAAGTTGGTGCAGAAATAAAGATTTCCAACCATTTAATCAATGATTAGGATTCAGAAATATACTAATCTTGTCCTTGGGGCTTGAGCCCCAAACAACTCACTACTTTCCAACCAAATGAAATATGTGATAGTGAGAAATCTGGATATTAATTACCTGTGTCTAATGGCCTAACCCAAAGTATAAGGCAAGAGTAGCCCTCAGACAAGCAAATAATGTTGATGTTAGCCACAAATTACTTGGGCATATATACCACATTTACAGCAGTTGTTGAGAGAAAATAAAAATGGATATAGTTTTGTTATATGGTAAAACTAAAAGCAACACTCATAAGAAAGTATAAAGACCCATCTTACTTATATCTTCTGAGAGGAGATTAGAAACGTCCAAGAGACTCTCCAACTATCCACTGTTATGCACTCCCTTTTGCGCCATCACTTCTAAATTGATTCACTTTACATAAAAAAAAAATAACATGTAAATCACAGAAAGATAAAAACCAAATTGAATGGAACATTGCTTATAAAAAAAAGACACAATAAAATAGGTCAGTTCCATCAGACAAGTGAATACTCCATGCACTGGCTTTTAATGCACACAACTTAGGATTATCTAGGCTCAAGATGCAACCAGAAAGGAACACACCAAATTTCAGCATTCAAGGGGACTCTGAGAGAAAGAGACATGGGGAATCATATCAATTGATAAGGAGTAATGGGTGAGTGTGACCCTGCTCATTAGCCATCAGTTGGTCTTGAGGAGCTCTATACATTCGAATAGACTAGTCCTCTGCAGTGGATAGGCAACATGTAATGTTTAAACACAAACACTCACACGCATCAATCATGCCCTTGTATATCAGTCAGTGACATCACACATATATCTTCAGAGGAAATCTAAATGTCTTGTACATAGACCTGGAAATTCTCGACCCGACCCGGAAATCTGACCCGCAAAAAATGGGTTTTGAACACGAAATTTCGACCCAGGACCCGAAAATGACCTAACCCAAAGAACCCGGTAAAAAAAGGGTCAGGTCGGGTCAGGTTTCGGTCGACCCGTTGGGTCAGTCACTTTAATTTTAAGTGTTTTGTCTACTTTGGCCTTGTGCAAAAAAATGGGCCCATTTCATAAAAATTAACGCCCAAAAGTAAAATATTGGGTGGTTTTGGACTATGTTGTCAGAACCGGACCGGTCACCGAACCGGTTGACCCAGTACCTAGTGGGTCAATGGTTCAACTGGTCAAACCGTTTTGGTCGGATTAGATCGGTTGAACCGGTTGACAGTCGAACCGGCAAAAATCGGCATGAACCGATCACGAATTAAAAAATGTCATATACTTCAAGAATAATTAAGCTACCAAAATAATTAAACCGACATGAACAGGACACGAATGGGTCAAAACCGGATTGAACCGGCTAAGAACCAGGTTGAACCGGTCAATAGTCGGCCAAAAACCGGATTAAATCGGTCAAAAAACGGAATTTTTAAAATTAATTCATCAAAATTCCGGTTTGACTGTGAGCCGGGCGGTTCAATCGGTTCACCCAGTTGAACCGGTTTTGCTGGTTTTTTTCCCGTTTGAACCAGTAAGCCGAGTTAAACCTAGAACCAGACCGGTCAACTTGCCGGTTCACGGTTGAACCGGTCCGGTCCGATTTTTACAACATAGGTTTTGGAAAGTTATGCGTAGAGAGAGACATATAAATGAAATAATCAAATAACAAATGACCAAAACAAAACCCTAACACTGTCACTCACTCACTCTTTCAGTGAACCCTCTAACTCCTGCACTCCCACCACTCTCTTCTCTTTCAGTAAAATAGTGTATTATTGTCAAAGGTCAAAGTTCAGTGCATTATTGTTCAATACCCTTAAAGTTCAGTATATTAGCATCCCAAAACCCTATATATTTCATAAGTACTGTTATTCGTGGATTGTTGACGTAAACCGCATAATACTTGTAGACTTGAAGATTGCCAAATTTTGTCCCTTGGGTGTATAGTAATATGTCTATACAACTATGACATATCGTGGTGGTCGAACTTTGAATGGAATGGTACATTACACAGATGTCTTTGACCAATTATAATCAATTTTATTAATTGTAAGTGTAACGCCCTGGAAATCCAATTATCGAAAAGTCAAAGTCAAACTAACGTTAACAGACAAAATTTAGCGGAAGACTTCAACTCTTATCGGGCGTCACTGCCGTATCCCCGAAGGAACACAAGGCAAGAAGCCCAGTGGGGACTTTTGTGGAAATGTGACCATCTGTTTTGGATAACTGTTTGTAATTTTGTGTTCTTTGATTTATGAGTTGAGGAAATTGAGATGGTCTTTTATTAGTGGTTTTATTATTGATTTTGATAAACCTGGGTTGGGTTTGACTTGAGAGCTGTGAGATGAGATTGCATAAGATACTAATAATTCAAGTGAAACATTAAGCGGGTTTAATTGGTCGTAGCCTGTGGTAGGCAAAGGGTCTGGACCCTGGTCGTAGCCTGTGGTAGGCGGAAATGTGAACTATTGATTTTGGTCGTAGCCTGTGGTAGGCAAAAGGGTCCGGGACCCTGGTCGTAGCCTGTGGTAGGCAAAGGGTGTGGGACCCTGGTCGTAGCCTGTGGTAGGCGGAAATGTGAACTCTTGATTTGGTCGTAGCCTGTGGTAGGCAAAAGGGTCCGGGACCCTGGTCGTAGCTTGTGGTAGGCAAAGGGTCAGGGACCCTGGTCGTAGCCTGTGGTAGGCGAAAATGTGAACTCTTGATTTTGGTCGTAGCCTGTGGTAGGCAAAGGGTCTGGGACCCTGGTCGTAGCCTTTGGTAGGCAGAAATGTGAACTTTTGATAACCTTGGTCGTAGCCTGTGGTAGGCAGAGGATCTGGGATCCGGTCTGATATTCGTTACTTTAAGGGATATGGCATCCCGCCCGCATAATAAAATGGATTGGTTGGGTTGAGGAGAATAGTTAAGGGTTAAAGGTTTTGTAGAATGGTTTGAGTGTTTTCCCCTTTCCCTTAAATGAATTTGAATTGTTTGTAATGGTTAGAGGTAGACATTATTGAGTTTTCCCACTCATTTTTGTAATGTTTTGTTTTCAGGTGAAGAGCTATATGCTGGGGACGGGAATTAGAAGTGAGGATGGCGTACCTAGTAGTTGTCTTTCATTTTGTTTTTCAATTGAGAAAGTTTTGGAGTTAAGTTGAGTTGTTTTGTTTCCGGATTTGAAGTTGTTAGTTTGGTTGTAATTTCAATAGCGGTTGCTAGTTTTCCTTCTTGCCTTGTATTCCTTCGGGGATACGGCAGTAACGCCCAAATAAAAGAAAAAAAATGAGACTACCACTAAGTTTTCCGTTAACGTTAGTTTGACTTTGACTTTTCTATAATTGAATTTCCGGGGCGTTACAGTAAGTGACTGAGAAACAGGGCGGTCATGACCCGTAAACCCGACCCAAACCGTCCGAAACTGAAATACACCCGACCCGTATTTACCCGAACCCGAAATACACCAGACCCGTATTTACCCGAACCCGATATACGACCGACCCGTAACCCGCCCCCCGCCGGTATTGACAGGTCTACTTATACATCTTCAGAGAAAATCTTAATGTTTAAATGCAAACACTCACACAAATCAATCACACACATCACACTTCATTCTTCAGAGGGAAACTTAATGTCCTATAAAATTGATAGAGATGCAGTTAGATAGAATTATCAACATAAAAAGAAAAAGCAAATTTCGAA
Organism: Portulaca oleracea; assembly: GCA_029582165.1. Lineage (NCBI taxonomy): Eukaryota > Viridiplantae > Streptophyta > Magnoliopsida > Caryophyllales > Portulacaceae > Portulaca > Portulaca oleracea. The sequence continues at coordinate 19,479,177 of CM055869.1, forward strand.
TTCCTCAGTGATAGTAACACATTTTCGCATCAATTAGGGCCAACACTAATACACTAGCAGCTAGGAGTTACCTTCAAAATTAACCAAGCACCAGTGATTGTTAGCAAGAGTTCAAGTGAAATTTTGGACTATCACTTGCAAAAGCTCCGTTGTTTGAGCAAAGATTGGTGATTTGTGTGACATTAATGAACAAAGAAAAATTTGGTTAGTGCATATAAATTGTTAGAAATTTCCAACCATTACGAAGTCGGATAAGTTTTCTACAAATCTAAATGAATAAGGCAGAGACAACAAAGATGGATGAGGCTACAAAGATGGCGGAGGCGACGGATATGGTGGAGGCAACAAATCGATGACCAAATACTTACAGCAGATCGACGACCGGTGACTTACAATAGATCGACGACGGCGGCAGTGATGGCGGAGGCGACGCAGATCGACGACCACAGTTATAGCACCCCAACCTCCATCCATTCTAGGGTTTGGTGTTTTGGGCGAAGGTTACTGGAAGCTGGAAAAGAAAAAGGCAGTGAATAGGGTGTTTGTGTACGTGGATGTTGTTGAAATTTAATTTCTTTTCTTTTGCTTTTACCGGGAATATGAAATTTTGGGATGGAATCAAAGCGCCAACACCAAAAAAAAGAGGAGGGATTATGAAAAAATCTATATATTACCTCAATTTTTATTTATCTGTCGTAAAGAAAATTGTGATAAAAATATTGATCATTAATATCTTAATTTGTATAATGATTCATTATACAAAATTGATGTCATTAGATTCGTAATAAAAAAATACTATTAAAAAAGTATAATATTATATTTTTTATAAAACTTTTATATTAGAAATGATTGATTAAAAATATTCATTCATAACTTCCGCAACAACAGGTTGTTGCTGCAAACGGATATCATCTATTGCAATTAAAAATATCGTTGCATAAAATGATACGTATTACTGTATTGATTCTGCGAGAAAAAATTGGTTTAGCTAGTGTTGGCAAATATTCGGGTCCGGGTTAACTCGGGTCGGACAAATTTGGTCAATACAAAAATTCAGACGATAAATTTATGTCCAACCCCGGATTTATTTCGGGTCAAGGGCCGGACAATTCGGACGAAACTAAAATCGGGTTCGAACAATAGAAAAAAAATTTATGTCCGAATATTCGGTCAATATCAAAATTCGGACGAAAAATCCATGTCCAAACTCGGTTTTTTCCGAGTCGGATGGGTAATCCGGGTCTGACAAAATTTTTCCTGCTCTTGTTTTATCGCCCTGTTATGCACAATGTGCGACAATAAAAATTTTTGACGCACCTAAGCTATGTATGGACTACAGAAAAAACACAGTCGCCCATAACCCGTATATGACTGCAAAAATTATTTTGTCGCCCAAGCAATAAAAAATCGTCGCCCAATGACAATTTTCTTGTAGTGTGTAGCAATAGTAGTAGCAGTAGTAGTAGCAGCAGCAGCAGTAGTAGTAGTAGTGGTAGTGGTAGTAGCAGCAACAACAATAGCAACAACTGTTGTAGTAGCAGTAGCAATAGTAGTAGTAGATGCAAGCTTATTTGTAGACATCTTTCGCTATCTGCTCCCTCCTAAAGTATTCATTAAAGCTACACCCTGCAAGCTAAGACCCCTTTGGTGGAGCAATGTACTCGGGCCTTTTCGACAGCCATCAACTCAATACGTAGACGTCAAAGTGTCCTACCTAGGAGACGTAAGACAATGTGTGTACTTGTTTTGGTTACTCAATGTTACGTTAATTCCAAGAAAACATCAAGGCGTCCTTTTATTGGGCCTTGCTGTATTTCCAAGTCACCCACCCTAGCTTTCATCTTCTCACTCCAGAGTTCGAATCCTCCGGGGAGCATTCCTATTTACCAAGATCAAGAGTATGTTGATGAATATAATAATGGGAGACGTGGGCCTTGTATACGGCGTTGTGACATCGCCTAACCCTGTTCCCTATGGACCGTTGGGTTAGTATTCTCCTGAGGTAGGAGGCTTAACGCATTGGACCACCTAATTACGTTAAAAGAAAAATGAAAATAGTAAGGTACGTGTTTCATCTCATTCGGTAATGTTTATTATTATAAGTAGGACGCCAAGGGCAGCTTTGTAGTATTTTTTATGTTGGAGGAGGGGGTCGGCTGGTACTATATGTTGGATTGTGAGCACAAAATTTATTATATTGTTATGATACCAAAACACTAAGATAAGCACAACTTAAAATATATCCAACATATGGATTTTTTCTATTTTCAATTATCCGGATATATTTAAAGCAACATTCTTATAACAATTGCCATAGCATTAAAAATAAGCAACCTCACTAGAAATGTGGCCTTTGTGATTTATGGCAACGATCCCATAACTGTTACTATGGAATCTTAGTCGCAACGCTGATGAATCCATTACCTTGTCGTAAGCAACATTCCTATGGCTGTTGCCGTAGCATTATGATAAGCAACGCCTCTAGATATGTTACCTATGTCAGTTAAGGCAACGGTCCCTTAACTGTTACTACGAAAATTATGCAACAAATAAAACACTGTTGCCTTAGGGTATATAAGGCAACCATTCTTATACTGTTGTAATCTGAGGCGTTGCCTTAGGCCCTTTATGTTGGAGTGAGAATATCAACACAATATTCCTACACTCAGAACTTTCTCACACAAAGTTCCTACTCAGATTTGCTTGCATGGAAATACCTTCTTCACAAGAGAAGTATTATGTAGTATATATATTGGAGGGTTTGAGGTAGCAACGAATTCTTTCCCTTGGAGGAGATAGTTTCCTTTTTTGATTTATCTTCCTAATCTTCTATATAATCTTGATATCCTTGATTCACTTCCTATAATTTTCATATCTGGAAATAATGGAAACAACAGTTATTGAATCAATTCAGAAGGAATATGAGATAATATAATTTAGGGTTTTAGAAGATACTTCCCTAAATTAATTTTGTCAATCTTTCAAACAAAATCTCTAATGTTGGCGCTGGAGGTCCTCGGAGCTTGCTGCAATGAGGTCCTCATACTTGACTTGAGACTCTTCAATCTCCCCCTTTTCGTTTGAAAGATAAAATTTTCTTTGTGGTCCTTTAGCATAAGCACACAGTATATAGCAAAGCAATGCAACAACTTAATTTTCCCCGTTTTTCTCTTTCGGACAGATAGGAACCAGGATAGTACAAGTACTAAATTGTGTAGCCAAAATAAGCAGAGGAAGAAAGAGGGAGAAGGAGGGATAGGAGGAAAAGAAATGATGAGGACACCTTGACTAGGCCCTGATTAAACTTTGAGGTACCCGAGAGGCCATGTTGATGAGGACATCAGAGGTCCAGGCATGCAGTGAGTTGACGAACCTGGGAGGAGGAGAGAGACCACATGTAGGGAGGATGGATGATAGGAATCCCCCTCAATTTGACAGCTTGTGCATAGGTTGAGGTCCTCATAGTAGACGACTCCCCCTCGAATGGTGCGGGTGGTGTTGTTTCACGACCTTCCCAATGTCTAGGATCTTGTCTTGGATTTTGTCTCCAAAGGTCACTCTTGCATTCTTGTTGATTTTCAGTTTGAAGAACTTCGTTGGATCTCTGGTGTGTCTGAGGCATACCTGTAATAGAAGACACTATACCTTTCTTAGTCTCTGACCAAGGATGAGATAGTTGCAATGAGGTCTTTGGGACCCAAATTGTAGTAATGCACGGAGGTCTAGTTCCTTTAGACAGGGGATTTAATGAGATCCTTATTTTATTTTCTATTGGAGGTCCTCTATAATGATTTTCTCTGAGAGGCGGAATGTTTGGGATAGGAAGGAGAGGTACTTTGTTGGTATGGAAGGGAGGACTTTTGGACCGATAGTTTTTGAGAGGTGGTGTATTGGGTCTGGGAAGGAGAGGTCCTCTGGGAGGATGATTTATAGGAACTTTTGTCCGAGGTTGAGAGGAGGGAGTTGTGGAGACTGGTTTGCTTTGGTAAGGATGGGAATTAGTGACTGCCTCATCGAATAATTGAGTGATGGTTTTATAGCAGTCTTTGACCTCAAGAGATAGTCTATTGCTTTATATGAACAGGAGGTCATTTTGAGAGTTCAGGCTTTCTATGGCCTCACTGAGACTTTGAACATGGTTGGTAATGTGATTGATTCTTTCTATCAAGGACTTAGAATATTTAAAAAGATGTATACACATATGAGCAAGATGTACTGGTGAAAGATTAAGGAGGTCATCAATGTTTACCTCGTCATGAGATGAGGTTGGATCTTGATCCTCAATTGTGTTTGCCATCATACATACATTTGTTATTTCTTCTACCTCATTGTGGCCTTCACTAGAATCACTATCACTCCATGTTGCCATCGTTGCCTCATGGTTATGTCGTTGAGGTCGACTGTTTCTCTTGTCTTTGTTTCTTCTGGCGTGAGGGCAGTTCTTCATAAGGTGTTTAGAGCTACCACAAACAAAACAAGTAAATGAGTCGGCATGTTTTCTTAATGAAGACTTACCTTTTGAGGTTGTTTTTCTGTTTTGTCCATCCTTGATGTATCCTCGAAAGGTTGTATTTTTCTTTATAATCTTCTAAACCCTTTAGCCATCATTGTCATTGTATCTTCCTCCTCATCATCATCTGACTCACTGTCAGATTTACAAACTACGTTGAGGGTAATTTCCTTGGGTTTTGAGAGGTCATTCAATTGGATCTCATAGGCCAATAGTTTTCCAATGCGTTCCTCCAGTTTGAGGGCCTTGAGATCTTGAGCTTCTTCAATGGCTGTGACTTTTGGACCCCATTTTCTTCTAGGCAGGCATCGGAGGACCTTTCTAACTTATTCTTCATTTGGGTAGGTTTTTCCCAGAGATATGAGGTGGTTGGTGATGCTGCTGAATCTTTTAAACATCTCTTCAATAGTCTCATTTTCTTCCATTTTGAATGCCTCATACTTCTGGACGAGAATGTCCAACTTGATGTCCTTAATTTGGCTTGTGCCTTCGTAAGAGGTGACCAAATAGTCCTAAACCTGTTTGGCATTTTCACAGTTAGAAACACGTTCAAAGTCATTTGAATTCAAACTGCAATATAGCAAATTTAAAGCACGAATATTTTTTCCGAAAGTTTAAGCTCTTCAACTGTCATTTCAGATCTTTCTTTTGGGACACCCTGGTTTGCAGTGTTCTTCTTTGTGGGAGTGGGGAAATTTCCTTCAGTGACTATGACCCAAAGGTCCTCATCCTGATCTCTGTGGAATATTTCCATCTGCCTCTTCCACATTCTATAATTTTCACCAGTGAGGAGTGGAGCTCTTGTCCACGAGCATCCTTGAGGAATTATGTTGAGGCCAGCCATGATCTTTACCACGAGTTGTTAGAGTCTTTAGATCTGTGGACCTGCTCTGATACCGATTGAAATAGCCCTAAAGGGGGGTGATTAGGGTTATGTAAATAATTATGCACTTCAATCAACACAACTAGGTTAATAACACTTTTATATAATGAAAAAAACTTCTTTATTAATTAAACAAAAGTGCTTGAAACAAGGAGGTTACAACTCAGCTTATTTGAGGATCGTGAGGTCCTCAATAAACTTACTGGGGCAGAAAACTTGATGGCAGTTTTCTGCACTTGAGGCCTCACAGAAGAGGCGGTTACAGACAGAGAGACAAACTTCAAAGTGAGACTTCTTCCTCACTTCAAAACACTCGACCCTAGATGTCCTCACCAGTGTGCTCACTGGTTACAGAAACTCACCACTTACAATTGTGGCTACACTCAGAATATCAACACAATATTCCTACACTCAGAACTTTGTCACACAAAGTTCCTACTCAGATTTTCTTGCATGGAAATCCCTTCTTCACAAGAGAAGTATTCTATAGTATATATATTGGAGGGTTTGAGGTAGCAACGAATTCTTTCCCTTGGAGGAGATAGTTTCCTTTCTTTAATTATCTTCATAATATTCTATATAATCTTGATATCCTTGATTCACTTTCCATAATTTTGATATCTGGAAATAATGGAAACAACGGTTATTGAATCAATTCAGAAAGAATATGAGAGAATATAATTTAGGGTTTTAGAAGATAATTCCCTAAATTAATTTTGTCAATCTTTCAAACAAAATCTCTAATGTTGTCGCTGGAGGTCCTCGAAGCTTGCTGCGATGAGGTCCTCACACTTGGCTTGAGACTCTTCGTTGTTGTTGTTGTTGTTGTTGTTGTTGTTGTTGTTTTTGTTGTTCTTCTTGTTGTCATTAGGCCTTTTCCTCTTTCCCTTTTGACCATGGCTAAAACCGTCATCTTGTACAACATAAACTATAAGGCCTCCTTAGTATCATCCAGTAAACACAACTCTTCTTCGATACGAAATGGTTAGCATTTTCCTCAATAGCCATAGCATCTTTCTTATGCTTAAGAGTTTTCTTAGTGTTTTCCAAGAGGGGGTAACTTATCAACCAAAGAGGAAACTATGATAGTCTCATCCATGTTTAGATTATGTTGTTTAAAATTGCTTAAAATATATTGGACTTCGTGAAGTTGGTCTAAAACAGAACGACCTTCAATCGTACGGTAATTCATGAATTGACTAACCAAGAAATTCTTACTGGAGGCGTCCTTTGACATGTATTTGTTTTCCAATGCTCCAAAAGATCCTTAACGGTCTCCATGTTTTGATAAACATTAAATAAGGTGTCTTCTATGCCGTTGAGAATGTACCCACGACATCCGACTGCTTGGGGTATGGCAAGGTCAGCACATACACCACCTTCAACGTAATTAAATGAAATGCATCTTCTTTTGCCATCGTCAGAAGTTTATACAATCAAACTTGTCAAGTTTTTGGAAGCCGCAAGTCAAATCCTTGAATGATGCCATCTATAGGATATTAGAGTCAAAGATTGTTGAGGAAAAGGTAGATGTAGGATCAGAAATCTTAGATAATGAAGAGAGTCGTAGGCGTACCCACTCTCCTTTCATTTATAACCGTATATATATAGTCCCAGGATAATTTTTTTCCTTGTAGGAGGAGACTTAAACAAACTCTCAACCTTATCTAATTAAGATTTGTTGTAGTCACAGTCTAGAAAGGGGGTGAGATGGAAGGAATGAAGTAAGTGTCAAGAGGCAGAAAAACACACCTATTTATAATGTAAGGATGCACTCTTGGATAAGATAGGAAGATTTTGCGGATAGGATGATGATGCATTGTTAGCATGGATAAGTATTTAGGATATCTAAGTAATCTAACTGTATCTAACTACCCTCATCAGTAAAAATAAATAAATAAATAAATAAATAAATAAATAAATAAATAAATAAATAAATAAATAAATAAATAAATCTGCTAAAAGAGTTAGGAACATGTTAAAACAAAACAAATAGGCAGAAACTATTACCCATGTTTCGCACGCCCGTGCCAAGCATGCAACAAGTGTTGCTTCAAATGTCGAGCCTTGGCACTTCCATGCCAACGTTTGGCATGCCCATGCTAGACTTGGCACTCTTGTACTAGAGTCTGACACACCCGTGCCAAGCACTCAGTAGCCAAAATGGTTTTTGTCAAAGCTTGCCACTGGTAGCCAAATCTTGGTTGTCGAGGCTTGTCACTCCCATGCTAAGTCCCCAATACCCAAAAGTAGGGTCTTTTTTATCCGGGCAGCCTTCTAGCGGCTTCCTTCGATCCTCTTACCTTGTGATCTTATATTCTTACGCTTAGTTTTTCACGCTTTTAAGATCACCAAACACACACATACACTTGAAAAACATCAACACTCAAGCACAGTTTGATATCATTCTTTGACATCGAACATCATGAGATCGCCATCTTACGTTGGTCCAAGGCGAAAACCAGAGCTGCTAAGGGATCGTCAAAGAATGGAAAAGTTCAGAAACTGGTTTTAGTTCATTGTATGTGTTGTAATTTTTCAGGTGGTTATCCCCCCGCCAAATATTATTAGATCAATGACATGTTTTCAACTGAAGGAATGGTTGAAGAACTTGCCTATGCAAAAGTGTTGGGTGTTGTACCGAACTATATATATACTTGTTTTGATTTTGCTTTAAGCGTTTATATGTACCAAACTATATGTATTTGGTAATGCTTTCCTAAGTCGGATACTCGGATTTGGTACGTATTTTAATGTAAAACTTTGAATTGTTGCTTTGTTGAGGAACAATCATGACATTATATTGTGTTGGGATTTGGTTTAAGATCTTTTTAATGTGAACTTTTTCATTCGGGAATATTAGCACTTAGACCCTTGCGTTTCACGGGGCGCAAATAAACCAAATGTAATGTTGAAAACATTGTTAAGACTATATTTTGTATTTTTCTTCCTTTTTTGCCTAACTATTTATAGTTTAATTTGATTATTCATAATTTATAATTATTGTTTTGCTTGTTAATGAGAATGATAAAAAAACTACATAGCTTGTTTTTATCAGCTGCTATTCGTTTTTGTTTATAATTATAAACATGTTAATATAATATTAGTCTTTAAAATTTTATGTGTAACAAGTATTATTAGTCAACATTATAGAACCACAATGTCGGATCATAAAACCCAACTTAATATAATATAAAAGTATCAATGACATTTATTTTTCAGTATTTGATATTTTAAATTAATTACTAATTATTAATGTCATTTTTATTAAAGAAAAAACTTAGTTCCTACTTTAACGCACACACATTAATATGGAACCTTTTTTCATTTTCATTAAATATATACACACATGCACACACATTAATATTAATTTTTTAATTAAATATAATCAATTTCCCAAAATACCCTCGTTGGAACTCATATATTTCAATCCCACCTGAATACAATTTTTATTTCTTTTGGACCATTATAACCACCAATATATAAAAATAAAATACAAATTATTGATATACAAATGTTGAAAGTACGGATTATTAGAATTCAATTTATATATATATACATATATATATATATATATATATATATATATATATATATATATATATATATATATATATATATATATATATATATATATGTGTGTGTGTGTGTGTGTATGTTGTGAATATGATTTGAATTAGGTTAAACAAAACAAATAGAGTTGGAAAACCCAAGTGTTTAGTGCAACAAAAGAAAAGGTTGCCAAAATTTACCAGGGCAACAAAAAAAAAATATAGTTACCCAAATTTACCAAGGCAACAAAAAAATTTATTTGCCCGCTAAAAGTAGCTTATATATGTTACATGACATGGGCGGATACATAGACAATATACGGGTGTCCATGGACACCCCCTAGCCAAATTTGTGATTCTCTAATATTATTCGGAAGAAATTTTCTTAATTGAAGCAAGTGGACGACGTAAAAAGTCCAAAAAATACAATAGGGGTGTCCAATTTAGTAGCAACCCAAAAACCCTAAAATGGCACTCCCTACGTCCCAAATAAATCGTCCAAGTTTGATTAGTTAGGTAAAAATTTTAAATTTTGACCGTTAATTTATCAACTTGTATGTTAAGTTATTATAAAAAAGACTACCATAGTACCACTATTAGATTTGTGATGAAAAATATTTTTAATACCCGAATACAATATTATTAGTCTTGCTAAGATAAAATGTGAAAAATTAGTAGTTAAAATGTTGCATCGAGGACCATTAGTAAGCGGAACAAATTAATTAGGACGGAGGAGTACCAATTTTTTTTAATAAACAAAATGGGTAAGTCAATGAATTGGGTAATTGGGTACCAGTATAAGTTTGAGATATAAATAATATTTATATGATGATGTGAAATTTTGTTAAGTTTGTGAATATGTCATTTAATATTTACGTTTATTTTTATTATTTTTATTTAAATTTTATTATTTTCTTTTGAGGAATAAGTAAATTAATGAATTGGGTAATCGGGTATCAGTAAGTCAATGAATTAGGTAATTAGATATTAGTAATAACAAATATATTGGACACTCCTAAATTTAGTGTCGAGATCCGCCACTAGTTACATGCATGTTTTATTAAATTTGTAGCAGGAACTTTGTGCGAAGAAAAGCAAGTGTCTAAACACATGCTTAATCTCTGTTTGTAGTACTGCCATGAATGTGATGATACTATCTTGTATTCACCAACATCTAACATGTCATCCTCAACTTGATTAATTAACTAATTATTATTTGCGTTGGACAACAGGACAAGCTTTAGTATCTGTCCAAAGTATACAAGCAAAGATAATTATCATAATACAATTGTTTTTCTTTATCTTATTGCTCTTAGTTGGGTTTTTGACATGTCGCAGCTATCATTCAGTTACTTGATGAAACAGCCTAGAAGTTTTTGATGCGTATATTTACCTACTGCTATTACGTACATAATACATATGTTAATGTTCCATTAATTCAAGGGTTAAAATCAATTAATCAATCTCTCTTTCTAAAACCTTAAACTTGTGGTGGAGACTAAATTAGGTCTACTCATATCTTAACACATGTAATTCTTTCGCTTTGTCAAATTACTACGCAGTAATTAAGTACACAAGCTTACTGCGTCGTACAAGTAATCATTTGGAGTAACTAGTGCTCCATTTGTATAAAATAAAGTTAACACTCGTCAAATTAAAATTATAAAATGGATATTGACATACATATGTTACGTATGCCAACATCAACTCTAACAAAGATGTTTTTGGGTGTTTGGCAAACAAGCTTTTTGGGTAGCTTTTAGCTTTTTGAATATCTTTTAACTTTTTTATCAAGGTTAAAAAACTACTTGAGGTGTTTGGTAAGTAGCTTTTATATTAGCTTTTTGGACCCAATAAGTTAGTTTTCAAAAAACTACTTGATGAAGCTTTTTGATGTAACTTTTCACAAAAAGTTACTTTACCAAACACTTTTCCTGCAATCAGCTTATCCAAACAGCTAAAGTCAAACAGCTTATCCAAACAGCTAAAGTCAAACAGCTAATCCAAACAGCTACAAGCTAACAGCTAACAGCTACCAGCTGGTTGCCAAACAGGGCATTTTTCTCCACTTATACTCTCATGCATGTCCAACCCAACCTGCTCACTGTATATCTCCTTCCGTTAAAACCATGTACATGTAATGGCTGTAGTTGGTCCCATAGAAACAAACTCGATTAGAATTTGCCAGATTTGAAAAGGAAAATTGAGTATAGTTACTGTGGACAAGCTTGAGGGTGAAGTTGTTAGACTTTGTTATTTTTCATATCATAATTGGTTGCTGATATTTTCATAGCTTGTATGGTGTATGGCGCTTATAAATACGTTGTGAGATTGCCTTTGAGCAAATCTGAATAACAAAATCAATTACATCATTCTCTTTTTTCCTATGTTCTATTTTTTGCTTTTTTCTGCATATACTTAAATTCATCATGGTATCAGACCAGTATTTGCAGAAATGATCAAGATTCTGGAGAATTGATAATAGTGGATCATTGTGTGAGATACAAAAATGAGTGCAGATAATGTGTTCAATGATATCAACAATCCTCTATTCATACACCCCTCGGATGAACCCAATTCAATATCTCTCAATGAGAAATTGATTGGAGCAGCAAACTACAGAACCTGGAGAAGAACAATGGAGATTGCTCTCTCGACTAAACGAAAACTTGTATTTGTGGAAGGAAAATTGCTAAGATCGGCAATGGACGCAACACAAGTTGAGCAATGGGATGCTTGCAACTACCTGGTGATATCATGGATTATGCATAATGTAAGTGAAGCTATCTCGAAATCAATCTTATTTGTCAATGAATCTTCCCAAATTTGGAGTCAGTTGGCAAGAAGATTTGTTGTAGCTAATGGATCGAGGAAATACTAACTGAATAAGGAGATCTATAAAGTGAAGCATTCTGGAAGTGTTAATGAGTATTGCACTGCATTGAAGGCTATATGGGAGGAGCTTGATGCCATGAGAAGCCTTCCTTAGATTACTTCAAATGTAGAAGATGTCAAAGCATTCCTGCAGGCTCTTGCTAAGGATCAAGAAGATCAAAAACTGTTCCAGTTTTTGAATGGCTTGAGTGAAGACTTCAGTCAGCAACGAAGCCAAATCCTCTTGATGCAACCACTGCCATATGAGGATGCAGTGTGTGGTATGCTGCAACAAGAAGAATTACAACAAGAACTGATGAAGAATCGACAAGGTAATATGTACGCTACTGATTCTGCAACTCTCATGAGCAAAGGGAATGAAATACAATGCACTGAGTGTGGTAACCGAGGACATACAAGAGACAAGTGCTGGCATGTAATTGGATTTCCTCCATGGCATCCAAGATCAAAGAAGCCTGAGCAGCAACCTACTCAATCTAATTACAAGAAAGTGCAGAAATATTCCCAAAGTTCTCGGAGCGCAAAAGGAGCAGATGGAGGGACTAAATCATGGAGAAGCGCAACAAAGGCAGAAAGTGTGCAGATCCAACCTGATGGCAGAGTGGTCAATTTGACACCACGACAGATTGAACACCTGATGAAACTTGTTCCTCAGTCTTCTCCTGACACGGATGAAGAATTGGATATGACATCTGCTGGTGATAATTTTGCTGGTGATGTTCATATCTCCCATTCTAAATTTGTTGATGCATCAGTATGGATTATGGATACAGGCGCCACTGATCATATGTGCAAGTCTGTGAGTATGTTGAATAAAGTTTTCAAAAACTCCTCTGTTCCTTGCATTAATTTGCCTGATGGAAGTAGTGTGGCTGTGCAAGAGGTTGGAAATATTGAGATGAAAATGGCCTTAAGCTTCTGAATGTGCTGTGTGTGCCAGACTTCAAGTACAATTTTATGTCTATTTCCAAGTTAACTAGAGATAATGGATGTAGTGTGCTTTTTCCTGCCAATGTATGTGTGATACAGGACTATCATACACAAGCTATCAAGGGGATTGGTAGAGAGCAAGGAGGATTATACTACTTCTCAAATAAAGGGTATGACAAATCTGTGATATGTTGCAATGCTAGGATGGATGATCTGACTTTATGGCATCATCGATTGGGACATATACCGGTGCCTAGGTTGAAGTTTGTTGAGGGCATTCATGTCAAAACGACTGAGCATGATTCTACATGTATCACATGTCCTATGGCTAAGTTTACGTGTCTACCTTGTAAGCTTAGCACTACAAAGACATCACACTCTTTTCAACTGATTCATATTGATATTTGGGGACCATATAGAGTGTGTACTCATGGCAATAATAGATTCTTTTTGACAATTGTTGATGATTTCAGTCGTGCTACTTGGACTTTCTTGCTCAAGCATAAATCTCAATCTCTATCTTGCCTTCAAAATTTTTGCACTTATGTGAAGACTCAGTTTGATTGTTGTGTGAAAATTATCCGGTCTGACAATGCCTTAGAATTTGATTCACATGATTGCCAGTTGTATTTTGCTCAGGAAGGAATTGTTCATCAAACCTCTTGTGTTGATAGGCCTCAACAAAATGGTGTTTTTGAACGCAAGCATAGACATCTGTTAGAGGTCTCGCGATCCTTGAGGTTTCATGCTTCGCTACCTCTTCATTTTTGGGGTGATTGTGTGTTGACTGCCACACATCTTATCAATCGACAACCCTTATCTGTTCTGAATAATAAAACTCCTTATGAGGTTTTGTCGCATCGTAAACCTGAGTATGATCATATCAAAGTATTTGGATGCTTGGCTTTTGCTTCTAATCCTTCTAGCACCTCAGATAAACTTCAACCCAGGGGAGTTCCTTGTCTTTTCCTGGGTTATCCTCAATCACTGAAAGGTTACAAATTGCTCAATTTACTCACTAAATAAACCTTCGTATCGAGAGATGTTCAGTTCTTGGAGCACATATTTCCTTACAAACAAAATTACTTTGATCATTATATGCAACCCATACCTTCTCCTTTACCGGGAGTTCCTACTTATATTGAGGATTATCTTCATCTCCCTCAACAAACTCAATTATCACCACACTTTACTCCATCATCTAACACACAAACCAATCCATTCTCACCTACTCACCTACAAAATTCCCCAGCATCTGTTGATCCTCCTCCTCCCCCTCCTCCTCCTCTTCGAAGATCTACTAGATCATCCAAACCTCCCACTTGGTTATCTGACTTTATTAGCAGCTCTGCCAAATCTGTCCCCTCTGATTTGTCACCCTCTTACCAAACCTTTTCCACTGCTTTGGCTGCATCTGTTGATCCCTCTCATTTTCAGCAGGCTATGCAAGATTCTAAGTGGTGTGATGCTATGAACACTGAATTACGGGCTCTTGAGGCCAATGGTACTTGGGAGATTGCCTTTCTTCCTCCTGGGAAGAAGGCTATTGGATGCAAGTGGTTATATAAGACTAAATTTCATTCTTATAAGTCCATTGAGAGGTATAAGGCTCAGTTAGTCGTACTAGGATGCTAACAACGTTATGGAGAAGACTATGTGGAGACATTTGCTTCTGTGGCCAAAATGACCACTGTGCGGTCTCTATTGGCTATCATTTCTATCAAGAATGGGTTGCATATCAGCTTGATGTCATTAATGAATTCTTGCATGGTGATCTGGCTGAGGATTTGTATATGACTCTTCCTCAAGGATATCAGGGGTATGGCTCGATTATTTCTCCCTCTATGCAGCTGCCAGACAGGGGGAATGTGCAGCAAGCTCCCGTTTGCAAACTTCTTAAGTCCTTGTATGGCTTGAAACAAGCACCTAGGCAGTGGTTTGCCAAGCTCTCGGCTGCCTTGGTTGAATATGGATTTAAACAATCCAAATCCGATTATTCTCTGTTTGTGAAGAAAAATGGTGATCAAGTCTCTATCATGTTAATCTATGTGGATGACATGATATTGACATGAAATGATGAAAATGAACTTAGCTATATCAAAGCCTTTTTTAATAGAAAGTTTCACATGAAAGATTTGGGGCCAATCAGATATTTTCTTGGTCTGGAAATTGCTAGGTCGGATGATGGAATGTTTATTTGTCAAAAGAAGTATGTGAATGATCTGATTAAGGAAGTTGGCATGGTTGAAGCACATCCTTTGAAACTGCCATTTGATTCACATTTAAAACTCACAGCAGACTCAAGACATGTACTCTCATATCCTAAAGTCTATAGAAGGTTGGTTGGAAAATTGATATATCCCACTGTCACACGGTCGGACTTGTGTTACTTTGTGCAAATATTGAGCCAATTTATGCAGCATTCAACAGATGAACACATGAAGGCAACACTTCAAGTTGTCAGGTATATCAAAGGAACATCTCTCCAAGGAATTTGCATGCCAAAGACTGCCTCCCTGACTTTGCAACTTTCAGTGACTCTGATTGGGCTAGCTGTGTGATGACAAGGAGGTCTATTTCTGATCCGTGAAATCCGGGGGTCCTTCATATGGATAAATATGGGAGGCCAAGGATCCACTAACTACTTAGGGTTTGAGCAAACTCCAATTTAGAACTCATAAAACTACCACTAATTTTTAGGGTTTTGGGGTTTTGAGATGAACAACAAACACAACAAGAATCAAAAGGGATATGGACAATTGTAAAGAGTAATCACTCACCCAATTGAACTAAGATACTCTATCACTTGCACAAGGAGCTTCCACAAGTAAAGAGTCTTGAAACACCCAAGAAATCGCACAAAGGGTGAAGGAAGAACCCCACTCGCCAAGAAGAGAAATCACCAAGCAATGTCCACCCAAAGGGCTAGCTGTGTGATGACAAGGAGGTCTATTTCTGATCCGTGAAACCCGGGGGTCCTTCGTATGGATAAATATGTGAGGCCAAGGATCCACTAACTACTTAGGGTTTAAGAAAACTCCAATTTAGAACTCATAAAACTACCACTAATTTTTAGGGTTTTGGGGTTTGGAGATGAACAACAAACACAACAAGAATCAAAAGGGATATGGACGATTGTAAAGAGTAATCACTCACCCAATTGAACTAAGATGTTCAATCACTTGCACAAGGAGCTTCCACAAGCAAAGAGTCTTGAAACACCCAAGAAATCTCACAAAGGGTGAAGGAAGAACCCCACTCACCAAGAAGAGAAATCACCAAGCAATTTTCACTCAAAAGATTAGCTTTCATTGATTAGGGTTTGAAAACCCACAATTAAAAACTCTCCAATGGAGAGTACTTTTGAGTCTAAAGCTCTCAAACTTCTATCTCTAATCTGTGTATTTCCTACAAAAAGAGGCTTACAAGTATATATAAGTGAAGGGGAAAACATAACTAAAAGAGAGAGAAAAAGGCCGAAAAAACGACCCGTCATGAAATGGCACGATCGTGCCATATGGGTACACGATCGTGCTACTCAAAACAGCCCAAGAATGGCCTGTTCGAGAATGGCACGATCGTGCTATCTTACGACACGATCGTGCAGTGCCTTCTAGAAGAATGGCACGATCGTGCGGCTTGATGGCACGATCGTGCAGTGCCTTCTAGAAGAATGACACGATCGTACGGTTTGATGGCACGATCGTGTTGTTGGCAGTTTCTTCCTACTGACTTCAAACGTGCATAATTCTTCATTCGGACTCCGTTTTAAGCCCATAATATATCGATGGAAAGCTCTCGGTGTCTACTTTAAGCTCCCAAAATTTGAAGTCCTTCGGAGTTGTATTGAAGGAATTATAATCAAAAGGGTGAAGACGTGTCTTTTCTTATTACCAAATTTTGCCCAAAACATGATATTCTTCCACTTGATTCTCTTGGCTTGGCCTTGTTACCTCATGACTTCTTCTTAGCCTCCTCGGGGTTGGTTTTTTCGGACTTGACTTGGCGCTCCATGATTTCATCGCGTCCTTATGTAATGACCAAAACACTCCTACGTTTCCTAGACGATCAATTTGGGGCTTCAAAAGCGACCCGAGCTTGACTTAAGGAAAACTAATTTGGACCCGCTTTCATTATTTTTTTCCGATGCTAAGGACCCTTGGGAAATATGGATCAGTTTTGGACTATTGTATACTACAAGGATCCTCGACTATCTCTTTGAAATCGAAAAGGCAAACTGTGGTGGCTCGATCTTCAGCCGAAGCTGAGTACAGGGCCATGGCGGTAGCTTGTTGTGAAGTTGTCTGGCTGCTGTCCTTGCTTAGAGACATGGATGTCCATCCTTTGACACATGTGTCTTTGCATTGTGATAATCAGGCAGCTCTATATATCGCTAATAACCTTGTTTTCCACGAACAAACTAAGCATATAGAAGTTGACTGTCATTATGTAAGAGATCAACTCAGAGCTGAGAAGATCAAACCTGTCTATATTAACACCAAACTGCAGATAGCTGATATTTTTACCAAGCCAATGACAATGGCTCAACACAAGACTTTGCTTCCCAAGTTGGGTGTTTGCACATTGCCAACTTGAGGGGGAATGTGGACAGACTCGAGGGTGAAGTTGTTGGAGTTTGTTATTTTTCATACCAGAATTGGTTACTGATATTTTCATAGCTTGTATGGTGTATGGCGCTTATAAATACGTTGTGAGATTGCCTTTGAGCAAATCAGAATAACAAAATCAATTACATCATTCTCTCTTTTTCTATGCTCTGTTTTTTGCTCTTTCCTGCATATACTTAAATTTATCAGTTACAAATAATTTTTATCTGAATTTTAAATATTCTGTCCAACTTGGATTGTACCCAAAAGGTACTTTTATACCATTTAGATCTTATGTATACCTTAATATGTTGACCACACAATTTTAAGGAAACAAATTTCCAAATAAAGGTCTTTGTCAGAAATTTATTGATCGAATAATAAATAAGAAATGATGGGAAATTGGGAATGATTAATGCGTGAGATGTTGAAAATTCCCCTCAGTTCACTCATCATATGAAAAACAATATATAATAGTATTAAAAAGGGCTCATTGCAAATGTTAGAAATAATTTTACATTTACGGATCATAACTGTATGATTGAGTTTTATTGCCAATAAGATTAGAGGAGTACAAAGCTAACATAAAAAAAAAATTAAGAGCGTAAAATAAAATTAATCTCTGGTCCAAAGGTTCATTTAAGAACATATATTGAGATTACTTGTTAGTAGGTGTAAGATGAATTGAGTTGCCATTGCATTTAGCCATGTTTTCACTCCTTGTTCGAATTTCGTCAACAAAGACTTGAATGTTTTGGTCAGATGATCCACCTTGGGCTATTGCCCCTTCAGCTAAATCTTTCCATTTAAGGGCATTTTTCTTCAACTCAACAGCCTTAGGCCCTGAGGTAGCATCCCTTAAACATTTCTCAACTTCTTCTCTAGGGATGATTCGATCCTCGTGCTCACCCTTACATAGCCTTAGTCCAACCCCAAACACATCACAGAGGAACTTTGCATCGGTCACTTGATCGCCCCATTGAGGAAACGCCACCACAGGCACCCTAGAGGCCAATGCCTCCATTGTCGAGTTCCACCCGCAGTGAGTCATGAAACATGCTAATGATGGGTGCGCTAGCACTTGCTCCTGTGGGCTGAATTGGACAATCTGGAATGTATAGAAATATGGGAAAAAAAAAATCAAGCCATATTTACATATATTTGTCTAAGTATGTGTCTGAGTATTATATACTTGTCTGGCCAAGAACCATTATGCTAATGTTAACCTCATAATTATGAGTCAAAAGATTAGCACTGTAATAATTGATAAAAAAAATTTAAATAATAAATGAAAAATTAAATTGATTTCTTAAACAAAATATTTAAAATAAATTTTAAGTCATATGTATTCACAAGTAATAAAAGTTTGGTTGAAATTCATTCCAAAAAATCGAACGTTTTGTTTGGAATTTTCCCTATCGCAATGTATCATATAAAACACAATTGTAAAATGAATAACAAGTACATTGAAGCTATGTTGCAAATTGTAGAATATAGTTATAAACTTTAATTTTATCTAAACAATTATATGGAATAAGAAGTATTGTCATAAATTTATAATACATATAATATCAGTGATTAATTTAATTAGCATAAATTTATCCAAATACAATAATCAACGTACCAAATAAGCCTCATATGTTTTCAAGAGATTGCAGATATAAAATTCGATGGATCAGTTGGTCCACATCTGCATCTCACGCCATAGCTATAAGCCGTTATGATAATAGATTTAAATTTTATTTTGATTGTGATAGCATTAGCAAGAATGGTAGGACCTCAAAACACAAATGTCACACAAAATTTAACCCAGCTCACAATGATTGTCTCTATGAGAAGTCAAGTTCAGTCTTTAATCAGCTTTTTTCACGGATGAACTAATGGAGTTAGGTCTGTTCAGTAGGCTATCGTGTCATTTATTTTTCCTTTTTGAACCGAATGTCAAGTATCCTTATCAATCCGTGGAATTGACTCATTTTGGCCCTGTTCTATCTTGTGTAGAAAAAATTTAGATAAGATAAAATAAGATAAAGTTAGGTGAAATAATGCAGTGGATAGAGACAAATATTATATTTCTATTTTTTTTATTTTTAAATAAATTTTATGACTTAAAAAAAGAATTTTAAATATTTATCTAATAATATAATTTTATTTTTTTGAATGATAACGCAAGACAAAGCAAGGTGAAGTATGTCAAAATAAAATTTAATTTTCCTTGTAAAAGAACAAGGCCTTTTAGTTGAAATCTTACCAAAAATAGAGGGGTTCTATGCAAAAAAGGAAAGAGTCGATCTTATTAATTGATTTATGACTACAAGATGACAATAACCATAAATAACTTTTTAAGTATTGTTTTACAAAAATTGTTTCGTCAAACAAGTGGTAAGCTTTTGTTAATATATAGTATAAAAGTATTATATCCGTCTCATTATATTTGTCCATTTACATAATTTAAGAAAACCAATGTATATTAGAAATTGAGGTAAAAAATTTATAATTTACCCAAATTACCCCTACTTTAATTGAATATAATAGTTATTGAAATTGTAAAAAGTGATAAATTAATTTATTAATTAAGGGTTGAAAAGAAACTAAAGTTGTTGGGATTATAAATAGGACAATATTTGGGACAAAAAAGTTAGATAAAATGACAAATAATTTAGGATGGACGTAGTATTTTTTAAAGTAGAAACTATTAATTAGTGTTTGACCATTTATATATACTTATTTTTATTATTTTAAAACCTAAAAATTGAGTATCAAATCCTTTGATTTATTCCCTTCCACAATTTATAATATACATTTAATTTTCATTATACTATTTTATTTCTATTTTTCTAAAAAAATATTATAATACATATTTAGTTTCCTTATTTGTACTATTTTTTGTTTCTTTTTAAAAGTTATTTATGGTCATTCTCCTCCAAATATTTTATATAATTATATGAAATAATTAAATTGAATTCTATGTGAGCAAGAAAATCTCATTATCAAGCATTAGCTTTTATGTTGATAAATATAAAAATTATTTTACACTAATAAATATGAAAAATTCTAAATAGATAATAAAAGAAAATAGTATTTCCACGCTAAAAATAAAAAATATGACAATTATTTTATACTGATAAATATAATTTTTTTTGAAAGCTATAAATATAAAAATTTAAAAACAAATAGTATAAGAAAGTTGTGCTTCCTAACAAGTATTTAGAGATATTTTAGAAATGAAAAATACATGTAGTTGTCTTTCATAGGAAAGTTTATATGTATTTGTGAAAAAAAAAACTCAAATTCCCATAGGCCATATTCTTTTCCATGGTACCATACTGAATTTATCATAATTTATTATATTATCATCTAACTACATTTTACCATATCAAATCACATTTTATCACAACAATTATAATTTTTTTTCTTTTCACTTTTTCCTCTACTTTTAGCTTTTTTCTCTGTTTACTTACCACATAAATTATTTTTTATCACAAATTTTATCACAATCAACCATATTATATTGCAACATGCCATATTTTTTACAATTTATGGTATCATATCATTTCTACACTTTATATATGGCACAAAGGAACATGGCCTTGGTAATTGAGCTAATCGTAACTTTTAAAAACTAAAAACTACTTTAAAAAATCTTTATGTTTCTCCAAATTTATCTTTTTCCATAAAAAAGTTACTAAAAGCATGGCCTAACTATGCACTATATCTCTGGCTCTAGGGATCGGACTACTCTCTCTGTTGCATATTATTGTCGTAATTCTGAATTTCAAAGACTTTAATATCACTTTTTCATTAATTTTTTTTACATAATATATTATTAATAATTTTGATATTATATTTTTGTGATAGTATTTTCCCTTACGATTTTAAATGATAACTTTATATAACAATTCAGTATATGTTGAGAAATTT
This sequence comes from Portulaca oleracea, assembly GCA_029582165.1. Classification (NCBI taxonomy): domain Eukaryota; kingdom Viridiplantae; phylum Streptophyta; class Magnoliopsida; order Caryophyllales; family Portulacaceae; genus Portulaca; species Portulaca oleracea. The sequence goes on from CM055869.1 coordinate 19,500,474, forward strand.
ATGGTCAAAATTTATTTAAATTTGTTAAATTTAACTACACAATTTTCAAATACAACAATTAATATGGAAAGGAAGGAGTATATCAAACGGTATTATTTATTAAGTTATGAAAATGATAAACATCTTGACACAAGATGATCCTTAACCATCTTGACACAAGATGATGCATTTTATGTAAAACACTCAAAAATTAAATATAAGTATATATATAAATCATTATAAAGATAAGTTTCATTACTGTAAGGGTTATTATGACTTATAAATTACACAAAAATATTTATTTATTGATATTTTGTCATAAATATAAAAATATGCACAAAATGTGCATTTTTTAATATGATTGATAAGATTAGGCTATCATTAATATTTTTTGACCTAGCAAATAAATATTATATTTTTATATTTGATAAATATATATAATTACTCGAGAAAATATTATTAAAAATTACAAAAAATGTGAATCATGCACGAGTCAAGATAGTTGAGAAGTGAAGACCATCTTGAGTCATGTGTATCATTGTCCATTAAGTTAATCCATGCCTATGAAAAACGAGAAGAAACATATACCTTGCCATTGTCGCCGGCCTTCTCCAAGAAACCCTCCGGCAACTTATGGGGAGTGAACCCTTTATCAGGGTGGGGTGGCTTCATGACCCACAAAAACGGCACACCAGCGGCTGTTAACCCCGCGGCAATTTCATCCACCTGCTCCTGCTTCAGGTGCACCACCGTCCCGAACGATATGTACACCACCGACCCAACCGGTTTCCTGTCCAGCCACCCTATGCACTCCTCGTCCGCTTTCATCGGGTCGGCCCGGATCCGCGAAAACCCCGACACGGACTCCGGGTCCTTGAAGAGCGGCCCAACTGTCCTAATTGGGCCGCACAGGGTGTTGATGTGGTCCACCATCTCTCCCTCCAGCTCATAGAAAGTGTCTGCCAATATGCAAAAGGGTTTCGACAGGTTCTTGAACTGTCCTAGGATCGCCCTTTTCAGAAAACCATACGGCGTCGTCGGGTGCAAGAAGGTGGGGATGTCGTCCCGCGTCAGCGAGGGCATGGAGGGGATTTTGACATCGGTGTCGAGGGCATTTTCGTCAGGGAAGGGTACGAGCGAGTGGAAGTAGTAATAGTAGGAGAGGAAAGACGCACAGGACTGGACCCACAGCATGACGCTTGGCAGGCCTAGGTCGTCTGCCACGTCAGACACCCAGGGGATGAATGGATTGTTGATGAGGCAGGAAACGGGTCGGCCGAGCCGGGCCTGGCGGCCCAGCATGTCAGGTAGCCAGGCCCGGCCGACGATGTCGAGGTGAGGGAGGTACTGGTCCATGTCCTCCCTCCTCGGGTCGTGTTGGGGCCACCCGTCTTCGATGAACTCAAACCGGATGAAGCCGTCTCCAACAGGGACGGGTTCATCGGAAACGGCATCGTTGGCGGTCCGAATGACCTCGCCCAAGGTGGCAGTGGTGCTGAAGGTGACCAAAAGGCCCTTGGAGGCGAGGCGCTTGCCCAGGCGTAAGAGGGGGTTGATGTGGCCTTGCCCAGGGAATGATATCAGCAAGGCATGGGCCATGGGTGTTGTAGTAGTAGGGTTGTTGCTCTGCTCAGTTTTGGACACCATGAAGGAGCTCATTGTTGGGCAGTTAATTCTCTTCCTCGCAACGTTTAGGATTAGTACGTAGTCCGAAAGGTAGTCTGGTTGTGTAGTGCAACTGCAAAGGCTGATGGTTCAGGTGTTTTTATATGGGGCGGTTGCGGAATTAGGTGGGAAGAGTGGACGTTAAACTATCAATTTTTATTCTGTCTTGGTTGAGGTGTTGAATCTTTAATTTGGTCCTTTAGCTGTGGATGAGATGATCAGGATGTGGCAGGGATAGCGTCTTGGTGTAAGAGCGACCCCCTGCAGGCAGCATTTGGTGGCAATCAAGTTTCGAATTCAATTCTAATTTATTGCAAATTTGCGCAAGTTGCTGCGAGCAATTCGAGCCAATTTCTGAAGCAGCCTTCGTACGTAACGACAAAACTGTGCTACCTCACCAGTCACCACTCAACCATACTGCTGCTACTCTTGACATATAAAGATTTGTCAGCAGAGGCAGACTCACGTCTCATTAATGTTTTTGTATGTAGTTAACAAACATCCTATAATTCCTATTAACAAGGACGATATTAATGTCGAGGGTTTCAAAGTAGACCCAGGCCTAAGGTGAATTCAAATCGTAACAAAATCTGCCCCGTCCATACTATTCACATTCTCCATCTTACCTAACATATTTTATTACAATCATTTATACTTTTTTGCATATATCTACCCTATCCAACTTTATCTATACTGTACCAAATTATTTGTAGACACACTTTTTTACATTTGAATATAATGTAAAATTTTATAGTCACACTTTATCTTAATTAAATACTATTTTATTATGTGGTAATAAAACATTTATTTAAATGATACTTTACATGTCAGCAACACTGAATTATTTTTCTACATTATATTTAGCAGTACTAAGAATAAAAATAAGAATAATCATAATAATTATAAGTATGTTCTTTTTGGGCATTTCATGTTCATCGGCCAGTCAAATCAGAATGATTTCAATCTTAATCACTCGAATAAAGTAATGAATATGTTGAATATTGAATTTGACGAAAGAAACAACTAATTTTACCGAACAAAATTTTCACAAACATTTCCATAAACAGCTATCAGCTAAAATGCAACATCTATCCGCTACACCAACCACTTTCAGCTATCTAAAAATTATCTGCTATCTAATCCGCTAAATTTATTGAACATGACATTAATTATCAATTATAAGAAGCTTTGGATGTATTGGCTACGTTAATGAACTCAAATGATGCCCCAATCAAATCAACGTCATCCGTTAGGCATATTTAGGCGTTTTTAAAATATAAAAATAATGGATAAAAGAATAACTTTATGCAATTTATATATGATGTTATAGTTATATAATACAACCATATCTTCTTATTTCAATTTAATATATTATAATATGATTTTAATACTTGTTACAAGACTCATATTATTTTTGATATAATTATATTTCAAAAACTAAGATTAGCAGTCACATCATCAGTCTTGCAGTTATTTATTGTGACACGGTCTTATATTAATTTTTTTTAAAAAAAAAGGTTTCCTCTGTACCGATATTTCAGGAAAAAGACCATCAACCAAATACAATAGTGCACAAGCCAAGCTCCACTAAACCATTATCAACAAAGCGTCACGAAGGCAGCAGAACACCAAGCTATTGAGCAACAACTAAACTCACGAACAGTAGAAAACGACTACCAAATACCATGCCCACACCTTTAAAATTCAACCAAAATAGCCAAACCCATGCCTGACCAAAAATTTGCGGTTTTTTGCATTTTGGACCCCAAACTTTAAGGGTATTTATATTCTGAACTCTTGGTTTTCAACATTAATTTTTTAGACCCTAAGGTTTATAGGCTGAATAAAAAATGACCTTAAATTTTGTTAGCTGAAGAAAAATGTCCCTATCTCATTCTTTGTTTTCCTCCCATGTTTGAATTTATCTCCCAATTGACGTCAAACTTCAGGACTATGGTTAAAACTGATATTGAAGCTATAATGCACTTCTCTTATTCATATCGAGGCTACTTAGACCCCTGAGTACTTGGTTTTAACTTTTAAGTAACTCCAACATGAATAAAAGAGGTTTATTATAACTTTAATATCAGTTTTAACCTCAGTCTTGAAGTTTGATGCCAATCAGAGGAGAAATTCAAACATGGAAAGAAAAAGAAAAATGGGAAACAAGCCTTTTTTTAATCTCACAAACTTTAGGGTCCTTTTTTCGGCCTACAAACTTTAGGATCCAAAAAGTTAAAGTTGAAAACCAATGGATCAAAATATAAATACCCCTAAAATTCGGTGTCCAAAATGCAAAAAACCCCCCCAAAAGTTCAACAACTCTACAATCCAAATAATCGAACAAGCTTGGACAAAGCAACCAAATATCCAAATCAAGACCAATATAATAGACCTCAACAAATTTAACACACCCACAATACCATGAATAGGTTAACAATGGGGAAAAAACAGAACATGGCACAACAATCATGTTAGGACCTGTTGAATGTAATGAGATACTAAACTACTTTATCATCTTTGTTTCTCTCCCTTTTGTTCAATATAGGAGGATTAGTACGTGGGGTTGATGATGAGTTTAAAAGCTCTTATTTCCTTGTGCCTTGTATATCAGTTTCAGCCATGGTATTATGGGGTGAGTTTGGGTTAGGACCACCGCACGAGTATATGTGCCACTGCCGCCGGCCACCCGAGCCGGGAGTGGCACGCCGTGGGTCCCTTCTTATATTCTTTTATTTATTTTCGGGTTATTTTTTCCCAATTGATGTTGTCAATGTCAGTTTGTTGTTCAACGTTGAATGACATGGGGGAACGTTCCTGTTTTTCTCTCCCTCGCTTCCCCGTTTTCCTCCTCCTTTTCAGTTGCAGATACGTAGAAAACCTGCTACATTCTCCACCATAAATAGTTTGTGTAGCATTCCTTTTGATACACACTACATTTTCTTCCTTCTCTTCTCTCATATTTTTCCTGGACAATTGCTACTGCATAATCCAATCTCCCAGCCTCGAGTGCATGGATCTGGGGTTAACTAGTGTGTTAACCTTGGGGAACGATTGGCATTGTCGATTTGCACCTTGGTTGCGCCAGATTCGTTTTTAAGGCAATGGTTCTGTCCACGACACAATGTGAATTTTTCCTAAACAATCATTGTTTCTCCATTGACTTCCTGCAGAACCTTGCTGCATTTGGGATTCAACCGGTTGATCATTGTTGTCCTTGATCATTTTTTGTTGCCCTTTAAGTTTGGGCAACAAATTTTTTTGTCACAAATTTGTTGCAATATGTGCGAAGCCCAAAGTCGGGGCAACAAATTTTTGAAAATTTTGAAATTTGTTGCCCTTTAAGTCGGGGCAACAAATTTGTTGTCCTTGATCATTATCTTTCACATCTTTACATTCTGGTATGTGTATCATCTTAGAAATAGAAGCATGTCCTAGTCTGTCGTGAAAAGTGTGTAACCAAGATTTACTAAAGGATTGGTATGACTTAGGGTTTGAATCATTAGAAAGACAAAGTTTTTGAGATTGTCTACTGGCATCAGGAAAAATCTTGAACAATCTAGTAGATGTCTCCACTTAAGCAACAATCTTTTTAGGTGAAGGATTCTGAAAGAGACAGTAATTAGGATAGAAATGCAAAGATAACCTTTGATCATTTAAAAGCCTGAAATCTGATAAAAGATTGTATCTAAACTCAGGAACAAATAAAACCCCTTGTAATTTAAGTTGATATGTTAGACCAACATCACCAATCTTAGTAACTATTTTTAGGGAACCATCGGGGAGAACAACCTGAATTGGTTTAGTCAGATTTTGAACATTATGCAAGATGGACAAGTCAAATGTCATGTGATCACTAGCTCCTGTGTCTATGACCCAAGGATGTTTTTCTTTTTGCAAATGACAAAACTTATTAATTGTGTTACCTGCAAATTGAGGATTATCAGCAAATTGAGCAAAGGCTTTACCAGCTGGCTCCTTTCCTTTGTTGATTCTTGCCACTTCTTGTGCCAAGGCATTCAAAAACTTGCTGTCAAACCTTAATATAGAGCTAGAGGGTCCATCTGCTTCAATGCGTTCCAAGGGAGTATCCTCGATCTTTTGTACATTTCCAGCCAACTTCTGAGGTGCTTGACCCTTTGCTTGGTTTCTCGAGGCCTAGTGTACCAGTCTGGGTAGCCAACAAGAAGGAAACACTGATCCTCAGTGTGACCTGTCTTTTTACAATAGTTACAGAACCTCTCACTTTTATCTTTCTTGGCATCTTTATTATTCTTGTTATTCCTGGCCAAGAAAGTTGAGGAAGCTCCATCATTTTCTTAATTCTTTCTGACAGAAGCTGCAAATTCACTCATGTGGCCAATCCCTGAAGTAATCTACTTTTGTCTCTCTACTCTTTGAATGAGGTTGTAGGATTTATTAACAGTGGGTAGGGGTTCTGGCATAAGAATTTGGCCTCTCATGTTGTCATATCGATCATTGAGATGCAACAAGAACTGAATCAGCTTCTTTTTCCTTATCAATATCATGAGCATGCTTTATAGATGGGCAAGTTTTATTACAAGTACAAATTGGAAATTCTGAAATATCAGCTAACTCATCCCACAATCTTTTTATTTTGGTGAAATACACAGCCACTGAGTCATCATTTTGATACAGCTCATTTATCTCTTTTTCCAAGTGGAACATTAAAGACCCATTAGATTGTCCAAAACGTTCAGACAAGTCAACCCAAAGGTTTTGAGCAGAATCAACATAGATAAAAGCATCAGATAGGTCAGGTGTCATAGAGTTTAGTATCCAACTTACGACCATGGAGTCACATTTGATCCACTGCTGGTATGTTGATGCACCAACTGCAAGTTTTGCACAACTCCCATCTATGAACCCAACCTTCACCTTGATCTTGAGAGCCATCTTAACTACTTTGTTCCACTTCTGGAAGTTTGATCCATTAAACTTCAGTGTAGTAAGAGGAATGTCAGGATGGTCAGAGGGGTGTAGGAATAGAGGGTCATTGTTATACTCCTCATGAACCTAAACTGTTGTTTCTGTAGTTTCAGATGTAGCTACCATGATTGTCAAGAATCAGCAACTTCTAAACAATGATCAATTTTGATCAAGGAAGTTTTTGAAGGAAAAGAAATAGATTGAGCCTGAGGGCTCTGATACCATGTAGAACAAGGCAAAGATGAGAGAAAGCGTGAGAGCATATTGTATTCTCATGCCATTGAATTATAACAATACAACCCTATTTATACAAGGAGAAGCTAAAGAAAAAGATCAAGAAAAGAAAGACATCAAAATCTTGCAATCTTGAATAGCATGGGCGAGTAATACAGGCTTTTAGCTAAGACTCTAGGACACCTAGGCAGCTTCAATACATAAGGCCTCACAGCACATCTTCACAGATGCAATTTTTATAGATATGACATTAATGATGGTGGTTGGTTAGGTGGCGAGCCGATTCGACATTTAAAAATTAAATAAATGAAAATAGATATCATAGAAACTAACATTATCAATTTTTTCATTAAAAAATAACAAACGGGTCCAGATTTAGGTTTGATAGTTTTAGTTTCTATCCAAACCTAACCCATCGAAGACATTTGACCCTAACCCATCGAAGAAATTTGACCCTAGCAATTAAATTAGTTTCAACAAACCTCGAAAGATAAGTTATATATATATATATATATATATATATATATATATATATAGATATAACATGTATAAATACACCCAATTCCTTGATAAACTTTAGATATTATTACAATTTGCCAACCAAGTCACAGGAACACATATTGATCGAATTTTGCTATTATCTCTATTATGACTTGAATTTCCATCAAATTACTTGCTACTTGTTATCGCTTCCAACCACAATTTTGCTCCTTTTTCGAACTTCATCAACAAATGCTTGGATATTTTGGTCAGAGGATCCCCCTTGGGCTATTGCCTTCTCAGCTGCGGCTTTCCATTTGAGGGCATTTTTCTTCAACTCGTGAGCCTTTGGTCCTACAGTAGCCTCCCTTACACATCTCTCTACTTCATCTTTAGGGATGATTCGATCCTCAATGTCACCCCTAGACAACCTTAGTCCAAACCCGAATACGTCACAGAGAAACTTGGCATTGGTCACTTGGTCACCCCATTGAGGAAATGCCACCACAGGCACCCCAGAGGTTAGCGCCTCCATTGACGAGTTCCATCCACAATGGGTCATGAAACAAACTATTGCTGGATGTGCTAGGACTTGTTCCTGTGGGCTGAATTGAACAACCTAGAGAATAAAAAGTTAAAGAAAGAATGAGTTTAAACCATCAGCCAATTAAGTAATTAATTAATGAATATTAAAATAATGTAACATAGAATATGCCACTAAGGGTTTAGCTCAAAGGAAAATAATCATTTGTTTATTGGTTAAAGAAAATTTTTGTTGAAAAATAACTTTCACCATGAGCAATCCTTTTTTTTTTCGGTTTTTAATTTGCCATAGACACTCCTTTTGACGAACTCCTCCCTAGGTCTGTCAAGCAAGAAGAACTAATTAGACCATTAGCAATTGCGAATCAAAGTTTTGCTCCTTGCTGACATGACATGATATGTGAGAATGTGAGCAGACTTGTGAGACAGACATTGAGACGCAGACACTGGATCATGAAATTAGATAAATAATGGTGAGTCGCTCACATATTTTTTTAATTTTTTTTCTTTTACCTCTTGCTCCACCTCAATTATTTATAAATATAACCAAATTAATTATATTATTAAATAGGGTGAACACACATCTAGATTAATATGAGACAAACTTATGCTCAACATTTTCTGAAACAAAAACTTATGCTCAACATTAGAAAATACGGTAAATGGAGAGACAAACTTTGACTCTCTTGATAGAAGTTAAACTCGGGTTGAAATTGGCCTCGGAAATCAAACCACTATTTACCTATTCCTTATGTTTTTTTTTTGGCAACACGGAATTGGTTGTTGTTTAATATGGTTACACAACGGTAAACTTGATAAAATTTACTGGATCCTAATGGCTCAAATTGAATTCAAAGATGTCAAAATTAGTTAACTAGAAATGATTAGGATCAGCTCGAGTTTATCTTCTTCCAAAATTATTCGGATTCTTATTAAATCAAAGTTGACCAACTTAGACGCGACGGTAGATGAGGAGAGAGGTGTCATAGGACTTGGATGTGTAGCAAATGGATCTGATGGATCCTTCCAGTGAGGGGTGTGTAGTGTACCTCGGCAGCAGCGAGAGGGGACGTGGAATCGGCTGCGGCAAGAGCTCTTAAATGGGGGATGGAAATGGCTGAAATGAAGGGGTGGAGCAGATATGTTCTGGTTAGTGATTCACAAGTGGTTGTAAACAAAATCAACAAGAAAGACTTCCACAGGGGACCCTCAATCCATATCCTTGAGGATGTAGCAATGCTGAAGAATGAAAAAGGTTGTCATCAACATCTGGTGGGCCAAGAGATCCAACAATGAATGAAGAGGCCCACAAATTAGCTTAATGGGGGCTCATCAATAGGTGTAATATGGAGTACTGGAACATGCATCCACCTCCCTGGATATAATACCGTGCGTTGTAATATGGAGTGGGCTCAAAAATTTGTGTCCACGTAAATTTGGGGTGCACAAATTCGGACAATCTTAAAATTTAGATGAAAAATTTATGTTCCAACTCGGTTTTATTTCATGTCGGACCGAGTCGGATAATTCGGAAGAAGTTAAACTCGCGTTGAAATCGGGTTCAGAAATTAGAAAAATAGAAATTTTATACACATATTCAATTTGTTTGGTCAATATCAATTTTTTTTGTAGTTCGACAAAATTTTGCTAGCTCCAATATTATTTCTACCACTTTGTTGTTGACAGTGAAAAGTCTATAAATAAGTTAAAATTAAATATTAAAATTTTTAAAATTATATAATGATAATCCTTAGAATGGATTAAGGATTGAATGAAACGTTGGATGATGCGTAAGACGGTAAGAAAGTCGGAAAACTAGACAAGTACATATGCCTACCTTGGCATTATCCCCTGCTTGCTCTAGGAAGCCCTCCGGCAACTTGTTGGGTGGTTTCACAACCCACAAAACCGGCACACTTGCGGCAGTTAACCCAGCGGCAATCTCATCCACCTGCTCCTGCTTCAGTATCGCCACCGTCCCAAACGATACGTACACCACCGACCCAGCCGGTATCCGGTCAAGCCACTCTATGCATTCCTGGTCCGCTTTCATCGAGTCAGCCCGGACCCGAGAAGAACCCGACCCCGGCGTCAGGTCTTTGAAGAGCGGCCCAACTGGGCTGATTGGGCCGCACTGCAACGTTTTGATGTGGTCCACCATGTCCGCCTCCAGCTCGTAGAAAGTATCCGCCAATATGCAAAACGGCTTCGACAGGTTCTTGAACTGTTCCAGGATAGCCCTTCTTAAGAAATCATACTGCGTCGTCGGGTGGAGGAAACTCGGGATCTCGTCCCATTTCATGAGGGGCATGGAGGGGATTTGGACATCGATGTCGGGGGCATTTTCGTCAGGGAAGGGCACAAGGGAGTGGTAGTAGTAATAGTAGGAGAGGAAAGACGCACACGACTGGACCCACAGCATGGCACTAGGTAAACCCAAGTGGTCCGCCACGTCGGACACCCAAGGGATGAAGGGATTGTTGATGAGGCAGGAAACAGGTCGGGCCTGACGGGCCAGAATCTCGGGGACCCGGATTCGGCCCACAGTATCTAGGTGAGAGACGTAGGCTTCCAAGTCCGTCCTTATGGGGTCATCTTGGGACAACCCGTCTTCCATGAACTCGAACCGGATGAAGCCGTCTCCAACAGGTACGGGTTCATCCGAGACGGCGTCGTTGGAGCTCCGAATGAGTTTGCCCCAGTTTGCGGTGGTGCTAAAAGTGACCAAAAGGCCCTTAGAGGCCAGCCGCTTCCCCAGGCGTAGGAGGGGGTTGATGTGGCCTTGCCCCGGGAAGGATATCATGAAAACGTGGAGCATGCTCGGGTCTATTTCCTCCATTTTCGACTCCATGCTTGCTTGTCGTATTCTTCCTTTTCTTTTAGTTTTGATAAACTTGCTCACAAATTGAAGCTAGTAGTGCTAGTAATGAAGCTTAGATAAGATGTAGTTCTGGTATTTGTTTATGTGGCGGAGAATTGAGGTGAAAGGTTGTGGAAGGGGTTAGATGGATGGATACGCCTCTTGTTTTGAGAAAATAGGCCTAAACAAAAGCCATACTTAATTTCATAAATATTTGTCCCATGCTAGTGATAGGTACGAACGATTGTCTGGGCTTCATATTTCTTGGATGTTAACCTTTTTGGACAGCATCAATCAAACAAGAATGCACGTACGAGAACAGCTATTCCACTGAAAGTTGGCAGCTCTCATTCTCATCTATATCTATCTATTCTATTCTACTCTACTTATGAAAGTAACTAAGGCAAAGCTTGTCACAATTGTTGCTTTCCTCTTATGCCCTTGTCCTAGAGATTAATTTTCTCCTATACCCTTCCAACAAAATCCCGTGCACACACAAACAATCAAATTGGCTCTTCATGTTTATTTACTCTTATGTCTGTTTTCCCCGCCTCCTTCCACCCCCGTGTCTACTGAGAGGAGAAAACTGTCATCCATGCATCTCAAGCTTCCACCATGAAGTTAATTTCCCCTAATGTAATTGTTGATCTGTTGACCTCTTCCATGCCACGCAACTAACATCAATGATCCAGTATGATAGCAGATTAAAAGTTGATGAACTTGTCAGTTTATCAGTTCAAGAGGTAAGAAATATTTCATTGCAATTATGTTTCTGTAGAAATTAAAATCAAGGCTTTTACACCACTGGAATCAATCTAATGCGATCAATTTCGAAATTTTGGTTGTTCTGATTTTCAGATTTGGCAAAACCCGATAGGAACCGGAACATTTACAACACAAACAGATCTAGGAATTGATTTGATTTACAATTCGGATATGATATCTTCTGATCTTATTGTTGCATGTCACATTTTGTTTACCGTCTCCAGCGAGCCTTATCCATCTTAGTGAACCATGCTAGGATCGAGCAACGATTAAAGGTAGACTTAGGAAAAATGTTGTTTCCATGCTAATAAATCTTCACCTCAGTTTCTACTCCTGTTCATCCAAGTCTTGCCGGATATCCTTTATCTTATCAGACTCAAAAATTGCATGATCTGGAGTTTTTGTACCTATTGCTAGGCTATGCCCTGTTTGCTTATCATTTATTTAATTGTTCATCGATTTCTTGTTCTAATTTCTAATTTGGTGGTTCCCATTGTCCGTGTGTGAGTGTCTTGGTCAAGTACCAAAGGTAAGCCATAGATGATGAAATAACCCTAGAGGAGGGTGAATAGGGTTATATAGAAAATTCTGCACTTTTCAACAACACAAGACAATTAATAGCACTTTTATGAAATGAAAAATACTTCTTTATTATTCAAACAAAAGTGTTTAGAATAGAGGAGGTTACAACTCAGCTGATGAGAAGGGCGAGGTCCTCAAGCAACTGCGAGTGAAGACCTGCGGATGTCTTACATCTTGAGGCCTCCGAAGAAGCGATTCTGACAGACAGAGGAAAGATTTCAACGTGAGGCTTCTTCCTCACTTCAATTTCTCGACCCTAGAGGTCCTCACCAGTGCCTTTACTGGTTACACTCAAACTCACCACTTATAAATGTGGCTACACTCAGAATATTAACACAATATTCCTACACTCAGAACTTTCTCACACAAAATTCCTACTTCAGATTTACTTGCTTAGAAATCCACACTTAAGAGATGTCTTCGATTGGTATATATATATTTATGCAACAACGGCTCCTTGATCTTGGTGGGGATAGTTTCCTTCTTGTGAGTTATCTTCTCAATCTTCCATACAAATCTGATATCCTTGATTTGTTTTCCATAAATTGAATTTCCTGGAATCAAGGAAACAATCGTTATTACATCAAATCAGAAAGAGTAGGAGAGAATATTATTTAGGGTTTTAGTGGATACTTCCCTAAATTAATTTTGTCACACTTTCAAACAAAATCGCAGTGCTGGTGCTGGAGTTCCTCGTTAGTTGTTGTGATGAGGTCCTCAATCTAGGCTTGAGTTTCTTCAATCTCCCCCTTTTGTTTGAAAGACAAAATTCCATAGAACTCCTATGCATTTTCAAAGTACAACAAGTATAGGCAGTAGATGCAATAGTACATTCTTGTAATAGAGTATCATATAGTAGCAAACAACAGTTCACCATATTGTTTCGGTTACAGACCAAGGATATCTTCCCCTTTTTGTCTTTCAGACAGAAGGGAAACAGGAGAGTACAAGTACTAAATTGTGTAGCCAAAATAAGCAGTGGAAGAGAGAGACGAAGAAGGAGGGATGGGAGGAAAAGAAATTATGAGGACACCTAAACCAGGCCCTGATTAAATTTTGAGGTGCCCGAGAGGCCATGGAGATGAGAACATTAGAGGTCTAGGCATGCAGTGAGTTGACGAACCTGGGAGGAGGAGAGAGACCACATGTAGGAAGGATGGATGATAGGACTCCCCCTCAATTTGATAGCTTGTGCATAGGTTGAGGTCCCCATAGTAGACGAATCCCCCTCAAATGGTGCGGGTGGTGTTGTTTCACGACCTTCCCAATGTCTAGGATCTTGTCTTGGATTTTGTCTCCAAAGGTCACTCTTGCATTCTTGTTGATTTTCAGTTTGAAGAGCTTGGTTGGATCTCTGTGTTTGAGGCATACCTGTAATAGAAGACACTATACCTTTCTTGGTCTCTGACCAAGAATGAGATCGTTGCAATGAGGTCTTTGGGACCCACAATTTAGTAATGCACGGAGGTCTAGTTCCTTTAGACAGGGGATTTGATGAGGTCCTTAATTTATTTTCTGTAGGAGGTCCTCTATGATGATTTTCTCCGAGAGGTGGAATGTTTGGGATAGGAAGGAGAGGTCCTTTGTTGGCATGGAAAGGAGGACTTTTGGACCGATAGTTTTTGAGAGGTGGTGTATTGGGTGTTGGAAGGAGAGGTCCTCTGGGAGGATGATTTGTAGGAATTTTGGTCCGAGGTTGAGAAGAGGGGGTTGTGGAGACTGGTTTACTTTGGTAAGGATGGGAACTAGTGACTGCCTCATTGGATAATTGAGTGATGGTTTTATAGCAGTCTTTGACCTTAAGAGACAGTCTATTGCTTTCTGTGAACAGGAGGTCATTTTGAGTGTTCAGGCTTTCTATGGCCTCACAGAGACTTTGAACATGGTTGGTAAGGTGCTTGATTCTTTCTATCAAAGACTTAGAGTATTTAAAAAGATGCATACACTAATGAGCAAGATGTAATGGTGAAAGATTAAGGAGGTCATAAATGTTTACCTCGTCATGAGATGAGGTTGGATCATGATCCTCACTTGTGTTTGCCATCAGACATACATTTGTTATTTCTTCTACCTCACTGTGGCCTTCACTGGAATCACTATCACTCCATGTTGCCATAATTGCCTCATGGTAATGCCATTGAGGTCGATTGTTTCTCTTGTCTTTGTTTCTTTTGGCGTGAGGGCAGTCCTTCATAAGGTGTTTTGAGCTGCCACAAACAAAGCAAGTGAATTTGTCAGCATCTTTTATTAATGAAGACTTACCTTTTGAGGTTGCTTTTCAGTTTTGTCCATCCTTGATGTATTCTCGAAAGGTTGGGTTTTTCTTGTATAATCTTCTGAACCCTCTAGCCATCATTGCCATTGTATCTTCCTCCTCGTCTTCATCTGACTCATTGTCAGATTTACATACTGCCTTAAGGGCAATTTCCTTGGGTTCTGAGAGGTCATTCAATTGGATCTCACAGGCCAATAGTTTTCCAATGAGTTCCTCCAGTTTGAGGGCCTTGAGATCTTGAGCTTCTTCAATGGCTGTGACTTTTGGACCCCATTTTCTTCTAGGAAGGCATCAGAGGACCTTTCTAACCTGTTCCTCATTTGGATAGGTTTTTCCCAGAGAAATGAGGTGGTTGGTGATGCTGCTGAATCTTTTGAACATCTCTTCAATAGTCTCATTTTCCTTCATTCTGAAGGCCTCATACTTTTGGACAAGGATATCTACTTTGGTGTCCTTGACTTGACTTGTGCCTTCATATGAGGTTATCAAGTAATCCCAAATCTGTTTCGCAGTTTCACAATTAGATATACGTTCAAAATCATTCAAATTTAAACTGTAATAAATCAAATTTAGGGCATTAGTATTTTTTCTCAATTACTCCAACTCTTTCTTGGTCATTTCAGATCTTTTCTTTGGGACATCTTGACCAGCACTGTTCTTCTTCGTGGGAGTGGGAGTGGGATAATCTCTCTTGGTAACCACAGTCCAGAGGTCCTCATCTTGGTCCTTGAGGAAGACCTCCATTTGTCTTTTCCACGACCTGTAGTTTTCTCTGATATATGGGGGTGAAGGAGTGGAGCTTTGGCCAAGGAAGTTGGAAACTCTCAAGTTTGAGCTTCAAGAGTTTAAATCTATTAAAAAGGTCATCCCTAATGCTGTAAGTAACAACTCGCATGCATCTTATTATAACTACTATGCCTACCAATTGTCACTAGCGTTTCAATATACTTTATGTTTTGCTGCATTTTACACTTAGGGAGCTAGAGTCAGCCTAGAGATATGTGTTTTCATCACTCTCCTACATAGTTATAGAGATATAGGAATTTGTATTGGACCTTTAACATGTTTTAAAAATATTCTTTGAATATCATGTGCAGACTGTTAATGATGTCTTCTTAGGAATTATATCCGCTGGACTCTCAAAATATCTACATAATAAATCACCTGATGGTAATAAAAAATTGCCTTCTTAATGTGACATTAATCCTTATAAATAAATATGTAATGCATTTTACCATAATTTTATTATCTTCCATGTTTTAGTTCTACAACAGGGTCTTCAAGTTACTGCAGCTACACACGTTAATCTTCGTAAAAATCGTGGTGTACCGGTACGCAATTCATTTATATATGGTCGCTACATTTTCCGTACACTTTAATCAGTTAGAGTTTCGCACATAGTCGCATCCCCATGCAAAAAGGAAAAAAAGACCTATATTGCTTTGTTCCATTGACATAATTTGTTACACATAAAGTGAGTTTGCTTAGTGCATATAGCTGTAACTTTTGCATCTGGCTGTGTTGTGTTTTGGTTTTCATCCGTTTCAAATCGGCTTTGTGTCTTGAGGCTTTCCAGAGCCTGATCCAAATGGCTTTTGTTTTAACTTTTAAGCTCTTTGAGCTGGACTTAGTTTAGTGCTCATTGAGCACCTCTTTTATGGAATAAAATGGGCCTGAACCTGTAACTTCTCGAAAAAAAAGTGAGTTTGCTTATATGAGAAATGCATATTGTCAATTTTCAATAGGGTACGTTTGATTGGTCAATAACCCTTGAGAAATGGTCAATTTTTCATGGTTAACATATTTTCTCCATGTTTGGATGCGGGTTGACTTTGGGAAAATTTTCACGATGGGCCCACAATTTTCTCCATTTTCCTAGGAAAAACTTTCCTTGAGAAATTTCCCGCTGGGGTTTCTATCAAACACTCCCTAATTAAAGTTTAAAATATCATAATGTTACACTTTGGATATACAAACGCAGTAATGAAAGCTAGGAGAATCATTATCCTAATTCCTATAAAAGATTATGTAAACTGAACTTCATCATGATCAACGCATCAACGAGATCAAGATTTTTTTAAGGATGGCTGATAAGACTATTCTTTACAATGCCGTCCATGTTTTCTTGGAAAATTTGCATATATGTCCTTTAAATTTATGATTTTTATAAAATCAACCCTTATACTTTGGAATTAATATTTATTGCCCCCACCCTTATGAGTTAATTTAGTTTAGCAACATAAATTTTCTGATAAATATAGTAACTTTTTGGTGAAATTAAGATTTGTGATAAGATTGATTTGTTGAAACAACGATGATTTTAGCAAATAAATTTTATCATAAATTACGCATTCATCGAAAAATTGCTAAACTAAATTGGTTCAAAATTAAAATTAGGGAAGCTAGTCCATATAAATATATTAAAACAAGACCTTCTAAGTAAAACCCAAACTTAAGAGAAGAATATTGAGAGGTTTGGGTTTTCCAAACCAAACTATAGACCTTATAAATAAGTTTATTCAACAAAATAAGAAATATTTTACTTCTGCCAAGATTTGAACCTTGGTAAATACCATGAAAGTTAAAGATATGTATGATGTATCACTTGGCTACCACTAGAATTGGGAAAAGCTGACCCGACACGATTACCGACCTAAACCTAACATGATATTTAACGGGTTTAGGTAGAAATTTTCAACCTGTTTAATTAAATGAGTTGACACAGTAAACCCGTTTAATTAAATGGGTTAGGTTCAGGTCATGATTTTCGCCATGAAAAAACATCTACTTAACCCGTTTAATTAGGGATGTTAAATGGGTCAAGTCATTTGCTCGATAATTGTTACCCAATTATACCGTTTATCAACAAAGTTAGGTGAAAGTTACAGTTAGTACTCTTTGAAATATACGTAAGACTTGTAATATTAACTTATATTTATATTTGACTATATATGAATTAAAAGACATCTCCTTACATATAACTCAAATTATATTACCTCGCAAATTGTTGAATATGATATGTAATTATTTCGATATCACAACGAGTTGTTTTTGTATAGATGAGTTAATGCTTGAATGGGTAAATTGGTAACTTTATCCTAACACGTTTACTTAAACGGTAAACGGTTTTAATTTCCAACTCGTTTAATAAATGGATTTGGTTCAAGTCGGAGGAGTTTGAATATGTTTAAGTTTGACATGAACACGAACCCGACTCGACTCGACCTGACCTATTAGCCAGCTCTAGCTACCACCTCTTTCATATAATAAATGCCAACTTAAAATGAAAAATAACAAACTCATACATATAAGTTATAAATATTAATATACAATTAAAACAATATTATTTAGTTAGTCTTTCTTCCAATGAATTTACTAATCAAATATACAAATATTGCCAATATAAAAAATAGTAAAATTTAAGAGTCATTAATGTGTAAAACTCCTAAAATACCTATATTATTGTTCTATGGAACATAATGATACGTAAAACATATTAAAACTTAATATTTTTATTTTGAAAATATAGTTTTAACTTGACTATTAATTTACATATTAAAAATTTGTTTTAATGTTTTTCCTATATTTGTCATTTATTAAATATGAATGCCATAAGCTATATGTGTATATTTTTATATTTTCCAATCATATAATTTGCAAAGTTTAGTATTGAAGAAATGTTTACATTAAGAAAATATATCATATTATGGTAGTAAATTTTTTTTTCTAAGATATTAATGATAAAGTTATAACTTACTCCTAAAAGTAAATTAACTATAGTAATAAAAAAAAAATTTATCATGCACCGCACGAATGTCAAAAGCATTGAGTTTTAATAGCATTTTTATATAATCATACTTTGTCAAATTTATTTCTTTATTGTTACGATTAACTTGTTTCATCTCTATAAAGTTTATGAACATTATAGTGCATTTTTATGAATATTTTCATGAGATTTGTGAGCATTACAACAAAATTTAAGAGCATTACATGATTTGTTTATGAACATTAGTTTAGGGCTTTTGAGCATTATCGTTGAGTTTTATGACTATTGTTATATATGTTGTCTAACTTCAATAAAACCTTATGAGGATTGTAGTCTATATTTATGAACATTTTTTATGAGATTTTTATGAGCATTGCAGGATTTGTTTATGAACATTACTTTAGTATTTTATCAGTATTAATGTATTATTGTTTGAGTTTTACGAGTATTGTTATATAACTCTACTTCGTAAAATTTTATGAGCATGTAGTCTATTTTCATGAATATTATTCATGAGATTTATGAGCATTGTAATAGAGTCAAGATCATTGCATGATTTGTTTATGAACATTACCTTAATGTTATATGAGCATTATTGTTGAGCTTTATAAGCATCGTCTGACGGTTTTCTCTATAATATTTTAGACTTTCCCATTTTCTTGTATTTACTATATCTATCACCACATAGTATATGACCCAATTTTATAAATTATGCCACTGCTCACTATTCAAGAGTAATAAAAACAAGTGCAGGAAGGTGTTGGTAAAGTAATAATCTTTTGAATAATTAACAGGAACTGTCAGATCTAATGAGAGCAAATAGTTGGTGTTGGGGTTCGTGTTCATGGGGAAACAAAGTAGGGATAATTATTCAGCCCATACAGTGTTGCAATGATCTCCATCCTTTGGAGCATGTCAAGAGAATGAAGGCAATCATGGATGAAAAGAAGCAGTCTTACGAAGCCTATGTGGCATACATTCTTTTACAATTGCTTCTTTCTTGTTTCGGCCTTAAGGTTGGTCACCTATTTTAATCTTGCTGTATTTTTCCACCAGGAATCTCAATTAACAATAACAACAGCAGCAGCAACAACAACAACAATAATAATAATAATAATAATAATAATAATAATAATAATAATAATAATAAGGGAAATTCTTGGTAAGCTTCAACTTTTGTATATTTCAAGTTGTCAACCACTTTTCAAACTATTCCAAATGGTAGGCTTACTTTGTTAAAATATTGTTCGCAAAACTTACTTTCTCTCTCAATTCCATTTAGCTCTCCCTATCAATCTCACAATCGAGTCACTTTGAATAATATTTAAAGTGTTTGACAACTAGGAATAGTTTTTAAAGTGTTTGAAAACTTGGAATAATTTTTAAAGTTTTCAAAATAAATTTACCATTTGGAATAATTTTCAAAATAAGTCTACCACTTGAAATAGTTCAAAAAGTGGTTGACAACTTGAAATAGGCAAAAGTTGAAACCTATCAAATGGAATTACCTAATAATAATAACAAAGATTTGTATAATGATAATAATACTCTCTCCATCTCTGTTAATAGTTGCTTCATAAATGTTACATGATTTTCAATATCTTTCTTTAGCTAAATTTTTTTTAAAATATTGTATTTTATCCAAAAATTACAATATTTCTTATTAGAGTATTTTTCATTACGAATCTATAATAATACTTTCATATCATAGAACATGGTACATATTGAGACGTTAACGGTCAAAGTTTTTCAAGTTTGACTAATATGTAAATAAAGATGACAATTATATGAAATGGAGGTCGGAAGTAATATAATTAGCAGACCAGGAAACTTATCTATAAAAAGTGACGCCTCATATACTTGGTGATGAAATTATAGCATTTGTAATTATTAGGTTCTTGGGTGTTTAAAGGTAAAAGTGTTTTGTGAAAATGGAGGAAGGATTGTATTAAAGAGAAACTTTTCTTATTGATGGAGGGAGAATTGCTTACAACTCTTGTTGATGATTAATTGCAAATGAAAGCCCCACCACCTATATTTATACTTGTAGAAAGGAGGTGGTGGTAAGAAAAATCTAGAAAAGAAAAGTCTAGAAAGGATAAATCTAGCAAAAATTCTATGTATACAGAATTTCTGCCACAGAATATGACACAGAAAAAACTCGTCAATCTTTTTATATGTTTTAATAACATATAACAATCTGTAATGCACAATAAGGGGGGAAGGTAGACTAACTTACATCCTGGTTTCCAGTTTTCACTGTCTACCGATTGAAATGAGAGACCATCTGCATCTACTAGAATTTCCAGAGTATCATTCTCTTCACCCACCCCCTTTATCCACACTGAATTTATGCTCTCAATTGCGACTTAAAATCAAACCAAAAATCCAAATCCAACAAAAATTTCACTCCCACAAATAATTTCGAATACCCAGATTGGGAAGAGCATACAAAGCTTCAATCTGAGATCGATTATGATTCATCACTATTAATTCCATCACTACCTACATCAATTCCGATTCATGTCCAACCCTCCATCATGTTGATTCAATGTTGGTCGATTGTGATTCATCTCTATCTAAAGGTGAATCATGGGTTGTTGGCATAACACGCGGTTGATATGGACTTTAAAGGTGCAAAATTATTCTCGATGCCATGAAATCATCTAAATAATTGGGGAAAACCGCTGGGAAACATCTGGTTGTTGATAAGTTGATCTCTGCGAAGTTAATGAGCAACGACAGGTCGAGCAAATACGCGAATAAATTGACTATGGCATTGTTCTTTGGTTAGGTTATTTTCACGTTTGGACGAATAAGTTAGGATAAGGTAAGATAAGTTGGGACAAGTTATGATGTTTTTGTTGGGAATTGTGATTTTTGAGTAGATGTTTTTTTGGACAATTGTGTTAGGTTTGGATAGGTTTTGATAAGTTAGAATTTGTTAGATATATTGATAGAATTATATCCAACCTAACCAAAGAAGAGAGCATACAGAAGTGAGAATGGAGAAATGGATTGTTGTTTCTTTTATGCATTACTTATTATATCTTATTAAACATATATTAAAAAAACTTGACGTGGCCCATTTTGTGTCAAATTCTGTGGTAGAAATTCTGTGCATATACAATTTCTCTAAATCTAGAGCATGCTACAATAATATCTCCTCAAATTATCTAGAATTTTCTAGAGATTTTTCTAATGCTTCTCTTCAAGATTTTTCTAGATTATTCTTGATTTTTAACACTCCCCCTTAATCTAGAAAAATCTCGAACTCTGATATGCTCTCGGAAGTAATTGAACTTCTCACTTGGAAGCGCTTTTGTGAATATTTCCGCCAGTTGTTCATCCGTTCTGCAAAACTCTAGCTTGATTTCACCTTTGTCCACGAGTTCGCGAATGAAGTGATGTCTAATCTCAATGTGCTTTGTGCGACTGTGGAAAACCAGATTCTTCATCATTTCTATTGTTGACATGTTGTCACAGAGAAGTGATGTTTGTTCTTCATCGCCTTGTAGTAGATCTTGTAGTATTCTTCTCAACCATACCGCTTCACATGCTGCACTTGTAGCTGCAATGTACTCTGCTTCTGCGGTTGATAATGCTACAGTTGGTTGCTTCTTTGATGTCTAGGAGATAGCCTTGGTGTCAAGTTGGAACAAGTATCCACTTGTGCTTTTTCTATCGTCGATGCATCCAGCCCAATGACTATCTGTGTACCCCTTGGGTTTGGGGGCTTTCTCTGTTTTGTATAGAAGACCATAGCTCTATGTTCCTTTAGTATATCTCAAAATTCTTTTAGCTGCTATGAAGTGAGCTTTACTTGGCTCACTCATGAAATGGGAAACGATGCTAACCACATGAACAATGTCTGATCGAGTGTCTGTTAGATATATTAATGATCCAGCCAAACTTCTATAGAGTGATCCATCCACCCTTTCCTTGCCATCATTTTTGCAGAGTTTCTCATTTGTGGCCATAGGGGTTGATATTGGCTTGCAATCCAACATATTGAACTTTTGAAGAAGTTCTTCAATATATTTCTCTTGAGAGATTAAGATCTCACCTGGGTTTTGCTTCACTTGCATCCCGAGAAAGCACTTCATGAGGCCCAAATCCATCATCTCGAATTCAGCCATCATATCCTTCTTGAAATCTTGAATCATCCTTTGATTTGTGCCCGTATATATAAGATCATCAACGTAGAGGCACAAGATTAGAAGATCTTTACCTTGGGTCTTGATATATAGGATGGCTCGCTTGGACTCTTTTAAATCCGCTATGAAGGAGATACCTATCAATTTTACTATTCCAAGCTCGTGGTGCTTGTTTGAGACCGTAGAGTGTTATCTTGAGCCGATATACTTTGTTTTCTTCTCCTTCAATCACGTACCCTTGGGGTAGCTCCACATATACCTCTTCTTCAAGCTCGCCATTTAAAAATGCTGAGTTGACATCTAGCTGAAATACTTGCAGTTTTAGTTGTACTGCAATGGCAAGTACAATTCTTATTGTCTCCATGCTTACTATTGGAGAAAATGATTCGTTGAAGTCGATTCCTGGTTGCTGTGAGTACCCTTTGGCAACCAATCGAGCCTTGTACTTATGGATTGAGCCATCCTCATTGTATTTGATCTTGTAGACCCACTTGAGCCCATTGACTTCTTTATCTTGAGGCTTCTCCACTAGCTGCCATGTGTCATTTTTCTCGATCATTTTGATTTCCTGGTCCATAGCCTTAATCCATTTCTCATCTTGGGATGTTTCTTGAAATGTTGTTGGCTTGCTGGTGAAGAATGTTGTAATTACTTGGCCACACTCGTAATCTTGTAGATAAGCAGGTGGACGTCTTTCTCGTTGAGACCTCCGAGGTTGTTGTGGGGAGTCGCTTGATTCCATATTAGGAGGTGATGCGCTAGCTCCATGAGGAGATGGAGTTGAAGAGGACTGTTCTCACTAGGTCTTCATTCTCTGATTTCTTGAGTGTGATGGTCTTCATGTGTTCACTCTTGGTTTGTGTCTTCCGGCCATCTCCATTGGGATGCTTCATCAAATATGACATCTCTAGAAATAATCACCTTCTTTGTTTTTGGATTATAGAGGCGGTATCCCTTCGACTCTACACTATAGCCAATAAAGATGCATTTCTCTCCTTTGCCATCCAACTTTTCTCGATTCTCTTTTGGAATATGCGAATATGCTATGCAACCGAATACTTTGAGATGATCCACCTTTGGCTTCCTCCTGAACCATGCTTCATATGGTGTTCTGTTTGGAACTGTCTTTGTGGGAGACCGGTTGAGAATGTAGACGATCGTGTTTACGGCTTCCGCCCAAAAGTTCTTAGGAACATTTTTGCTTTGCAACATGCTGCGGGCCATCTCAACTATTGTTCTGTTCTTCCTCTCTGCAACTCTATTTTGTTGTGGAGTGCGTCTTACTGTGAGCTCCCTTTGAATGCCATGTTTTCGACAGTAATCACCAAACTCATTCTGGTGGAATTCTCTCCCACGGTCTCTCATCAATGTTTTGATATTGTGCCCACTTTGTTTTTCTGTGAGGGCCTTGAATTGTTGGAAATATGAGAATGCTTCTGACTTTTGTTCGAGGAAGTACACCCACATCATGCGAGTGTAGTCATCCACAAACTATAAGAAATATCGTTTTCCACCCAGGCTAGGATTACGTGCTGGACCCCAAATATCGGCATGAACCAACTGTAGGGGGGCTTTAACTTTCCACGTGGTTTTTTAGTGAATGGTAATCTATGCATTTTTCCCATTATGCAAACCTCACATATATTCCTTTTGTTTTCTATTGTGGGCAGACCAATAACCATGTTCTTTCGCTTCAAGATATTAAGAATGTCAAGGTTTAGATGGCCATACCTTTGATGCCATAAGGTCGTGACATCCATGATGGAACTGAGGACCACCTTCTCCTTCATTGGCATTGATAATGGGAAAATCCTGTTGGGCTCCATTGCGATGGATGCTATCACTTGGTGCATTTTCTTGTCAATTATGATGCATCTATCGTCATCAAAGTTCACCCGATAGCCTTTTTGAAAGAGTTGGCCCACACTTAGGAGATTATGAGCTAGCCCAGGTACGTATAGGATGTCTTGAATATACTTGGTCGAGCCGTTTTTTGCCTTTACTGCAATTGTTCCCTTGTCAGCGGCTTCACGTGTTCTCCCGTCACCAAGCGTGATGTTGGATTTTATGTCTTCATTCAGCTCCACGAAGGAATCTCGATTTCCTGTCATATGGTTGGAACAACCGCTATCCACGTACCATGAGTCTTGTGCTTCTTACATGGCGTTCAGACATGAGTAGAATACGTTTTCACTTGGGTCGCCTTTCTCCGTGAAGTTGGCCTCATCCCGTTGTCGGTTCCTACAATCTCGTACATGATGTATGTGCCATGTACATTTCTTGCATTTGAACCGACAATCCGTTGTATCATGATTAGACATCTTGCATATCTTGCAGTATGGCCCTGGTTTTCGATCTACATGACTTCCTTGATTCTTGTAACTTCCTCTCGCCAGCTACGGTTATTGGATTGTGTCTTTTTGTGTTGGAAATTTCTACCATGGCTATTCTCCTCTTTATTCTCATGGTTGGAGAATTTTAATTTGGCTTGAAAAGCATGTTCTAGTGGCTGATATGTAAATCTACGCTTTCTGTCCTCATGTGCTTGGAGAGACCCTGCTAACTCGGTGAGGGTGAGCGTATATAGATTTTTAGATTCTTCTATTGCAGTCACTATATGATCAAACTTTGGTGGAAGGCTCCTTAGTACCTTTTGTATCACCTTCTTATATTCGATCATGTCTCCATATATTCTAATTTTATTTACTATACTAGTGACACGGTCGAAGAATGCTTGAAATGTTCCATCCTCCTTTATTATTAGTGTATCGAAATCCTTCCACAAAGTTTGAAGTTTAATGGATATTACCTTGTCAGTGCCATGGTATGCCTCCTTCAAGAGTGTCCAAGTCTCCTTGGTCGTTGTCGCAGCCATAATCCGAGGGAAGATTGTTGGAGTGATTGCTTGATAAATGTGTTGAAAGGCCGTAATATCACTCTTGTAATTCTCTTGATATTGTGCCTTCTTACTTTCATCTCATGATGATTTTCCTTCTTCCCTTGGCTTTGCTTCTCCATCCTTCTTCTCTTTTGAATCCTTCACCTTCTCATTCTCCTTAGGTGGTTTATCATATCTCTTTTCTACCACATCTCATAAACCTTGCGCAATGAAGATTGTTTTCATTTGAATACTCCACAATTGATAATTCTCCCCATCAAATATGGGTGGCCTCAAATTTGGGAGATAGTTGAAAGTTGGGGTTGGGGTTTGAAGGGAGGCCATGTTTAATTTTGTGGAGTTGGAATTTATGGATGGTTTGTTTTGAGGGTTGGGATATGGCTTGAAGGTTGATGATTAATTTTTGTAAGATGTAGGTTTGATAAGAGGACTTGGGTTAATGTGGCTCTAATACCACTATTAGGTTTTTGGGTGTTTGAAGGTAAAAATGCTTTGTGGAAATGGAGGAAGGATTGTATTAAAGAGAAACTTTTCTTATTGATGGAGGGAGAATTGCTTACAACTCTTGTTGATGATTGATTGCAAATGAAAGCCCCACCACCTATATATATACTTGTAGAAAGGGGGTGGTGGTAGGAAAAATTTAGAAAAGAAAAATCTAGAAATGAAAAATCTAGAGCATGCTACAATAATATCTCCTCAAATTATCTAGAATTTTCTAGAGATTTTTCTAATGCTTCTCTTCAAGATTTTTCTAGATTATTCTTAATTTCTAATAGTAATTAATTGACATCGTTTTTAATTAGAAATTAATAAATGCTACCTCCATCTCTAAATAATTGTGACAAAAATTACTTTTTGAAATCCAATATATAGGAAAATGAGTAAAAAAATGAAATTTTATCAACGAAAATACTCCTAATACTGCCCTATAAAAGAAAGGAAGAACAAAATTAAATAAAGTACACTCATTAATGAAACGTAAAAAAGACACTTCAATTAATGGAACTATAAACTTGACAAATAAAAAGAGACAAGAAAACTAGGTTATTTAATAATCATTTAGGGACAGAATTAGGATAGAACCATGGGAAGTAAAGGCAACTAGGGAAAGTAACAACTCACTTCATTCTTTTTTTAAGTGTCTTTTTGAAGCGGTGGGGGAACCAATTTTGCGGAAAATTATGCGATAGTTTGTAAAATAAAATTACATAAATATCATCGGCTAAAATTAACTTTTGTTGTTTTATTCAATGAATCTTATGGATAAAATAAGAAAAGTTGTAATTAATATGTCATTCGAATTATATGGTGACAAATAATATGAAACAAGAAAAGTTAGTTAAAAAATTAGATAGAAAAGAACGGAGATAAGTAACTTTTATGGGTGAAATGATTGTTCCAGGTAGTCAGTAGGTGGTCATACAAATCAGGATGCAATATAAGTCTCTCAATTACGAACATTACTGGTCCGTCAAAAGAGATAATCATTGCATACAATCCTGTAACTTACATTCGACTGAATTGCTCTAGCCAACCTCAGGTGGTATTTATTTCTTCGAGTTATTCTTTTCTAATTTTCACAATATTATATTAACAATTAATTTTCGTGATGTTTTTTTTTTCCCTTAGGCCTTACTCATATATATGGTGAGCTATGCTGGAAAAGTTGATTTACAAGTAATGGTTGCTAAAGATATCATCCACGACTCACAATTCTTAATTAAGTGTTTTCAGGAGACCTTTCTTGAAATGAAAACTTGCATTGATGTTAGCAACAAACAATGCAAAACTCATCTTGCTTGACAGACTGAGATCCCAAGGCTGGTCAATCTAAATAAAAAGTTGAACCATGTTTTTGTTGAAAACTTACATATCATAAGTAAAACAACGTTTAGAAGTTCTCTTATATATATATATATCACCCTTTCCCTAGTTACCATGAATTTCTTCTTGTATTTGTTGATTTTGTTCCGTAGTTGTTTCCTTTTTGTGTTTTCCTTTGCAATGCTAAAAGGAACAAGTTCAAAAGCAAATATAACAACAAAATCATTCACCTTTTTAAACGCAACTATAACAATGCCGCGTACTATAAAAGAAACCGATAAACAACACAACCAAAGATCTCCCATAACAGAATAAAATAGACAATGTACCTATATATAGAAGATCGACAACAGTCAACAACATCATCAAAACACCATCCAATAAACACGCCAAATCACTCCGCTTAAACAAAAGCCCCAATTCCCACGACTTGTCTTAGGTATAATAACTTTTGCAAACATAGTAATTGAAGAATCAAAAAGTCATTACTGATGGCCTGAACGATATCAAGAGATGTATATATATACAATCTTTTACTCATGATTTTATTCTAGTTTTCATCCTTGAGCATTATCTTTCAAGATATGTATATTTATGAGAAAACGTTATTTGTTTTGATCACCATATCTATGCATTTCCTTATCAAATATCACCTTATTTCATATAGCCCAAAGAAACTCAGAAATTAGACAATCGAAACAAACAACAATGTAGATCATCTTTTGTCATTTACCCTGTATTGCTAATTCCAATCAATAATATCAATAAGTTAGTAGCTTATATATTTCGCACCATGTGACCCTCTGTGTTAGAATGAAGTTCTATTACTTGCAAGTCTCATTATACTGAAATGTGTAAGGTTATGAACCAAGCTTTTATGTTTGTGTTTCTTCTTCCTTTGGATCATTAAGTCCATTTAGAATAGCTCCAAAAAAAGGGGTCCTGCAGTTTGTAGTATTTGCCCTTATCCTAAAAAAAAATCAAACCAAGACTGGAAAAATGAGATAAAGTTACGAGGTACCACATGAGACTTTGACCATTTTATTGACACCACAACAAATCATCCATGATATGTTATAGATGACTTATATGCATGATGAAGTGTTTCTTCATTTTGACTGCATTTTTCTTCATTTTAACTGTATCTTTTCCCCTTAAAAATAAGTGTATCATTTCTCATAAATAATAGTACAAATAAACTTCAATTTATTTTGTCAACAGCAAGAGTACAATGGTTCAATGGTAACATTTTTCTATAATCTATAGGTCTAGAGTTCGAATCTTGTTGCAATTTATTTTGCTTTATAAGTGTTACACTTTTTTTTTCTTTTTTATGTATCTTTCTTTACTTTGTAATGTATCTTTATTATCTTTGAAACACTTAATTTGAATGTATCTTTATGTAACCTATCGATATTCACTTTGAATGTATCTTTGTTTACTTTGAATGTATCTTTGTGTAATGTATTTTTGTTTATTTTGTAGTGTAGTTTTGTTTGTCTTCAATGTATCATTTATGTTTTTTTTTTTATATGTATTTTTGGTCATAATTGTTACAATTTTTTTTTTTTTTGTCTTTGTTATGTATCTTTATTCATTTTGAATGTATCTTTGTTTACTTTGAATAATTTATCTTTGTGTAATGTATTTTTGTTTACTTTGTAGTATATCTTTGTTTATTTTTAATGTATCTTTTTTATCGGCCTTAAAACCCTATATACACTATTTGTGCGGTACTGACAACTGCACTGTATAAAAAATGCTCTCTCCCTCTCTCTCTCTCTCTCTCTCTCTCTCTCTTTCTCTTTCTCTCTCTCAAAGTGTCTCCTCCTACCCAGTACACTCTCTAGTAGGAGGTGTTGGTAGCTGCACTGTATAAAAAATGCTCTCTCTCTCTCTCTCTCTCTCTCTCTCTCTCTCTCTCTCTCTCTCTCTCTCTCTCTCTCTCTCTCTCTCTCTCTCCTGTAGACCATACATATGTACATACATACATACATACATACATATATACATACATACAAAAGACAGACGAATGAAAACCCTACAAAAAATAAGACAATTCAAGAAACACAAACAGCGGAGACTTCAAAAGCAGCAATTAAGGAAGGAACATATGCGTCTCTTTTCAAAAGGGATGATGGTTTGAATCTCAGATATGTCACACCAAGCACAATTAATGGAACCCCCTGTGCCAAACTGAATCGACTGGATATAGAGGAGATAATTGATTATTGGAAAAATTCAGTTATATGTTGCGTTCTTGGTGCCAATCCTCCCCTAGAAGTCATGTCGGGTTATTTGCGAAGGATATGGAGACAATTGAAAATAGAAACCATTTCAAATGTAAAGAAAGGTATTTTTTTGGTTCGTTTCCTGTCACAAGAGGATCGAGACAGAGCAATTCACCATGAATTCCATTTCTTTGATATCAAGCCTCTGATTGTCAAAGAATGGAATGAGAACCTTGACATGAATATCGATCAATTGCTACTCTGCCAATATGGATCACTTTGCATGACCTACATTTCAAGTACTGGAGTGTGGAAGGGTTGAGCAAGATTGCGAGTATGCTGGGTGTACCCATTAAAACTAACAGACAGACAATGGAGAGAACCAAGTTAAGCTATGCCAAGGTCCTTTTGGAAATGTCTATCAATAGGCCTTTCCCAAAATACCTTGATTTCCTTGATCACAATGATAACTTGGTTCGACAGAGCATACAATATGACTGGAAACCAGTCAAATGCACCCATTGTCATATGTATGGTCATGCGGAACCGAACTGCAGGAAGAAAAATATTTGCACACACTGTAAGAAAGCGGGGCATGAAGAAGAAGTGTGCAAGAAGAAGGCAGATGTGGTTGCAAAACAGAGAAATAGCAAAACCCAGCATTCAGCGAAGGAATCTGAACCAAGGGTTGATGAGTATGGGTTTATCAAACCAAAACAATCCTTGATATGGAAGAAAATTGATCCAAAAAGTAATGTTCCAACTGAGAACCAATTTGACCTTTTGGACAATGACGAGGGAGATGAAGAAACTGAGATGGTTTCAAAAGCTGACTCAAGCAACCAAAATCTACATGATGAATATAATCAGCTGGAACATCAGAGGGCTTAACCGCCCGGAAAAGCGGGTCTTCTTGCACACACAGGGGGTAGGTCTAGTGGCAATTTATGAATCAAAGGTTTCCCCCACCAATATAGAAACTGTCAGAAATAGAGTTTTCAATCATTGGGATGTTGTCACAAATATTGATCATTGTACCAAGGTTAGAATTTGGCTTGCCTGGCATCCAGTGAGATATAGGATTGAAATAATTCATAGCTCAAACCAGCATATACATGCCAAGGTTCACAGGACGCACACAACTTCCTTCTTCTACCCGACGACGGTATATGGCAGCAATGAATTGCAGGAAAGAGAACTCCTCTGGTAGCAACTTCGGGATATAGCTGATGACATGACAGACCCGTGGGCAGTCATGGGCGACTTTAATGCAGTAGCCATGGAGGATGAGAGGACAGGAGGAGCAGATGTGGAAGCGTTCATGACCAGGTCGTTCGCGCAATGCATTCATGACTGCTCATTACATGAACCTAACTATACTGGGGCCTTTTACACTTGGTCAAACTCCCATGTTTGGTCTAGGCTGGATCGATTATTGGTCAATACGCAGTGGTATCTAGTGGCTGAGGTACAACATGTGCATTATAATGCTTCAGGTCTTTTCGATCATGCTGCAATTGTTGTATCTTTCCCATCATGCCCGGTTCCTAAACCAACTTTTAGGTACTGTGACATGTGGGCAACACATCCTGATTACTCAATGTTGATCAAACAATCACTACACCATATCCCACAGGGACATAAACAATATCAACTGATGGAGCTTCTTCGAACACTAAGGGGAGTATTCAAGCGTCTTCATAGAGATCGGTTTTATGACATTCACCAACAAGAAATCTCAACTAGAGAAGAGCTTACAAGAATTCAGGAAGCTCTTTGGAGTGACAAAGAAAATGCACAACTTCAGGAGGAGGAAAGACAGATAAAAAACCGATACTCCTCCATTCTTCAATCAGCCATGCTTCTTCGAAGACAGCAGAGTAAAGTGGACTGGACACACATGGGGGGACACTTGCACTAAGCTTTTTTCGCAAAGATGAGACAGAACCGAGCTCAAAAATATGTATATGCCCTCGAAGGAGACAATGGGGAAATGAGCTATGGCTACCATGAAGTAAATAAACTCCTTTCTAACTACTACAGGAATCTCCTTGGCCCAAATTCATTGAGCACAACCCCAATCAATAAGGATATCTTCAACATGGGGCCAACCATCACGATAGAGCAGCAGATCCATCTCAGCAGACCCATTGCAAAAAAAAGAGGTTCAAGACGCCATCTTCTCCATCCCCAACGAAAAAACCCCGGGTTCGGACGGCTACACTAGCGGCTTTTACAACGACAATTGGGACATAGTTGGTGACTTAGTCTACTCTGCAGCACAAGAATTTTTCCAGACTGGGAAATTAATCAATAGCATGAATGCTACAAATCTCACACTAATCCCGAAGGTCCCAAACCCCTCGAGAGCTACAGAATTCCGACCCATATCCTGCTGCAATACCTTCTACAAGGGTATTACTAAAGTCTTAGCCTCGAGAATAAAAGAAGTGTTGCCTAATCTAGTAGACCTTAGTCAGGGAGCCTTTGTCCCCGGGAGAGAATTGTTGCACAACGTGCTTCTTTGCCAGGAAGTAGCACGTGGATAAACATGTTCCTCTTCTTCTCCGAGATGCATGATGAAGATTGATTTGAAGAAGGCTTTCGATTTGGTTCAATGGAGTTATATCCAATCAGCCCTGCAAGCATACAAATTCCCTACTTGGATGGTAAACTGTATTACTACTTGCGTCACAACACCAACTTTCTCTGTGTGTGCAAATGGCTTAAATTATGAGAAATTCCCTGGTGGGCGCGGACTTCGTCAGGGAGATCCAATGTCGCCCTTGCTATTTGTCCTGACAATGGAGTACCTCTCCAGGTCCCTCAAATATTATGTTGCAAACAAGCCCGGGTATAAGTATCATACTCACTGCAGCCGGCTAAAACTCACTCACCTAATGTTTGCGGATGATCTTATCCTCTTCACTTCTGCAACGACCACCTCTGTCCTAACACTCATGGATGCCTTTCATCACTTCTCAGCGGTAACAGGCTTGACATCAAATCACGAGAAATCAGAAATGGTAATTGGAAGAGCTACTACTGAGCACTCATTCGAGCTACGACACATCACTGGCTTTGCCCAGGGAGCGCTGCCTTTCAAATACCTTGGCATGCCCATCTCGGCTTGTAATCTCACAAAAGGAGACTGCGGCATCCTCGTGAACAAGATCATCAGCCGCATAAAAACTTGGAGTTCTTGCAATATCTCATACGCTGGCAGGGCTATGTTAATTAACTCAGTTTTGTTGGGGATCTACGGGTTTTGGGCCCGGAACATGATAATTCCAAAACTTGTTGGAGCGTGGCGCGATGGGAGAGATTGATGGACTAGCTTGAGTGACTTGAATCAACAATCAAATAATAGCTTGGACACCAAAAGGATTGGATATGACCTTGGATAAAGGAGATTCCACCACCAAAGCCTAACACCCCACCATGACCATCATAAAGGAAGAATCCACCAAATGATCAATAAAGAGATGACTTGCAAACACCACCATTAACAATGGATAAAGTAAAACAAGGTTTAGAGAGAATAGGGAGAAACCCTAGCAATGCTTTAGCATTTCATTAATCAGCCAAAAAGTCCTGGAAAAACGTGCTAACAAGCTATTTATACTAAACCAGAAATTAAGTTAAAACAGAACAAGAAATAACGAAACAGAGCGTCCGTCACAGAAGAGTGGCTTGGGCGAGCCAAGGGGTGGCTCGGGCGAGTCAGCCTACTGTTCACAACAACTCGTCGCTGGACAGAGGAGGTCACGGGCGCGAGGCAAAGGGTCGCGGGCGCGACCAACCGCGATGGCGGGCGCGAGCGAGGTGGCTCGGGCGGTGACCATCGAGAGGAATGTCGCGCGCGCGCGACGAAATTGTGGCGCGCGACGGAGGGCGCGCGCGCGACACCTGCTGCGGGCGCTTAATTCGTGCTTTGATTTTGTTGCTTCCGGGGTTTAAACACCCGCACCCCGATACCTCCTATTCTCCAGTCTCGGGACGGCCCGGTCTGGTCCCGAGGCCTACTGTTCACAACAACTCGTCGCTGGACAGAGGAGGTCACGGGCGCGAGGCAAAGGGTCGCGGGCGCGACCAAATCTGGCAGTAGCTGGGCGCGGGCGAGCCAAGGGTGGCTCGGGCGAGCTGACCCACTGAGAGGAATGTCGCGGGCGCGACGGAAATTGTGGCGGGCGCGACGGAAACTGTGGCGGGCGCGACACCCTACTGCGAGACGCTTAATTCGTGCTTTGATTTTGTTGCTTCCGGGGTTTAAACACCCGCACCCCGATACCTCCTATTCTCGGCCTCGGACGGCGTGCAGTCGAGGCCTCCAGGGTCGGTGTTTTGAGCGGGCCTCCCTAGAGAGTCCCGGGGCCCATCCACTGGATGGCCGAGACTAGCCTCGCAATTCCAGAAGTGACCGGAAATTGTAACTCAAGGCTCGAGTTGGTTGAAGCGACTCGCTTGGCGGAGATCACCAAAGTGGAGAATGGAACCCGGGCCTCATCACATGCAATAGATGAGATTGATCGATATTGCAGGAACTTCCTTTGGGGGGCAAGTCACAACTACACTCGCCCTCCCCTGATCTCATGGAACACAACATGTACTCCCAAACACGCTGGGGGGATTGGCATTAGAAACCTTACAGCCTGGAATCGGGCATCGGTGGCAAAATTAGTTTCGGATATTCAGCACAACAAAAACATCCTCTGGGTCAAATGGATCAATACAAGGTATATCAAAGAGAAATCTTGGTGGGATTACACACCCCCATATGACGTTTGCCCATATTTCAAACGTTTCTGCGAAGTTAAGGATGAGGTGAAATGGGGGTGCAAACCGGGTGTTAAATGGCACTGGGGAGAAGAAGGAAATATGAAGGTGGTACAAGTCTATAAGTGGCTCTTAAACACCCAAACAAATCCAACCTGAACTCCCATTCCTTGGAATGCCTTAACAATACCTCGGCATGCTTTCACGTCATGGCTTCTTCTCCAGGGAAGGCTTCCTGTGAAAACACGTAGCTGCAATTGGGGTGCACAAGGGGGAGATGATTGTGCAGTTTGTCATGAGAAAACAGAGGATTTTGATCCACTCTTCATTGATTGCAGTTTGGCTGAGGCGATTAGAATGAAGGTCAGTACTTGGCCGCATTGCAGTCTATTTGACCAGGCTGATAGCATTCAGACCATCGTTAGCAGGGTAATAGAGATGGATGCCCCTAAGAGAATCTGTCACTATGTCAGTGCAATTTTTTGGGCTTACATCTATCATATATGGGCTGAAAGAAATGCAAGGAACCATGGAAATCGTAAAAGCCATCCGGATACTATAGCTCTCCATATTAGAGATGTTGTTAGAACTAGATGCCTTGTAATTGCGAAAAATCGCAATAAATATAGTAAGCTCATCGATATAGCCCTTCAGATGTAACTCGGGGGTTGGGCAATCTCCCTCCCTTTGTATCGTTCTACTGGTCAATATAGCCTACTTTGTTGCAAAAATATATATATTTTGATGGTCCAAAAAATAAATAAAATTTGATTTGAGTGGGACAATCAACGAGTTGAGAGGCTGTGACTCAGTGGTTTTCTGACATGGCACCATGACCATGTGTTTGACCGAGTTGACTTTGATTTTGGGTGCCACATCAAATTAAAAACAAATGTCACCTAATGTTTTTCTTTTTTAAGTTTCCAAGCTGGAAATTTATTTTACCCTCCCTCAATTTCTCTCTCTTCTTTCCTTTAATTTCTCTGTGGTAAAAAAAAAAAAAGCCCGTCTTCCTGTTTCTCCTTTCCTCCATTCCCGTTTCTTGCTGCTGATGCTCGTTCTACATGGAGGTCTTCTTCCTCATCCTCCTTTTCTTGTTTCCACCTTTACTTTATTCATTCTTGCCTGCCTTCATTTCTATTTCCATCAATCATATTATGTCATGGCTCTCATCACATTTGCCTTCAAAATTATTCAGACAAACATACAAACACCACCACAATTATGGCTAGCAAATTACCAAATAACACCATCTCAATTTTACTTCGAGTCTAACAATATGGGCAATTAGGACCTGTTTGTACAAAATTAGGTTGTTTTGAGAAACCGGGGAAGAAGCCATTGAAGAACGGGAGAGTGGTGCCCAGCAGGTACACTCAGATCTCCAATTCTGGGATTAGGGAGAGTGGTGCCTAGCAGGACCTGTTTGTACAACATCGTCTTGTCACAATTTTCTTTGGCAGGGAAGTCTCAAGTTGTGGCAACAGCCCATAAAATTTTTGATGATAAGACGCCGACGACGCCATTGTTGTCTGTTTCGAAGAGGTTGAATGTGAGGGCATTCGGGAGTGTGGACGATGAGGAGGAGGAGATGCATGTGTTCAGTTTTGAGGTGGAGACTGCTGAGGAACAAAACTAACTGAGAGAGGAGAGGGAGGTGGGAAGCTTCGCCGATGACAAATACTCATACTCACTTTCTTTCTCTCTCTAACTCCAGGCGGCAACCCCTAAATTCAATCACACCAGTACAACCTAACAAGTATCATTCTCAATTCAGAGGCTATTCTTAAAGACCCATCATAAAATCAACAATTTCTTCCTTTTTTCATAATATTTGACATGGATTAAGTCCAAATTGTGGAACCCATAGAGATTCATATAAGGGGGGGTTTCAATTTCCATCAGCAAGGGGCAAACACCCATTAACAATAAAAAGAAAAACCAATACCGACAAATTTGGCAATCAAAAAGAACAGGGCCAAGATTCTTTAAGGGGGGGGGGGGGGGCTTCAATTTCCTTTTTTCTCCTCCTTTTCCTAAGTCTTGAGTGGGGGATTTGTTTGCAGCAATACTACTTCTTCTGAGCTGATTCGAGGAACATTGATTGAGTATTCAATTGTGGGTGTTACTTAAATGGTGAGTATTTAACTGTGGGTGTTACTCCGAGTAATTATTATGATTTTTTAAAAGGAATAAAAGTGAAAAAATTGCAAAACTATTGAAAAACAATTGAAAAAAATTGAAAGAAATGTCGTAAATTCATTAAAAATCGTGGTAAAATGTTATGCTAAGTTTTGAATCAAACGCAACACAAAATCCATGATATTTAGGGTATACTCTTGATGATGTCCCACTACAATACAATTTTATTTTTTTTGGACCACCAGAATACAAATCGAAAGTAGGGATTATCGCTGTCCAATTTGTAAAAGTTTGGATTATTATAATCCAATTTTCCTATATATATATATATATATATATATATATATATATATATATATATTTATATAGGATAATTGGTTTGTAATAATCACTACTTTAATCAATTGAATGATAATTGAGCAAATCTTTCACTTTGTATTCTGGTCCAAAAAATTGATGTAGTAATCTAATCCACTCCACAATCTTCTTATTTTTTTCATTCGTACACTATAATGTTTTTGTTTTTTTTCGTTCCTGCCCCTAGAAAGTTAATGAATTGTAGTTTCTAAAACATTTTTTAAATTATTTTTTTGAAACTCCGAATAATTATTATGATTTTCTAAAAATAATAAAAGTGAAAAAATCGTAAAAAAATAGTAAAAAAATGAAAAAAAATTGGGAGAAACGCTGTAAATTCATTAAAAATCATTGTAAAGTGGTATACTAAGTTTTGAATCAAATGCAACAAAAAATCTATGATTCCCTCGAAAATATCCCACTATAATCCAATTTTATTTTTTTTTGGACCACCAGAATACAAAGTGAAAGTACGGTCCACCATTGTCCAATTGGTGAAAGTAGGGATTATTAGAATCCAATTATCCTATATATATATATATATATATATATATATATATAGGGAAGTGATCAAATGAGCATTAACTTTAGGATTTTTTGTATTTTGGACCCCGAAGTATAGGAGTATTTTTTATTTTTTGGACCATTTATTTTCATTGTTTAGTTTTGGGACCCTAAAGTTTATGGGTTGAATAAAAAAACGCCTTAAAGTTCGTAGGTTGAAAAAAAATACCCGTATATTATTTTTCTTTTTCTTCCCATGTTTGAATTTATCATAATTGGATGAACCTAATATATTAGACAATGCATTGTGACGTCATTAGGTTCGTTTGCTATGAAATTACATGAAGTGGACATCCAATTATATCCACTTCATTAGGTTCATAGATCATTATAATAGACATAATTGGACGTTCACTTCATGTAATTTCATAGCCAAGTATTGATGTGTGTTATTACTTCCAAATAGGTTGCCAAGTCTACTTTTGCCGCAAATATACTCCTTGAAATAATCCCAACTTAAAAGAATATTTCCCTTCAAAGAATTCACCTAATTATTACATAAATAATTAGGAATTATTATTATTATTTTAAAATATTTATACAATAAAGTAAATAATATTATTAGAAAAATTCACAAAATAGCCAATTCAAATTTTGCCTTTCACTCGAGACAACTCCAGTCGTTCGTCGACCTCCTTGACCCTGTCTCAACAAGTTGTTTAACAAACAAGATCATAATGATTCATATCTGAATACTACTATTTGAAATATATTTTCTGAAACAGATAGTAAGTATATATGCGTGTATGTGTGTGTATTATACGTATGGCGTAATGTGTATCGTTCACGTCCTTGACCATGATGTCAATGTCCTTTACCCCGTCTCAACAAGTTTTTTATCAAACAAGATCATAATAATTCACATTTGAATTTTGCTATCTGGAATATATGTTTTGAAAAAGATATGAAGGATGTATGTATGTATACGTGTGTGTATTATACAGCGTATTATAAATGTATCTTCTCATGAATCATGGTGCATATGGTTTTACCAAAAAGGTGATAGTCAAATGAGAACCACTCCATCAATTAACGTTCCCACCAAGGTTCAAGCCATAGCAGGAGGATAAATTACTCATTAGGTGAAAAATGTGGATTATGATGGGTGATACTTATCATAAACAGTTTGATACCTCTCATCTGTGGCATGTAAAATTTACCGGAAGTAAAAAATGATGAATGTGATTTTGTTTCAAAGTTTCCATACAAATTAATTTTAATTAATTTTATATCCTAGGGATTTAGAGGGTGGATTAACACCATATTCCAAGTTTGGCAATTAGGTAGGACAAGTAATTAGCAGCCCAACCTAGAAAAAGGCCCACACAGAAGGCGTTATTGGGTGTTCCATACCTAAATTAACCGTGCACTGGAATTCTAAGCTCCACTTAATCCACAATTATTGGAATATACGTACTGCTTCTTACAATAAAATAAGCTGAGAAGCTATTTTCATTGAATTGGCCAACTTCTTCTCCCAAACCTCTTGCACAATCTAACCAACTTTAATTCGCTCGTGATGATGTTTTTGGATGAGAAAAAAAAAAAAAACCTTAGCTTTAACATTTAATTTCAAGCATGTACGGAAACTAATTGTCAATATTATAAGATTCGAACCTACAAATAACATGAGTTTAGAGTGTGTTCTTTCGAGAATTATGATCAGTAAATTACTGTCAAGGAGTGTTAATTATTGTTAATCAGTATTGATCAATTAATTAGTTACAATTAGCAATCATAATAAAAAAAAATTATATAATTATTTATAATATTATGATTCAAATTGAAAAAGAAACCACTATATATTCTTTTTGTTTTCTTTATATAGAATAGGCTACAATTTTATTAACAATATATTCTTCTTTTAACAGTATAATTAGTTATATTATGAATTTTTTAGTTATAATTAACAATGAGGCTTCTAATTCTGGAGATAATTGTTCTAAGTTTTTCTTTGCTAGAATGAAGCAAAGGAAATTGGAAAACACCATCGATACTATGCAGAATAATCGGAATTAGCAGGTGGAGGGTTATGAACAGTGGGAAACATCCCTATTCTTTTATATGGTGGGTTGCAGTGTGGTAATGGTGCGGTGCGGTGGAATTTGAAAAAGTGTGGTGAATTATGGTGAATTGTGGTGATAAATATGATGGATCATGATAACCATTTTGACTCAAGATGGTTCTTAACCATCTTGAGTTATTCATATTTCACATTTTTGTAACTTTTAGTAATATTTTTTTAATAATTATATATGTTTATCAATTATAATAATATAATACGTATTAGGTAGGTGAAAAAATATAATAATAAGCTAATTTTATCAATCATAGTAGAAAATCCACATTTTATACACAGTTTTATACTTATGAAATAAATAGAAATAAATAATTATTTTTAAATTGTTTATTAGTTGTAGTAACCCTGAAAATGATGAAACATACCTTTAGAATGTTTTAAATACACTTACATTTCACTCTATTAGTGATTTAGAAAAAATGCAAGATGGTTAAGAGTCATCTTGTGTGAAGATGTTTATCATTTTCGAAATATGATAAGTGGGGTAGGTGATTAGAGAATGTGAAAAGTAGAGTTAAAAAGAGAGGAGAAAGAAAAGTGAAAATATATATTGTCCAGTAACGATTGTAGTATGGTGTGGTGAAATGTGATAGAAATTAAAAAGTTGCGTTTACATTGTGATACCACACCACAATCTACCGCATAAAAAAAAAAGGGGGCTTAGCAGACTTCTTTGGAGAGATGGTTGATCCTCATGCTACTCACAGACAAAATATTGACAGGCACTATAAGGCCCTAGCTTGATGACGAGTTGACATACAATGAAATCAAAGAGGCTATTTGGTGAATCCGGAACCACAAGAATGATGGCCCTCATGGTTTTAGCAGTGGTCTGTTCAAAAGTCGCTGTCAAAAAGCCCCACCATACGACTATACGAGTCATTTTTCCAATCATCTATATCTACATCTGTATATATATTAAAACTGAACCACATGAGAGAAATTCATACCATGGAATTTGAGAGGTTGGATTGTTCCTAACTTGCTTCTAAACCTCAATAATCATTGTCAATTAAAAAATAAATTGATGGAA
Source organism: Portulaca oleracea (assembly GCA_029582165.1). NCBI lineage: Eukaryota > Viridiplantae > Streptophyta > Magnoliopsida > Caryophyllales > Portulacaceae > Portulaca > Portulaca oleracea. The sequence goes on from CM055869.1 coordinate 19,540,639, forward strand.
ATATTTTGTTTCTACCAAAAATTGAACCTTAGAAAGTGAAATTATTATGAGATTAATATATATTATACGAGCATTAATGATAGATAAATGATAAAACTTTAATATATTTTTGTTTAGCAAATATATGTTAGAAGCTATTTCTTAATGCATATATATAATATAAAGTCTTTTTAATTTTTTTCTCTAATTAATAATTACGAAAATAAAACTGCAAACAATTTATATATTTTTAATTAGTATGATTTTTGAAACATATAATTAAAATTAGTATTAAAATATATTTGTATTATGAAAATACGGAGTATATTAATAATGATAGTACAATTTTTTTCACTGTTAAATAACAATTACCAATAACTTACTCCATACTATTTTTGAAACTAAATATAATCAATTTTCCTCTCTTTCACCTTTCATCTCCCAAAAGAAAAATAGGACCATTATTTATCATATTTTAATGGTTTTATTGAATTTTCAAAAACATTATTTTTCATTCCTAAAATAATAATTAACCTCTCTTTATCATGAAAAATAAAGTAAGACAACTATATTTTGATTGATGTTGTAATAGTTTGACATTAAATTTTAGAGTTAACAATTATTTTTAAATGTTAAAGTTTTAGAATTTCTCTAACATTTTTAGTTTAATTACTTTTTAAAAAAGTACCTAACAATATGTTTATAATGTACACACATAGTTTCCATTATCTTAATTATTTACTACTATGATATTTAAGATTAAGTGTTTTTTGAGATTCTATTGAGAAAGATTTGAAATTATTATAAAATTACTTGGATTTATTCAAATTATCTAATAGAAAAATTTACTACTGTTTTTTTATATATGTTTATAACAAAATTATAAAACATCTTTCTTGTTTTTATTTACATATTCATAATAATATTTAATTCACTAAATTGAAAAATTAATTATTTAATTAATATTTTCCTAATGTGTGTGAAAATTATATATTTAAATTTTGACAAGTTTAACACACATATTCTATCACAAAAAATCTAATACACATCATTCTCGATAATTTAATAATTGACAATCTTCTCATGCATACAGGTGATATATACGCTAGTTTTCATTTGAAACCGGTTGGAAATCCGATTACCGACCGTTTCTCCAACCACTCTTTCAGTAATGAAATCGAAATATCTTAGTGCATGAGCAATATAGGATCGAATTATTAAATCTTGTCCCACGAATACTACACTCTCCTTTCTTGAGTACTTCTGATCAACGTCTCTGAATGGTGGCCACAATTAATACGGAGTCACCAATATATTCATTTCCCAAGTCCCCGAACCTCTGATTATGGTTTACCCAAGAGAGAATATAATAAATTCCGTGTTTTATGTGTTGTACTATATATCCATAGGTATATATATTTATAGTTTGGTCTTAGAGACATACCCAAACATCTAGTAATAATACTAATGAGATAGGAGTCTTATTCCTAATCTATTTATTATTCCTTATTATCTAGTAACTATATTTTTGACAAATTGAACCTATTTAATTAATTAACTAATAATTAACTAAGTGACTGTTAATCAACCTACACGACCATTTAAAAACCGTTGGAATTCCAACCATTTCACCAACCATTTCAGTTGCAAGAATGTGAGTTATATGCCTCTTAACAATTTTTCAATGATATTAAATATAGTTTCAAAAATGGTTGGTAATTTTCAACATACCAACCACTATTCCAATGGATAAAAAAAATAGTTGAAAAAAGCACAAAAAAGATGGAATAGTTGCAAAAGTAGTTGATTTCTCAACCCGTTTTACAGTAATTGAGAAAAAACGGTCGATAATACACATTTTTTAGTAGCGAGTACATGTGAGAAAATTGGTAGTTATGTTTGCGTTGTAGTGCATGAGTTCTTCAAATGAGGGAGAATCTTCACAACCCTCAATGCTACCACTCTCTCTCTTATTCCCAAAGTTTCTAATCGCACTACAACTGCTGATTTTAGCTAGACTAATTGCTTGTTGCAATGTTGTATACAAATGCAACTCTAAAATTATCGTAGAAAGGCTCAAAACTATCCTACCTGCATGACCTCATCCATGAGAGTCAAGCGGCCTTTGTGTCGTGGCGAGAACTGCTTCACAATATTCTACTTTGTTAGGAGCTTGCTTGGGGTTTTATATATGTCTTGTCTTACAACCCCTACTTTTCACAATCCAGGTGAAACGTAACAATTATGATTATTTCTAAGGTGGTCAAGGTCTTAGTCAAGGAGACTCAATCTCCCCGCTCTTTTTTGTGCTAACCATGGATTATTTGTCTAAATGTTTTACCAAAACGACACTTCATTACAAGTTCTGTTTTTACCCCCTGGTGTAAAATCCAAAAATAACTCATCTGGCTTTTGCTGATGACCTTATGGTCTTCTGTTTTGCTGACCATACCTTGTCTCCGTCTCAAGGGATGTTCTTGCTTATTTTAAGGAGTTCTCTAGTATGACAGTCAACGCTATGAATTCTACCATTCTAATTAATGTTGTGCACTCAGGTACAAAAGATGTCGTCTTGCAACAAACAGGTTTCACCGAGGGGAACCTTCTTTTCTGATACTTAGTACGCCCATCACGAGTTGGAAATTAAGCAAGCTGGACTACGCGAGAATCATTGAGAAAATGACAACATAGATTCAGGTCTGGAAGCCCAGTAATATCTCATACGCTGCTAGAGTACTCTCATAAATAGCGTCCTAATGGGGTTCTTTTCTTTTTGGGTGTTAATTCTCATTCTATTGCAAGACGTCATCCATAAAGTCACCAAATTATGCCTGAATTTTCTTTGGGGCACTAATGAGAACCCCCCAATCGCCTAGGTCAGTGTTTGTCAACCCAAGGCTAAGGGTGGGCTCGAACTAAGAGATCTACTCTACTTGAACATGCCACTTATTGGGAGACAAGTATTAGACATTCATCAAAATAAGCAATGCCTTTTGATCAAACGGGTTCATGAGAGATACATCCAGGGCAAACAATGGTGGGATTTCCAACCCAGTCACGCTTCATGTCGTTATGTTAAAGATAATTTGCTATGTCGATGAGAAGTTGAGACTACAACTAGACTCCATGATAAATACAATGTCTTTACAGTTGGCTCCATGGCATCCAAGAATCATAGATGGGCTAAGCTGACATGGAACCGACTGAGTAACCCTAGGCATTTCTTCATTACTTGGATTGTCATTGTTTGGTCTCGAATAGAGCCTATTCGATGCCCTTATATGAAGTGTTTTTGCTTATTTTGATCGTTAGACTATAGTATTTGCTAAGGTTTTGATGTTTTACAGTTATGACAGGAAATAATGCAAAGTCAAGGCCAAAAATAGTAAAAGTGAGCACGAGTGGAGGTAAAGCAAAACCAAACCCCAACTTCGAGCCCCGTGAGGAAACCCGAGTGAGTTCGAAGTCGAGTAGGAGCAAAATCGAGCAAAAGTGTTAATAGAAGCACAGGCAAGACTTGTGCTAGTAGTGGCATGACCCTGCCACAAATTACAAAGAAAAAGAAAAACACCGCAAGCTGGCACGACCGCTACAGTCTTTGCCACCCCCGTGCCAAAATGAAAAATGGGGAGCATTGCCACGAGCTGGCACAACTGCGACATCCTTTGGCATGTCCATGCCAGAGTGAAGAAAATTTAGAAAAATGTCGCGAGCTTGCACGACCGTAACAAAGCCTGGCACGGCCATGCCAAATAGGTCATTACGGCCGTGCCAAGCTTAGGCACGCCCGTGCCCAACCAAATTTTAGTCGACTTTCACTTTAGTTAAACGCACCGTTTTCGGGGCTTGACAAATACGTTATAAGTACCTGTAACCAAACGTACAATGGATCATCTTTAGTTTTACTTAGCTTTTAGGGTTATTAGCTTTCATTATTCTTTCTCCTTCATAATTCTTTTTCCTTGATTGTACCGCGATTAATTAATTAAAGTTAAGGTTTTTTTTTATTACAATTGTTGTTTGCGTTCTCTCTTTTATGCTTTGTTTCCTAGTTCTTCAATGGTTCAATACTTTTCTTATTAGGTTAGACCCCAATCCCAATTTTTAGTAAAAGAGGAGGATTAAGCTTCCTCGAATTCTCCTGTCAAGTGAGGATTCAAGTAGTCTTAGAAAAAAGAATCACGCCTTTGTTGTTTGTTTGGAAGAAATTTGCGACACTAATGCTTGGAGAAGTAGAGTGAAGAGAAGACAACATGTATATTCGTTTAAGGTTAAGATCGTTCAATTGTTTAATCTTGGTAATTGCGAGAATATTAGTTTAGTTACGTTGCCTGTTAGTTTAGTTAAGTTTTTGGTTAAATTTTGTTTTCAATTCGTAGTTATGTTAAATTTGTTGTTATTGCTTTGTTTACTACTTTAGACCTTGAAAACCCCACAAACCTGATGCCTTGTTTACCCACACACCATCTCTGTGGATACGGCAACCTTACTTTAATTCTAAATCTACCTCGAACACTAGCATCGTTGCCTGGGTTGACGTTATTAATTATATTGTTTGGGAGGCCCCAAACTAGGGCCAGACTGCATAGGGTGCAACCCTGTTTCCCTATCACTAACCCAATATGCAACCAGAAGACGAAACCAACCTGCATGTGTTTTTCGAGTGCCAGTACACTACACATATCCTTTGCTAACTCATTCACTGACTTTGCGATCCTTGCAAGCCATAGGTTTGATCATTGTTGCAAAAGACTGCAAAAGACGACTGAATTGGAAAGCCCCTACATAAAAGAATGACCTTGTCATTGTTGTGTTTGACAGTTACATTTACAACATTAAGCTTGCGAGAAACTTCATCATATTCAGAAATAAAAGGTGAAACACTGCGGACACGTAAAAAAATCATCAAAACCTCTATGAGGGATAAAGTTCTAGGGTTCTATTTAGAGAAATCCATCGTACAAAACACAAGATAATTTTGTAAATAGAACATTGTGCTAATTAATATGCTAACCAATGTGTAGCCCGATTTTAATATGATATAATTGGTTATAATTAAGCCATAAATTTGCACCAATTACATTATACTCTTTTTTGTTTTTTTATCTATTATCCATTTTTTTGAAGTTCATGCATTTTTAATCAATAGCTGTAACGCCCTGACCCCTCCCGAGCCGCGGACATTACCGATAACTACTTCAAGGATCGCTAATTAACCCCACAAATCACCACGAGTCTTTCCAGCGTGCTTCCTCGCTCACACACTGCTTGAGAAGACTTCTCAGGAGGTCACCCATCCTGAGACTATTCTCATCCAAACATGTTAAACTGAAGAGTTCCCCCACATATGAGTTACCTTAAAAGAAGGTGCACCTTAGTAATATAAGTTGTCGTTTTAATCCTCTTAAGCCACACTTAACCATACAACCCGAGGTGTTACAATCACCCCCACTTAAGTGCACAACACCCTCGTTGTGCCTCAATCCACTCCAGAATCTTTACCCCGTTAGGTGGCTGCCCATGGAGCTATCGTCCACTTGCACAACTCATAGTCGCGGGTCGGCTCTGTTACCATCTGTAACACCCCGACCCTTCTCAAGCCACGGACATTATACCGATAACTGCTTCAAGGATCACTGACTAGCCCCACAAATCAGCACGAGTCTTTCCAGTGTGCTTCGTCCTCACTCACACGTTGCCTGAGAAATTTTTTTAGCAGGTCACCCATCCTGAGGCTACTCTCAGCCAAGCACGCTTAACTGAGGAACCTCCCACGGATGAGCTACCTTAAAAGAAAATGCATCTTGATGATATAAGTAATCATTTTAATCCTCTTAAGCCACACTTAACCGTATAACCCGGGGTGTTACAATAGCTCTCACACAATATTCTTATTAAAAAAGTATCATGTTATACGTTTTTTAATAGTATTTTTTACTATATATATAATCATGTTAATTTTATATGATTAATCATTATATAAATAAAGATATTAATGATCAAAATTTTTAACGTGAAGACCTAAATGACAAATAAAAAGAAATGGAGATAAATATGTCTTAGGCCCTGTTCTTTGATTGAGTTATTTTGAGATTTGGATGGATAAATTAGGATAAGTTGGCATATGTTGGGATAAGTTATTTATTTATTTTTTTTGGAATTGTGCTTTTAGAGTGGATGATTTTTTGGGGAATTATATTAAATTTGGACAAATTTTAATAAATTAAGATAAGTTGGGATAGGTTGGGAGAGTTGTATCATAACCAAAGAACCTAAATTATTATACAAGAAAGTCTAACCTATCATAAATATGGACGCCTTTTTCACTTGATAGTACCTGTCTTGTTGGCATTTACTTGGATACTTATTAAATTACCTCTTCTTTTATGTGGTTGGCTAGCTGCGATGTCACAAATACACCGCACCTTACTACAATCCACCACAACATACCAATCCACTGCAATTTACCACAACCCACCACAATCAACTTTTTCAAATTTATTTTATTTCTTTATAAAAAAGTTAAAATCTCACTTTTTCCAATTACTTTTTCACATTTACCAACACAATTTACAATTATTAAAAACTAAACCCACCACAACTTTTTTTTTTTTATAAGTTACGGCTACAAGAGCCATTTTATTCAAAGCCATCAAAGTGTGTTAGGAACACACAAGGAGCATACAATTCAGTGAGTTTTTGCCAAGATAAAGAAACTCACCACAACTTACGACAACCCATCACATTTCACCACAATTCCACCACACCCACTACAATTCCACCACACCACACCGCGTTATACCGCAGCTAGCCGTATAAAATATGCAAATATCTACAAAATTTTGGAATATAGTGACAAATTCTAATGAGTGACTTGGTTAAAGTGTGTTGGTTCAACACATTGCTTAAAGTGTGTTGTTTTTCAAGAAATTAACATTTATACTATTTTTATATACTATTTTTTAGTATGATTCTTTATACTAATTTTATTTTTATAGTTATTATTAATTATAATGGTAAGCAGCTTGAAATGCGTTGGCACACCACCAATTACATATTGTAATGACACCTTAGGCCCTATTCTTTTATATGGTTGGCTGCGGTATGGGCGCGGTGCAGTGTGGTGGAATTGTGGCGGGTGTGGTGGAATTGTGGAGGATTGTAGTGAGTTATTGGTAAGTTGTGGTGGGTTTTGTTTTTTTATAAATGTAAATTGTATTGGTAAATGTGAAAAAATTGATTGTGGTGGGTTATGGTAAATTGTGATGGATTGATATGTTGTGGTAGGTCCTGGCAAAGTGCAGTGTGTTGTGGCACCGCAACCAGCTAGCCGTGTAAAAAAACAAGGCCTTAATCGAATGGCTCTCCTTGCTAGCAAGGCGTATTTTGGATAGTTTTTTGTAAATTTAAAACAATATTGATAAAAATATAATTTTATACTATTTATATGCAATTTTGTAGTTATGAAAGTTAGTCATACCATTATTTCAATTTAATGTATAAATATATAGATTTTATATCGAGGCAAAATACTTGATCAAAAAATAAAAGAAAATGGATCAAAATGCCACTATCAATTTGTTTTAGGTAAACTTTTGTGACTCTTTTAATTACTAATTCGGTCCAAAACATGGTTTTTGAGACTAATTAGATATTGAAATACCCCTATCCGTGTATTTCAAGGAAACTTTTGTAGAGTCTCTAACTAATTTCGGGCCAAAATCATATTTTGTAAATATTTTTTCAGATTACAATATAATAGTTTCAATGTAAAACAAAAAGGTTGGTTAACACAAAAATAAAAGAAAATAAAATGAAAATAAAAATAAAAATTTTGAAATCAAAAGATATTAAAGATATATATTCGCAGAGACAATTCGGTTCCTTTAAGGCTGAAAAGCTATATTTTGACGTAAAATGCATTTAAAAGCAGAGTTAAGCGATATGAAACTTACATTGCAAAAAGTTAGATAACTTTGTAATTACGTCAAATTTCCAAATATTTATTATACATAGACACACACAATGGATAAATGACCACTGTATGTCATGATTATTTCAAGGATTCAACCAATTCGGATATGAATTAAATCTCAGTCCTATCTTCCAAACGCTTCGAAAGAAAATGATCTTAATTAGGGAGTGTTCCTCGCGAAAATTTTCCCTAGAAATATGGAGAAAATGGTAGGTCCATCGTGGAAATTTTTCCAAAGTCAATCTGCATTCAAACATGAGAAAAATAAGTCAAAATTGATCATTTCCCCGAGATTATTGACCAACGAAAGGCACATGGGAAGGTGGGCAGATTGAGAAAGACAGGAAAATAAAAGCGAAAGTTCAATTGAAGTTTTCTCGTACATTAATGATTGGCAATTAGATTCACAAATACACCCTGATATTTTCAATTTTGTTGTAATTAGTTGGTAAGAAAATTATCTATAGTGCACCAACCTGCAGCCCCACAGTGAATATGGTCCAGGCAGCTGCCCGGTTGTTGTTTGCTTTAAATTACCAACAACAATGACACATTATATTTGACATGCACTAACACTACTTAACTACGTACACCAACTTAACTTTCTAAACTTTACCCCAGGCCATCTCTTCAATTTGTTTATCTTCTTTCGAGCCTAAGTACTCTTTCCCTTGAAGATCAGTTCCAACTCAAATATGAGGGAGCTAACCATTATTAATGTTAATGATGAAGAAGCCCTAAAGTCCCCCATGAGTAGGGTATACTTATGTCCTAAAACCGACCAGATTATCAATTGTGCCATGGGTCTAAGGTATCCCATTGATGTCAATGCCCTAAAGACTGCCTTTTCAAACTCTGTCATGATCAAACACCCTAGATTCTGCAGTCTCATGGTTAGAAATCACGCTGGAGAACACTGGAAAAAGACCCAAGTCAACATTGATGATCACTTCATCATCATCCACTCTTCAAACACCACCGCCTCCGAAACAGGACGGGTTGAGGATGACGTGGAGGCGGCGGTGAACGCGTACCTCGCTGACATGGCAGTGTCGACCCCTCTTAGCATGAACAAGCCATTATGGGAGGTACACGTGTTATTGGGGATAAATTGCATAGTGTTGAGAGTCCATCATGCCCTGGGAGATGGAGCCTCGTTGATGTCCATGCTTTGGACTTGCTTTGGGAAGACAAAGGATGATGATGGAGGTGTGATTGAGAAGAAGGGAAATGGTGAGAAAAAGGATCATAAGGAAGAGGTAAGGAAGTGGAAGGAGGGAGGAGTATGGGGGTTGATTAATACTGCATGGCTCACAGTTGTGTATGCAATCAAGTTTCTAGGGAGGCTTTTGTGGGTCAAGGATGAACCAACTGCCATATCTGGGGGTGATGGGGTGCAGCTTTGGCCAAGAAAGTTGGAAACTCTCAAGTTTGACCTTCAAGATTTCAAGTCTATCAAAAACGCCATTCCCAATGCTGTAAGTAACTTCTAGTGATCTACCATTTTAACATTCAATTTTTAACATGCTGTACGTATTTGAAAATGTTACATAAACATGGTAGTCAAAATTCGAAAAAATCAACTACATATACTCCATGGGGATGGATAATAAGGGGCCAGGGGAGTACAACCGCATGTTTTTTAGTTAGGTTATTTTTAGGTACGTTTGGATTAATAAATTAGGATAAACTATAATAAGTTATGATTTTTTTTTTGGGGAATTATGTTTTTAAAGTTGGTGTTTTTTTTAAGGAGTTCTGTTAGGTTTTGATAAGTTTGGATAAGTTAGCATCAGTTAGGATAAGTTGGTTATCCAACATAATCAAAGAATTAATCTATCAAACGAATTTGCCTTTTAAAGTAAAATAGTAGTAATATTCGGTTAGACGGTTAGAGAATTTGCCTTTCAAAGAATAAAGGGTGATGATACGAGTATTGTCCCAAGACATTCTTTATGTGTCTTGCCTTTCACCAAATTAGTATTTTTTTATAATTTTTGACATTATTTTTTTAATAGTAGGCATTAATCATCAATTATAGGAATTTCGGGATGCGTAAGTTATGTCAATGAACATAAATGATACATTAATTGAATCAACTCCATTTTAAGCGTTTTTTTGAAATATAAAAAATAATGGATAAAAGTATAATTTTATACAATTTATTTGTAATACTATAATTATAGAATTCAATTATATCATTTAATTTTATCTCAATATATAATAATATATTTTCAATGATGGGATAAAATAAATTTGTGGTCGCATGTATCTTGTCATTTTTGTTAAATAATTGGTTGTACGTATGCAAGCAAATATGCTTTTCGAAAGGATTAATAATTTAATATACAGGTGTTGGGGGTGGTAAGGGAGGGTTGAAATTGACGTAGTCCATTGATAGGTACTTAAACGGTTCTCCTCAGTCCTCACGGAAGAAATTGCTGTTCTCACAAATCAAACTCAATACGAAGTCTCCGTCCAAAAAAAGGCCCTGATTAGTGATTATGAAATCTCAAACAAGCTTTCCCTGAAAAACAAAATACAGTAATTAATGTTTCAATAATAATTGTTGTAGATTTCTTCTGAGTACTACCCATATCTCAAAATATTTGTCATTTTAACTAATTTTTTTTTGTCTTAATCTCAAAAAAAAAAAAATTGTCACTTTTGCAATTTCAACAACTATCATTTCTTTTCTATCCCTAATTAATAAATCTATTTATTAATTTTTACAATTTCAATAATTATTATTTTCAATTAATATAAGAGTAATTTGGGTAAGTTACAGATTTTTCACGTCATTTTCAATATACATTGATTTTTCAAATTTAGTTTGAATGATAAAAAAAAATACGACGGAGGTAGTACTATAATGTTAGACAACAAATATCATAAACGTCAAAAGTCACCACTACACATCATTAGCGAAAAGTAAAACCTAACTCTTCAAGATTAGTGTTTTTGTCTTAACTTTCCTAACTTCTTCAATTTCTTCTCAAGTTATTCAAGAGTAGTCTCTCAATCATCATTCTTTATCATGTCCAGATCCATGCATGCCGCTGTTTACTGCCTGCACACTCCCTCATCCAAACTAGTGTGCATGCTTTTAAACTATCCGATTAATAAGCCACACCCGATCAAAAAATTTTTTTATTGTTCAAAGCCATGTTCGATGAATTTATTTAGTTCTACTTTGAACTCTAGTTGATCCTCACTTCTTATAGAACAATATATGCTTTATGTTGGGATTTACTTATGAATAAATGTCCATCACTAGAATAGTAACGGAAGGACACGGTATAAACTAAGTGAACTGCTTCTTTTAACACCAATTTGTTTTAAGATGAAATCTTACTTAACTTATTACCATGTGTCTTCATTAATGAAATGTGCTTCCATGTTAAATCTCTCCAACACTTTGATACTTTGGAAACAATTAAGGAACTGAAGGAAGGGCAGAAAACATTGTAGCATTCTTCTCTAGAAATTAATAAGAGCTTTTGGAAAAACCATCTATTAACTATCTTACTTTCGTGTAAAAAAACCTCCATGCTTCCTTTATTTTTTATTTGTTAAATTACATAATTTTGTCATCTCTTTTCATTTTTCAAATTAGCTAACAGTTGCAATTTTTAGAACCATAATACCCCTTCTATTCCGAATAAACAACTTTTTTTTTATCCCATTTCAATGATATTTCAAGGAGTACTATTTTTCATTTATCAAGTTGAATTCACTGATTTTGTATTATTTTAGGAGGGTTTCTAACCAATTATGTAATACTAAAATTATGCCCATTAAAACAAAGGATATTATCATACGGTTGTGCCGTTGGGGTTGACTTGGGCCTTTGGGGCTTGGGCTGTATGTATGCACAACCCAGTACTCTCAATAATCAAGCGTTGAATTGTTTTTATTTTTCTGGGTTGGGTGGACTACCGGTATTGGATGAGTGCACCCTGTTCGGGACAGATATTGACGGGTTTGATCAGTTCCAGTTTATTCTTATCTTTGTCATAAATTTATATATTTGCATATTAAACTAAAAAAATAATATGATTGATTTATATAAAATTAAATTTTTATCTGTAAGTTTTTAAAATTTACAGAAAAAGTATTTAAAATATAGATAACAGATGTAATCCAAGTTTTATAATAATAATAATTAGTATAACGGTGTAACTATAATTTGCCTGTAAATTGATAGTATAACCAATTCTGAACTAACTGATATGCAATGGTTTTGGAAGTTGTTTGGAGGTAGGCTGTAATATTTAATTGTAGTTGCTCTAAATTGTCCATCTCAGCTTACTTAGTTGGAATGCGGTTTAGTTTTTGGTTTATCTGTTTGGAAGTAGGACAGCTGCCTATATGGGTTGGCAGTTTCTAATCTAATTTGAAATTGCAGACTATAAACGATGTTCTGATGGGGGTGTTATCATCGGGGCTATCCAAATACTTGCATCTGAATTCACCCAAGGGTAACCTAATTGACTTTGTAACTTTTGTTGTTTTGATTCAACTAACTTATTAAATGGACAGTAAATTAAATGACCTGCAACTGCCCCATCTTTAATTTGGTAATTAATTTATGTTGTAGCTCTCCTACATGGCCTTCAACTTACTGCAATCGTTGTCGTCAATCTTCGAAAGAGTTCTGGCTTGCAGGTTCGTAGCTTCTGACAACCTCCAATCTTCTTTCCTTTTTCATGCTTCCTACCATATTCAATTTTCATCTGTCGAACGAATACTTGTTCATTGGGACAATAACTCTTCTGGATAACAGCCAGAGGCATTCTATGACTAGGTAGGTATTGACTCATAAATATATATTTTTTTATAAAACAATTTATATAGTTTCCCCGTTCTATATTAATTGTCATTTTTTTAAAATTATACAGTCAAATTTTTAAAATTTTGACCATAAATTTTTCTTTTCAATATATACGATAACTTGCTATATAAAAAATATTATTATTAGATTCGTAATGAAAAATATTATCTTAATATAATATTGCAATTGGGAATAAAATACTAAATAAGAAATTATTTATTAAAGAATGACATTGAAAATAACAGTCAATAAACTCACAATTAATATAGAACGGAGGGAGTAAATGATAGAAGAATAAATGATATCGAAATAGATACTGCATCGTTTCATATTATTTGTCATCTTTGTAAATTGTACAGTCAAATTTAAAAAAAATTGACCATGAGTTTCTTAATTTATACAATGATTTTGTTAAATAAAATTACTACCATTAGATTTGTAACAGAAAATACCACATATCCCAAAATTATAATATTGCAATTGTTAATAAGATATTATATAAGAAATCATCAATTAAAGAGTAATAACAATCTATAAAATGACAAATAATGTGGAATGGGGGGAGTAGAAGAATACTCACTCCATGTCTTTTCAATGGTCGATTTATTTAAAAATGTCACAAAAGTACAAACATCATTTTATCAAAATGGCGAAATTAAATAGGAAAAACATGAACAAGCATTAGTTGAGATGATTGCAGTGTTTTGTACAACAATTTGTGCAAGTGAATAGATGGTTTTGGGTAACAGGAGTTGTCAGAATTGATGAGGCCCAAAACTTGGTGGTGCGGGTCATCTTCATGGGGGAACAAAACAGGGTTTCTACTCCATCCAGTTCATTGTTGTGAAGGTCTCAATCCTATGGATCATGTCAACAAAATGAAGGCAATTATGGACAAAAAGAAACAATCATATGAAGCTCATATTCCCTACATTGCTCTAAAGGTCTTTGCTTCTTGTTTTGGCTCAAAGGTACGTTCTAACATTCCTCTAACATATATTGTTTTGGAGTTTCAATTAATTGACTTCCATTTGAAGATTTAGCATTATCTTAATCAAAATGATAAAATTGTAAATCCCATTAATGGGCATACATAATTGCAGGTTGCCAGTTGGTGCTCACACCGAATTCTATGCAATACGAGTATGCTTATCTCCAACATTATGGGTCCACCCAAGGAGATTGCGATTGGAGGCAATCCTGTAACTTATATGAGAGTGAATATTTCTGGCTTACCTCAAGTACTATTTCTTTTGAGATATTTTTTATAAATGTTTTATTTCATTTTTCAGTAACCAATTGGTGTTTTTACTATTTAACTCTTGTTACTTATATTTTGTTGGCAGGCTTTAACAATCCATATGGTGAGTTATGCTGGAAAGGCTGATCTACAAATAATGGTAGCTAAAGATATTGTTTCGGACCCAGAATCCTTGGCTAAGTGCTTTCAAGACTCTTTAGTTGAAATGAAGAGCGATATTCTTGGGCGCAATAAGTAAATTGAAATTCAGTTGGTTTCAAAGTTCATGTTGCTTAATGTACTCATTAAAAAATGGGGTTTGTTTATGTAAAAAAAAATAGCTAGGTTGCATCCAGCAAAAGCATCGTTTCTCCAAAAAAAAATTGTGAAATTTGTCTATAGAAAGTCTACCAACTATGTATGCATGCAATTGAGTATGAATGACCATTTAGAATTTCAGTTGTACCTAACTAATTAAGCAAATGAAAATAGTTTTAATCCAATTACCGATAGTAAATTGAACATTTGTTCGAAAAGTGGGAGATTATTGTTTGAAATGTCCAGACAATGTTCGATTTGTTAGAGTGCATCAGCCAAGTTATGTGATTATATGTCTTGTTAGATACCTTTATAATCGGTGATTAAATGGTTTAATCACAATCGTATTATTTGGCCCCATAAGATCACGCAAGCCAGCATCATGGGGCAAATGTGTGTGTATCCAAGACATGATAATATGGTATTGTCATGCGTAACTGATTTGGGGAAAATCAATTATTATCCCTCAAAACAAGGAGGTATCGTTGTGACATATGGTGTCATCCGTGACCCTCTGAATTTTGAGGCAGATTTTAAAGGATGTCACAATTGTGACACTTAAGCGTCATGCCAATGGTACACCCTTTTCCTGAGAAAGGAAAAGAGATTGCCCCGTTCCCCAAGAATGGTGTTTCTATTTTAGGGGAGGGGGAACCCCATATTTCCTAAGCCTTTTTCCGTGGAGAACTTTTGGAGGAAGAGTGTGACTAGGAAACCCCTACCTCTTCACCCTCCTCCTTTTGTTCTTGGCTCATGGGTTTAGAACCTATCACATTCATCACACATACTTTTCTCAATCGTAATTTGATCACGATTAGACAGACTAGCATTCACACCCCTTGTTCATGTTGGGGGGAAAAGATGTTTGACCGGCTTGAAACTTAATCATCTTCTCTTGGCTTCTTGATCTTCTTGCGGTATATATGACAAGATGGAGATTAAACTTAATCACCATACGGTTATCTTGTTTGAACCAAATTAATTTAGCAACTTTTGGTTTATGACATTTATAAATCTAATTATGAGCTTTTTGAGTTACTCACTCCGTTCTTTTTTATCTGTCATTTACGATTTTCAGTGTCAATCTTTAATTAATAATTTCTAATATAAAATTTTATAAAAATTATAATATTATACTTTTCCAATAGTATTTTTTATTATGAATCTAATGATATCAATTTTGTATGATGAATCATTATCCAAATTAAGATAATAACGATCAAAGTTTTTAATAAAATTTCCTAGGCGACAGATAAATAAAAACGGAGGTACTACCTCCTTCCCATATTATCTGTCACTTTAACTAACTTTCTTTTTCTCCATAATATATGTCACTTTATATTTCCAATACCACATTAATTACTAATTTATCAAATTAACCTTAATTACATCTTTTTCTTCAATTTTTCTTTTTTATTCACCATTTTATTTTTTATACATAATTTTATTCACATTTTTTTCATTTTCAAGGATGAAAATTAATGTAAAGGAGAAGTTTTTTTGGTTTGGTAAATTATGTCCTAAGTGACACATAATTTAGGAAGGAGTGAATAGTAATATTTACCTCTCCTGACCTTTTGAACCAAATTAATTGAGTAATATTTAATAAATTTAGCAACTTTTTCGGGAAATGTGTAATGTGTAATGAAATTTATTTGTTTAAATAACAGCAATTTCAGCAAACAAATTTCATAGCAAATCCCACTTGGACTGCAAAAGTTACAAAATTCACGGGAAAAGTTGCTAAATTAAATTGTTTTAAAAGGTTAGAGGAGGTAAATATTAACTCGAAAATGTCAAAGTTAGATCTATTAATATCATAAATCTAAAGAAGAGTATGTGTTAATTTTCCTGAAAACACGCGCCAATGTAAATCCACAAAATTTTGGCATGTGCATATACATGCCTATTTTTGTGGATACATGTTGGTGTATGTTTCCACACATCTATTTTGTGAATTTTTTAAAATTCACACACACGAACGTGAACGTGTGTGTGTCTGACAACCTCGACATCGGTTTTTCTCAACGAGTAAACCCTAAAAATATAGGTTGTAATTTAATAGATAACATTGGATGTAATTTTTGATAAAATTTTGTCAATATAGTAATTTAATTCATAAAAAGTCAGAGTCCACATCAAAAACCTACTCAATGTAGACTTTTGAGGTAAAAGCTAGTCTAAAAAAACCATCATACCAAACTAAACTAAATGACTTTTTGACCAGCCAACAATCACTCCAAAAAGATTATTTTCTCCCAAAAAATCACTAAAAAAGTTATAGACATCAAACATCCTCAAAGTTGCCTAGGCTTAAACGATTCCCGAGAATTTCTCCAAAAGGATGACTCTTAATGGCGACTCCTGAGGTCCACACACTACACCTCTTCCTCTTCTCCACTGCTGAATCCGCCCGTTCCTGGCCAATTCCAACACCGTTGTACATCTTTTCCTGTTCCCATCTTCTTCCTTCCTTTGCTAAGCTATTGTGGTGGGTGTGGTCCTCCATCAAATGTACTAATTTTAGGTCTCCACTCCATCTTCGCCCGACTTTGATTTTCGTTCGCCTCACCTTTTTCTTGGCTATCGGTAGTTTGTTTACATTCCTCTAGCGGGTAGGTCTCTGAGAGCCGGCGGCCTGGAACGTGGCTCCGCTCAGTGGTTACCAGCGTGCTTCCTTTTCTGCACTTTGAGGTGCGTTTCTCCTTTTTTCCTTGGTACCTTGCTCTTCTTGCTAGTGGTCGTTGTGGCCGTGGGGTGCTGGTTCTCTAATGATGGAGGTTAACAGCCCTATTGTAACGCCCCGGAAATTCAATTATAGAAAGTCAAAGTCAAACTAATGTTAACGGTAAAATTCAGCGGAAGTCTTTTTTTTTCTTTATTTGGGCGTCACTGCCGTATCCCCGAAGGAATACAAGGCGAGAAGGAAACTACAACTGTCTGTCAACGACAAAACCAACTAACAGCTCATACTTAGTAATAAATCTCAAAACTAACTTCAAGTTTCTCAGAAAAGAAAAGCAACATATTTAACGACTCCTAAACATGTCGTCCTCACTTCTAATTCCCGTCCCCAGCATATAGATCTTCACCTGAAAACAAAACATTTCAAAAATGAGGGGGAAATCTCAATAATGTCTACCCCTAACGTTAAAAACAAGTTAAGTTCATTTCAATTCATTTGAGGGGGAGGGAACAAGTCAAAACATTTCGCAAACCTTTAACCCTTAACTGTTTTCCTCAACCCAACCAATTCACATTTTATTATGCGGGCGGGATACCACATCCCTTAGTGTAACATCGCCTACCACAGGCATCAAGAGTTCGCCTACCATAGGCATCAAGAGTTCGCCTACCACAGACATCAAAGTTCGCCCACCACAGGCATCAAAGTATTCGCCTACCACAAGCATCAAAATTCGCCTACCACAGGCATTGAAAGAGTTCGCCTACCACAGGCATCAAAGAAATCAACTATCCTATATCAGGGAAGAAGCCCTGATCTCCTGGTCTATAACCCGGCAGGATTCCAAATCCTGAACAACGAGTTATGCCCCGAAACCCCCTTATTGTTTCACTTTGAATTATTAATATCTTATGCAAAAACTCAACTCACAACTCTCAAGTCAAACCCAATCCAAAATAACAAAATCGTTAAGAAATCACTAATAAAAGACCTTCTCAATTTCCTCAACTCATAAATCAAAGATCACAAACAAATATCAAAAATAGATGGCCACATTCAACATAAAGTCCCCTTTCGGGATGCAATTCTCAAAACAGATTAGAAAACACTAAAACACATTTAAAGAGCATCCCAGTGGGGATTAGAGCATAGACATTACCTGGTTAACTTCACTTCACAGCAAAACGAACACACTTGAGCTCACTAACGACGCGAATTAGCTCGGGCCTAAAATAGAATAATTATTCTAATCAAAACGCGCCCTTCGAAGTTAGTATTAACTACCTTCTAACTAACCCTCCTCTAGGAACCCTATAGGTTCCTATCAATCACGAATTTACACTTCAAAACATTTAATACATTCCAAGTAATCACATAACCAGCTCAAAGCATCACTTTCACAGAACAACACTTTTATTAATAACAAGCATTAACAAAATAGATTACAGCATCCACATAAAAAGGGTCGTAACTTGACTTCCTGACATCCTATGGGTCTGGTTTTGGACTTTTCGGATACTTCGGGATGTCTACTAAAACTCTTAAGTTGAACTTGAGACCCAACACACGCTTTAAGGTCCTCGAAAACCATCATCTTTCCAAACTATCCAGGTCTGACCTAGGTCTGGTAATCAGGGTATAACTCGACTTATAAAATTCCAAATTCCGGTCCGTATAATTCCTATGAAAGCTAACATCAAAGGGAAACTCCAGCCCAAAGGGTTCGATCAAAAGACAACTACACTAACCGTGGTGACCCGATCTTTAGACCCCATCAAAACTGTCCCGGTACCGGTTTCCATTTAATTTGCAAATTCGGTTCTAACTTCCACCAATCCGATCCCGGGTTCCTAATTTGGGCTTAAAACAGTAACTAAAGTCCAAAGTAATTAACCTAATCCAACTAAGGTCCAAACATCAAACCTCCTATCATCAAAACCAAAATGTAGAACATGAAATCAACTTTAATATTTCTACTAACCCTAAAAGCATGCATGAAATATTAACACTAACCTAAACATGAATTTCTTAACCAATAAACAAGAAAAAACTTAAAGAACATGTGAATAACTATAAAGAACATATAAACATTTAAACTACTAATCAAGAATCCCAACAACCAATTGCTTTAAACAAGATTAAATCAAGAATCGTAAATTAATAATCAAGAATCGAACTTTAGTAATTCAATCAACCTAACTTATTTAACAAGATTTAAACATGAAACTAAACATGAATGAACCCTAAGAGAATTAAAGAACATATGAAAACTTAACTAACGATTCAAGAATTAATCTAAGTAATTAAACTTTAAGAATTCGTGCATACAATAATAATGTTATCTAAAACCCTAACATGATTCACAAGAAAACAAAGTACAACAAACAATTGAACAATAATAATTTTACTACAACTATTACAACCCTAATACACCAAATTAAAACATACAAGATTACATATAAAGAATTAGACAAATTACATGTAAATAAAAACAATACAAGAACAATTTAGTTACAAACAACAACCTAATAATTTACACCCTTAATTACCCAAATTTACAAGATTTAACAAAAGAAATAGTAATAATAATACAATAATAATGAATAATAATCAGAAATAAAGAAAGAAAAGAAAAGTTTCAAGAAAGAAAAATTAGGGTTTTACGTTAGGGTTTAGGGCACGGGTTTTTTTTTCCGACGACTGGGGGTGATGCGACGGTCGAGGCGGCGACAGTCAGAGGCGGCGGCGAGGAGGTGGTCGACGTCGGGTGTCAGGCGACGACGGGGCACGGTGTTGCAGATCGAACGCCCAGCAGCAGGTCGTTTCAGCCCTTCACGTTCTGGGTAGTGGCGGCGACGCGCGGTGGCCCCAGGGGTGTCGCGGCGGTCGTCTGGCGGTCGGGAGTCGACGACGACGATCGGCGGCCACTGGGCGGCGGTTGGCAGGGGCGCACGACGATGCAGATGGAGGGAAAGAAATAGGGCTGAGAGAGAGAAAGAGAAAGGAAGAGAGGGAGTGGTTGCGGCGGTGGCTGCGGCGGTGTTGGGCGCGGCTGGGTTGATCAGCAGAGAGGGAGAGAGATGGCTAGGGTTAGGGTTTGATGGAGATTAGGGTTTTGAGAGAGAAACCTTAGCTTTTATACTAACACCTAATTAAGGCCCAATTAATCTACTCTTAATCCTAACCCAACCCAACACTAACACAATTAAAAAAAACTGATTTTTCTAAAACAACTAATAATAATAATAATAATAATAATAATAATAATAATAATAATAATAATAATAGAATCACATAGCAAATAATATTCACGTAATTAATCACATAACTCAATAATATTAATAGTAATAATAATAATAAAAAGAGTAAAATTAATAATACTAAACCTCCGAAATTATCGATATACCCTTGTTAGTTCCTCACGATCCTACGAGCTCAAGTGTTAGCAAAAATAAACAAAAACGAATAATAATAAATAACGAAGTCAAACATGATATACTAACGACGTCACGGTCAACATCTTTGAATTTTTCGGGGTTTTACACCTATATATACATTTTTTTGTTGATAACTTGCCTTGGAGTATGACCAATAACTAGTTGAGAACTCTATTTGGGAATTCGGATAGAGTTATTGATGCTTTTATGCCAAGGAAAAAAAGGCTAGGCTTTATTGGTAGGTTTACTTTTGTGAGATTTGGGTCTAAGAAGGAGGCTGAGAAAGTTATCTTTTAGAGCAATGGAGCTTGGTTGGGTAATTTGTAGTTGATTGTCAATTTTGTTAGATTTAATTGGGTCCCACCTCGGAGATCATATGAAAAATGTGTTGTGGTACAACCGAATGAGGTGATGAGGTCTTCGATGAATGAGGTAGGCAATGGTGTTATGTCCCTGGATATACAATGGGCAATAGTTGAGTTTTCAGGCAATAATGGTCAAGTGTAGCTCAAATTTGGATTGGCTTGGTAGAAGTCTTGTGGGTCTCAATATTGATTGTAATCTTTCTGTGGCTGACTTAAACAAGGTTGCCATGTCTCATTGTTTGAAAGGGGTCTTTATTAGATCCATGGGAGGGGCTCTCTTTCTTTTAACCTTTGAGTCTATTGATCTCATGGATGTTGCACTCAATGAATACTTGAACTAGCTTGGAAAATGGTTTAAGAACATAACAAAATGGAGCGATTGTTGTGTTTCTGAATGGCGCAAGGCTTGGTTATCCTGAGTTGGTCTTCCACTACACCTGTGGTGCAAAGAGAACTTCTTGAAGATTATTGGTTGTTGGGGTGATGTGTTGGCTATTGATTCTTCTACTTTAAATTTGGATGCTTTTGATTCCTTCAAGGTCTGCATTTTCACGAGGCATCGGTCTAGGATCGATGGGGAAGTCCTTCTCGAGGTTGACTAAGTAGTGCATTGTGTTAGTGTCTTTGAGGACAATGTGGGTGTGCAACATGTTCAGTTTGTCTCGACCTGTCCTGACCTTGCTTCATCCTCTAGTAACTCCAATAATAACCATGATATCGATGTTCCTAGGGATGGTGGTGGGGTTGTCCAGTGTCGTGGTGGCCTTGATTACCCTGTTACCATTATTATTCCCGATTCCGGAGAGGTGGAGAGGGGTATGGCCTCGCAGGATGAGGTTGATGACAAACAGGGGGATTTGATCTGTGATTCTGATTCTAGTGAGGCCCCTACAGTTCATGAGGAGAGAGATGGGACTCAATGAGAGTCTTTTGGGCCTGACCTTTCTCTTTAAATTTCAGGCCCTGAATTTCCTCCCGGTTTTGAAGATTTTATCCCTAAAGAGTTGAAGGTCTTAGCTGTGGCCAAGAGAAAAGAGAAGGCCGAAGTCGAGGGATTCAAGCGAAACCATAGAAGGTTGAGCAAGTGTTATGTCATGCAATCCAAATCTTCGAATCGACCAAGCAAGAGTACAAGAAGATCCAGAGACGTCAAGCTTTCAAAAGGTGGTTCGACGGTGTTGAAGGTCAAATATTCTTCTATCGCTGAGAGTAACTCCGCGTCTTTTGATGATTTTGTGGACCGGCTGACGATTGATATCAGCAATAAAGGCGGCATGAAAATCTTACTAGACCGGGAGACAGCTATAAAACTGCAAAAAAAGAAGAGGTTGGCTAGAGACAAGGCCTAAATTGGTTGGTTGTCCCTTATCTGTGGTTTGAGCAACAAGGGTTGTTTATTGAGTGTACGAGTTTCGAGTCTTGGCGATTTATTTTAGGTTTGATGCAATTTTTTTTTTTTTGCTGTTCTTGGGCTGTTTTTTGGTGGTGTCTTGGTTTAGCTTGTTGAGTCGGTTTAGGTGGTTATTCCTGTTTTGGTTGTGTTGTGGTTCTCTTTTTTCTTTTCATGTTTGGTGTGGTTTGGCGTCAACTTTTGTGAGGGTATTGTTGGTGCTGCGAATTTTATTGCCATTTTCGCTTTGGCTTCAGCCTCAATTATCGGGGGGAAAAAAATCCTCAAGGTCGCCTCCATTAAGCTAAACAGGCCAAGCCAAGGATGGCAACCTTGAAGTTGCCATTTCATCCTAACTCATGTAGTTGATCAAATTCATGAGCTATGCAACTAAGAAAAGTTCCTTTTAGAAATATGAAAGGATATGAAAACTCTACTGCTTTTATTTCATACTCCAGATTGCCACTATAAATAGAAACTTTCATTCTTCATTTCAAACCCTCCAAAATTCTTAGGGTCCGTTTGAGCCTAGCTAGGAAAACAACATGTGAATAAAGTGATTTAGAAAATGAGAATGTTTTTTTTATTTGGATTGAAAAAAAAAAAGAATGGAAAAAATTTGTTAGAAAAGATTTGGGGTAAAAATAATAAAATATTTTCAGTTAAAAAATGAGAGAAAAGTTGAGAGAAATTTCGAATCTAAAAGTCCACATATCTCTCTCTCTTTCTCTAAGTCTCTTATCTCTCTCTAAAAGTTTAGAGAAATTTTGAATCTGAAATCAATTTTTTTCTTCAAAATTTTAAAAAAAATTTCCTCGTAATTTTTTTCCATGAGATTTTTTTTTCTTAGTATGTTAACCCTAGAAAATTCTCTCCCCCGTCGTAAAATTTCTCCAGCTACTTATTCTACTAATGTAAACAACAATGTCTAGACTATCTCAAAACACAATCTTTAATGAATGGGTAAAGCATATTGAAGTTGAATGCCAATTTGTTCACAAGTCCCTCGTCCAATGGGCAACTAGATTATATTTTTAGTAACGTTTGGGCTCCACAACAACAACATCAATTCTACTTTACTAGTTGGATTTTCGTGAACTCCATGCCCCCAACTTGGAGTCTTGTGATACTCTATTTTTTTTGTATTTGTATTTTCTCTATGAAATATTATATATGCTTTTAGGTAGACGATATGATGTTGTAGGAGTTATTGCTCATTGTTTTAGGACAAAGCCGATGGTACATCTGATTATTTGGAGTATTCTTATGAAAGGTATGTGTATGTATCCCTTGTCCCAAAAAAAAAAAAATATCCGTTGCCCACTTATTAAATTGAGGTTCATTTCTCCCACAACTTGCACCACTTTGCTTCAACTTGCCGGCAAATCCTAAAATGGATATTCCAACACTAAATTTTTGGTGGTCAATTTTAATTAGCTGGTGGTAAAGCAACTCATTCCAAAGTACTCTTTTGTTCCTATTCTATTTATTATTTTATGTTTTATTAGGGAAGATTAGATTCACAATTTTTGAGAATATTGGACAATAAAGTATGATCAATTTTCTTGGATGTAAGAAATATAGACTATTATAGTATTTTGTATTAATAGTACATCACCGAGTACATGAGGTAGAAACTTTGTCGGGCGATGACGAAGAAGATGGTGTTTGCTCATCGAGCCTTTGTTGTCACAAGCTTTTTTGCATAGAATGACAAATGTTTTTTTTGTTAAAATTCTTATCATTTTATTGTTTTCTTTTGATTTAAACACACATTATTATACATATCACCCTTAAAACCACCGTCACATTACAAAAAGTTAGAGTTAAATTGATGTTAATTCGGTTTTATGCTACTAACAAATACCATCCCCAAAGGTAAGGCTACTATGGGTCAAGTGTGAAGTGCATATATTGTGATAAACAACCCCAAAGTTGGGAATTTCATAATCTAATAACCCTTTTATTTGTTATTTTATCTTTATATTAGAAAGGATTAAATCAAAATAATACAAATTTTGAGAATATTAGACAATAGTAGTATGATCATTTTCTTGGATGTAAGAAATATGATCTTTTGTGATATTTTATGTTAGCAGTATTTCACCTAGTACATGAGATAGAAACTCCGTTTGATGATGACGTGGAGGGTGGTGTTTGCTCATTGAGCCCTTGTCACAATTTTTTGCTCAGGATGACAAAGGTTTTTTGGTTATTATCCTCCATCATTTTACTGTTTTTTAATACAGAAAGACTGACGTCAAGCTAATTATTTAAGTCAACAATTCAAATCACCTAACAACTTTGCCAGTCTATGCAACAAAATGACGAAAGAAGTGTTGGGATTCACCCATGAGTAAGATGTCCCACATTGGAAAAGTAAAGAGAAAGCAAATGATATATAAGTCAATTGTTACTCTTCTTAACACCAATTGCTTTTAAGATGGAATCTAACTTAACTTGTGTACCATGAGCCTTAGTTGAAGTGGGCTCCCGCCTTAGATCTACCCAACAAGTGGTATCGGAGCCGATGATTCATTCGGCTGGGCACAAGGTGCAAGATGGCGGTCCCACAAAAATCACCATGGACAGGAACAAGGACCATGGCGCGCGCGTGCCTGGGTCTCCCGAACGCGCAAAGTGGTGGCATGAGACTCGGGTGGAGTCGGTTACGACTCTGTAGAGTAAGGTGCAGCTATGATGGGCTCTTGCAGATGGTGACTTGAAACCTTGACAAAAAGAAACTTCCAATCAAGGGGGACAGACTCATGTGTGAAGGGAGGGATTGTTGGGATTCACCCATAAGTAAGATGTCCCACATCGGAAAAATAAAGAGAAAACACATGGTATATAAGTCAAGTGGGCTACTCCTCTTAACACCAATTGGTTTTAAGATAGAACCTCACTTAAATTGTGTACCATGGGCCTTAGTTGAAGTGGTCTCCCGGCTTGGATCTCCCCAACCAGGAGCAAGTATAACCCTCTATGTCATCGTTAAGTCGAATTTCTATGTAATGTCCCGGCCCCTCCTGGGTCGCGAACATTACCAATAATTGCTTCAAGGAACGCTGACTGGCCCCACAAATCACCACGAGTCTTTCCAGCGTGCTTCGTCCTCGCTCACACGCTGCTTGGGAAAACTTTCCAGGAGGTCACCCATGCTGAGACTATTTTCATGCAAGCACATTTAATTGAGAGGTTCCCAACGAATGAGCTACCATAAAAGAAGGTGGAAGGTGCACCTTGGTGATATAAGTAGTCATTTCAATCCTTCTAAGCCGCACTTTAACCACATACCCGGGGTATTACAGTCACCCCCACTTAAGCACACAACGTCCTCGTTGTGCCACAATCCACTCCAGAATCTTTGCCCCGCTAGGTGAATGCCCATGGATCTCTCGTCCAATGGCGCAGCTCACGGTCGCGGGTCAGCTCTGTCACCATCTGTAACGCCCCGGCCCCTCCGGGGCCGCGGACCTTACCAATAATTGCTTCAAGGATCGCTGACTAGCCCCACAAATCACCACGAGTCTTTCCAGCGTGCTTCATCCTCACTCACACGCTGCTTGGGAAAACTTCCTAGAAGGTCACCTGAGACTACTCTCAGGCAAGCGATTAACTGTGAGGTTCCCAACGAATGAGCTACCATAAAAGAAGGTACACCTTGGTGATATAAGTAGTCATTTCAATCATTCTAAGCCACACTTTAACCACATACCTGGGGTATTACATTCTACCTTATGGACTTGGTGATATATTGATACCTCAAAAATACCCCAAGAGTTTACACGACTCACATCAGTGACAGATATACATGTGGAGCAGAGGTGTCCACGGAAACCTTTAGCCAAAGAAAAAATTGTGATTTTCTAATATTATTTGGAATAAATTTTCTTAATTGGAACAAGTGGACACCGTAAAAAAAAACCAAAAAATATAAAAGGAGTGCCCAATTTAACAGCAACCCAAAGGCCCTAAAATATTACTCCCTCTGTCCCAAATAAATTGTCCACGTTGACTAATTAGGTCAAAAATTCTAAATTTTGATCATTAATTTATCAAATTATTATATGTTGAGTTATTACAAGACTACTACATACTATTAGATTTGTGATGAAAATTTTTTTTACCGGAATATAATATCATTAATTTTTCTAAGATAAACCTGAAAAAATTAACGCTCAAAGTGTTGCATCGAAAATCGTGAAAAAAATAAACTGAACAAATTTATTGGGACGGAGGGGTACTAAATTATGTTTTTTTATAAACAAAAAGTGTAAGTCAGTGAATTGGGTAATTCAATTGGGTATCAATATAAGTTTAAGATATAAATATCTAGTTAATGTGAAATTTTAATTTATTTGTGGGCATATTTATATGATAATGTGAAACATTGTTAAGCTTGTGAATATGTCATTTAATATTTATTTTTATTTTTATTGTTATTTATTTAAATTTTATTAGTTTATTTTTCAAAAACGCTTATGTAATAACAAATATATTGGACACCCCTAAATTAATGATGGGGATCCGCCACCGACTTACATCCAGAAAAATATTGCTCATACTATTATATTATCCAATACCTCCAAAGTTTATATTATTTTGATTCGTTTCCTTACATCGGTTTAATTTTAAAAACTTTGCCTATTAATTTTTCAATATATACAAACATTTTTATAAGAAATGATTATTGGTACGTTAGTAATGAAAAATGTTACCATAAAATATAATGTTATAAGAAAACATTATCAATTAAACAATTAATATTTGAAAATCATAAAAAAAATTAAATAAGCAATAGATAATGGGAAGGAGGGATCGGAGCACCGTTGAATAGGCAATAGACAATAGGCAATAGGCTAGCCAGCCACCTAACAAGTGGTTGCCTGCATACATTAATTGTTACCACCATTAATGTACAACACATTTGACACCATATAAACCCACTTCAGTTCCAAATGTTTTCAGTCCAGGCCTGCTTCCATTCATATATCTTTCAATTCAAAAGTATATTCATCACTTGCCATTAAGACAACTCCTCCTCACAAAATCATATCTTTTCTTTTCCTTTCGTTATTATATTTTATTTTTTAAGGGGGGAAAAAATGAGGGGGCTAAAGATGCATGTTAATGTTGATGATGAAGCTGAAGAAGCCCTAAAGTCCCCCATGAGTAAGGTATACTTGTGTCCTAAAACCGACCAGATTATCAATTGTGCAATGGGTTTAAGGTATCCCATTGATGTGAATGCCCTAAAGACTGCCTTTTCAAACTCCCTCATGATCAAACACCCTAGATTCTGCAGTCTCATGGTCAGAAACCATGCAGGAGAACACTGGAGAAAAACCCAGGTCAACATTGACGACCACGTCATCATCCACTCCAACATTAACACAGAAGATTTCCACGTGGAAGATGACGTGGAAGAGGCTTTGAATGCATACTTGGCTGACGTGGCAGTGTCAACCCCACTAAGCATGAAGAAGCCACTCTGGGAGGTGCATGTATTGCTAGGGCTAAACTGTGTAGTGTTGAGGGTTCATCATGCTGTGTGTGATGGAGCCTCTTTGATGTCTATGCTTTCAGCTTGTTTTGAGAAGAGAGAAAATGGTGGCGTGGAAGTGTTGACGAGAAAAAGTGAGCAAGTGAAGAAGTGGAAGGAGAGAGGGGTTTGGGGGTGGGTTAAGACTGCATGGCTCACAGTTGTGTATGGTGTCAAGTATTTAGGGAGGCTTTTGTGGGTTAAAGATGAGAAAAGTGTGATATATGGGGGTGATGGAGTAGAGCTCTGGCCAAGGAAGTTGGAAACCGTCAAGTTTGAACTTCAAGACTTCAAGTTTATCAAACAGGCCCTTCCTAATGCTGTAAGTATTTGCATGCTTTCTTGTTGGGTGTTTATTTTATTAAACCAAGTTCATGCATTGTGTTTTTCCCCCGTTTTAGACTGCTATTCTATTATAATAATTGTTTGAAGCTCTAACCATTCTTCATCCATTTTTTAGAGTTATATAGTTATGCATGGGTTTTTTTGCTTTTTGGACCCCGTACTTTGGGGTATTTATTTTCTAGACCCCCATATTTCAAAGTTTATATTTTGGATCCTATATTTTGTCTCCGACAATAATATGGACCTTATACTTTGTTTCCGGCAACAATATGGACCCCCATATTTCGAAGCCATTATCGATTTTTTTTCTTTCGAAAATTTTCCAGCCGCAATTTCTTCATCCTCTTCTTGCACGATTTCCAACCCCCATATGAGCATAAATTTGCCAAAAAAATTACCAAAATTGATCAAAAGTTGCCAAAATTTAACTTTTACCCTACTGTTTTTTACCCATAAATTTTACACACCCTTAGCTATCAAAGTCTGATCAATTTTAAAACAACAGTCAAAAGAAGTAAAAAATGATAAAAGGCCATATCGGGAAGTTTAAGTAACAATCAGGTCATCGCCGGACTCAAACATAACTTTGGGCCACATTTTTTGGGTCCACAAAGTATAGAGGTTTAGAAAATAAATACCCCTAAAGTTCGGGGTCCAAAAAGCAAAATTCCTGGTTATGCAACTGTGCTTTTATGTTATATCCCCTATTTCATTCTCAATCTCTGGCCCGGGCTCTTGGTATTTGCTCAGTTCCCTTTGGAGGTGAGCCACAGACTAAGTCCCCGAGCAAAGTGCGATTCATTAGGTGTACTTAAAACTTGGGTTCGAAATACTATGGTTGTTCACCATTATTGCTATGATTATTAACTTTTATCATTATAATTGTTCATTCACAATGTTCTGGAGCATTATATACTCAAATGCATCTAATATATATGTCCTGACATAGGATGAGAGTAGGATTGTTCATAATTTTTGTATCTAAAAAAATACCAAAAATATAATTAATGGATAAGATTAAATCATTAGAGTATTATTTATAATCATAATATAGTCAACAGATTTCAAATATCTTATAATTATAATTAATAAAAAATAATATCAAAAGTTATAGTAAATATTAATTATATATATTAAAAATAAAACATTCAAACATTAATATCTTGTCCCAAGACAGTATCATTCTATTCACATAGGCTATTGATATTTTAGTAGTCATCTTTGTTGTTTTAAAAATATAAAAAAAAAAATAAGTCATTACTTTTAAAGGAGTGATTCAAATCATCCAATCAGAGCGACCAAACCACGCGAAATATATGTCAATCTAATATTTTATCCAGTCACATGTCTGTAATGTAGTACGCTCCACATCTAGGGAGAATATTGCATTTTAGTGGTCATTTGCCTCTCCGACTGTTTTTTTTGTATAATAATTTTCAACCCGATTGATGTTTCTGCCGTTTTTGAAGTGGCTTTTAACTGTTTTTATTTTCAAGCTGTATGAGAAAGTAGTTACACACTTACATTATATCAAATGTATGTACCAATTACAATTGTTTGTGAGTGGATTCAAATTTTCATGACAAATTATACCATACTTAATTGGAGGACCTATCAAAATTCACCACATATATTTAAAATAAATTAATATTTTGTTTAATAAATTTAAAATATTGATTAAATTTATTATTAATTTTAAAATAAAAAGATAAATATTAATGAACTTTTTTTAATAAAATTTTACACCTTGAGAGCCTAGGTATGACAATTGAATTTTCTTTTCATGTATCGAAAATTGCTTTTCTTAGTCAAAGAAAGATCCCTTATATATACATGAAATAAGTTTACGTGCATCGTTCTTTTATGCGGTATTGCAATCTACTGCAATTCACATACCGCAAGCTACCGCAATATATTATTTACCTTTTCACTAATATCAACACCTATTTATTATTTTCCACCGCAATTTACCACACCGCAACTCGCACCGCAATTTCACCGTAAAAGAACGGTGCATATAAAAATCATAATAGAACAGTAACATGCATATATATGCAGCTAGTGTTTATATAAGGTGCATGTGAAAGGAGGATAACGTCGGAAGATCTTTAACTAGTTAGCTCCTTCATTCATATAGGTAATAAATATGCAACGTAAAACCAAACACGCATATAAGTAGCTGGGACCAATTTATATTGAGGCCAAAATGAGTGTGACAATCGCAAAATATATTGTAATACCGCATGTGGTGGACCTATCTAGGTATACTATATGTATTAAAATATATCAACTTTTTATGTGAAGAATTTGTGTAAAAAAAATTGATAAATTTAAAAATTATTGATGAATTTCTGCAATAATATAGTAGTAAATTTATGATAAATTTTATAATAAATATTGAACATTTTTTTCAAAGATTTACACCTTGATGGACCTAAATACTCCAAAATTAATATTGATATATATAACAATTGGTGTGACAATGCCTTTTTATTCTTTTTGTTCCAATTATTTTATGAAATTGTATCTACCTGGAATTTGTTTGTTGGATGTTGAATGAGGGCTTCAACCTTCTGCTATTGGTGTTTAATTCCTTCTGCTATCAATTTTATTTTTTTCTTTTTTGACAGCTCTTGGCCTACTGGTCGTCCCTCCCATTCCCGTTTTCCTAGTCTGCTTTTTTATGCTCTCCATGTTTTTTTTTTTCGGCTTTTTAAGCTGTTTAAGTTTTAACGTGTTATTTCAATATTATTTTGCGATCCATAACTAAAATCTATCCGCCTCATTTTATAATTAATTAACAACATCTAAAAATTTTTATATAAAATTTAAAATTTTATAAGCTAAGTTATAACCACTCCTAGGGTGGGAATCTCATAAATTTTCTTTCAATAGAAGAGATGTTCTTATTTCATTGAAAGGTCAATATTTCATTTGACAAGAGTCTAATTTAGCCCTCTAAATTGAGAGTTGGCTTCATCCGTTCACACAAACCCCAATCAGTTTCAAACCTAAGAGCATTTACAATGTGAAAATTTATTTTAAATAAAGTTTTAATATTTACCATAATAAACATTAAATCTTACTTTAATTTAGTAATTCATTTGTACAATAATGGTGTTTAAATAAAGGTTTTACTGAGTTATTATTTCTAATAAAACTGTCTCATATGCTCTATAGCTCTCACATTTCAGTCAATTACTCCTAATTTGTATTCATTTTTCTATATTTGCCAAAAATTTATTACAAATAAATCGGCTCCATAGGAACTTAAGTGTTCAAATCAATAGTTTTAGGACTAACTATTAGCTAAAATATACACTATATCAAAATAGAGGGATTTTATGGAGATTTAACAAAATTAATAATCATAAATGCTCCAGCCAACGTTTTCAAGGGGGCAGCATAGCACAATCAAATAGACAAATAACATAATCTAACCAAAATTCACTTTATTAAGATGAACTTAATTAAATTCGAAATAAAAGATCGATCTCCTTTACCTGGTTTGGCAGATATGCGCAGGGGCATAGCAATATGTACCAATGCATTACACAGATATCTTAAATCTTGTTGTTGTATGCTTTTATTTTATCTATGTAATTACAAGTAGCACTTAACGATAATGCTGGTTCCATTCCTACTTTGCAAATAATGACTTTTCCCGATGCCTCCTTAATTAAATTCAATGAAGTTGACATGTATCTTCCAAATTGGCATGTATACATATGCAGACTATTAACGATGTCCTGCTGGGAGTTATATCATCTGGGCTGTCCAAATATTTGCATCTGAAATCACCTAAGGGTAAGTAATTATTCAAATCACTTAAGAGTACCATCTATGTCCCAATTTCATTGTCATTTATCACTAATTTTAGTAGTCCATACGTACATCTTGCAATTGGGGGTTTTTTGCATTTTGGACCCCGAATTTTAGGGGTATTTATCTTCTGAACCCTTGGTTCTCAACTTTAACTTTTTCGACCTTAAAGTTTGTACGCCGAAAAAAAAGGACCCTAAAGTTTGTGAGGTGAAAAAAAAGCCCGTTTCCCGTTTTTCTTTTTCTTTCCATGTTTGAATTTCTCTCCCGATTGGCATCAAACTTCAAGACTAAGGTTAAAATCGATATTAAAATTATAATAAAACTCTTTTATTCATGTTAGAGTTA
Organism: Portulaca oleracea; assembly: GCA_029582165.1. Classification (NCBI taxonomy): domain Eukaryota; kingdom Viridiplantae; phylum Streptophyta; class Magnoliopsida; order Caryophyllales; family Portulacaceae; genus Portulaca; species Portulaca oleracea. The sequence continues at coordinate 19,572,923 of CM055869.1, forward strand.
CTTAAAATCATGTACTCATGGGTCTAAGTAGCCCCGACATGAATAAGAGAGGTGTATGATAGCTTCAATATTAGTTTTAACCATAGTCCTGAAGTTTGATGTCAATCGAGAGATAAATTCAAACATGAGAGGAAAATAGATAAGGGTTTTTGTCTCAAAATAATCTGAAGTCGGAGGTCATTGGCTGAAAATAATCCAAACTCACTTTTTGGCTGAAAATAATCCAAACTCTTAACCTATTTACACGGACTAAACCGAATTAAATCGATTTCCGGCGTCGTAATGCTGACTGTTCAGTTTATGTAGACCCCAGTCAGCATAAATTCAAAACCAAAATCAATTAAAGAAACATGTGCTTAGGCTGCCCAGTCAGTATTCTGACGCCGGAAATCGATTTCGGTTTAATCCGAGTAAATAAGTTAAAAGTTTGGATTATTTTCAGCCAAAAAGTGAGTTTGGATTATTTTCAGCCAATGACCTCCGACTTTGGATTATTTTGAGCCAAAAACCCAATAAAGAATGAGACATGGACCTTTTTCTTCAGCCTACAAACTTTAAGGTCCTTTTTTATTCAGCCTACAAACTTTAGGGTCTAAAAAGTTAATATTGAAAACCAAGGGTTCATAATATAAATACCCCTAAAGTTCAGGGTCCAAAATGCAAAAAACCCTTGCAATTGGTGTAAAATTTTTGTAACTTGTCTACATTATTCTTGCATTAATCGAGAATGATAATTGTTGATATTGTAAAATATGATAAATAAATTTACTTATTAGAGATAAAAAGGGAACGACAATTGTTGAAATTGTAAAAATAATAAATAAATTGAGGCATAAGAATTAATGAGGGCAACAAATTTTTTGGGAAGAAGGCCGTACAAGTATGTCATAAATGCAGCATTCATGACCTTCAACCACTGTTGTCTTTTTTTTTTTCAGCTCTGATGCATGGTGTTGAAGTTACTGCACTGATGCCAGTCAACCTTCGAAGTAATTCTGGCTTGCAGGTTTGTACGTTGGGCCAAAACCTAATATTTCCATTTAAGGCTATATATGTACGTACCATATTAATTTCTTTGCGTGTCTTGCATCAACCTGCCACCCAACTTGTTTCATTGGTAAGACAACTGTTTCACATAAATAATATAGGGCTCTCCCTTTAAACTTTAAACAGTGGTCCCATAATTAAAACAAACAACCAAAACTTTCAGGATCATAAACACAATTATTCACGGTTTGAGAAATTTATATATAAACAGTTTTCTCCATCAATTGAGAAGTTCAGAAATAACTTATTTTCCTTTATTTGGCTTTAGAATTTCGGAAGAAAACATGATATAAAAATTTCAACCAATTGTGATAAGAGGAGAATAGGAAGAAAACATGATATATGTTAAATAAGAGGGGAGGATTAGGAAAGTGAAAAGTGAAATGAACAAAGGACTGATGAAATAAAGAAAAAAGCACTTTTATATTAAATTTTATTTTCATCCTGTTGAAAAACAACCAAATGGAACCTTAGTGAAAAAATAGATTTGTTGGACTGAAAATTTGTGAATGTACAATGTTTGGCCACTCACAAATTCAGCTATTAAGACCATGTTCTTTAGATTGACAACTCTTTCCAATCCAATCCAATCCAATCCGGCCAATTCGACCTTACACAATTCGCCAAAAAAATATCATAACTTATCTAACCCAATCTAATCAATCCATCTAAATTTTATTTTATCAAATCTAAAGAACAGGGCCTAATTTATTCATGTACGCAGAGGAAACTAGCCAACTCACCAGCTTATATTATAAACATCTATCCATGAGTAATTAAGTAGTTGTAGGTGTGATTCACGAGGAGATTGCAATCTTATCTAGAGCGAACAGGTGAGGATCCATGTCTATGCAATAACTGGGTAATAATGCATGCATATATGGTTTGAATAACAGGGATCGACAGATATAGTGAGAGGCAACAAGACATGGTATGGGTCATCTTCATTTGGGAATAAAACAGGCACACTTCTCCAACCACTTCTCTGCTGTCAGGGACTCCATCCTTTTGACCATGTTAAGAGGATGAAAGCAATCATTGACAGGAAGAAGCTTTCATACGAAGCCCATATCCCTTACATTTCTCTCAAATTCTTGGCTTCTTCTTTTGGCTCCAAGGTACGTGGCTAACATTTATTTTTTGTATGCGGTTTGCTGTTTTCTATCAACTTTTAATGATCGGTAAAAAAAAACGGCACGTACCTAACCTAAAGTTGTTTTGGAACTTTAACTTTGTTCGTTAGCCATCTATTTGTATATGCTGGTTGTAATACTATATCTTAAATGAGACATATCCATATGTAGGATACAATTCAATGACATTGTACGTGGTTGATCCAGATGGTCTCCACACTGGTTATGAAGTTGTTTCATGTGAAATACATTTTTTATGGAAGATTGTCACCTTACCAATTGCCAAATGTTTTCAAAATTATTTTATTGGTATTTTTAAAATTAAATAAGGTTGCTTAAATTGAGATCTCCCTAAATAGTGACTAAACGGGACCCACAATTAATGTTGCTATTATTGCTTTGTTTGAAATTCATATATAGAATTTAATAACAAGGATCTTTGTATGTTGAATGATTGCAGGTAGCTAGCTGGTGCTCACATAGAATACAATGCAATACAACTCTGTTGATCTCAAACATTATGGGTCCATCCAAGCAAATAGCTATTGCAGGCAATCCTGTGACTTACATGAGAGTGAATATTTCTAGCATGCCCCAAGTATTATTTCTTCCCAACATACCACATATCTTAAAGTAGCAATTAATTGGTTTATCTGTCTTACTTGATACACTAATTAATTTATTCTTTGCAGGCATTAACGATACATATGGTAAGCTATGCTGGAAAGGCTGATCTGCAAGTAATGATAGCCAAAGATATAATCACTGACCCACAATTGTTGCCTAAGTGCTTTAAGGACTCTTTACTTGAAATGAAGACTTATGTTACCGAGTGCAACAATATTAGTCAAGTTTTCAAATGAGCAAACGCTTGTACTACTTCAACATTCTACAAGATTGGATATGGTTGTACTTATAACTTAGCATTTTAGCAAACAAAAGTGGTCTCACAAAAAAGAATGTTATGTGAGATTATTTCCTAGAGAACTTGCAAATGATCTAGTACCTAATGTGATTTTCTATATGTCTATTTGTCCTTAATTTGTCGGATTCATAACTGTTTTCTTGTGGGACTTCATCGCTACTTCAGATTATCATCATTAGGATGATTTTCAGTTTAGTTTATGATTTGAGTATTGTCAAATATTTTCATTTGTATAGACAATTGATACACCGCAAGTACACCGATGTACGTGTAGCAAGTATCAAGGTCGATCCCACATGGACTTTGCTAACTACACACTAAAATAGCTTCCTATGTGATTGCTAAATTGATCGGGTTTTGAATGGGATTAACTAATTCTATATCTAATTGCTAAAAAGGTCAAAACAATCAAATGTTCACACAAATCACAAGAAGAAATCAATATGAGAAAGATGTTCAGGGGACAAAACCAAAGTAACTCTATGAATCAAACACGTTGATTGAACATGTAAGTCATTAATTTGGTACATTTTATGGTCGATAATCGCATAAATTCTTCCGTAGCGAGCTTTTAACAATGAAACGGATTGCTTAGTAAAATCAATCACATACTTTCGTGGTTATTTCAATTTTAACTAAATTAAAGATCGAATTATCTAAAGACCCCTAATTACAAAGTCTTCTATGTCTAGTTCACTTCATAATTAATTTACTCTAAAGGGTTTCGATTATCGAATTTTGTCGTTCGGTACTTCATCCAACAATCTAATTCCATGCTACTGGTGATCAAGCAAAAGCAATGACATACAAAATCAAAGGATAAATAAAATGCATTCAAATTAGATAAACAAACCTGTTCAATCCAACAATATTCAATCCATAAGAGAAATTAATAAGGGTTTATCCCCCAAACTAAAGAAAACTACTCACTACTCATGTTCAAAATACAAAACATATCAAAATCTATACTAAAATGCATGAAAACTATAAGAAAGAGAAGTAAATCGAGATGGAAATTGATCTCCACTTAAATGATGATCGGTGGGGACTTTTGCTCCTCCACTTCAATGGATTTCTTGACAAATCGATTTTCAAACTCAACAAACTCTCAATCTTCAACTATAGACGAATGTGGATGGATTTGTGGATGAAGGGATGGATGAATATGATGATGAGGATGATGATGAATGGGAATGAATCACAGCAAAAACAGCAGAATACATCAATTATATAGCATTAAGAGCAACCGAAACACCAATTTTGCATTAAACAAGGCCAACACGGTCCATTCCAGGCCAAGACGGACCGTGTTAAATTCAACACGGATCGTGTTGACAGGACACTGGTCGTGTTGATCACTGGAATCCAATTCTGAACTTTCTGGATTGTGAAACGACTCGTGCTGGGTAAATGTCACCCGTGTTGATCCCAGGCAGTATCCAATGTCTTCTTGGGCCTGAGTTTGGACCTTGGGGTGGATTTATTCTTCAATTATGATTCTCTTGGACTCCATACACTTGATTTGGAGCTTGATTTCTTCACTTTTCACATCAATTTCCTACAAAACTATACTAAACTCCAACCAAGCATAATATAGAGAACTCGAGTATAAAATAGTACATTCATATCAATAATCACTCAAATTAACTCTAAATAATCCAAGATCACATATATATAAAATACACTTATCAAATTCCCCCATGCTTACACCTTGTTTGTCCCTAAGCAAGGCTAAACTCACAAATAAAGTAGGAAAATAAAGAAAAGAACGAAAATAGAAAATAAATGGGACAAAATGACTCAAGTCAAAAGAAGAAATTTCAAAGCAAAAATGAAACATTTATTTACAAATCTCCTCAGGAAAGCATCGATAAGACATTCAATTAATCCAACTTAATCAAGCGTAGTCCAAGTATGAAAGAAAGTCTATATACAAGAGAAAATGAAACCATAGAAAGAATTACAGAAACTATACCTATCAAGATCAAACTAATCAACCTCCTAATCTCTAATGAAACAAGCAAGCACACAATAATGGATGAAACTAGATAATTGAGAGAAACCTCACTTTAGGGAATGTGGAAACACTCCTCTCATGTGTTTGAAAAATAATATTCAATGAAGGTGCACTCAATACTCAATCACAAAGTAACATTCTACCATAAGCTAGCTTGCAAACAATCTCAATTCTCTACCGCTAGAATGCAATGCACAATGATAATCAAGAGAACTTTCAAATGGGTTGTAATGGGGCTAAGGTTAAGGGTAAGGAGTGGAAATATATTTGGGGAAGTGGAGCTAAAAGCCAAGACTTGGAGCATAAACCTCACCAAATTGCACAATTAAAAACTCTCACACCTTATATATATTAACAACAACTAGACCTGTCAATTCGGTTGGGCGGGCGGTTTCGGGTCGGTCGTATTTCGGGTTCGGATAAATACGGGTCCGGTGTATTTCAAGTTCGGAAAAATATGGTCGATGTATTTCGGTTTCGGATCAACCCAACGGGTTATGATTGCGACCTTTTTCGCTTTTTTTTAAAAAAAATGGTCTCTCAATACTACTTTTTGTACAATATAAATAATAAAATATGATTATCTTCTAGCAACGATAGATTATTGTAACCATTTTAACTTAAATAAGAGAAATAACAAATAAATAAGTTGCGCTTATAGTTTAATAGTTAAAATTTGAATGCAAAGTCACAAATTTTAATAAAGTTTAACTCAAAAAGTTAAATTTTGGGGTCAAACGGGCGGGTCGGGTTTGACCCGCTAATTTTCGGGTTCGGTATACTTCGAGTTTAGTTGAAAAAATCGTGTTCAAAACCCAGAAATTTCGGGCGGGTTCGGGTCGGGTCAGAATTGCCAGGTCTAACAACAACACATCCCAAATTCAAGTAGAAATTGCCTCAAATCAAAGAAAAATAAACTTTCAACCTACTAAACACTTTTTTTTCTTCATTTTTCTCTTTTTTCTTTTTTTTTTTTTAACTCAAACTTAAAGATATATACACTAATAAGGCTAATTTCCAACTCAACCCATATCAAGCTACAATGGGGAAAAAACTCATGATATTCATCTTTCACAACATCCCCAACAAATCAAACCACATAAACACCACAATCAACCCAACTTTCACACTCTAACACTCCAAGCAATGGCTTAAGGATAGGAAATTCAATATTTGGCCATGACTATTTATATAGGTAATCAAAAGGAAGAGTTATGTACAAGGCTACAAGAGGGTTAAAGACGGATATTCACATACAAAGGGTGTCTATTTGGCTATGTAGCTAAAAATATATACAAGAATGTCTCTATCATATTACCAATGCACAAGCAAAAATGCAGTTTCAAAGAGATACATCGCAAGTTCTAGAGAATGAAAACAAAGGATGAGTCACACATGGAAATTTGAGACTAAGAAAAATGATTAGTCATTTAAGCTTATGTGGTCTCACGGGTTAAAAGCTCTCAAGCAAACCTAGCTCAAATAAATGTACATGTGTAAACTCATTCAAAAAGATCATAGAAAAGGCAATAAAGCATCATTATCAAAGTACGATTCTAAACTTTCTAAGTTTTCACAACTCTTTTCAAAATTTTAATTCACAAAGGGCTATACAAGACTAAATCAATTCAAAAGAAAACTTATCTAGCTTTAATTCATCATCGGAGAATTTATTCACTAATCCTAACCTATCCTAATTTTTTCTTTTTCTTTCTTCTTTTTCAATTTTTTTTAATTTTTCTGAATTTTTCTGATTTTTTTTTGTTTTTTTCAAAAACTAAAATCAAAAGTCAAATGAAAAACTAGAAAAGAAGAAACTAAAAACTAAGAAAAAAGTAGAAAATAAAATCTAATATGCATCTAACTAATGCAAAACTAAGTGGATGCAAAAGATTTACAAATGATAGCTAAAAACTAGATAAAATGAAAGCTAAACAAAATAAAAACTAACTAAAACTAACAAACTAAAAGGAAACAAATAAACAAATATTAAAGAAAAACAAAAATAAAATCATATACACAAAGATGACAACCCATAATTTTCAAATTAATCTCCCCCCCCCCCCCCCCATGTTTGGACAAAGCATTGTCCTCAATGCATAAACAAGAATAAACTAGCACAAAAGGGAAAACATGACAATCACTGAGGTGGTGGAGGAAGTGGGTAAGGATAATGGTGGGGGTAATTTAACTGCCAATCGCGCATCGCTTGCATCATCTCGAGCATGCGTGCTTGTTCGGCAGCTTGGGCGGCATTGACTTGGTCTAGAAGGTCAAACCTCTCAAAGATACGAGTTTGGTTTTGCAAAATTTGGTCCGCAGTGGACCTAAAATATCCAAACTCATTTTCGCAATAAGTTCTAAGAGAGGCATGGTCCGCACACAAAGAATTAAAATTATCTTGGAAATCAAAAGCGGCGGCGGGACCTTCGGCATCGTCCTTGCCATCCTCGTGAAGAGGGGGCAAAGGAACGGGGTTAGGAATAGGGTTAGGTTGAGGAAAGAGTGTGTTAGGAAGGAAAAGAATTTTTGGAAGCTCTTGTATGATAAGGTTTGGATGAGGAAGCCTCATCAACTCATTGTTAGGGTAGACCCACCAAACTTCTTCCCCTCTTAACTTACACATTTTCATGGCGCTAATAGCTCTACCATCTAAGGCCATGGGGCCCTCTACCCTATCCCGCTCGTGAGGAGCCAGATTCCAACCAAAATGACTACCCAAAATCGTAAGCAAACCACCCACCACTATGTCCCCCTTGGTGTGAGACGTGATTGGGGCTAAATGTGTGGCAAAAAGAGCGGCGGGGTTCACCTCGGGTCGTGTATAATACATACCCCAAACCGTGTAAAATTCTGCTTGAGCCGCTACATTCATGCTATCCCTTCTACCAAATAACTCACAAGCTAGGATGCGTTGCGTGTAACGAAACACGGGGTTTCGTATGTGCGTGCACTTAGACCTAATCGGGTGGTAGTCATTCCTAGTCGTGGTAAACTGCCAAAATTCATTGGGGTTCCATTCAACCAGAGGGGGCACATCTCTTTTATCGACACCGGGGACGACAAGCAAACGAAAGATTTGGGCAAATTGGGCTAGCGTCAAATTATGCTCCTCTTCATCTATCCTAAAGGTAATCCTACCCTCTTGTGTTCTAAGGTTCACATCAAAGGTGCTAAGCACCTCTAGGGTAAGGTTCCTATAGGTCGGCTCTCTCATCCTCGCGAAATCTAACATCCCTTTCTTATTCAAAAGCCATTCAACATCATCCAACATTCCAGTAGTTTGCAAAAATGGCTCATTCATGTAACGAGTAGGGATGATATTACACTTAGACAAAGCTATGTAACTCTCAAATTGAACACCTACTAGATTAAAAGGATTGTTACCTCGCGTTTGCCTGGAGGATGATCCCGCTTTACCCTTGCCTTTGTGTAACGCCCCGGAAATTCAATTATCGAAAAGTCAAAGTCAAACTAACGTTAACAGACAAAATTTTAGCGGAAGACTTAAATCTCTTATTGGGCGTCACTGCCATATCCCCGAAGGAATACAAGGCGAGAAGGAAAACTACAACTGTCTGTCAACGGCAACCAACTAACATCTCATACTCAGAAATAAACCTCAAAACTAACTTCAAGTCTTTCAAAAGGAACCATAACATATTTAACGACTTCTAGACATGCCGTCCTCACTTCTAATTCCCGTCCCCAGCATATTGATCATCACCTGAGAACAAAACATTTCAAAAATGAGGGGGAGATCTCAATAATGTCTACCCCTAACGTTAAAAACAAGGTAAGTTCATTTTAATTCATTTGAGGGAGAGGGAACAAGTCAAACCATTTCACAAACCTTTAATCCCTGAACTGTTTTCCTCAACCCAACCAATTCATATTTTATTATGCGGGCGGGATACCACATCCCTTAAAGTAACATCGCCTACCACAGGCATCAAAAATATATTCGCCTACCACAGGCATCAAAGTTCGCCTACCACAGGCATCATAGTTCGCCTACCACAGGCATCAAAGTTCGCCTACCACAGGCATTGAAAGAGTTCGCCTACCACAGGCATCAAAGAAATCAACTATCCTATATCAGGGAAGAAGCCCTGATCTCCTGGTCTATAACCCGGCAAGATTCCAAATCCTGAACAACGAGTTATGCCCCGAAACCCCCTTATTGTTTCACTTTGAATTATTAATATCTTATGCAAAAACTCAACTCACAACTCTCAAGTCAAACCCAATCCAAAATAACAAAACCGGTAAGAAATCACTAATAAAAGACCATCTCAATTTGCTCAACTCATAAATCAAAGATCACAAACAAATATCAAAAATAGATGGCCACATTCAACATAAAGTCCCCTTTCGGGATGCAATTGTCAAAACAGATTAGAAAACATTTAAGCACATTTAAAGGGCATCCCAGGGGCAATAGAGCATAGACATTACCTGGTTAACTTCACTTCACAGCAAATACGAACACACTTGAGCTCACTAACGACGCGAATTAGCTCGGGCCTAAAATAGAATAATTATTCTAATCAAAACGCGCCCTTTGAAGTTAGTATTAACTACCTTCTAACTAACCCTCCCCTAGGAACCCTATAGATTCCTATCAATCATGAATTTACACTTTAAAACATTTAATACATTCCAAATAATCGCATAATAATACCAAGTAAACCTTTTCAATCAACAACACATTTATTAACAATTTCACATAACAAGACAGATTACAGCATCCACATAAAAAGGGTTGTAACTTGACTTCCCGACATTCTATGGGTCTGGTTTTGGAATTTTCGGAAACCTCGGGATGTCTACTAAAACTCTTAAGTTGAATTCGAGACCCAACACACGCTTTAAGGTCCTCGAAAACCATCATCTTCCCAAACTGTCCAGATCTGACCTAGGTCTGGTAATCGGGGTATAACTCGAATTATAAAATTCCAAAGTCCGGTCCGTAAAATTCCTATTAAAGCTAACATCTAAGGGAAGCTCCAGTCCAAAGGGTTTGATCAAAAGACAACTACACTAACCGTGGTGACCCGATCTTTAGACACTAACGAAACTGTCCCGATCCCGGTTCTTATTTAAAAAAATTATAAATTCGGTTCTAACTTTCACCATTGGGTCCCGGGGTTCTAATTTGGGCCTAAAACAGTAGCTAGGGTCCAAGGTAATTAGTTTAAACCATCTAAAATCCAAACATCAAACTTCCTACCACCAAAACCAAATTGTAAAACATGAAATCAACTTTAATATATTAATCTAATCCTAAAACATACATAAAAGAAAGTAACCTATACTAACATAGCATAAACTTTAATTATAAAAAAAAAAAAAAACATTCTAGTACTAACCTTATCACAGTTATGCATGAACAACTTGCTTGATTAACTAGATTAATATTAATCCTATCATGAATCAGGAAGGACTTCATAATCATTGGACTTACTCCTAAATTCACATATCCCACAAGATTCAACCCTAGCATACTGCATGATTTCCCCCAATTAAAACACGTATGATCAATCATGATGAACCCAAGAAACACATAATTACTTAACCACATAATCAAGGATTTATCTTGCTAATTTTCATGGAGTCAGCATAGCCATTCGATCAAGAAACAAGGACAATTTACAAACTTACTACCACCAAGAATCAGACCACATATAGGCACAGATATGAACAAGAGCAAAGACAGAGATTTAAAGAAACAGAGCAAGAATAAAACGTGAACAACGAACTGGAACAGAGGGCTATACTGGGAGTTGATCGGCGACTAGGGCAGCAGAAACGGTGACTGGGCGGCAATGGGTGGTCGTCGTCAGCCGTAGACGTCAGCAATGATCACGGCAGCAGTCGTTCGTAGCACTAGCAGTACAACAACGCGATGTGAACAGAGCGGCAACGAGTACGACAGTGTCGCAGCTCCGAGGCAATGACGATGGCATGAGGTGTAGGTGAGTCATCGCTCGACGTCGTCGAGGTGGCAGCGGCAACAACGGTGGTGGCGAGGAGCGGCGGAACGAGAAAGAGATGGGGAGGTTTGAGAGAAAACAGAGAGGGACGGAAACGGGTTACTTCTGTGTGTTTGCCGTTTTTGTGCTTAGTTTAGTTACCTCATTAACTTTTAATCACCTACCTAACTAACCCTAATCTGATCTAATCCTATTAACAAACTATCTACTTGACCCCTATATCTAAGCCTCCCCTAATTCTAGTTACAATAGAATTATTATACCACTATTACCACTATTAACTAGAAATACAGTAATACTAATACTAACGATAATAACAATAGTAATAGTATAATAATAATAAATAAATAAATAATCGTCACATAACAATAATACTCACATAATTATTCACATAACAATTATAACAACAGCACACTAATAGTAATACTAATAATAATAAGAGTAATACTAATAATACTAAAACCCATGAAATTACCGATATACCCTTGTTAGTTCCTTAACGATCCTACGAGCTCAAGTGTTAGCAAAAATAAACACAAACGAATAATAAACAATTGACGAAGTCAAACCTAATTTACTAACAACGTCACGGTCAATATATTTGGATTTTTTGGGGTTTTACACTTTGTCTCCGTTGTCACCTTTTGTGCTTCTTTGTCACTTGCTCCTCACTACGGGTAGTCCAAACCATCTTTATACACAAAATATACAAGCTAAGAAGTTAGTGATATACATAGGGTTACAAAGAAAAGTTAGCTAAATCTAAGAAATTACCTAAACTAATCCTAAACTTATTTACATATGATTCAAAGCAATCTAAATTCTAAAGTATCAAAGACCCTTAAACTCTTAAACACTACTTCTAATTAAACTAAATCTAGACAAAGTCTAAGTCAAATTCTAATAGATTAAAGACCCTAACTAAACTATCCTAAAGAAAAATAAGTTATTGGCTAGCCAACATATACATATACACATAAGCTATACATGTTAGCTAATCCAACTCTTGTACATATTCAACATTACACAACACTAAATTACCAAAATTAGAGACAAAACTAAGTTAAAAAAAAGTTAAGTTAAAACTAAACTAAGTTAAAACTCTAATGAAGAACCTCAACTGGTTATGAGGACCTCAGCGTAATCGTCAATGAGGACCTCAAATGTCAGCACAAGATTATTTTGTTTGAAAGCCCAACTGAGCTATCTTATGGAAGTACAAATCATATCCTAATCCTATATCTTCCCTTTATTCTGAGAATTGTTTATAATGATCTTCATTTCCTTTTTCAGAATTCAAACGAAAAGGAAAGATAATATGGCAAAGGGCTTTCATGAAGATAGAAGATCACCTCAGAAAAGGAAACAAATCCTTGCTTAAACTGTTGCATTGAAAAACTGGATTCTGCCGTTGAAGACAGCCACCAAATCAGAATCAATGCACGAAGGAAAGGATCAAATGCAAAGGAAAGAAAAGAAGGAAGTCAGTGAAGAATCAAGTATAAATAAGAGAACTTATTCTCTTTACATGGTGTGATTTCCAAGGAAGAAAATTGTTGTAAGAACTTTGTGAAAGAAAGTTATGAGTGTAGGAGTATTTGAGTGAATATTCTGAGTGTAGCCATTCTTGTGTAGTGGTGAATTTTGTGTAACCAGTGGTCATACTGGTGAGGACCTCTAGGGTCGAGAGTTCCAAATCAAACAAGTGCCTCTCTGCTGTGTGAGGTCACTAGTTGTAATCGTCTCCACTGTGAGGCCTCATATTCAGAAGACCTCTGCTGTGTCTTCTAATCCGGTAGACCAATTGAGGACCTCACAAGTTCTCTTTTATGCTGAGTTGTAACCTCCTCCTCTTTAGCACTTTTGATCATTCAATAAAGAAGTTATTTTTCATATAAAAGTGCTACTAACTTGGTTGTGTTGATTAAATTGCAGAATTATTTTTATAACCCTAATCACCCCCCCTCTAGGGTTATTTCAATTGGTATCAGAGCGGGTCCACAAATTCAAGAGTTTAACCACTCGTGGAAAAGATCATGGCCGGTATCAACACAAATGAAGCTCCTCAAGGACACTCATGGACAATAGCTCCACTACTTACTCGAGAAAACTACAGGTCGTGGAAAAGAAAAATGGAGGTCTTCCTCAAGGACCAAGATGAGGACCTCTGGACTGTGGTTACCGAGGGAGATTATCCCACTCCCACGAAGAAGAACAGTGCTGGTCAAGATGGACCAAAGAAAAGATCTGAAATGACCAACAAAGAGTTGGAGCAGTTGAGAAAAAATACTCATGCCCCAAACTTGATTTATTGCAGTTTAAATTCGAATGATTTTGAACGTATATCTAATTGTGAAACTGCGAAACAGGTTTGGGATTACTTGATAACCTCATATGAAGGCACAAGTCAAGTCAAGGACACCAAAGTAGATATCCTTGTCCAAAAGTATGAGGCCTTCAGAATGAAGGAAAATGAGACTATTGAAGAGATGTTCAAAAGATTCAGCAGCATCACCAACCACCTCATATCTCTGGAAAAACCTACCCAAATGAGGAACAAGTTAGAAAGGTCCTACGATGCCTGCCTAGAAGAAAATGGGGTCCAAAAGTCATAGCCATTGAAGAAGCTCAAGATCTCAAGGCCCTCAAACTGGAGGAACTCATTGGAAAACTATTGGCCTATGAGATCCAATTGAATGACCTCTCAGAACCCAAGGAAATTGCCCTCAAGGCAGTATGTAAATCTGACAGTGAGTCAGATGATGATGAGGAGGAAGATACAATGGCAATGATGGCAAGAGGGTTCAGAAGATTATACAAGAAAAATCCAACCTTTCGAGGATACATCAAGGATGGACAAAACAGAAAAGCAACCTCAAAAGGTAAGTCCTCATCAAGGAAAGATGCTGACCCATTTACTTGTTTTGTTTGTGGCAGCTCAAAACACCTTATGAAGGACTGCCCTCACACCAGAAGAAACAAAGACAAGAGAAACAATCGACCTCAACGGCATAACCATGAGGCAATGATGAAAACATGGAGTGATAGTGATTCCAGTGAAGGCCACAGTGAGGTAGAAGAAATAACAAATGTATGTCTGGTGGCAAACACAAGTGAGGATCAAGATCCAACCTCATCTCATGACGAGGTAAACATTGATGACCTCCGTAATCTTTCACCATTACATCTTGCTCATAAGTGTATGCATCTTTTTAAATACTCTAAGTCCTTGATAGAAAGAATCAAGCACCTTACCAACCATGTTCAAAGTCTCTTTGAGGCCATAGAAAGCCTGAACTCTCAAAATGACCTCTTGTTCACAGAAAGCAATAGACTGTCTCTTGAGGTCAAAGACTGCTATAAAACCATCACTCAATTATCCAATGAGGCAGTCAATAATTCGCATCCTTACCAAAGCAAACCAGTCTCTACAACCCCCTCTTCTCAACCTCGGACCAAAATTCCTACAAATCACCCTCCCAGAGGACCTCTCCTTCCCACACCCAATACCCCACCTCTCAAAAACTATCGGTCCAAAAGTCCTCCTTTCCATGCCAACAAAGGACCTCTCCTTCCTATCCCAAACATTCCGCCTCTTAGAGAAAATCATCATAGAGGACCTCCTATAGAAAATAAAATAAGGACCTCATCAAATCCCCTGTCTAAAGGAACTAGACCTCCGTGCATTACTAAAATCTGGGTCCCAAAGACCTCATTGCAACGATCTCATCCTTGGTCAGAGACCAAGAAAGGTATAGTGTCTTCTTTTACAGGTATGCCTCAAACACGGAGATCCAACCAAGCTCTTTAAACTGAAAATCAACAAGAATGCAAGAGTGACCTTTGGAGACAAAATTCAAGACAAGATCCTAGACATTGGGAAGGTCGTGAAACAACACCACCCGCACCTTTTGAGGCGGAGTCGTCTACTGTGAGGACCTCAACCTATGCACAAGCTGTCAAATTGAGGGGGAGTTCTATCATCCATCCTCCCTACATGTGGTCCCTCTCCTCCTCCCAGGTTCATCAACTCACTGCATGCCTGGACCTCTGATGTCCTCATCAGCATGGCCTCTCGGACACCTCAAAATTTAATCAGGGCCTGGTCGAGGTGTCCTCAGTATTGCTTTTCCTCCAATCCCTCCTTCTCCCTCTCTCTTCCTCTACTTATTTTGGCTACACATTGTAGTACTTGTAATCTCTTCTTTCCGGGGGAGATATCCTTGGTCCATAACCGAAACAATATGGTGAACTGTTGCTTGCTACTATATGATACTCTATTACAAAAATGTACTGTTGCATCTATTGTCCATATCTGGTGTACATTGAGAATGCATGTATAGAAGCAGCATCCAGAAAGTTTTGTCTTTCAAACAAAAAGGGGGAGATTGAAGAACCTCAACTGGTTATGAGGACCTCAGCGTAATCGTCAATGAGGACCTCAAATGTTAGCACAAGATTATTTTGTTTGAAAGACCAACCGAGCTATCTTAGGGAAATACAAATCATATCCTAATCCTATATCTTCCCTTTATTCTAAGAATTGTTTATAATGATCTTCATTTCTTTTTTGAGAATTCAAACGAAAAGGAAAGATAATATGGCAAAGGGCTTTCATGAAGATAGAAGATCACCTCAGAAAAGGAAACAAATCCTTGCTTACACTGTTGCATTGAAAGTCGGATTCTCGCCAAAGAGACCACCAAATCAGAATCAATGCACGAAGGAAAGGATCAAATGCAAAGGAAAGAAAGGAAGGAAGTCAGTGAAGAATCAAGTATAAATAAGAGAACTTATTCTCTTTACATGGTGTGATTTCCAAGGAAGAAAATCGTTGCAAGAACTTATTGAAATAAAGTTATGAGTGTAGGAGTATTTAAGTGAATATTCCGAGTGTAGCCATTCTTGTGTAGTGGTGAGTTTTGTGTAACCAGTGGTGATACTGGTGAGGACCTCTAGGGTCGAGAGTTCCAAATCAAACAAGTGCCTCTCTGCTATGTGAGGTCACTAGTTGTAATCGCCTCCACTGTGAGGCCTCATATTCAGAAGACCTCTGCTGTGTCTTCTAATCCGGTAGACCAATTGAGGACCTCACAAGTTCTCTTTTGTGCTGAGTTGTAACCTCCTCCTCTTTAGCACTATTGATCATTCAATAAAGAAGTTATTTTTCATATAAAAGTGCTACTAACTTGGTTGTGTTGATTAAATTACAGAATTATTTTTATAACCCTAATCACCCCCCCTCTAGGGTTATTTCATCTAATATACACAACTAAACTAAACTAAACTAAAATCAGAAAACATAAACTAATACTAAGTTAAACAACTAACTTAAGTTAAGAAAACAACTAATTTAAACCCTAAACAAAACTAAAATAGAAAACAAAACTAAAAGAAGCAAAATTAACAAACTAAATCAAAAGAAATAAACTAAAACAGAGAAACAACACTTATACAAGAAAACCCACACTTCAAAAAGCTTGAAATTCACAACAATGGTGGACAACAATGGAAACTCACATATTATACATGAAAAGTAAAACTAAAAACGAAAATAAAAAATGAAAATAAACTAAAAAAAACAAAAAAAAATAGAAAACAAAACCTTTTTACACTTGAAGGAGAAGAAAAGAGCTTGAATGTGGGTGAAAATGGAGGTTTTTGGTTATGGAAGTAGAATGGGGAGAAAAATGGAGTAGAAGGAGTGAGTTTGAAAGTGGCGGGATCTGAAAGAGGAAGAAAAAAGATGAAGAATGGAAGAAAAATAGAATGATTTGGGTGAGAATTGAGAGAGATGGAGCTAAAAGAGTGAAGAGGGAGAGTGGAATGGCTATGGAGGTTGAGGAGGAAGAAAGAGGAAGAGTAAGAATTAGTGAATGAGGGAGGGATGAAGGAAGGAGTTAGGGCACGTGTGATTTGAAGAAAACAGGTGAATAAAATGGATGAATTTGAAATAAACAAAAAGAAAGGCGAGAAAACGGGTGAAAAACCTGTGTTACCTGGCGTCGGGGTCCAACACGAATCGTGTTGAATCAACACGATCCGTGTTGGCCCGTGTTCACAAAATCTAACTCTCTGGAAGGCAACACGGGTCGTGCTAGGAGCAGCACGATCCGTGTTGGCCTTGTTCTTCGCCTGTTACGCCTGGGTTCGAATCCTCTTGGCGCCTTCTCCTTTATTTTTTTGTTCTTTCCTCTTCTTGCACTCACTCTCAATCTACCTTCTCCTTTATTTTTTTTTTTCTTTCCTCTTCTTGCACTCACTTTCAATCTCCTTTTATTTTCAAACTCTCTTTTTTCTCTCCTCTTTTTTTTTTCTTCTTTTCAAAATTTTCAGATTTTTTTACTTTTCTAAAACTAATACCTCAAAAACTAAAAGAAAAATAAGGAAAAATTCTAGAAAATCCTAAAAATAAAAAATAAAGTCAAAAAAGCTTGGGTTGCCTCCCAAGAAGCTCTTGTTTATTATCTTAAGATAGACAAGGTACATCTCAACCCGACGAATAGTTCATTACTCCATAGCCAAAGGCTTTAGGAGCTCCATCTTGCATAGTACCTCCAAACATCTTCAAATTGACCCTACAGCTTGGGTCAAACTCATCACCTCCTTTAGATATGGAGGGATCCCCATCATCAATCCTGAAAATCTCATCAAAAGTACTCTTGTTAATAGCATAAGGCACGTTCTTGATGATGGTAGGTGGGGGAAAATTTTCTTTTATTCCCACCTTTACACCGCCAAGTTCATGGCCTTTATCAACAAGTAAACCACAAGGATTTTCAACAAAATTATCATGATATTTCTCAAGTTTTTCACTTTCAACTTCATGCACACAATCATCATTCTTTTCACAAACCACCAACATGCTCATCTTTCTCACAAAGCACATCAACACCAAAGCAAGGGGAAACTTCACGTGGCAAAACATCATGGAATAAATCAAATTCAAGTTCATGTTCCCCTATCCTAAACTTCATCTTCCCACATTGTACATCTTAACACACCCTATGGTAGCAAGAAAAGGTCTCCCCAAAATGATTTGAGTCAGGAATCCTCGGGCATATCAAGAATAACAAAGCCTATTGGCACATAGCAATCACCAACCTTAAAGGGAAAGTCCTCCAAAATACCCTTAGGGTACTTGATAGAACGATCCGCCATTTGCAATGACATGGTAGTTGGTCTCAACTCTCCTAGGTTCAACCGTTCATACAAGGAATAGGGCATTAAGCTTACACTAGAACCCACATCACACAAAGCTCGGTCAACGATTAAACTACCTAGGCCACATGGGATATTAAATCTCCTCGGGTCTTTAAGCTTAGGAGTAAGCTTGTTAAGAATCATGGAACTACACTCTTCAGTCAATGCAACTTCCTCAATTTCATCAATTTTCCTCTTTTTAGAGAGGATTTCTTTCAAAAACTTTGCATACAAAGGCATTTAAGATAAAGCATATAAAAAATTCACAATCACATTCAATTGCTTTAACATATTAAAGAACTTGTCGTATTTTGCATCTAATTTAGCCTTAGCATACCTTTGAGGAAAAGGTAACGGTGGGGTGTAAACTCTAGGTGGAGATGAAGGTCGGGCTACGCTGTTCTCCTTAGAAGGGTCACTCTCAAGGTCTTTCTCTCTCTCAATCCCATCAAATTTTTCACTAGACTTCTCAACCTCACTCTCAACCTTAACCCCCCCCCCCCCCATGTTTAGCATTTGGCATGCTAGGTCCCTCATATTGTTTCCCTCTCCTCAAAATAATGGCATTACATTGGGCATTAGGGTTAGGAATGGGTTGTCTGGGAAGCGATCCCGAAGGAGGGGTAGAAGTGTTAGCTTGGTTGGCCAATCGAGTCTCAAACATTTAGCTTTGGGAGGCCAAAAAGTCTACTCTAGTGGCCAAGGCTTTAATCACATCATCTTGCCTTTGTTGATGCTTAAACTGTCTTTGTTGGGATCTAAGGACAACATCTAACATGACCTCTATGGTCTTTAGGTCTTGGATTTGGGGTTGGGGTTGGGCTTGTTGGGAAGGTCTTTGTTCTTTTCCATGTTGGGCACCCAAGTGATTATTGTTTCGGTAAGAAAAATTTGGGTGATTTCTCAAACCGGGGTGATATGCATTCGAGTTACCAACATAGTTTGCTTGTTCATTAGGATCTCCACTTTCCAAACCACTAGGACAATGCAACGTTGTATGCTCAAAAGAATGGCATGATGCACATTGAGGTTGAGGGGGAGGGGTAGCATTCACATTCATTCTATGCATTTTTTCAGTAATAGCATCTAATTTTGCGTTAAAAGAGTCATAGCATCTACCTCATACTTACCTCCCGTTCGTGCGGAACGGGGCTTAGACCATTGGTAGCTATTCACGGACATTTTCTCGATGAGCTCATGAAGCTCTTCCACGGTCTTGCTCATGATGTCTCCTTCCGCCACCGCCAAGATGTTGGCCCTTAAATTGTCATCGACTCCGTTGTAGAACGCCTGAATCGTCACCTAAGGCTCGAATCCATGTTGGGGGCATTGCCTCAAGAGCTCCTTTAACCTCTCCCATGCATCGTAGAAGGTCTCTCTCGGCTCTTGCGCGAATGTGGAAATTTGGTTCCTTAGGCTTGTCAACTTGCTAGGCAGAAAATATTTCGCTACAAATGCGCTAGCAAGTTGATCAAATGTGGTGATAGTACTGGTCGCCGGTAGGAAATCCAACCATTCTCATGCCTTCTCCTCTAGTGAAAAAGGGAAGAGCCGAAGCTTGATGGCGTCCTCCGTTGCACCATTTGCCCTGAATGTCTCACATGCTTGCCGAAAGATGCGGAGATGTCAGTTGGGGTCTTCATTGGGAAGGCCATGGAAAGGTGAGGCCTTCACCAAGTTGATGACGGAGCTCTTTAGTTCAAAATCGTTGGCATTCACTCCCGGTGCATTGATGGAGGTGGGCTGATTTGTGACTGAGGGAGTCACACATTGCCCAAAAGTACGTCTCGGTTGGGCCATCTTCGGTTCTTCCTCGACTTCTTCTTGCCTCCTTCTTGCTTTGTCTATTCGCCGCCGCTTCCGCCTTGAACGGAAGGTTCTTTCAATCTCCGGATTAAACTCGAATAGCAGTGCCTTTTGCATACACCGATCGGAAACCTTGCAAGAGACAAAAACAAAAACACCCAAGGAAGATCAAACAGGAAAAAGAAAACGAAAAATGATCTAGTTAATCTAAGGATATTCGTTCGGTGGCGGCTAGGGACAAAGTCCCCAGCAACGGCGTCAAAAACTTGATACGCCGCAAGTGCACGGGTGTACATGTAGCAAGTATCAAGGTCGATCCCACATAGACTTTGTTAACTATACACCAAACTAGCTTCCTATGTGATTGCTAAATCGGTCGGGTTTTGAATGGGATTAACTAATTCTATTTCTAATTGCTAGAAAGGTCAAAACAATCAAATATTCACACAAATCACAAGATGAAATCAATATGAGAAAGACGTTCAGGGGACAAACCTAAGTAACTCTATGAATCAAACACGTGGATTGAACATGTAAGCCACTAATTTGGTACATTTTAGGGTCGATAATCGCTTAAATTCTTCCATAGCGAGCTTTTGGCAATGAAATGGATTGCTTAGTAAAATCAATCACCTACTTTCATGGTTATTTCAATTTAACTAAGTTAAAGATCGAATTATCTAAAGACCCCTAATTACAATGTCTTCTATGTCTAGTTCACTTCATAATTATTTTAGTCCTAAGGGTTCCGATTATTGAATTTCTCCGTTTGGTACTTCATCCAACAATCTAATTTCATGCTAATGGTGATAAAGCAAAAGCAATGATATACAAAATCAAAGGATAAATAAAATGCATTCAAATTAGATAAACAAACTTGTTCAATCCAACAATATTCAATCCATAAGAGAAACTAATAAGGGTTTATCCCCCAAACTAAAGAAAACTACTCACTACTCATGTCCAAAACACAAAAACATATCAAAATATATACTAAAATGCATGAAAACTATACGAAAGAGAAGTAAACCGAGATGGAAATCGATCTCCGCTTGAATGATGATCGGTGGGGACTTTTGCTCCTCCACTTCAATGGATTTCTTGACAAATCGATCTTCAAACTCAACAAACTCTCAATCTTCAACTATGGACGAATGTAGATGGATTTTTGGATGTAGGGATGGATGATATGATGATGAGGATGATGATGAATGGGAATGAATCACAACAAAAACAGCCGGATACATCAATTATATAGCATTAAGAGTAACCGAAACGCCATTTTCACATTAAACAACGCCAACACGGTCTGTTCCAGGCCAACACGGACCGTGGTAAATTCAACATGGATCGTGTTGACAGGACACGAGTCGTGTTGATCAATGGAATCCAATTCTGAACTTTTTGGACTGTGAAACGACTCGTAATGGGTGAAATGTCACCCGTGTTGATCCCAGGCGGTATCCAATGTCTTTTTGGGCCTGAGTTTGGATCTTGGGGTGGATTTATTCTTCAATTGTGATCCTCTTGGACTCCATACACTTGATTTTGAGCTTGATTTCTTCACTTTTCACATCAATTTCCTACAAAACTATACTAAACTCCAACCAAGTATAATATAGAGAATTTGAGTATAAAACAGTACATTCATATCAATAATCACTCAAATTAACTATAAATAATCCAAGATCACATATATATAAAATACACTTATCAACAACTCCAAAAGCATCTATATTCACACTTGCAACCAATATCATATTACAAGAGCACCATAACATGCTTCTGGGTGGTTTCTTTTATTTTATTTTATTTTAGAATCAAGCACAAATTAGTTTTATTTGCTTCGATCCATATTGTTTTATGGATTGCTCGATTGATTTCTTGTTTTTGGGAATGTTTTTGTTTTTTTCCCCAAATTGAAAGATGGAAAGTTTTGTTAATTCAAAGAATCGACACATAAGACTACCTGTAGGACCCCGGGAAAAGTGACCCTTTTTCCGTGAAGCTACTTAAATGATCGGGAGCCGACTAAGGTTGCTTAATCCTTAAATAATGATATTTTTATTTTCGAAATTCATTTTTCGGGGTGATGAAACTTTATTTATTTACAAATCCGTTTTTTATTATTTAAATTATTTGAAATTGCACAAAATAATTTTACAATAATCTAATCCCGGTCTAAATATTAATTTCAGGCCCAAGAGAAAACAAGCGAGTCACTGGAATCTGCTAAAACCCGCCTAGGTTTTAGCGGATTCCAGGTTGGGCCACTGGTCTCCTCGGCCCAAAGAGAAATTGAGTTAAAAGTGATAAAACCCGCCTAGGTTTTATCACTTTCTTGCCCATTTCTCTCGGGACCCTCCTTGAATAAATATTGGACATGAACCAAATTATTTCTCTAAATTATTTCACGTATAAATGAATATCTTAAATAATTAAACGAATTTATAAAATGAAAAAGAGTCGCCAGCAGATTTAAGGAAATCGACAAACCATAAAAAGAAGAAGACTCAAGTCTACGAACCCGATTCTAGATTCGGGGGTAAGGTTACGAATTCGAGAGTTATAAGAACTCTCAAATTCACCTGTTATAAAACAGACTCTACTAAAATCAGCATTGAAAAGAAAGAGATCGGGGAGAAGTTTGGTTAATTTCGCGGAATTATTATTCAAATCATGCAATATAAAATGTGGTTTTTACTTTACAAAATATGTACAAGTAAAGGAATTAAAGAATGGATTACATGATGAAAAACCACAATAATAATGACAAAAGCAAACCTTGTTTGATGTAGGTTGCCCGAATGCGACGATTGAATTCCTTGACTTAGCCCCGGTTATGACCTCGGATAGGATGATGAAGATATGGATGATTTGGGTGAATGGTATAGGAGTGGTATGGGGATTATGAGAGTGGTTGTAATTATATTAGGAGATAAGAATGGATATAGTGGAGTAAGTTTTAAGAGAGTTTTGGTAGGATGATGATGATAGTTGGTAGTGGTTTTGGGTAGAGTAAGGGTATTAGATGATAGTAGTTGATGAAATGAGGGTGAAATGGAGGGGGTATTTATAGGTGAGAGAGTGAGAGATTTGGAGGGAAAATGGAGGGATCATATCCCACAAATCATGTCATTCAAAGACCAAAACTTAGGCGGGTTTTGGGAGGTCAATGGCAAGGTCAAACACGTGGGCAAAAATAAAGGGATTCAATTGCATGCATGCAGATTTTGGCGCAAGACAGCTTAAAACCTAGGCGGGTTTTAGCTGATCATCACGTGGATCAGTGACGTGGCGCAAAACGACGTCGCGCTATTACTCTTCTCAAAACCTAGGCGAGTTTTGAGTTTTCTGGGTCGGGGCGCGCGTTTGGGCCTGCTTCTGTGTGGGCTGGTCTTCTGAAAATCAAAACCCAGGGGGATTATGCAGCCTGTAGGCAGCCTGTTGACTTCTCAGGCTCAAGTTATTGACCTTTTTTGGCCCAATGACCCATTTATCATTTGACCCAAATGTTTTGCTGATTTTGATGAGTCGGGATTATGCCAGTACAAATTCCGGTGTCTACAGAGAGTCGCCAGTTTGATCGAGTCGGAATAGGATGAAGGTAAAAGTAGCATGAGGATATGACTTTGGATTGCAAAGCCTTGGGCGATGCTTGGAAGTTGAGTCCTACATCGTGGTTGCGGGCGGCATGCGCCTCTTTAGGGATGATCTCGAGCAAGAATGATGCTCTACCTGACTGTTGATGAGTCGCTATTGATCTCGGGTGAGAATGATGCCTTACTTAAAGGTGTGGGTTGACACTTGGAAGCTCCATCCTATGTCGCAGTTGTGGGCGGCATGCGCCTCTTTTGGGGATGATCTCGAGCAAGAATGATGCTCTACCTGACTTTGATGAGTCGTTGTTGATCTCGGGCGAGAATGACGCCTTACTTGTTATCGGACATGATGCCGATGGTTCATGGAGTTTTCTAGTCTTTCCCAGTGTCGGTCTTAGTCTTTCCCGGTGTCGGCTCCAGTCTTTCCCGGTGTCAGCTCTAGTCTTTCCCGGTGTCGGCTCCAATCTTTCCCGGTGTCGGTTCCAGTCTTTCCCAGTGTCGGTTCCAGTTTTTCCCGGTGTCGGCTCCAGTCTTTCCCGGTGTCGGCTCTAGTCTTTTCCGGTGTCGATTCTAGTCTTTCCCGGTGTCTATTCTAGTCTTTCCCGGTGTCAGTTCCAGTCATTCCCTGTGTCAGTTCCAGTCTTTCCCGGTGTCGGTTCCAGCCTTTTCTGGTGTCGGTTCCAGCCTTTTCTGGTGTCGGTTCCAGTCTTTCCCGGTGTCGAAGTTGATAATTGTTGGCATTTTCGATGCCGAAGGACTTCACCAGACGCGATGCTGATGGCCTTTGGGGTCGAGACTTCATCGGGCGCAATGCTGATGGCTCGGAGATTAAGACTTCACGCAATGCCGGTGGCTTATGATTGGGACTGCATCGAAACTCTGCCGATGGCCCTGGGTGATGATGATGACGGCGACCTTTTGTGCGGTAGCTGGATGGTGGTGGTCCCTTTGTCGGCGACCTGTGAGCTGGCAACTTTTTATGCGGCAGCTGGATGAGGGTTGTCCCTTTTAGCGGCAACCTGGTGTCAGTGATGACTCCTTGAACAGAAACCAAAGCAGAATGTCAGATCATTTTGAACAATGGCTGGAGATATAAAGAATTACCTGTCTGGCAGATTGATGACGACGCCCAACAGATTTTCCCGAGGTTGATTGGATTTTCCCGAAGCAGTTGGTGGTGCCCAACGGATTTTCCCAAGGCAGATCGAATTTTCCCGATGTTGATGGTGATGCCCAACGGATTTTCTCGAGGCGGATCAGATTTTCCTGACGTTGAAGATGCCCAACGGCTTTTCCCGAGGCAGATCGGATTTTCCTGATGCTGATGAAGAGATGAAGGCTTTTCGGACTTTCCCGATGTTGATGACGATGTCGATGAAGTGATGATGCTCAACGGATTTTCCCGAAGCAGGTGATTTTGTCGAACATGTGCCATTCGTGTATGGCTGATGACTAGATGCTAACTTGTCCAGCAAGAGTTGGATTAGAGATTGCTCTAATCTTGCTCTCAGTGATTGGAAACCATGTCGACCAGTCTGATTGAGATAGCATATGGGCTTAAACAGCCCTCAGTGTTGCGTTCTTGAAGCAACGATGTGACACTTCTTTGCTTCCTTTTTTTTTCAAATATGTGGGTATGCATGCAACTAGCCTGCTAAACGCTTGCACAAACAATGCAAATTTAGTTTTGTTTTTGACACAAGCATGCACTCATGCATTTGTGCATGACTATCGACTTCAAGCATGACATACTGACTCAATGCATGACAGACTGACTCAATGTACAATAGACTGACTTAATGCATGACAGACTGACTTGATGCATGACAAATTGACTCAATGTGACTCTGACATGACATATGGATGCAATGCAAACCTATTATGCTTAGATAGGACACACGTATGATGCTTTATGCTATTCTAAACATGCAATTCTACATGCAGACAACCTCTCTACTCTATTTTTAGACAAAGATTTTCTTGGACAATGATTTTTGGAGACAATGCTTTCCTAAAACCATGACTCCCTAAGACAATGCTTGCTAAGGATTAAGGCCACTCGTGGGGAATTTCAGGAAAATTCAGGATGAGTTAATGTTTCGATCCACACGACAGGGAACAAAGATGGAGGCAACAGGCCTGAAGGATGCGTTTCTTGAATGATCATGTAGATGACCTTGATTGCTTGCAAATGTATGTTGACGTATGACAAGCCTCCGGTTTGGTGTAGACTCTTGATGACACTGTCCTGCTTTGGAGAGCACCTTGGAGATTTACAAGCCCCAACTTCAATGCGGATTGACGACATGATGCATGGGGACCATAGAATAGGAGGAGGCATAGTCCTTAGTAGTGAGTCTCAATCTCTCCTTTTGCCTAACTTGCCCAAAGGGTTTTCAAGTTAGCCCCTTTTTTCTTTTTTTTTTCTTTTTTTTTCTTTTTTTTCTTTTTTTTTCTTGATGAGACCACTATTAGGACATCTATGAGATTTAAGATGTAGGACCTTGTAGGATAAGGAGTAAGTGTCCCTCTTTGAAGCTATCTCCGATAAATGACTTGAACGATGTCACACAGGTAGCACGAGCCCCCAGTTTAGAGTAGCTTGTTTCTGAGTCTGTTCATGATCATATGGTTGCCAGTTAGCCGTTGGTCTGATGTGGAGGACTTTCGCTTTTGCTGAGAAGTAAGCCACACAGAGCCTCATACTTGCATTGATGATTGGACTGAAAAGTCCTCGGAGGGTGAGATGGGATGAAAGAGACGGTGGACGATGGTGAATGGGATGTGGAGACACTCAAGAATGATCGTGTCTTGAAGGGGAGAAGAGATGGTCAAATGGGATAGACATCATCTCTTGAGAAAGGGTTGAAAGGGATGGTAGATGAGGCTTTATTGATGAATGGTATAGGGAGACACTCAAGAATGATCGTGTCTTGAAGAGATGATCAAATGGGATAGACATCATCTTCTTGGGAAAAGGTTGGAACATGGTTATGGAATGATGTCCAAGTCCGACGGAAGGAAGATGGAGGGTTGATGATGATGAAAGATAGAATCCAGAGTTTCCTCTCCTTTTGCCTAACCTGCCCTGACGGGTTTTCAGGCTAGCCTCTCTTATTCTCTCGCTCTCCTTTTGCCTAACCTGCCCTTATGGGTTTTCAGGCTAGCCTCTCTGTTTTTTTTTTAAAGACCAATATTTTGAGGACAAAGGATGCTCCTTGTAGCGGCCGGGCCTCAAAGAGGTTTTCCTACATATCTGAGGTGGAATCAGGCCAGTCGTAGTTCTTTAAGCGCAACTTTGATGGATAGCGCCTCGAGGAAGGCTTGACAATTCGAAAAGATGGTCATGAAGGTTTGAGAGTTCATATGCAGGTTATTGATGGATGAAAGGTTTGTAGAAGGCTGAGGTGTATGGATGATGAGGTGAAGGTTTGAGACGAGATCTCTGAGGTGTGCATGACTCTTATTTTCGCGTTCTCACTTTTTATTCTCCTCTAAGCCCTTTTTTTTGCTCTTCTCTTTTTTCGACTTTCTTCTCCATGGGATTGACTCCTGTTCGCCTTTCTGATGACATTAGTCACAACACACCTTTTGGCTTTGGGGTAGATATGGTGAAAACCGGTGGTGCTGAATATGGTAAGTAGCGAGCAAAGTCCCTACTTCTTTCCGAAAGTGGCTTCCATTGTCACTGATGATCTCATAAGGCATATGATGTCATGAAGGATGAATTCGGCCATTTGTTTGGATGTGAGTTTGGCATAAGAGGCTGCCTCCACCCACTTAGTAAAATAATCAATGGCGACCAAGATGTATTCATGTCCTCCTGTTCCTGTTGGGTGTATCTTGCCAATGATGTCGATACCCCATACCGAAAATGGCCATGGAGATGTCAAAGTAGTCAAATACGAGGGAGGTTGATGTTGCAAATTGGCATACTCCCGGCATTTGTGACGTCTTCGAACGAAATCCCAGCAATCTGCCTTCATAGTGGACCAATAATAACCAGCCCTTTGAATCTTCTTTACTAGCATGCGCCCATTCATGTGAGGCTCACATTCTCCTCCTTTGCGCTTTTAGCGTCGATGCACAACAAATTGATGTCTGTAGGCGATTTATTGTACAAGCGATCTTGGATCAAACAGTATTGTGCTGCTAAAAATTTGATTGCCCGTTGTCCTTGAGCGTCTAGCTTGGCTGGATATTCTCCTTTCCGAAGAAAATTATATATGTCGTGGGACCATTCCTCAGTTTCTTCTTCTTGTGTCTCCATATTGCAGACACATGCTGGTGCAGACTGTCGCTCTACTATTACTGGTAGTTGGAGCATGCTTGATGGGATCGATATCATTGATAACTTGGCTAGAACATCGGCCTATTCATGGTGATCCCTAGAAGGGTATTGGAAGCTAATCTTCTCAAATTGATCAGCAAGTCCCAAGAGCTTCTATTGTTATACCATTCATTTCGGGCCTTCCCCTGTTTTTCATAGAGAGAGAGAGTGAGGAGGGAGTAGATGAGGTGTGTCAACAAAGTGGGCCCACTATTATTTGTAAATTAGGATTGCAATGTTCCCCTCATCCCTAATTGTCAATAAGCCTTCTGGGCCGTCCTTTTAGATCAATAACCCTATAAATTAATGGCTGATTTTATTTTTCTTATAAAAAAAAGGCGAAGAACTGAGAACTTTGGGCTCCAAAAGAACACTACTCGTTGGGTTTTTTTTTCTTATAACTCAACCACACAGCCTAGCCCAGTCACCCACTCATCAATTTTAGGTCATTGGACTGTCAACTCGTTGGGGTTTTTTTTTCCCAAACTAGATTTGTGGCTCGTCCTGCGGACGGGTTAGGGCCCTGTTCTTTTGTAATGTGTGATGAATTTATCTTATCTATCATATTTTTAGTTACATTATTCCACCTTTATTTACATTATTAATTATTCCTTACCTATTTTACATAATATCTATTTAACATTCATATATTTAATAAATAATATCAGTAATGCGATTTGCCTTATTCACAATATCTTAGTAAAAACTATAAACCATATATTTAAAAATTCATATACTTAAAATGATGTAACAGAGGTGACTTAGATTCTTAATTAATTACTATCTTATCCACAAACTCGAACTTTTCCACATTTCTCACCCCCAACTATCTTATAGTTTCTCATATATATTCGGTGTATTAATGCACATAAAATATATTATATTAAACTCATTTTAGTACCTTAGATTTTGATAAGTATGAAAAATTACAAACAACAATACAAGTATTTGCAATTTTATATGTAATATATACTATGTTCATTTTTCAAAAACAATGCACATTAATTTAGTTTGCATACTCATAAAAATTATAATGATTTAAAAATGGTCATATGTTAAGACTCTTAGTGTTTTCTATTGTCAAGTAATATCCAACCCGCATTTACTTGGATCCGAAAATATACCTGACCCATGTTGATCCAAATACGGAATACACTTAACCCATATTTACCAGAACATGAAATACACCTAATTCGTATTTACCCGAACCCGAAATATATCGGCCGGACCCATATTTACCTGATCTAGATATACAACCGACACGTATTTAACCCACTTCCCGAGTTGATTGGTTTGGATATAAAGTTTTATTTGATGCTAGACTCCTTAGTTATTGTATCATGGGTTAAAAGTTACACTTTTATCATATATATTTCGTGTAATAATGCACATAATATATATTTATTAATCATATTTCAATTTACCTTGGATTTCAATAAGTATAAAATATTAAAAACAACAATACAAGTATTTATAATTTTATATGTAATACTATATTCATTTTTCAAATAAAATGCACACTAATTTAGTTTACACACTCATAAAAATAATGACGTTTTAAAAATTGTCATATGTAAAGACTTTTAACGTTTTCTATTGTCAAATAATATCCAATGTATTTACCCGATTCCGAAATATACTTGACCCGTGCCGAAATACACTTGAACTCATATTTACTTGAACTCGAAATATACTTAACTCATATTTAGCCGAACCCGGGATATGTCGAAACCGAATTTACCTTATCTAAATATACACCTGACATGTACTTAACCCGCTTATTATAAATATATTTGATGGTAAAAGAGTAAGTTCGAGTGTTAACCCAAGCTATACAGGATAAGCTGCTACACAAGCAATTTTTTCAAATATTTTTTCGTCACCCACCCCATTATGCCTCTTCTTTTTTTACCAGCCCAATGTCCAACCTAAGCCCACCCACCTTCAAACAATTTTTGGTTCACCTCAAGAATTAAGCCTCTTTTATTGTTTCTTCTATATATATAAAGAGGCTTATTGTATGGGGGAGGACCAAAAAATGTTTGAGAGTCAAATTTACATTTTTGCCCTCAAAATATAAAGATGCTTATTGTGGGGGGAGGACCAAATATGTTTGTAAGTGGGTTAAATACATATTTGGTTTATATTTAGATAAGGTAAATACGGGTCCGACATATTTCGGGTTCGTGTAAATATGAGTTAGGTGTATTTCGGGTTCAAATAAATATGAGTTTACGTGTATTTTGGATTCGGGTGAATACGGGTCATGTATATTTCGGAATCGGGTGAATACGGGTTCAATATTATTTGACAATAGAAAACGTTAAAAGTCTTAACATATGACAATTTTTAAAGCGTCATAATTTTTATGAGTATATGCAAACTAGGTGTCGTTCTTTTATGCGGTAAGTATGCGGTGCAGTTATTTACGATGCGATGGACTGTGGTGAGTTGTGGTGGATTATGGTAAGTTGTAGTTGAAATAATAAAATGGGTGTCGAAAGATTTTATAATTATTTGAAAATTTTTGATATTTATTAAAAAGGTAAATGGAAAGGTGTGGTGGATTATGTTGGATTGTGGTGAGTTGCGGTGTGGTCGGTACCGCACCGCATGGTACCGCAAAAAAGAACAGGGCCTAAATTAATGCGCATTATATTTGAAAAATGAACATAGTATTACATATAAAATTATAAATACTTGTTGTTATTTGTAATTTTTCACACTTATTGAAATTCAAGGTAAATTAAAATATGATTAATAAAATATATTTTATGTGCATTATTAAACCAAATATGTATAATAAAATTATAACTTTTAACTCGTGCTACAGTAAATAAGGTGTCTAACATCAAATAAAACTTTATGTCCAAACCAATCAATTCGGGAAGTGAGTTAAATACGTATCGGTTGTAGATCTAGATAAGGTAAATACGGACCCCGTATATTTCGGGTTCCGGTAAATACGAATTAGGTTTATTTCGGGTTTAAGCAAATATGGGTTAAGTGTATTCCGGTTTCAAGTCAATACGGGTCAGATATATTTTCGGATCAAATTAATGCGGGCTGGATATAATTTGACAATAGAAAATGCTAAGAGACTTAACATATGACCATTTTTAAATCATTATAATTTTTATGAGTATATAAACTAAATTAATGTACATTGTTTTTTTAAAAATGAATGTAGCATTACATATAAAATTATAAATACTTATATCATTGTTTCTAACATTTTATACTTATTAAAATCTAAGGTCAACTAAAATGTGTTTAATATAATATATTTTAGGTGCATTAGTACACTAAATATATATAAAAATAATTGTAATATATTTGACGGGTGGGAAAGGTGAAATAGAGTGGGCATATTAGATAGTAATTGAGAAACTAAGTCACATAAAGTACATCATTTAAGTATATGAATTTTAAAATATATTATTTATCATTTTTATTAAAGTATTGTGAGTAAGGTAAATCATATTAGTGATATTATTTATTAAATATATGAATTTTTAAATAGATATCATGCAAAATAGATAAAAAAGAATTAATAATGTGACAAAATGTAGAATAATGTAACTAAGAATATAATAAATAAAATAAATTTATCACACATTAAAAAAAACTAGGATCCTAACCCCGTCCGTAGGACGGGCCACAGATCTAGTCATAGATATAGATATAGATATAAATTATAGATATAGAATAGAAATCCAGCCATCTTCTCTTCATCTCTTGTTCGTGGTTTTTTTGTATTTTCCTTTTCTTTTTTTGTCCTTTTTTTTAAATTATTATTGGAGTGGAGTTGTTCTCTTATCCTGAAGCAGGAAGTGGGTGAGAGGATGACGGCAGGGATGGTTGGTCTGGTGCATGGAGCCCCTTGCTCCACCGCGTTAGGGCGGCGCTATGGCGGACCACGTAGACCTCAAATTCATTGCTTTTCTTCTTCTGGTAAGTTGCATTAACCTCTTAAGTTTTTCTGAACCCCCCCCCCCCAAAAAAAAAAAAATGGGGAATGTTGTGGGAAATGAGTGGAATAACTTGACTTAATTAGCAACTGTGGGTAAAGTAAGGAAATTTTCTGGGTAAATGCATTGCCATGTTGGAGTTCTTTCTTTTTGCCTCTAAAATGGGTACGAGATGATTGCCTAGAATATCAGGTTAATTTGGTTTTAATTCTTGGAACTCAAAAATTTTCAACAATTTGAGTAACTTTGTGGTGTCAATTGAGATTGAAATAACCCTGATGACAGACAATGTGCGGTAAAAGTTAAGATTATGTTAGAGTTTCAAACCATCATTGGGCGTTCAACTCTCGGCTTAACTTTTTGGTTGGCATGGTTTCACGTGGGATTTAGTGAGTCAAGTTCGAATCTTGGCACCCCATGTTTATTTGTGCAAGGTGAAGGGGCCTTTGCAATATCCACATTTCAAGCCCGAAGGGAACTATTGGTTTAAGCTTTTGGTTGAGATGGTTCCATAGATTATGTAGGGAGGGTGTATAAAGGGAGGGTGTATAAAGCTTAAGTTCTTGGTTGAAATGATTCCACAGATTATATAGGGAGGGTGTATAAGAGGCAAAGCGAGGAGGGGCTAGACCTAACTTTGTCACAGACTCACAATATTTTGATAATGTCGTTATTAGGAACAGTCTATTACTCAAGATATGATTATAGTTAGTTCCCTGGGCACACAATTTGCCATCTTGCTCTTTGTTTTGGGAGAGAGGGAGGGCTGGATTGGATTTTGATTAAACCTTGAGTAAATAATGGGCTCTTGAAAATGCTACTTTCAAGTCAGACTGGATGGCATCGTTTTAAAATTAAGGGAATCTGATTCTCAATGAGAGTTATTTATAACCACAACAATTTGGTTGGGTACTAAGAATTTCATGGAAGATGCATTTGAGGAGGTTCAAGTGTAGACAACCGTGCCCATGAAGAATAAAGGTTGTTTCTAGATGACCCACAGATTGATTTCTAGATTGGTTTGTGTATGTTAGTTTGGGTTTAGATTTAGAATGCAAAATCTTTGGAGAAAGATTTTTGACGAACAAGTTTATTGCAATGCAGAGGATAAGTGGAATAATGTTCATGTGTATGACTGTAACAGAATATCTAAAAAGCCATTTTGCTTTTGTGTTCTATGAGCATGACCATGTGCTTACCTGGAAATAGTATTTCTTGTGTAAAAGTTGAAACTTTTTCAAGAATTCAAGTCAACCATTTACCAGATCTTGCTGTCCTGCATACAAAGATCATAACGCTTGTCTTTTGGTTAAGTCACCTTGTCTAAGATTGGTTAATAGAAGTTCAATCTTTTGCTGAGCACGACCGTATGGTTCATGGTGTTATTGCAATGCTGGTTCCCTAGCTGTAATCACATCACCAAAATATTATGTACAGAAAGCTGTATTTTATTAGTGATATTAATATACATTAAGAAATTGAAGGTTAGCTGTGACCTCTGTAGATATGGGAAAACTAGGTTTACCATGCTTTAATGGGTCTTCTCTTTTGCAATTCTACACTGTTTCCTATTGATTTTTATAATTTTCTTCATAAAAACATGCTACAATTTGGTATGGCTTGCAGATCACATATCATTTGTGAAGGATATTGCCTCCACCCAAGCCCCTGAGCATCTTCATCATTTGCTGAAGGTCCTCCAAACAAGAGGTCTGTTTGCTGACTCTTGACAGCAATGCTTAGCTTTGTATATTTGTTTGCTGACTTTATAATTTACTATATCAGTGTAGATGTCTATATAATTAGAAGCTGCAATTTTACAGGGGATGAATTAGCTGGCCTTTTTTTTTTTTTAATTATCTTGTAGGTGATACTGATCTGATTGTATTTTAGGTGAAACTATAATTTCTCCTGGAGCTAGGAAGGGCTTGATTCCTCTTGCTATTCCTCTATCAGAAAATTTGTCAGGTTAAGTAGTTACCCCCCCCCCCCCCCAAAAAAAAAAGATAAGAAAAAAATACCTTGCCCATTCCCTTCTTGTCAGCACTTTCTGCATCCCTGACATTAACCATTGTTTTCTGCAGGTTCCATAACTGCATTACTGCGCTGGCCAACAGCTCCACCCGGGTACTAGATTCAAACCTCTAAATACCCTGTTCATGGAACTTCTATCATGAAAGCCTACCGGCAGTTGTTATTCTTCAAAGCTATATGACCGCTGCTTCTTCTGCACAGGATGGATTTGCCAGTTGTGGAAGTACACAAACATGGAGTGTGGCTTTTGGCGAAGAATGTAATGAGCTAATCTGAAAGCATATACTCATGTGCGTATTTGAACAAGTACTATGCATATTGCAGCATACCGATATCGTGCTTTGTCATGGGTTCTTCTTTGCCTTTTTGTATCTTAACCTTCACATTCTCTTATCAACCCATCAGTTCCAATTAAAGTATGTGCATTCCAGACCATGTTTTGGATAAATGCCTTAGTACACTTCCTTTACGATCTAGGTGGATCAATACATTCACAGAATTCTAGTTGAAGAAGATGCAAAGAGCTCAGATGCTGACAATGTGCTTTATGATGCTTCATCTGGGGCTGGTAAAAAGCTTTACAGGAAGGGAGACTTTGCCGAGTCTCAAATTCCTAACCTGGATAGCTATCTTTTGAAAAAAGTAAGGCATCAAAGTGATACTTCTTTGTGCTATGAATTTCTTTATATTTAATGACTCAAATTTCCCCCTTCTTTAATTGAAAAACCTAGGTGGGGTTGTTCCCGGATATTCTGGAGCAGAAGGTGATGCGACATTTTGCTGATGGTGATCAGGTGAGACTTTTTTTGCTCCCATCTTATGGTTTTCTTCTACTAGTTATCTTTAAAATTTGTTTGTTTGTATAATCGTCTGCATTTGCACTAAAGGTTTCTGCATTGGTTACGGGAGAATTTTACACAAAGAAAGACCTATTTCCAGGATTTGCACGACCATATGTCTTCAATTCAAAGATATTGTTGAGGTACAAAAACTTCTTATTCAGGCATTGGTCAATGAATATATATTTGTTTGCTATTCTCATAACAATGTCTACAAATAACTTGATCATGATTTTGAAAAGTATAATCTTGGGATACTCTGAATCTGCAGGGTAGGACGTGTCTCAGAATCTAAAGATGCCGCAAGAGTGGCACTGAAATCACCATGGTGGACATTGGGCTGTGCGTACCAGGTGTGCATTGGTTTGAAACAGTATATTCTTGGGATATTCTTGGCTTGTGATTTTGACTTGCAACCCTTTGGAATACGTTCAGGAAGTTGCTGATCTTGCACAATGGGATGATGAGCAAATTGAATACATCAGGGAGAAGGTGACAGAAGAGGGAAGGCAAGAGGATTTAAAGAAAGGAAAAGATCCTCTTCAGGTAAAAGAACAAGTATAATGTATATAATTGTCAAAACATGTGCAATGTAAGACGGATGAAACTCAGGAGTTTTAGTTAAGGGCTCTTAATCCTACTCGCTTGTCTCCCAATTTTCTTTCAGGTTGCATTGGATGAAGCTGCCTTTCTTCTGGACTTAGCTTCTATAGAAGGAAATTGGGATGAATGTCTGGCACGAGTTGCTGAATGTTACAAGGAGGCTGGACTAGCTGAAATTGCTAAGTTTATTTTGTATAGAGATTGAAGAAATAGAAGGTTATCTGTCTCTCTTATTCAGCTCAGGAATTCGGAAGGTTTTTGGGGCACTTTCTCCACTTGATGCTGGCCAAACAGCTAATATCAGGATCTCCAAAAACCACACACCAGCAAGATCCACACTAGATGGTCAGATAAATGAGACTTCCAGCTTCCAGTTCTGAATGCATTTTGATGAGTGATGACGGGTATGGTCTATTTACTGAAGTTTTGACTCAGCAATTGTATTGTTTGTATATTTCATGTTATATATATGATGTACATTTTTGAGTAATGAAGGGAAGATACTGCTCAGTACATTTGTTTAACTGAGTTCAACTGCTAGTTATTTGGTTTTATATAAAGAGGAAATGCTGTGCATGAGAAAATTCAGATTATATTTGCCTCTTCTCATCTTTAGAAGTTCACATTACAGCACTATTTACAAGTAAGCTTAACCTTTTGGTGTTGGCAACTTTCTTGGGTGCAAAAAACGATCCCTAGACATTTCTCACCAAAAAGCAGAAAGGAAAAATGGTGCAAACAGGGTGAAACAGGTCCCTGTAGTCTGAAATACATCAAGCAACAAGCAAGACATCCCTTTGTCTAATCGATTGACTTGCATTTCGCTGCAAAGAAACGGTCTTCATCTTGCTGCAACCTGTCTTTCTTCTCAAGAACAGCTTCCTAACAAAACCAAACCCTCCACCTTGCTTCTTACTTGGCACAATGGCCATGGCTTGTTCAGAAGACCGCACTTTCACTTCAGGAGCGGGCAGAGCTTTGACGTCACTGTGGTTGAAACTTTGTGGCTTCTGCAAGTCTTTCTGACTTTCCTGTTCATGATTGTCATCTGCCATCATTCGGTCACGCAGAGAAGACCGTTGGGGGGCCAGATTCGTTTTGTGAGAGGCTGGAGCCCGGGTCTCTGCAATCTTAGTTGTAGGAATGAGAGCCATGTTGTCTGGTGAGGGCAATGCCCTTAGTTGTTTCCCCCACTGCTGGATTGATTCCTGGCATTCAACTATTCCTTTCAGCAAGCAGACAATAAGAAAGGTGGACTAAGGGGAGTCCAGGATTTAGATTCCATCTCTAGTGAAATAAGACGACTTACAGTTGTGAGTTTCTTTGCCATTTGATCTATGTCAAAATCTGGGGACTCCTTCCTTGAGATACTGCAATTGCATGTTCTAAAATCAGTTGAAGAATCTCTAGTGAAATAAAAAGCAAATAATCAGAGTGGGATATTCATATCCTTACGTTTCTAGTTGAAGTTGAAGTTCAAGGCACGTTGCCTCCAGTTCTTCACAGCAGTTGTTTTTGTCCTCCAGCTCTACCTCCAATGATGATAACTTGTGAAGAATTTCATTTAGTTTGGCTTTCGCAACTGTAAGTTGTGTATCAAGATCTTCACTGATTAATCTTTGATTTTCCATTTGATCCTCCATCGCCCCCTTAACTTCCTTAAGAGCGTCTACTTCTGTTTTCAGTCTTGCTATATTCTGGTCTGATTCTTGCAGCTGTTTTCTCAAGCCCTCATTTTCCTCCATCACCGACTCCAGCTCTTTTTTCATTCCTCTATTCTCTTCCTGTAACACAGACTGAATCTTAATCATCTGTGCGAGCGTGTTGTGACTATTTGGGCTAGATACAAGTTGAATATCACTCTTCGATCTGTCAGAATCAAAATGCTTCCTTATCTTTTCCCTCGTAAATGAAGCATCTTTGATGTTCTGACATTTTTCTACCACAGAGGTGTCAGTGCTTGGTGTGCCTCGAAGAGTCAGGCCACTTACATCAGCGGGATCCTGTGATTTCCATAGGAGAAGGCCACTAATATTTGAACTGCTCTCCTCTTTCTGCTTTGAGGTGCCGTCCTTGCAACCCAGAACAATCTCAATATCTTGCAAAAGTTCGGACAAACTTCTTTTCGAGACCCGATGCTCTTCCAAGATCAAGTTTAAAACTTCATCCAGCCAAGATTCATGCCTTTGAAGTACAAGTTCCTTGCTGGTTGATTGCAGCTGATTTTCTGCAGCTCGAGCATCCATACTGGTTGCTACTAAAGCATACTTCTCTGCCTCAATCAGATCATTGTTTCCAGTGAATTCTAATGCTCGGCTTTCTGGTTGCTTCCTGATTTGCCTTTTTCTGAAATGTTCCAGTTCTGCTAATAAAGCACTAGCCCACGATTCAGAATCACCAACTCTGTCACTATTGCTGAGCTCAAACCCAGGTAAAGCCAACTGTCCCGATTCAGCATTTTCTGAGAGACGTTTCAGCTGAGCTTCAACCTCAGCCAACTGAGAAGCCATCTGGCAGCATCTAGCTCTCCAGGATTGGAGTTCACTGTCATTTAGAGAAAGAATGTCTCTCAATGTCTTGTTTTCTTCTTCCAATTGATATACCCTTTGGACAAGGAAACTTGTTCCCTTGCTTGGTTTCTCGGAAAAGTTCCCCATCATCATAGGAGGACCATGCAGCCTTTTTCTGATCAGATTGCGCAACTCCTGACATTCGGCTTCTAACTTTTTGATTTGCCTAGCATTCTCCAATGCAGATCTCTTGCTGTATTCTGTCTCCTCATTCAGTAGCTCAAGCTCTTCCTCCATAGAGCGGCATCTGTACTTGAGAAATGTGTTGTCCTCTTGAGCTGAATCCAACCTGGCCATCAGCATGTCAAATTCAGCTTCCAACTGGGCTT
This sequence comes from Portulaca oleracea, assembly GCA_029582165.1. Classification (NCBI taxonomy): domain Eukaryota; kingdom Viridiplantae; phylum Streptophyta; class Magnoliopsida; order Caryophyllales; family Portulacaceae; genus Portulaca; species Portulaca oleracea. The sequence goes on from CM055869.1 coordinate 19,611,328, forward strand.
TTCCTTTGTCTAGATCCTCAATCAACTTCTCTTTACAAAGGAGTGCTTTCATCAAGTTGGTGTTCTCAGCCGATAAATTCGAAACTCTTTTGTTAGATTCAGCTAATTTACCCTCCAGCTTCTTTTGAGCCTTGTCAAAATCCAGCGATCCCTTTGAAATTGCATTTTTTAACCTTTCATCCTGCTGTCCTCGAAGAGATTCCATCTCTTGCATGCACTCCCTCAGAGCAGCCTCAAGACGGCACAACCTTTGCTCTGCTGCTTCTCCTTGCAGCAGAGCTTTGTTTAGCTCCTGCTTCAACAAAGCTGCCTCTGCTTCTGCCATCTCTTTGCCTACAAGTAATTGATCGCAGCATGAGATCAAGAAAATTTGTGAGTGCTTTTCTAACCAAATATGTCACAAATTCAGAAAAATTCAACCCAATCCCATGCTGTAAATGTTTCCTTGGTCATCTGATGTAAACATCCACCCAACTTGAAACCAACCCAAACAAGTGATTTCCCAGGTCTGATATTGAGATAAGTTAGAGATAAAAGAGAAGTTTGGTTTGTACCTGCAACTGCTTCTTCTGCCATTCTTGCATACTTTCTGAGTTTTTCTTCTTTAGCAGGGCAATCACAGAACCTCTCACTAAGGTTACTCGGGCATCTGCTCGATCCATTGTCATTATCTTCATCCTGCAGCAAAAGACAAGTACCTAAAATCAGAATCCTGAAACTTGCAATTTCAGTAATAGCCCTCATGGCACTAGGATGAGAGGATGCATTACCCCATCTAATATAGCTCTTCCATTGGCAACAATGGTCTTCTCTGAGGCTCTTCTTGACCATCGCCATGCTTTATGCTCCATGTCTCTTTCCCTTGCTATGCAGAAATCAAAGAAGGGCTAGTACAAGTGACAAATACCCCCCAGAAATCTGTGATAAAATCCCAAATTCAAAAGAACAAGGGAATATCATTATTCATCATCTTTCTCTTTCTCTTTTTGTGGACCAGTCACACGAAAAAGAAGATCAAGATTCATCATTTTTCCAGTGATACTTGAGTAGAAATATGACCAAGTGAAGGGAAGCAAATGATGATGAATTGAAGCACAAGAAACTATGGAGAAATTAAAAGGTAGTCATGCAAATTAAGTTTAGTTCTTACCTGGATGAAGTTGGTTCATAGTGAATGAGCATGAAACAGAATACAAGTAAGATTAAATTATGAAAGCTCCACCGACAAGGTAGTGAGAAGAGAAGCAATAATAAGGGATGGGGGACAGTGAGGAGAGTGGACAACAATGGAGAAAAGCAGAATTTGGGGCCGTTAAAAGCAGAGAAAGGACCCCTGTGATTGAGGAAGAGAAAAGAGTACGTATAAATGGAGTGGCTGTTACTTTATTGACCAAAAGATAGTAGAGACAGAGGAGGAGGGTGCATGATTGTACTGTCACTATTTTGAAGAATTGTCCAAATAACAAGTATGATTGAAAGCTTGTATGATTTTATGCAAGTGTTGATAGTTTAACGTGCCAAGTGTAGTGTGTGGACTGGATTAGCTGTTGTATTTACTAATATTAACTATCAACTTATCTTTGCAACTTCATTTGTGTTAATGTGTCTCTCCACACCAGTGGTGTTAGCGGTAGGTGGGTGAGTCAAATGATTTCTCATCTAATAAGGTGTGTACATTCATGCCTTCATGGGCAAGATACAATACTTACAATAAAAAAGTTGTCCAAAATATGCGAAAGAGGTAAGATATAGTTGTGTATGATATAGGCAAAATACTAATTTATATTTTTCTATTGAGAGAAATACTAATATATATTAATATTGAGTAGCTTAAGTAATTTAGGCCTAACAAATTTTTGGCTATCCCAAAAAATATTGGGTAAGATAAAAAATATTTATCTGAATTTCAAACTTGGTCTATCGTTCATATCTTATGTGAAATTATGTTCAGGTTCAGGTTGTCCAGATGTCTTATTAAATTTGAGTTTGCTCAATTTGGACAATTGCATCATGTTCGTGTCCAATTTGTGAGTGAACATTGGGCTGGATTTAAAAAGTCCAACACTCTAAGAAAAGTTAAAAATATTATGAAATTGTTGGTTGGTACTAATGCTTCAACCCTTGACCTCAAGCATAAAGTTTTCAACTCAAGCATAAAACTATTATGAAATTAGAGTGGAAATATGCTATGCCTATGCCCGTATCAACTGCGTATTATTTGGATATAATTGAAGATTATATTATACGACCCGTTTTATGCCTATATGTGCAAGTTAACGAGTTTTTTTTCTCTCTCTAGGTCTTGTTGTTTTTATGTCATCATATTCATTGTGGCACTGACAAATTTTCTTTTACAATTTGGAGTATTGGTTTCATTCATACATGTGAATAACAATTTATTATTTACTAAAAGTTGATAATTTTATAATACCAATTTTTCCCCTAACTCTATATTGTATGTTAGTGATAAGTTGGATTTATCAAGTACAAATATGTACATTTATTAATTCACTTGCACAATGTTGTCCTTCAGAGTAACTTAACGATAAGACAAAGTCATCAAATACAAGTACTATTATAAGATAAGTGACCATATTTACAAATTATGATAATTAAGCAATTTAAAAGTTAATAATAATAGTCTTTGTTTTTGTGCACAAGAGAATTAACAACAAAATAATAATATTAATAATAATAATAATAATATTAATATTAATATTAATATCCAATTTTTTATCCATTCAGGTTAGGTATGAGGGGTAGATCTGTAGTCGTACCCAACTAGTACCCCCATCAGTTTAAATATCACTAGACTCGAACCTGTTTTTTTTTTTATTTTTAAAAAAAATTTCATCACCCAATCTCATTTTTTTTCAGGTTAGGGAGTTGAATTCGAGATCGAGTTTCATTGACACCCTTTGGTAAGTGTAGTGTATTAAGACCATGTTCTTTAGTTGAGTTAAACCTAACTAACTTAACAAAACTTAATTTATCTTTACCTAACCTAATTTAACTGAACTAACTAAAAACACTAAAACCAAAAACAATTTTTTAAATAAAGAAGAAATTTACTAGGTAAATAATATTGTTTTATTTTTAATGGGATCCAGTTGAATTCTTAAATGTGTTAACTTTAGGTAGTGACAGCAACAAATCGTACTCCATTACCAGTGATCAGATTAACACTCAAATTATCCAAAGCAACTGTTTTGGGAATGCCGACAAACAAAGAGGAGATCATTTGTTCATCTTCATTAACCAAGGCACACAGTAACAGTAGGGCGAGGGCGAACGTGGCTGATTTCCGTTGGTCCTAATTGACTACTTTCCCCTCCCTCGCTTTCCACCTTAATTTAATTAAGTCGGCGTCCCCTCTCTCTCTCTCTCTCTCTCTCTCTCTCTCTCTCCCTCTCTCTCTCCGTCCAAATTTCATACCAAGACTCATCCACTCCCTCTGATTTTTCTTTTCTTTCTAGCTAATACTTCCAGGGTCAAATTCGGAATCTTGAATAATTTCTCTCACCTCTCCATCTTTGTCTCTCCTCCGTCCTCCCATTCCTCCAAGCCCAACTCCAGCCCAGATCCTCCCCGGAATTCCCTCTTCATCTTCTTCTCCGGAAACCTATCGCTGTCTCCGATGGAGATTTCTCCGGCTACCTCGGCCGGTGAGGTTCAGATCGAGAGATCCAATTCCGATGTCTCCTCCTCCTCTTCTTCTGCTTCCTCCTCCTCGGTTCTCGTCAAGGAGAAGGATTCCGATGGTTTGCCGATCGATGAGGAGGATGATTCAGCTGCAACAACTGCAAGCGATTTGCCTCCACCGCCGCGCACGGTCAGTAGGTCTTATGAGGATGATGATGAAGAAGAGGATGTTTGTAGGATTTGCCGCAACCCTGGTGAGCCTGATAATCCCCTTAGGTATCCATGTGCTTGTAGCGGAAGTATTAAGTTTGTCCACCAGGATTGTCTCCTTCAGTGGCTCAATCATAGTAATGCTCGCCAGTGCGAGGTTTGCTCCATTTCTTTCTTTCCTTCTTTTTTCAATTGTTCGGTTGTGTTTCGATTGCCCCGTTTTGTTTGATTCTTCTTGATTCTAGCTGGTGGAAATGGGATTTTTGTGGACGCGATTGAAGCTTCTTGGTTTGTGAGAAAGCTTGATGTGGTGTTGTGGTTGCACTGCTAGCATATTTATTTTCCGATTTACTGCAACCCCTAGAGCTCGCTCAAGTAGGATGGCATGTTTCTAGGGTTCCGAAGATTTAACTATTGCAAAGAATGAATATTTGGTTTTTGTAGAGATAAACTCTGTTACGGGTCTTATACCATTGCAAGGTATGGGACTTGTCCCACATCGGTAGAATGGGATATCAGTGTAGGGTTTATAAATCAAATGGTAGTCTTTTGGGATGAGCTCTCCTGTTTGATCTGTAACAAACTCTTAGCAGCTTAATTATCTATTCTACCGGGAGTTTCACCTTGTCAAAGTTGAAAGACACTGAGGCACAACTTCTATTACTAATGGTGCTCTCATATTTTGAACATGGATAAAGTCTCTTGCTAGCATAACTTACGACACCAAATGCGATGCTCGGTGATATCCAATCATTATTTTAACATGAATCCGGCAGTTGGAGTTGGTTGTGGTGATAACTGTACTGATCATTCAACTGCAATGTAGCTTGACTGGTCTAATTGCTATGGTATGCAGTTTGCACCAGTTTAAAGAGGGAGTTTTCTGTTCCTCCTGAGATTGCTTGTCCATATTCTAACCTGACTGAATCTTCTCCCCTCCTACCTTCTCAGATTTAAGAGTGTGGTTTGCTTTTCCTTCTGCGTATGTGAATAACTCCTACTGACTAGTCACTTTTTATTAGCCTTTAATATTTTAGTTGCTCTTATTGCGCGCTAATATGATCTGTATCTTTCTTGTTGCTGGTTCTACGATGTATGTAACTTGAGAGTTTTCTCTTATTGAGGCACTAACTGCTGAAAACTGTTTACAGGTCTGCAAGCATGCATTTTCATTCTCCCCTGTATATGCTGAAGATGCTCCAGCAAGACTCCCTTTTCGGGAGTTTGTGCTGGGAATAGGGAAGAAAGCTTGTCATGTTCTGAAGTTCTTTTTGCGCCTTAGTTTTGTCCTCTCTGTATGGCTCCTGATAATTCCGTTTATCACATTCTGGATATGGCGGCTGGCCTTTGTTCGCAGTTTCTCTGAAGCCAATCGTTTGTTTCTCAGTCATATGTCAACCACTGTGATTCTTACTGATTGTCTGCATGGTTTCCTCCTTTCGGCAAGCATAGTGTTTATTTTTCTGGGGGCTACTTCTTTGAGAGACTATTTTAGGCATTTAAGAGAGCTTGGGGGACAGGATGCTGACAGGGAGGAAGAAGGGGATAGAAATGGAGCTCGTGCTGTAAGAAGGCCTGTTGGACAAGCCAATAGAAATTTGGCTGGGGATGGTAACATTGATGATGCTGGTGGAGTTCAAGGAATTGCTGGAGCCGGCCAGATGATCAGAAGGAATGCAGAAAATGTTGCTGCTCAGTGGGAGAGGCAGGCTGCTCGTCTTGAGGCTCATGTTGAACAGATGTTTGACGGGTTGGATGATGCTGATGGTGCAGAAGATGTGCCTTTTGATGAACTTGTTGGCATGCAGGGTCCTGTTTTCCATCTGGTTGAAAATGCATTTACAGTGAGTCTCTTCTTTCAACCGTTTGTTACATCCCATGGGTGGTATAGTTTGTCACCAATATACCTGAAATCCTATGCTTGGCTATTGTTTTTGCAATTCAAAAATCAAAATAAGTGTTATATGATATATTTATGGTTAGTGTATATTAGTCATGTCATCAGTAGAAAATTCTCTGAGTACCATCAGGAAGAGATTGGCCTGCTTTTCTTTCTTGAATGTGTTGGGGGAAAGCCAAGCAAAATTGAATTTGGGAAGTGCAAACATGCCATTTTTCTGTTACAAAAAAGGGGTGGGGAGGATGAAACCAGAAAAGAGGAGCCTTAGCTTTAACTTGTTGGTTTACTATCAAGTGATGTGATTATTATGCCTGAATAACCTTTCTAATTTTGGAATGCTGTGAGGGAAGGACTTGTTTCTGTTTGTTGATTTTGACATCCTTGCAATGACTGGATTGCAGGTTTTGGCGAGCAACATGATCTTTCTTGGAGTTGTTATTTTTGTCCCATTCTCACTCGGGAGGATTATACTTCATTATGTGTCGTGGCTTTTCTCTTCTGCAGCTAATCCAGTGTTCTCCACAGTCATGCCTCTTACGGAGTCTGCTCTGTCTTTAGCTAATATCACTTTGAAGAATGCATTGACTGCAGTGACAAATCTCTCATCAGAGAGCCCAGAGAATTCAGTGATGGATCATGTAGTTGAAGTGCTGAAAGTGAATGCTACTGCAGTGAATGGTTCTTCTACCAATATTAGCATTCCTCAATCCTCAGATATCTTGAAAGGGGTGACTGCTGGAACATCCAGGCTTTCAGATGTGACCACTCTGGCTGTTGGATACATGTTCATTTTTTCTCTGGTGTTTCTTTATTTCAGCGTCGTTGCATTGATTAGGTACACTAAAGGGGAACCTCTAACTATGGGGAGGTTCCAAGGCATTGCTTCAATAGTAGAGGCCGTTCCGTCACTTCTGCGGCAGTTCTTTGCAGCCATGAGGCATTTGTTGACTATGGTTAAGGTTGCATTCCTTTTGGTGATTGAACTCGGGGTTTTCCCGTTGATGTGTGGCTGGTGGCTGGATGTTTGCACTATCAGAATGTTTGGGAAGTCGATGGCTCAAAGAGTTGAATTCTTTTCAGTTTCTCCATTGGCTAGCTCTTTTGTTCATTGGGTTGTGGGGATATTCTATATGCTGCAAATCAGCATCTTTGTCAGCCTTCTTCGAGGGGTATGGTGCTTTACCTGAGATCCCTCATGTTATACAAGAATAGTGTCCTTCATATCATCTTATCTAGTCTCCTGTTTTGGCAGGTTTTGCGTAATGGAGTCCTCTATTTCCTCCGAGACCCTGCTGATCCAAACTACAATCCGTTCCGTGATTTAATTGATGATCCAGTGCACAAACATGCTCGTAGAGTTTTGCTTTCTGTCGCTGTCTATGGAAGCTTGATTGTTATGCTGGTTTTTCTACCTGTGAAACTTGCAATGAGGATGGCACCGTCCATGTTTCCCCTCGATATATCGTAAGATCCTACTTGACATTGGAAGAGTTCTTGTGTCACTTGGTTGTCTTTTTGGGCCCATCACATCCATTTACTAACTTGTTTGCTTTTCGGTTCTTGCAGAGTATCAGATCCATTTACTGAGATACCTGCTGACATACTCTTATTTCAAATTTGCATTCCCTTCGCCATTGAGCATTTCAAACTGCGGACAACCATCAAGTCTCTTCTTCGCTATTGGTTCACTGCTGTCGGCTGGGCGCTTGGCTTGACGGATTTCTTGCTTCCCAGGCCTGAGGATACAGCTGGTCAGGATAATGCCAATGGTGATGCAGGAAGGCAGGGACTAGTAAGGGTAGCATTGCTGGGCGGGGGAGCACAGCAGGACCAGGCTCAGATTGCACGTCTTCCTGACTCTCTAAATAATAGGGCCCATGGTTCTGACAATCCTGATGCAATGGAAGACTATGAAATAGAAGAACAATCTGATTCAGAGTAAGTTCTACACTGTTATTTCTCTATAACAACATAAAAAGAATGTATTGTAATGTCCAAAACAGCCAATCTTACTTAAGTTCTCTATGTTCAGTAGTTTTCTGCCCTCCCCCTGCTTAATGTATTTAGCTTGATTCATGTGTTTTTTTGTGTCCATTTCATACTCATCTTATCTTCCCTCTCTCTTCTATGCAGAAGGTACAGCTTTGTACTTCGAATTGTGCTACTCTTGGTGGTGGCTTGGATGACTCTACTTGTCTTTAATTCTGCATTGATCATCGTTCCTGTATCTCTTGGACGGGCCATATTCAATGCCATTCCTCTGCTTCCTATAACTCATGGCATTAAGTGCAATGGTATGGTTATTTGATTGATTCATGTCTGTTTTGTTTCTGGTATTTTAGGTGGTCATGAGATTTTAAAAATCTCTTTTGTTCCTCCCCCCACAGATCTTTATGCTTTCACTATTGGGAGTTATGTCATCTGGACTGTTATAGCTGGAATTAGATATGCGATTGAACAAATCCGATCAAGGAGGGCAGCAGTTTTGTTTGGTCAAATTTGGAAGTGGTGTGGAATTGTCCTCAAGAGTACTGCACTTTTGGCAATATGGGTAAGTTGTATTTGCTTTTCCTACTGGCTGGGCAACAAATGCTATTATACAAAGAGATGCTGTCACATCGTTCTTCAGATTTTGACACTTGTATCGATCTGTGCAGATATTTGTCATCCCTGTCTTGATTGGGCTGCTGTTTGAGCTGTTAGTGATTGTACCAATGCGGGTGCCAATTGATGAGAGCCCTGTTTTCCTTCTCTATCAGGACTGGGCTTTGGGACTCATCTTTCTCAAGATATGGACTAGACTGGTGAGTACTTGTCTGTTGCTTATTTGTTGGTTATACTGTTGCGATTTAAGTGGCTTTAGGGTCAAGATTCAAGATGGTGCAATGTGGATGTGTGATTCTTAAAGCTTCTATGCATGTCTGACATTGCACTAGTAGCTCTTAGATCACTATTATGGTGCTATCATACTTGATAGTTTGTCAAAATAGTGCAAACTTTCCTCTTCAGGACTAGGAGCATTTACCCTTAATAGTTAATATTTGAGCCGTGAACGCCTAAGATAATTATTTAACCTACCTAGATGTGCTGTGAAGCTTTTATATCCCTGTCATGAGCTGAGTATATTTGTTATCTCCGAATTACTTAATTTGAGTTTGAAAATATGTATTTGCCCAGGTTACATTGGACCACATGGTGCCGTTGGTAGATGAGAGCTGGAGAATAAAATTTGAGAGAGTGAGAGAAGATGGTTTCTCGAGGCTGCAGGGTCTTTGGGTACTACGAGAGATTGTGTCACCAATCATAATGAAGCTGCTAACAGCCCTTTGTGTACCATACGTCTTAGCTCGAGGAGTGTTCCCTGTGCTAGGGTACCCTTTGCTGGTGAACTCAGCTGTGTACCGTTTTGCATGGATAGGGTGCTTGGCCATAAGCTGCTTGTTCTTCTGTGCAAAGAGGTTCCATGTGTGGTTCACTAACCTGCACAATTCCATCCGGGATGACCGCTACTTGATTGGGAGGAGGCTCCATAACTTTGGGGAAGCAACTGTTGAAAGATCTGGGGAAGAAGCTCCAAGTTCAAATTTGCAAAGGGATGTGGGACTCAGGCATGAAGTCGATGATGCTGGCTTGAGATTTAGGCGAGGAAACCGCCTCGAGGCATAGTCAAAGAAAGGTTTGTTCCATATCAAGATGATATTAACAACCTTGTGATGGGTATGTAAGTTGTAATACTCATTTTGTGTAATGCGAGTTGTATTGTAGAGTGATTATTCTAGTGTTTGTGCATATGATATAACCCGGGTGTAGTAATTAGAAACACAAGGAATGCAATTCTTTCTACCACTATCCAATTCCCTCCTGCTTTGTTGCTGCTGGCCTGCAATTGAGCATTTGAGAAGGTGTTTGTTAGGGCCCTTTTTTTTTTTGTTTTGTGGGGCAGTTGCTTTGCTAGTTGCAACTGGTAGGTTTACAACACAGTTTCCGGAGGCTATCACTGTCCAATGGAATTGGGAAATCAAGAGAAATTTTCCAATGATAGAATTGTCTGGTGTAAATCTTATGTGCCAAAGTTCAGCTTTTGCCTTGTGGAGATGTTTTGATGCCTACTGAAATAAATTACAGAGAATGGAGAATTTGATCACCCAGTTGGGCCACACCTGTACTTTGTGCAATCTGGAAGATAAAAGTCATATGACTATCTTGAAAAGTAAAAAATGTTTCTATTCAATCGGATGATCAGTTGTAGTAGTAGCAAGTAATTGATGAATTTTCATTGATTTTTTACGAGTACTTGTTAGCAAATCTTCTTTCTTCTCATCACTGCGATCTTTTGTTCATCTTCCAATGCTCATTGCCCTCATCATCATCATCTTACTACAATTATCAAAGAGCTTTCTCTTTCTCCCTAAATTTTCACTCTCCCTCCCTGAAATCACAAAAACATCCATTAAACATACAAATACAAATCCACCATCACCATCTTCAACCAAAAAATTTTCCTTTAAAAGAAAAATCATCTTCTTCTGCCCTATACTAATATGCTATAAATTCAAGGGATTAAGTAGATGAACTAAAAGATTCAGGAGATAAACCTAAGTTGATTAACAAATCAACTAAGTCAATTGAACATGCATTCACTAATTTGGAATATTAAAGACCTCCCCAAAATGATTTGAGTACGGGATTCCTCGGTCATATCAAGAATCACAAAGCCAATGGACATATAGTAATCTCCTACCTCAAGGGGAAAATAAACCAAAATACTTATCAAAACGGTCCGCTATTTGTAAAGATATGGTGGTAGGTCTTAACTCTCATAGGTTCAACATTTTGTACAAAGAATAGGACTTCAAACTCACACTTGAGCTCACATCACACAAAGCTCGGTCAATGGTCAAACTTATTAGTCTACATGGAATTGTAATACTCATGAGGTCTTTATGCTTAGGAGTAAGCTTGTTTATAACCATAAAGTTACACTCCTCGCTCAGCGCTACTGCCTCACAATCATCGATTGTTCTTTTCTTGGAGAGAATCTCATTCAAGAATTTGCATATAAAGGCATTTGGGACAGAGCATCAAGAAAAGACACATTCACGTTCAACTTTTTAAAAATGTCTAGGAACTTGCAAAATTAGGTTTCTAACTTAAACTTTACAAGTCTTTGAGGGAAGGGAAGTGGTAGCACATAAACTCTTGAGGGTGATGGTGGAGGGGTTTTAGCACCCTCCTTGGTGAAGTCACTCTCTTTCTCTTTCTCATTCTTACTTGGCTTGACGTTCCCTCGCGCCCCCCTCCCCAAAAAAAAAATCTTACCACTTGGCACGCTCGAACCATGAACTTGTGTGCCACTTCTGAAGATTATCGCATTGCATTGCTCCTTATGCACAGGTTTCCAACCCAGAATTCCCGAGGGGATGGGGAAGGGGGGGCACTAGCTTGGTTAGCGATTTGAGTAGCAAGCATTTATTGTAAGTCGCCAAAATCTCAGCTTAGGTGGCCAATTTCCTAATGATGTCATCTTATTGGTTTTGTTGGTTCAAAAGCATAACCTCCATCATGGCCTCTAGGTTGGGCTTTTGGGGAACTTAGATTGGGGTCATTTGATTGTTGTTCCGATAAGAGAAATTCAAATGATATCTCAGCCCCGGGTTGTACATATTGGAGTAAGGGTCAAAGTTAGACCTTGGGTTCAAGTTTCCAACATAGTTTGCTTGGTGAGACGGTTCATTGCTAGCCAAACCTATAGAACAAAACAAGATCTTATACTTATAAGAGTTGCAAGATGCATGTGGAAGGAAAGGGGGAGTATTGACATTCAATATTTTCATCTTTTAAGTAATGACATCTAACTTAGTAGCTAAAACTGAAATAACATCAACTTCAAGCTAACCTCCCCTTCTCTTGTAACGGGGCTTGGACTATTGGTAGTTGTTAACGCTATTTGCTTGATCAATGCGTAGAGTTCATCTACGATCTTGCTCATGATACTTCCGCCCGCAGTCAGATTTTAGCTCTCAAGTTGTCATCCACCCCATTGTCTTAAGATTAAATTGGGACCAATGGCTTAAATCTATGTGGGGGCACTGACTCAAAAGGTCCTTGAACCTCTCGCAAACATCATAGAAGGTCTCATTCGACTCTTGCACAAACGTGGAGATCTGATTCCTCAAGTACTTTACCAAGAATGCACTAGCAAGTTGATTAAAATTGTTTACGGAGCCCATTAGAAGGGAGTCTGGCCACTCCATGCCTTCCCCTTTAGTGAGAATGGAAACCACTAATTGCATCTAGAGTGACCCCATTTGCCTTGAAAATATCATATGCTTGGCAAAAATGCAAAGGTGACGGCCATGGTCTTCACTGGGGAAGCCATGGAATGGGGTGACCTCCACCAACTCTGTGGTTTAGTTCTTTAGCTCAATGTAATTGGCAATCACTCTTTCGTGCATTGATGTGTTTTCGACGGATCGGTGACATCAGGTGTCATATATTGCCTAAAAGTTCGCCTCTCTTCTTCATTGACCATCTTGATTTCTTCTTTCGATTTCTCTTCTTTCTTCCTCTAGCCATTGCTTTTTCCATCTAGAGTGGAAGGTTCTCTCGATCTTTGCGTTAAGCTCAAAAAATTGATTTTTTTTGCATACGCCACTTGGAGACCTAACAAGAAACAAGAAAACAAACAACCAAGGCAAATTAAAACAAAAAATGAAAATAAAAAAATGACTTAGGCAATCTTAGAATAATAACTCGATGGTTGCTAGACACAAAGCCCCTAATAACGGCACCAAAAACTTGATATGCAGCAAGTGCATAGATAAGTGTAACATATATCAAGGTCGTTTCTACAGGGACTTGCTCAACAATGCATCAAACTAGCCCTCTAATTGATTGTTAGTCGATTAACTGCCCCCCTCCCCGAGACTCAAGGTTGGCCCTGGGGGTAGGCCCAAGGGGCAACCGCCTAGGGCCCATGACCTTGAAAGATATTTGGGTAAGTTTTAAGGACTCCAGGCAGCCATAACATCATTATTAATTTACTATAATAAAGATACAAGATGAAAGAGCCACCGCCCTAAACAACCTAATTTCAGCGGGTCATCCATTGTGTTTTTTTTCTCTTAATTTCTTTTGGCAAAATTAATTCAGCAAAAGGCCCACGTGATTTGATAAAAGGAAATGCAACCCATGTGTTCTATTTCCTTGTTAATTTGATTATTCTCAAGTCTCAATTTTTAATTTTTTTAATTCAGCAAAGGTCTATTTCCTTGTTAATTTGATTATTCCCAAATCTCAACTCTCCATTTTTTCTTAATTCAGCAAAGGCCCACAAGCTTTGACAAAAGAGATTTATAATTGTTGTAACCCATACTTATTTTAAGTATAGATGCTTTGATATTATATCTCTATTTATTATAATGAAAAATGATGAATTGTTTTAGTATTGTTGCAGTTGTATGTGGATATTTGCTTGTTTTCTTTTTATTTAATTTACGCTATATGAATGTTCAAAATTATTTTCCAGATAAGACCATGACTATATTTTCATTTATGCATATACTCTAATGAAAATTTTTTTTTTTCTTGTGATGCATTGTTTGGCATAAAAGAGCCATATTTAATATCAATTTTAAGGAAGAAAAGTTTAGTCTTTCTTAGGTACGCATTTTGATTACATTTTTAGTATCATTATTTAATATGAATGTTGACACATTTTTTTTAAAGGGGCCTCAATCTATAAACTAATTTATTATATTACCTGAAGCCCCAAAAATGTCAGGAACGGGCTTGCGGAGACTTTCTACCAAACTATTTCTAACTAATAAGGCAATAAATTCTAGGTATTAAGTCGATGGATTAAAACGTTTTGAGAATAAATATAAGTTGATTAACAAATCAACCAAGTGGCTTGAAGATGCATTTCACTAATTTGGAACATCAAAGGGCCGATGATATATCACATAAATTCTTTTGAAACGATCTTTAGGAAAAGAAGTGAATTACCTAGCAAAGCTAAACACCAACTTTTGTGGATATATCAACTTTAACTATGTTATAATAAAATTATCAAATGACCCCCAACTCAAAAGTCAAAACCTCTATGTCTAGCCGATTTTTGAACTAGTCTAGCCTAAGTTCTCCGATTGCCAAATTTCTCCTGTGAGTGCTTCATTCAAGAATTTACAACCATGCTAATATTAATTAAGCAAAAGCAATGACATACCTACTCAAAAGCTAAATAGAATGCATCGAAATCATATTTATACTTGTTCAATCTAACCAAAATCACTTCATCTAAGCAACTATATAGTTTATCCCCCAAACTAAGGGAAACTACTTACTACTCAAGTTCAAAACTATAGAGCAAGTAAAATTATTCTAAAAAACATGTAAATCCTAAAAAGGTTGAGAAATAAACTAAGGACAATCTTGAAGGAAAACTCAGCAAGGAAGATTTTTGCTCATCCAAACTTTGAAGCCATCTTGACCGATCTTCAAAACTTCAATTTCTCTGTCAATCTTGATTATTATAAATTGGCAGGAGATTGTAAATGTTGGTAACCTACAGTGAAAATGGTTTATTTTCCTTGACAACCGCCAAAACCCTTGAATATTTAGCAAAGAAGGGACAAAAACTATTTATTTGGAAAGATCATGCTGACACGGATCCTGTTGTAGTCAATGCAGATCATGTCTGCTCTGACATGACCTGTGTCACCTAGAATACCATCCATGTCAGCTTGGTTCCTTATTTTCATTACTTCTGATGAGGTGCATGGATCATGCACCCTTCTACATGATTCTAGCTTGTTGAGTTATTCCCTAGCTGAAATATTAATTGGGCCGACCTCTTTGGGTTGGAATTGATCTAAGCTTCTTTCTTTCATCTCCTAACTCTTAAGCCCATAACTTGGATAATTTAGCTCGCTTTTGCTCCATTTTTACAAAATCTTCTCAAATTTCATACACTATCAACCAATCTCCGAACCAAACATAATATGGAAATTTTAGGCATAAAAAATATATTTACACGAAATGTAACCCAAAATCAAATCAAATTATCCAAATTAACATATATACGATAAGCATTTATCATGTGCACCTATCCCACAAGAGCCTCCATAAATCTAGAAATTTCATCATATAATTCAAACTAAATTACCATCACCTTTTCCTTCAAAAAAAGACAAAATGAGTGACTCTACATCTCCAAACTTGGTCTTTACTTTGGCCTAAATGACTTCATCATTGAAATCAACTCGGTCAAAACAATAGAAAGCACACATAAGTCTGTAAACTAAATGTATACCCATCAATTACAACTTAGATCAAGAACTTCATCAGCTCATTTTAGCTTGAGAAGGACCTAAATTTGGAGACAGAGAGTAGGTTTAGTACGAGGTTTAGAGAAGACAAGAGACATTTTTTTTTCTTGGGCACTAGAAAAATGATTTGTTTCATAAAGAAAATTGAATGTGATAGAGATTCCATGGAGCTGGAGGTATGCAATCGCAGAATTGGATGATAGAAAGGGTTCAGCTGAAAAAGTGGGCAAATATGGAAAATGTGGAGGAGGAAGAAGATGACTTGATGAAGTGAGTGAATTAATTTCATTCTTTTTCAACAACATTTCAAATAAAATAAAGTTAAACTGACTATTTTTTTTACTCATCAACCTACTATTGCATGTTTCAATCGCAATTTTGACTAAATATCATACTTTAATGACATATTGGGTACACTTGAAACTTGGTGACAACTTTTGGATTTTGGAATGGTTTAATGGAAATTTTAACTATATTTCTCGTATAAAATATAACAAATACGCTATGGCTGTCTTTTTTAAATAATACAATTTAAGCAAACATTTTTTATTTGAAAATTCTAAGTTGAGACAGTTTCACGTAAAATTATCACGAGACAAACTCTTTTTAGGGTAACACAGATACAAATAAATTATTAGTCACCCATGTATTTATTAAGGTCACTATAAAGCTATACATCTTACGATACATTTATGGTGAAAGAATTTCGCATAAGATTGTTTCTTTTTTATTTCATAATCACTTATTTGTTATATTTACGCATGTAATGTGCACATTTGTTTATAATATTACTTAAATCCTAAAAGAAAATGAATCTCAATTTATTAATCTTTTAATTCCTCTAATATTTGTAAAGTCTCGTTTATTAGTTTAGTGTGAAGCACGCGGGCCAAAAGAACGTTTTGCTTGCTTGTTTGTTTTCTTTTTTTTCCCAGACAAAGTTAGTACAAACAACATTAGAAAAAGGGCCAACCTAGCTGTAGGGTACAACCTATGTAGTTCCCTTACCACCTACATTGACCCTAGACGCTAACTAGACGAATCAACACTAGCACTTGGGCACACATTAATAACATCGTTAGCATAACATGCGCCAACACAATATTGCTTCCTGAAAGTGTACATGTTGATATGGTCTAACTGTTCAATATTCCTCTTTGCTGCAACATTCTCGTTCTGTAATACCCTACAGAAACATTATCTTTACCAAGAGAAACTCTTCTCAGACATTTACTTCTCAATGTAGGTAAGTCTCTACTCCTTTGATTGCTTTTTGCAACTATATGAACCTGACTAAAAGGATAATAACACTTCCCTTTGTGAGGATCACAGTAGAGACTTGAACAAGAAAACATCAAATATTTGACTAATAATGGAACTAACATCCTCATTATCAACTTTTAAATAAAATGAACAACACTTTCTTTGCCATCCTCTCTAATAGAATCCTGCAAACTCTCCTAAGACGAGTCTTCTGCAATAGATATGTTTATATTGATTTCCTCATGCTCTACATCCTCAACCACCATCTCGTGCGACTTTTCCTTAATATTGGATACACTAACTCATGAAATAGTTATGACACTTCGTTGAAATATGCGCGTGCGACTTTTCCTTAATATTGGATACACTAGCTCATGAAATAGTTATGACGCTTCGTTGAAATATGCTCGAGAAACATACCTGCTTTTCTTCAACAAGCCTTTGATATACCTCCTTGGAGACTCGATGACCCACTTTGGGTCGCTTTGAACATAAAAAGGTTACTACGTGTATCTTGCCAACACCAACTTCATCACCAAAGGTACAACCCTCTTGCTAATAGTGGAATTCGCTTCCATTGTCAAAATGGATTTTTCTTCCAATACCCCTTACAGCTAGATGACTGACCTCAATGAATTTAAACCTCCATTGAGATTAATTCAAGCTGAGCTGCCTCAACACTGGAAATAACACTACAATAAGAGGATTCATCCCCATTGTCTGTTACATGCGACATATCCTTCATCGAAGAAACTTTCTTCCTGACAAGACATAATTGTCTCTCTGTTGATACGTAGAATCAAGAATAAGTCTCTTCTTTAGATATGTCCTTGAATCCATTACACATTGCTGAAGCCATCTTGTGCACAACATCATCATCCAACGAAATCACCCTAAAATCTATATTGACACTCACATGATGTTGTTCACAATATGTCACTTTAGAATGCTTAAGCATATGACCATCTTGAGTTTGCACCTCATCTACCATCGCCACCTTTTGCATAATAACATCATTTAATGGAGTTTCCTAATCACCCGGACATGATTGATTAAGTTCATAAATCGTTTTCACTAACCTTGAAGGCATATCACACTGATGGGACTTTGAATTTTGGTCCTTGTTAGAATCGCCTCCTCTACAACGGCTACACATATGAGAGTGGATCAAATCTCTTCTGGGTGACCTTGGCATTCCTGGTCTCTTTACACGCTTCCTTAGAATGACCATATTCTTCCTTAAACTTCTTCAACTCCCTTAATAAAAATTTGTTTTTGGCTTCTAACTTAAGAGCTATATCCAAGTCTAGCATAACATTTTCCACCATCCCCCTATATAGACAAGAAAGAGCTCTCTTGTATCTCACTTTGACATTATATGCTTCAATTTTCATAGCCATATCACAATGGGTTTGGGCAAGATCATATTGTTTAAACTTTAACCAACAAGATGCAATACTGGAATTAATAGTAACTACTGATTTAGACATAAACTACACTACACGTCTTAGCTGCAAATTGGCACACAAACACTCAAGAATTGAAGAACCCTTTTATAACGAGTATGACTGAAGGGAAATTCAAGCCTTAAAATTAATATGACCCTTATCTTTAAGATCCCGAGCAGTCAAAATGACCTCTCTTGGATAGTCCACATGTTCAAGGCATTTTTGGATTGACTGCAGTAATTGTCCATTACTTGAGAATCTATAAATTTCTTGAATGTCTCTTCAAACCCAAGGCGCGTGACAAAAATAGATTAAGCTCAATAATCCTAACTAAAATCAACAATCACCACACTACTCACCCAAATCACCAACCAAAATATCATTAATATGTAATTGAAAAATTCGAAAATAACTGGTCATCTCCTATGTGTTTAAGCAGGAAGTCGATACTCATCAAAACTAGTTGGCTAAAATAGCCGTAATCAACCTCCAACACTACCCTGAAATCACCGCAAAGCCAACCCTCTCCACCACCCACTAAACCCGACAAACACCACCTACCTCGCTGACTTAAACAAATCCTAGTAAAATAGATGTTACTGACACAATGGACTGAAAAGAAAATACAGAGTAACGAACGGAAGAAAATGCAATTGAAAATAGAAGATGTTACTAACGTCGGGAACGACTAATTTGAGTCGCATGATGATAGCGGTGGAGTTCTTGGATAAAAATGCCACTAAATTATATAAAAATGACAAATTTGTCACCCGGAAAAAAAAAACATGTTATGAAACTACCATTAATTTATGTTTATGGTGACAAAAATGTCACTTTACCGAATCAGAACTTGTTGTAGCCGGTTAAACCCCCCTCTTCTTCTTCCTCATCCCTCCCCCATTTCCTCTGCCTTGTCCGCCATAACCCAACCTTCTCTCTATTTGATCCAGTTATGGCTTTTCTTCTCCTTCTCCAATTGTTGGTTCAAGAAATCCTAATTTCTCACAAAAACCAACAATGGCTACACAGAGGAGAGAGAGTGAGTTTTTGGGCGGTTTTCAGCAACAAGATTGATGTTTTCCGGGATGTTCTGGGTTAAAATCAGTAAGTATAATTTCCAATTGATGATTTTTTAAGTTTAGAGCATGTGGGTGCATGTGATTTAGTTTGATTTGGACATTTGGATGGGTGGATTTGATTCGTTTTTCTTGGGTGTGGGTGGCTGTTTTTGCAACAGTGCGGTGGATGGTGGTGATGTTAGTAATGTCAGTCATGGTGATGCTAGGTGAGGGTGGTTGTGTCGGTGGTTTTGGTGGTGACAAGTAGTGGTGGTGGTGTAATGGTGACAGTGGAGGTGGAAGGAATGGAGTTAGAGAGGGAGTACTAGCTTTTAGTAGTTTTTTTAGTTGATTAGGTAATTAGTGAATGTAATTAGTGAGCTAGAAGGGGTTTACTTGCTATAGTAGATAATTCAACAATTCCAGCAGGTTAAGTGACATTTTTGTCACCATAAACATAAATTAATAACAATTTCATAATATGTTTTTTTCGAAAGGTAAATTTGTAATTTTTACATAGTTTAGTGACATTTTTATCCAAAAACTCTGATAGCGGTGAAATGAATGGAAATATGGAATGGCCCCGAGATAGTTCACTAACAATTGATTTGACTCCTGTTATGTTAGCGTAACTTTTATTTATTTGCTTATTTTCATTTTTTGTTTGAGAAAGTATTTGTTTATTTTCATTAAACCTTTGCCCTAACCTTTTAACACTAATTTCTTTTTTCTGTAAAATAAAAGAAGGCGAAGCCTCTCAAGTCTTCGTCGACTCTCTGGGTCTCTGGCTCCACGACTCTCAAAGAGGAACTCAAATCAAAACCCTAATCTACCTCGCACTCGGCCACTAGCTCACTTTCTATCGATCTCTTTGGTCCACTTAACTCTCTCAATCTCAGGTTTGTCTCATTCCAAATCCGTACTTCGCTAGCTTCAATTTCTTCTACTCGTTTTTGTTAGTGCTAATTTTTGCCTATTCTATAACTTGTAACTTGTAATTCGTTTTCAATGGGCTGGTTGCTAGATGCTGATTCATTTGAATTATTTTCTGTAATTGACGGAATTTTCCATCTTTCTTTATTTTGCTATGTCAAGATTAGGTTGAATTCTTAAATTTTGTCAAGTTTTTAAGTTCCTGAAAGCGCTTCAACTGTAATTCCTCATTCTCTGACTCTCCCCACCTCTAGTTGCTGGGTTGTTTGTTTAATAACTATTTTTGGCTTATGTTGGTGAGAATGTATTTTTGTTGGTGAGAATGTAGTTTGGGGCTTCATGTACAAATATGTTTCTTTAGATGTAGCTTCTGAGCTTAACAGTTGTTGATTTGATGGACTAATTGTAGAAATATACCAGTTGTGCTGTTTCATTCTTATGGCTAGCGTTAAATTTTAAGTCATTTGTGTATTATTCCTGACACTACAATTCTAGGATCTGCCTCTGGAAGTCGGCATATATGTTATTGTTGTTTGTCATGTTTCCTCTTTGCATTTAAGATAGATGGCATATGACTTAAATGTTGGATGGGAGCTTTGGAAGATGTGAATGAAAGAGTTTAGTTTGGCATGACAAGTGCATTTTAGCAGTTGATAGTGATGCTTATGGTTTTGCAGGTGAGGTGGTTAGTTGCTGAAGTTGGCATTGAGAGCTGGCTCTTTTTGTGTCAAGTGTCAATGTAGTAGACTATTGTACGAAACATATGGAATTTGGGTTGGGGCATAAGGAAATGTCAGAGATGAGCATATGCTATTTTGGGACTACTTAAAATCTAGGCTTCGTGAATATGTTGGATTGGTTGCTTGTCACTCAGGTGGATATATTTGCTTTTGTGAATATGGATGGTGAAATTACAGAACCAGTTACAATTTATGTAACTTCTGGTTACCTTGTCTAGTATTTTGTTAATATCCCCACATGTTGTGTTTACATAGTTTGATTTCATCATAATGTTTCTGTAGCTCTGTTGAGAAATGCCCCCAGCTTGGATGGTGCACAGACCATGCTATCATTAACTAGAGAATCGCTCCTGTTCTTCAGTTCAAGCTTTTTACAATTATGTTTAGTTGCGTGACTATCTCTTTGGTTCTCGTCCTCTCTTTATAGTGTGTTGTATGTCAAGGTAAATGCCCCCAGCTTGGATGGTTCACAGACAGATACGCTACCCATTACTCAGATTTCAGATATCTAGTGCCATCTTTCTTGAGCTTAGATGTACTTTATAATCAACCCTAGTATGATTTGCACCACTTGCATAAGCTTCTGTGACGTCTGCCGTTTTTGTGATGAACTTTTCCTGTCAACCACTTTGTTTTCTCCTAACCTTTGGGTTCTCTGAATCTGTAATGACCTTTTGTTTTCCTTTGTGGTTTATTTTGGTTACCCCGGCCTTCTGTCCTCTTATCAGGCAATTTCTGGGGAAGTACTATTTGACATTAAGCTGAGAAGACAAGATGATGATGACTACAAATGGTGAAAGTGCTTTATCTGTTGCTGGCCCCAGGCCAATGGAGTGGTCTACTGTCCCATATAGCGCTCCTCAGGCCCCTGGCCCTAACGGCAGACAGCGGACATCTAGTTTGGAATCACCAATCATGTTGTTGACAGGTCATCCAAGTGCAGTATATACCATGAAGTTCAATCCACAAGGGACTGTCATTGCTTCAGGGTCGCACGATAGAGAAATCTTCCTGTGGAATGTGCATGGTGACTGCAAAAACTTCATGGTTTTAAAAGGGCACAAAAATGCAGTCCTGGACCTTCATTGGACTACTGATGGAACCCAGATAGTTTCAGCTAGCCCAGATAAGACAGTTAGGGCATGGGATGTTGAAACAGGGAAACAGATCAAAAAGATGGCTGAGCATTCATCATTTGTCAACTCATGTTGCCCTGCTCGAAGAGGTCCGCCTCTTGTTGTCAGTGGGTCAGATGACGGAACTGCCAAGCTTTGGGATATGCGCCAGAGGGGCGCCATTCAGACATTTCCCGACAAATATCAAATCACCGCTGTCGCCTTCTCAGATGCATCTGACAAGATCTACAGTGGTGGAATAGACAATGATGTGAAGGTATGGGATATCCGCAAAAACGAGGTGACTATGACTCTACAGGGACACCAAGATATGATAACCGGGATGTCTTTGAGTGCTGATGGCTCCTACCTTCTGACCAATGGGATGGACTGCAAGTTGTGCATATGGGACATGAGGCCATATGCCCCTCAGAATCGCTGTGTAAAGGTCCTTGAAGGGCACCAACACAACTTTGAGAAGAACTTGCTGAAATGTGCCTGGTCTCCTGATGGTAGCAAGGTCACTGCAGGCAGCTCAGACAGGATGGTCTATATATGGGACACAACTACCCGCCGAATTCTTTACAAGCTTCCAGGCCACACAGGGTCAGTGAATGAATGTGTGTTGCACCCCAGTGAACCCATCATTGGATCTTGCAGTAGTGATAAACAGATTTACCTTGGTGAGCTGTAGAATGTTTGAGTTAAGTTGTAGCGGTTTGGATTCTGGAAACTCTGTAGTCCTGTTTATGACATTGTTTTTCCATAGGGATCTTTGTGATTGGAAGGCCGAGGCGTGGGCCTAGTGGCTAGTGCAGTGTTTAACTGAGGTGTGCATTGGTTGACATAGCGTTTTTGCTATGACCATCTGTGAAATTTTGGGCATATTCATCGGCGGCTTTACTGCTTAATCTTGGTTGTTTATACTATATGAATTTATTACTGTCCGTCCCCAAATGTTTATGGACTACATACCATAAAGCCTCTCCTAAGAGTTTTCATTTCCCTTGTTTTCAGTTTTCTTCCTCATATCTACTATCACCTAAAATACTGTCAAGAAATATGGATGGACTCCCATAAAAAAAAAAGAAAAAGAAATATGGAGGATTTGGACATCTCCAAAGTTTTCAGACCCCGCCTCGGGAAAAGCGTCGTGTAAATCCTCCTGCCACGGAGCTGTTGTTGAAGGAGTTGTCAAAGTTGAGTTTGGCTGAATCCTTTGGGGATGTTTGCCACCTCACTAAGAAAATTTGATGGCAACTACAACTGCATGAATGATGATGGTTGTTTATTGCACTTAGAGACTGGAAACGATGTGTGTTTGATCTCATTTCAGTTTCAGGCATATATCTTGAGAGAAAGATCTCCTGATTCATTGTATCCTTTACCTAGTGGGAAAAAAAATATGTGTTTGATCTATGCTTTGGAAATTAGGTCATTAAGAGAGTGCTTGTTCAAGGTAGCGTTGGCAAAATTTCGTCCGACCTGAATTGTCCGACCCGAAAAAATCGGGTTTAGACATAGATTTTTCGTCTGAATTTTGATATTGACCGAATTGACCAGATATTCGGACATAAAATTTCTCTTTATTCTATTGTCTGAACCCGATTTTTACTTCGTCTGAATTGTACGACTGGGTTCGACCCAAATTAAAACCGGGTCCGAACATGAATTTCTCGTCCGAATTTGTCCGACTCGAATTTACCCGAACCCAAATTTTTGTTCAGCACTAGTTCAAGGTTTTGAACGGAACTTGATACTTAGAGGTATGAAATCTCATTATTTTGTGTTTGGTTGGATATTTTAGTTATGAGACTTGAAACTCGAAGGTATCAAGTTCCCATATTTTGAAGTGACTTGATACATCTCCTTTTGCGGGGAGTTCCCATTTCATTTCTTAAAGTCAATATTTTCTTCAAAAATAAAAAAAAGTTAAACAAATACTTTTAGTTTCACATTATTCATTAACTCACCTTTAAATCCATCTTCAACCAAAAAATAAAAATAAAAATACATATTAACATCAATATTAGCATGTATTAATGTATATCAATATTAATAAATCTCAATATATAACATTATGTTAAAAATACCGTTGGCAAAAGGATAAAAAAAAAGTAAAAAATATTAGTATTAATGTTAATATTAATATCAATCAATGTGTAATATTAATACTAAAATATTAATATTAATATTAATAAATAGTTAAATACCAATACCAATACCAAATATCAATATTAATATTACATAATAATATATTGATATTTATATTAATTGAAATATTTGATTAATATTAACATTAATATTAATATTAATATTGTTGTTAATATTGATGTTATAGTTATTAATTTTTGCATTTTGGTTTTAGCAACTACATTAATATGAATACTTTTAAAATACTAATATTAATATATTATCAATATTAATATTGATATTAACATTAACATTAACATTAATATGAATATTAACATTAGTAATTTAACCTCCCAGTTAATTTTTTTGGTCGCAATGGAATCGGGAGCGGTCACAATCGGGATTGGGACCATCAAAAATAGTTTTTGCTTCCAATCACAACCGTGAGCAGGAGTAGGACCTTCAAAAATAAGTGGAAATTTGGTGTCGCAAACCCATACCTTCCCAATCTTCCTTTTTCATTAGTATGTATGTGCTTCTAAGATCTAACTATCCCTGGCTTTTAAAAATACCCTTTAAGCCATGTTTGTTAATTGTGGAGGGACTCATATTTATGATCTGAAAAGACCATGCAATTATAGCATTTATCAAATCAACCAAAAGAATTTCTCAAGCTTAGTCCATTATATGATCTGAAACTGAACAGACGGTGTAGTGAATCATATTTGTGTTTATGGAGATTGGTTTCCTAGATGAAGAATAATGGTCATCCATCCATCAAACGCTAGTGCTATGGGATTACCCAAATTTTGTATGTCGCCAACCTTTTGCCACAATTTTTCCAACTTTGCCCTTTTCTCCTTTTAAACCCTCTAAACTCTCTCTCTCTCTCTCTCTCTCTCTCTCTCTACGTTCATCACCCACATTCATCATCTCCCTCTCTACTGCCACCAACTACCACCTACTACCACCGCCGTCCGCCATCGCCGTCGATAACCACCCACAACCAATATAATAACCAAAATGATAAACAAAATTTCAAAAATATATAATAGCAATAATAATAACAACAATAGCGATAATAATAATTGTTCGATCTCATTTCGAGTCAAATTGATACCTTTATATAAAAGATTTTGCTTGTTTTAATCTCATATTTATGAATAAGTTATGATGATTTGTGTTTATAGGTTAAATCAAAGGAAAACGAAAAAAAGGAATCAAAAGTGCTGAAAAATCCAACTTTTGCAACAAAAACAGGCCCAACACGGACCGTGTTGGCTGGGCTTTCCGTGTTTTCTTTTCCGCGGCGGCCGTTAGGGTTTTGGAGAGATTTATTTTATTTTCCCTTCCTAAACTTTTCTATATATACTTTATACATTAGCCTTTAGTTTCATTAATTAGAGTAGATAGTTAGTTTTTAGTTTTTCTTTAGTTTAGGTTGGTTTTAGATTAGGCTTTAGTTTTAGTTTTTAGTTTTCTTTAAGTTTTCTTTCATTCCTCGATTGTAAGCACATTCTCTTTCAAGATTAATTCAAGTTCTTGTTCTTTCTTGTTCTTTACTTTCTGTTTCGCTCTTCTGAATTTCATTAGTATTAGTTCCACAAAAATTCCACTTTTTAGTGAAGCGGATGATTAAGGTTCATCGAATTCTCCCTTCAGGTGATGGTTCGAGCAGTCTTAGTAATCCAAATCACACCTTTCTTGTTTGTTCAGGAGAAAGATTCATGATTCAAAGATTCAAGATTCAAGATTAGAGCAAAGACCAAACCTTCATGTTAATGTTTTCTGCTTTAGATTCAGTAATTAATTTAGTTTTTACTTCCATGGTTTTTAATTGCTTTCTTGATTATGCTTTTGATTTCTTGTTTAGTTTCTTGTTCTTGTTCTTGTTCTTGTTCTTGTTCTAATAGTTAGGTTTTGTTTTCAATTTCTTGTTTTCTTATTTCCTAATTTAGTTTCTTTAGTTAAGTTTTGATTTCTTGTTCAAGTTTTCAATTCATAATTAGTTTAGCTTAAATTATTTACTGCATCCTGCAATTTGAAACCCAAACCAAACCAATTCCCTAAAAACCTGACACACCATCCATGTGGATTCGACAACCCTACTTTTTACCCCAAATACCACAACCGAACAATGGCGTCATTGCCAGGGATGACGTTATTTGGTAGATTAGGTTATTGGTTTGTATGTAAATAGTTTAATGCTTCCTAGATTCTTTCCAGCAAAATGTAGTCACAAAAATTGAATAACGAAAAAAAATTAAAAATTAAAAAATAAAAGAGTTATGACCGATGTTAGGGTTCCACAATTTGAGCAAGAAATATTTTGGAGATATTTTGCTAGATTACAGGATTATGTTGCTCAATGTGAATCATATGGTATCTAACATGATACACTAGATATCTTGGGTATTGTGTATGAGGGTATAAATTATGAAACTCGTAATCTCTTAGAATATTATGGGTTTTCTAATTTAAGAGAAGATGAGGCATTAGAATTCCTTGAATGGTTGTCTAGGGATATTTATGAATCAGAACAACAAAATTCTCCCTTTGACCCCCATATTTCAAATTTTGCACCACCATCTAAGACTTTAGCCATACCATATCATAGTACCCTCAATATCTGAATGGTCAATCTACTAGTGGGGAGTATTTTTTGGAGAACTTAACTGAACAATCATGTGATTATCCCTTGTATTTTGATGATCAATCTTATGGTAGGGATTATGTAGAAAATTCTTTTGTTCTTCCCCAATGTGATATTGTTGAGTCTCATCCTTTGTGCTCATATTGTGATTCGCCGAGCCATGATTTTGATTCTTGCTTGCAAGCTGAAATAGATGATTTTCGAGCTAACATGTGTGCCAAAATGAATGATATGTGTGCGAAAATGAGTGAGTACACGCGTGAATTTTTACATGAGACTAGACCTAGGGTAGAAATTCCTTCTTCATAAGTGGTTGATTCGATAGCTGAAGTAGATCATTCATCATCTGTGAGTCTTGAAATGCGCGCATGTTGATTCTTCTGTGTATGATTATGATGACTACTATAATAGACCTAATTTTGCATGTATCGAACTTAGGAAACCCTTAGCTCTAGCTGCATCTAGTGAGCATGAGAAAGATGATGATCTTGTGTGTGATGATGCAGAACTTGATGACAACGGGAGTACGGTTGTCTATCTCAGGGAGTTGTGTTCCAAGCACTCGGAGCGGACTCAAGTGTTTCAAGTTAGGTTTATTAACCAAGGATGGTGATTATCAAACGACAAACTACGAAAGAAATAAAAAGATGTTCAGGCAACAAAATCCGTATTCAACAACTAATCAATTTGAACGACCTAATCTACCAATTCTAAACAAGCAATTAAGAGTGATCGGTTGCACCATTAAAGCT
Organism: Portulaca oleracea; assembly: GCA_029582165.1. Taxonomy (NCBI): domain Eukaryota; kingdom Viridiplantae; phylum Streptophyta; class Magnoliopsida; order Caryophyllales; family Portulacaceae; genus Portulaca; species Portulaca oleracea. Next base: position 19,638,504 of record CM055869.1, read on the forward strand.
CACCAAAGCCCTGTCTCGAGGGTCAAGGGCTAGTCTAACTATTCTAACTACCTATTCTCATGGAGTTAGTCTAATTAAACTACAAGAATAACAACCCTAGACCTAGTTAGAATTCGACTATTCTCATGTCCAAAACCCTAACTATTTTCTCTACCACACTAGCAAATTAACCTCACCTCTCGGCGTACATCAATTGCCTAAAGAAATATAGATGAGCACTCTCTCGAGCATTTCATCGAACACGTTGTGGGCTAAGAGAAAACCTCTAACTACAAGCACGAATTTGGATAGAATAGGCCTAAACAAAATTAATTAGCCATCAAATATATCAATCACAACCCAAACAACTCAAAATTAACAAGAAATTAATATAGGAGAAAATAGAGAGAAAGGGATAGAAGAACTTAGTCTTGAATTGAAGGTGAAGAACGAAATTGTTGAATTCTTGAACAAAGACAATCAAATTTCATTCTTCAAAGGAAATCTAACCCTAAAACTAGAGAGGCTTGGGAGGAAACCTCCCGTCAAGCCTAAAGAGAAACTGAAAAATGAAAAGAACGTAGTAATCAAAAACTGCCTGTCTCTAATTAATAAAACATCTTAAAATAAAAGACTGCAATTTGGCACGGGTGTCTGTGCCGATTGGCACACCTAGGTGAGCCAAACTGGAAATCCCAATTTCGCTTCTAATTTTCTGGCGCGACTGTCTTGGCTTCCTTTGCTCCTTAATTCCAATCTTTTACCTCTTGTGCCATCATCACTTATCTCAAAATTACCTAAAAATAAGACAATTAAACAATTTAGTCTCAATTAGCAAAGATGACAAAAATAATTGTTAAACTTATACTAAATGACTTAGATAAGTTCAATTAAACAATAAAAACCGAGGTAAAAAGTGGTAAAACCGAGGTTTAACAACATGCTTGATGATGAACCATTGTTCACATCGTTATCCGTGCTTTTATGTGAAAAAAAGGTTGAGTCTAATGAATGTCATAATACTTGTGATGTAACTGAACATGATCTTGTTGAGAGTGAAATCGAATCATTTGTGATTGAATGTGTGCTTGATACTAAACTATTCACTTTCATTAAGGATCATTGTATTAATGAGGCATTATCTACCCTTTCCTGTGAATCCATTGAAAATAATGTGAAATCTTGTAATGATGAACTTGGGTCCTTGGGGATTGATCCTAAGTGTTTGAACTTGGTTTGTGACAATGATATTTTTTATGGTGATATGCTTTATGAGTCGTTGTTTGCATCCAAGTCTTTACATGAGGAAGTTAAGGAGTGTAATGTATTGCCCCCTCCCGTTGATTTGCATACTCAATCTCTATTTACAAGTCAATGGGAGGATTCATTTGTCATATCTACATTTACGGTGCCTAGGAAAGAGTGTGTACATTCTTGTAGTCCGTCATTTCACTGACTTTTCTAAGGCATTCGATAAACTGTTAACAGCACTAACGTTTGCTGATGAAACTTTGAGATTGTGCTCTTATGTTCACCACTCTGAGATGCATTCAAGAATGCATGACCTGTTACTACTGGCGTTGAATGGTTCTGACATGGTTGCTAGCATCTTGAGGTGAGACGGAGTGGCTGAGGCTCCATAGATGATTTAATTATTCCGAGATTTCATTGTTTGGGTATACTCAGTACCCAACCAGGTAATATCCTTCCTTTTCTTTTTAATATAGTGAGTAATTTATTTTATTTTTCTTTATTTTTTTCTCGGTGTGTTTCTTGATTTCCTTTTGTGTGCTTGCTTATCTCTATTTCTGTTTCCAATGAGGACATTGTTGGCCTTTTTGTGTGGGAGTGGGGGTGGCATGCATGTTGGCTTGTGTTTTTTCCTTTTCTTTTGAGTACTTTTTTTATTTTGTGTAGTGTCGCCTTATTCACAATGAGGACATTGTAGAGTTTTTGTGTGGGAGTGAGGTGGCACAAGTGCCTTACTAGTTTTTGGAGAGAAACAACTTCAGTTATCACTTGAACTTAGGCGAAATTTTTAAAATTTTTATCAATTAGGATTAGCCTGTCCGGAACACCTTCGATGATGATTTGTAAACCGATTAGACTTTCAGTTTGTCTTGCTTCACCTTGAAGAGTTTGGTTGAGAACTTAAAAGTTTTTGAAACTGAATTTGCAAATCTTCTGATTTTGAGTCAAGTAATGAATAGTGTGTTTAAATGCTTTAACTATCTTAGCAAGTGTAAATATGCGTGCCGCAAATCTTTGGGATAGGTTAAGTTGAATGAGCCATATCCCGTGAATCCACATAGCCTAAAAATATGAATTGATCACTTTTATCAATTCTTTTATTTCCTGAGTGACTCCACCACTAGTTGCACCTCTAGAACTTGTTTTGCATCTTGCTTGAGACTGCATCTTTGCATTACATATTGTGACAATATGATTGAGCCATTCTTTTCTTTATTAATTAAACTACATAGCCAAACAGTCTCCCTAACAATATTATTACCATTCTTTAGCCCCGCCTAGTCTTTGATTACCTTTCTTTTTATGATGAAACCCTGACAATACAAGCCATGACCTTTATTAATTCCTACCTTTTTCCTTGCTTGGATGTGTGAGAATTCATTATTTCAGGAGCAAAAATTGGTTCAGTGTTGCTGTGAATGGAATTGAGATACTAGGGGTGTAGTTTTGATTTTTATTGAATTGGGACACATTACATATCCCAATTATTATGAGTTAGCCAATTGGTTATGTTGTTCTTTTGATATATTGAGGTCGAAGCTAAGTTTATATATTCGTGTTTCTTCTCCCTTGATCACCAACCAAAAATAGAAGTAGAATTTTTTTTTTAAAAAAAAATTAGACTTCAAAAGAAAAGGGTGATTAAGAGAGATTCAATTAAAAGATCTGAAAGTCTTTGACCATCTGAAGAAATTTGATGAGATGTTCGATATTAATGAGGGAAAATTGAGTTCCTCGCTCAAATTTAGCAAGAATGTGAGTTGAGAGTGATATTTTTTGAATATCAATTCAAGCATGGCTCTTTAAACTCCTCATACCCAAATATTACCACTCCTTTACCCTAGCCTAAGCCTCATTACAACCCTAAAAATCCCTCTTGATTGTCACTTGTGTATTTGCATACTAGCAGTGGAGAGCGAGATTCTGGCCAAGCCTATGGTAGGTTGTTTCTTTTGATCTGAGTATGAGAAAAACCCACATGCACATTCAAATTTGAGTATTTGAGCGTTCAATTTTTATCCTAAAGTGAGGTTTGCTCTTTTGACTGGCTTACGTCCATAACCAACCGCACATATTTGCATTCATCTTAAGTCTGTTGGCGGTTTTTCGCATCTAAAGTACTTGTTCTCTCTACTTAATTTAGAAAACTTCATTCTATCTATTTTACACTGATTTTGTTCTCTTCCAGATTGATCTTGGTATTTGCTTGATAGATTGATGTGTTTGATTGGTTAGCCTGAGGGGGTGTTTAATTGTATTTGTAAACCTAACGCTAACCCTTTTTATTTCTTTTTATTTCTTTCTTTTTCCTTTTTCTTTCTTGAGTCTTTTCCTTTTTAATCTGAGTCTACTTTTTCCTTTTCTTTTTCTTTGGCTTTTGTGGGTATAGTTGCTATAAACCCTCACGAGACATTCCTCGTCCACTTGGGCTGCCAAAGGGTTTAAAGGGCTTGTTGCATACGCTAAATGCAACCGTGATTCCTACGAAAGTAAGTTAGGGTAGCTTAGTTTATCTTTATTTTTGTTTGCTCGGGGCGAGCAAACCCTTGTGTGTGAGTGTTGTTCGGTCTCATTTCGAGTCAAATTGAAACCTTTATATAAAGGTTTTTGCTTGTTTTAATCTCATATTTATGAATAAGTTATGATGATTTTGTGTTTATAGGTTAAATCAAAGGAAAACGAAAAAAGGAAATCAAAAGTGCTGAAAAATCCAACTTTTGCAACAAAAACAGGTCCAACACGGACCGTGTTGGCTGGGCTTTCCGTGTTTTCTTTTCCGCGGCGGCCGTTAGGGTTTTGGAGAGATTATTTTATTTTCCCTTCCTAAACTTTTCTATATATACTTTATACATTAACCTTTAGTTTCATTAATTAGAGTAGGTAGTTAGTTTTTAGTTTTTCTTTAGTTTAGGTTGGTTTTAGATTAGGTTTTAGTTTTAGTTTTTAGTTTTCTTTAAGTTTTCTTTCATTCCTCGATTGTAAGCATATTCTCTTTCAAGATTAATTCAAGTTCTTGTTCTTTCTTGTTCTTTACTTTCTGTTTCGCTCTTCTGAATTTCATTAGTATTAGTTCCACAAAAATTCCGCTTTTTAGTGAAGCGGAGGATTAAGGTTCCTCGAATTCTCCCTTCAGGTGAGGGTTCGAGCAGTCTTAGTAATCCAAATCACACCTTTCTTGTTTGTTCGAGAGAAAGATTCGTGATTCAAAGATTCAAGATTCAAGATTCAAGATTAGAGTAAAGATCAAACCTTCATGTTAATGTTTTCTGCTTTAGATTCAGTAATTAATTTAGTTTTACTTCCATGGTTTTTAATTGCTTTCTTGATTATTCTTTTGATTTCTTGTTTAGTTTCTTGTTCTTGTTCTAGTAGTTAGGTTTTGTTTTCAATTTATTGTTTTCTTGTTTCCTAGTTTAGTTTCTTTAGTTAAGTTTTGATTTCTTGTTCAAGTTTTCAATTCATAATTAGTTTAATTTAAATTATTTACTGCTTCCTGCAATTTGAAACCCAAATCAAACCAATTTCCTAAAAACCTGACACACCATCCCTGTGGATTCGACAACCCTACTTTTTACCCCAAATACCACAACTGAACAATAATAATAATAATAATAATAATAATAATGTTAATAATGGGAAATGTGAACGACCACCCTCGAGACAATTGTTAAGCTTCATCAAATATAGAGTATAATTATGCAAATTAAGTACTTTCGCTATTCTTCAAATTACACTTAATTATTTCATATTCCATAAACTCTTACTGTGGTCCCAACAAACTCTTTCAACTCTATCCCACCAGCCACCACAATCACAACTAGGCTGCCACCGAGTCACATGTGGCCGTGGTCCACATTCCACAACCACGGTCACCAACACCTTAACCATCAACAACTCAAACCAATTCGAATTTAAATTAAAAAAAATACCCTATTCTTTTCTCACATTATCTTAGATTTGAATTACCACCCACAGTTGATCGTCAATTTTTTAAAAAAGACTAACCGAAAACGACTAGGTTGGTCGCCGAAAACTGCCTAGATCCGCCCCCTTGCTCTCATCTTCACGACATAAACTACTTCCTACCACCACCGCCACGTCCTCGATGTTAATACGAGCCAGCGATGCCACCCCCATCCCATCCCTATTCTCGCATGTCCCTGTGTTTCTTCTCTCTTGATATTTCACGAGTAAACCAAATAGAAAGGATATAGAACTAGCCAGTTTGAAGATTCATATGTTCACAACATAAATCTATTGTGGCACAGTTAAGAGGAAGACTAAGCAATTATTGTTTCAAGGGGAAGCATGAGGAATCTTGAACAACAATTCCAATGGTGACAATTGACAAACATTTTTAATTCCGCAAAAAGCTATTGTGGCACCTCTATCAATGATAATTGTTAAAACTAATGAATAATCTAGAACAATCTTGAAGAGAATTACTAGAAAAATCTCCAAGATAATTTGAGAGGATATTATTGTAAATTAATGTTTTAGATTTTTCCTACCACTACCTCCTTTTTACAACTATAAATAGAGGTGGTGAGGTTATCATATGTATAATCAACAACCAAAAGTTGTAATATATTATCTCTCCATCAATAACAAAAATTTCTCCTCGTACAATCTTTTCACCATTTCCACAAACACTTTTCCCTTCAAACACCCAAAAACTTTACGATAATATGTATTATTTGAGTTCAATATGAGTTTTGTCAAATGTATTGCAGCTATAATGCATCTATTAATAGCATTTGTAACCCATTTGTCTGAGCCATTAGGGCTTCCTATGATTCCAAAATTCTCAATAATCAACGATGATATGTATAATTGGAGTTCAATATGAGTTTGGTCAAATGTATTGTGGCTGTAATGCATCTTTTAATCTTGTTCATTCAGTCATTATAAATGACATGATCATTTATAACTAGGCAATCGCAATTTTTTCATAATAATCTCTACAAATTAGAAACTAAAGAATTTATAGGTCAAATACCAACTAGGTCATATTCTTTGGTTAGGTTGGATATAAATCTCATACCGTATTCTAACTTATCCAAACCTAATATAGTTCCTCCAAAAAGCATACACTCTAAAATCACAATTCCCAAAAAAAATATCATAACTTATTATAACTTATTTCAACATATCCTAACTTATCCATCAAAACATGAAAATAATCTAACCAAAGAACAAAGCCTAAGTTTAGGCAATGCTAGAAACTCCATAATTAAATTATTTATGACTAATAGCAGATTGTGATAATCAATATACTGTTAAAATCACTATAAGAAACTAAATCGTCCAATCAAACTTATTTCCATTAAATCTCCCCAAATTTGCAATAGTCCAGTATATCACCCCATAAAAGTTATCAAAAAATGCCAAAAGTATAAATAAAATGGCCCTAGGAAATTATTAGATCATAGAAAAGAGGGCCCTAAAAATAGCTTCAGTGAAAAATCATTTTCACTGAAGAGGAGGTACCCCATACTAGCAAATTGGAAATCAATAAATCAAACTAAGTATCTGAAATCCAAGGTTTTAAGTTAAACGGCATAAATAAAGCCTTCAAGAGAGGTTGTCATTGAGTGACAAGGCAGCGAGCTGATCAGTAGGGGTGTTAGGCTGCTGACCAACATTCCTTAGGACTTCCATGGCCTCAGAAACCTTGGCCTTCAGAGCTTCTGGAGACTCGAGCAAGTGCAGAACCTCAGTCTGGTCCATCTCAAGTAGCATGCCAGTCACTTTCGCTGCCATTTCCAGCTCCAACTGCTCTACCAATGGGTACAGATTTTCTCCTAAAAGCTGCACACATTTATTCGCCCACACAGTTTTAAAAGAAGGAACAACAAAGAAAAGATAAGAAGGATTATAGTTTGTTTGTATGAAAGGAAAACGTACAAGCCTCTGCTGATCGGGGGAGGCATTAGCAAGGAGAGTGGCCAAAGTTCCGATAGGCAAAGTTGGAGAGAGTGCAGTCTCGCGCATCTGAATGTCACCCATGTCATATTGAACACCAGGAATCACACCTCCTGGGATACCACCACCACCACCACCAGCAGCTGCGTCAGGAAGTCCATGTGCTGCAGGGTAGCGATATCGACCCCTTGGCATCATCTGCAATACAGTTTAACACAAACTTTAGATCAGAGCGAACAAGGACAAAACTGATGGATGCTGGACAAAATATGGATGATGACGATCAAGAGAGCAAGCAAACATCAAAATGCAATAAAAGAAAAGAGTACCTGCTGCTGCTGCTGCATCATAGGGATGGGTTGCTGAGGTTGTTGGATCGGAGCACCTGCACCACCACCACGCCTGCCAGTTGGGCGTTGACCCTGCTGGACCATTGGCACGAAGAAGCTTGGCATGGGAGCACCACCCCTCATACCAGGCATCAGCTGATGCTGATATCCAAATGCCGGCTAATCAAAACAACACATTTATTATAACATGATACACTTTCAATTACAAACTGAAGTAGCTTATACTAATCCAATTTCTTGTATACGATGCCAAGAAATGCAAAGTACAAAGATATAAAAATCCACTTTCTTTTTATCAAAATATGCAAAGCTGAGACCAAACACAGATTGCCAAGGATACAGGAAGTAAAATAGCTACAAAACGCAACTTGGCATTGACATAATATAACACACACACACCAAGCGCAACTTGACATTGACATCATAGAGCACACACACAAATGCACAGAAAATAAGCGCTATACATGCCAATATAGGTGAGAAAAAGGTCGGGTCCAGTTAGGGTCATCCCATTAACTAAAGGGGCCAGGCTTTCAAAGAAAAAAAAACAGGCCATTCCATAGGCAACCTGCTTAAGCCTGAGATTTATATTGCACTCTTTTTATGCCAAAAAACAGACCGGCTCGCCAAACGACCAATAACAATGCATAAACGTGCCATTACGTTAATGACCCAACCCATTATGACCATTGCATTTGGCCCGATCCGCTTGGCCTCATAAAGACCCGGTCTAGAAGAGGTAACAGTGGACAACTCAACATTGATGTGGAAGGTAAGGAGTTTGACACCAATTTCCCAACCCTAACCTTCCCCAGCCCTTCCCCCTTTCTTTTCTTCAAACTCCTTCCTTGTCTTGAAAGTGGGCTTCTTAGCTTTTCCCTAAAACCCCAAACGACTCCCTGCCTTCCCCACAAACACCGACCTCCACCCACAAAAAAAAAAGGGAAAAGAAAAGAATCTATATCCAAGTGACAAGTTATGTTGCAGGAGCGGGGTTTTTAAGTCTGGAAAAGAGAGAAAGTAAATCGAATTACCTGAGGAGGAATAATAGCTGGTGGTGCCTGACCATAATAAAGCTGCTGTCCAAGCCCTGGACCACCAGCAGGATACATAGGCATTCTGGGAGGTGCATATGCAGCAGGACGAATTTGAGAGAACTGGGCCTACAATGTAACATATTAGAACAAGATCTACATGGATACACAATCTTCGCTAAACCAACCTCTTTTTGAAATGTTACACAAAACAGATGGTACAACGTCCAAGGCACTAAATATACTACATTTGTTATTGCAACAGTGCAACCCTTGTATAAGCAAACTCTCTGATAGGGGCATATGTTAGAACACAAACATTTAGCTCATCTATGTATTGGCTTCAGAAATGAAAAAGAAAGAGGAGACAATCATGGAGGGAAAGGATTACACCAGTAGCTTCAGGCAGATTATAGCTGGATAGCAATATCAATATTTCAAATAGCAGCCTAAGTGCCTAACTACCTAATGAATTTACCGATAAACTGAAACACAACCCATAAAGCCATGCTGACTGATTAGAATTTATGTGTGAAGTGTAAGCCTCAACTGAAAGTAAATCTCTAAACTCCAGTGAGATTGTTAATAAGTTTGCTCAGTTCATGTCTAAGAAAATTACACATGAAGTTAGGAAGCATATATAAATGACAGCATGTACCTGCAGCCTTGCCCTCCTATCTTCTTTGCGCTGAGCAAGTGCGACATAAAGGGGCTTGCTAACAATCATCTTGCCACTCATCTCCATTAGCTAGCAGAAAGAACACGTGATGAGATGAGGTAATTGGGAAACACAATCATTGTTTGACTCAGACATCAACTTACAGCTCGAGATGCTTCTTCAGCTGTTGAAAATGCAACAAATCCAGAACCCTTGCTGACACCAGTAGGGTCTCGCATAACCTGCAGAGATGTTGACCGAAACAGGAAAAAATGATAAAATAAACAAAGCATAGGAAATAATACTATGGCCTCCACTAGTTGAAACCCCTGGCTTTATATTTTGAATCATCATGCTTTTTATTTCAAGGCTTAGTTTTTCCAATCCTTCCCCCTCTCAAGGGTTGTCATTGCTTAACAAAGGGTGACTGATAAGTAGGACACTTGAAACATGATGACTAACAGGTTATTATAAGCAAAGAATGAGTATCAACCTTGCATGAAGTAATGGTACCAAATTGGGAAAACATTTCTTTAAGCTTATCGTCATCTATGCTGTCATCTAAATTTTTTATGTATAGGTTTCTGCCTTGGTATTTGTCCACAGTCTCTTTCAAACTCTGCTCAAATCGATGCCTCAGCTCGGCTTCCCTCTCAGCCTTTTTCTGTGCTTTACCAACATACCATTCCTTCTCCTCGAACTTCTTTCCATTCAAAGCTTCAACAGCATTGGCAGCATCATCTGAATTTTCAAAGTTCACAAACCCAAAGCATTTTGATTTCCCATCTGGATCACGCATGACCACTGCACTAGTAATTTTCCCATATTCACCAAAAATGTTAGTCAAATCTTCATCTGTTGTTGACTCAGCAAGATTCTTCACATAGACATTGGTGAATTTTGTTTTGTCAAGAGCATTTTCCCTTTCTTGCCTGCGCCGAAATGGTCCAACATAAACTTGCTTATCATTCAACAGCATACCATTCAGCTTCTCTATTGCTTTTTGGGCAGAATCCTCATTCTCATATTGCACAAAACCATATCCTTTTGACTGACCAGATGCATCTGTAGCAACCTTGCAAGACAGTATATTACCAAATGAAGAAAATGTGTCATACAGTCCTTTGTTGTCAATAGCCTTATCCAGATTCTGAGGAAGAAAGCCAGAAAACAAGAAAAATTCAAAAAAAGACCAGAAATTAGTGTCAGAAAACTAAGGGGTACAGAAGGATACACATATATCAAGGACACAAAAGTGAAAGAAATCTTACCTTGATAAAGATATTTCCAGCTCCACTTTTACGGATACTAGGATCACGATGAGAGTACATTATTCTGATAGGCTTGTTGTTTAGAGGAGTAAAGTTCAGCGCTTCAATGGCCCTTGCAGCTGTAATATTTCCAAATTCAAAGTATAAGCATATTTCACTACTATTTTTCGGCCGGGGGGGGGGGGGGAGTTTGATATGTTATTCTTGATAATTGACTTCTGTAGAAGCACATTTCACTTGAATGCTTGTTTGGATATCAACAAGCCCATGTTTTTACAAAGCAGAACTCATTTTTACAACAAATATTGTATTTCCTGCCCTCCAACGTACACACAAGTTTGGGGTAAGATAATAATTTATTTGAGTATATAAGGCGTCACACTGGCTACTGAATCTACAACACAAGCCAAAATTTAGGTGCTCAGATGCTTACAGACCAACCCAGGATCCAAGTATCCACATGCATGGGCCTTTCTAATGGTAAGATAAATTATACAAACATCATTTTTAGCACACATAGCTGACCTTGAAGACCAATGGTTTCAGCTTTTACTCTCTAACATTTGACCTTCCAGCTTACTGTTAACATAACTACCAACATACTTCATATTCCTATTGACAACAGTATGCACTCCAGCCACTCAATCCTCACTGCATATACTTCTTTCCCTTCTTTTCGAGGCTATGTCTTCTAAAATAGTGTATTTTCCATCCATTCAGGCATAGTGGCACACTTACCTGGCATGACAATACTTATGCTTCAGAAAAAGGCACTTCCTGTGAATATTGCCAGCTTGAGGTCATCTACTTCTCACATGGACCACCCAAAAGATGCACAGGAGATACCACTAGCATTCTAATTTAGCAATCCTAACTCCAAAGGGTCCTACGGGGATCTAGTGCTTACCAAATCCTTGTAGACACCACTGATGTAGACTCTCTGAGGGCAATTCCTACAAAAGAGATATTTCTCACGAAGAAATAGTTCAATCTAATTTAATAATCCTTCAAGTCTGCCTTTAGAGTTTAGCCTTGCAGATAAGAGAGTCTATTAGCTAAGCATCCTATCAAGATAAGGAAACTAACAAAAGATATAAATAAGAATACTAAACTAATATTTCCCTAATACACAAGGAAGCTAATTTTTGCTAAGACACTAAAGGATAACTTTATGAAGACTGTCACAGAATATGCCTAAACTATGCCTATGAAATAATAAGAAAATGTCAACATTCATTAGATAAAGACATCCCGATCTCCTTCTAAACCCTTCTTTAGCCTTATACCGCATTACTCATCCTCCGAAAAATCCTAGTGCAAAAGCTTTTCATTTAATGGCTCCAACCCAAGTGACCAATCAACAACTAAAAACTCTCAGGGGCAACACACTTGTGCACGGTCAGAGGGATCCAAACGTACGCAGTCTTCCACCCCCATGAACTAATGTTTATGGAGAGGCTGATTCATGCAGATCCAAGAAAAACCTTTCGAAAACAATTTTGAAAAACCATATTACAAACTAAAAGAAACACATTTTGGAAAACTTTTGAAAAAGAAAGAAGGCAAACTAAGAGCTGAAGAAGCGTGCTGAATTTTTTTTTTAAAAAAAAGTAGTACATGGGCCATTGTTGCATTCATGTTCAGGCACTAGGAAAAGCATGAGGAGAAACTTAAGGCTTGCAGGAGAACAAAGGGATATGGTACATGGTGAAAGTTGTCATCCAGTTCACGAAGCAATTGTCGTGTATAAAAGGAAAGACAAAATAAGGCTCAACTATAAGGCAAACATGGGGCATTAGTGTATTTAAGTTGACCATTTCACCTACAAAAGTAGCGTTGAAACAAGGGAGCACTGAAAAACGAATGCGAGGGGGATGTAATGTACTTTGTTCGAACCTTGTTTAAGATAAAGGCATTAATCTTTTCCCTCATAAGATAAGTTCTTGCCTCGTTAGGGTGGGGCTGCCTCCCTCATTGAGAGGAGGCTTAACTCTTGATGGTGTGCTAATGGTACACATAGGTCTTCACTTAAGGACTACTTACATACAGAAACAACTTTTCAGCCTTCTCTGTCTCTGATGCTGTTCCTAAAATCGCAGTGCACCTCAGCCATGCACTATCAGTCTACCAAAAACATCACCAAATTAAACAGTCCGCCGTAGACATCAGTCTACTATGTGAGATGTAAGATGCAACCAACACCACATGTAACACCCTTTTTTATTGTTGTTTGGGTTGGGTTGGGTTGGGTTGGGTTGGGTTGGGTTGGGGGGGGGGACTCCAAGACAATATAAACATTAAAGAATAAAAAAGACCAAATGAATAGCTGGATGAACATCAAAGCAGAATAGGTACATTTATTTGTTGTAGAAATCATGTAAAATCATCAGTCATCTCCGACCAGTTTGAACGACAACAAAAATGAGGGAAGTTGGGTAAAAGAATCTCTGAGCATTATTACTAAAAAAAAAAAAAACAGAAGGCTTATAGTTTTCTAGGCTTCTAGCATTGTCTCTCAATAACCTCCAATCACCATGCTAGCAAATTATGTACGGAGCTCGGAATTGTATTTTTCCGCAAAGACCTGCTAGTTCTAAATATATTTTGTCAGAGTAAAAATGAAGACTCTATCAGGATGGCAGCACCTATGTATAAATAAGCTGTACCGTATGGTAGAACATCCACTTCCTATCTTCTGGATGCTTAGCTTTCAGTATGAAATTCTAATTAAATGACTATCAGATCCATTAGCTTTCAGGCAAACAATTAGTGCACAAGACAATTTGGTAAGGATCTCACTAGAAAAGTTTCACTTGGTTGTTTCGTGACACCCACAGGCCACAGCAAATTACTTTCACTTTAAGTTAAATTTATCAATTCCCCACAACTCTAAAGAATATGAACTATAACAAATAGGAAAATTTAACAATCAGCTACACCAAAAGGGTAGGAGGGATTTTCCATTAGGTGACATTGTATTGTTCATGTTTATCTGATCCATGTTTTAATTTCTTTTTTTTTTTTTGGAAAGTCCATTGAACATTATTTTGGCTTTTGCCTTGCATTGTTTTCGGACTGAAAATGGAGAGGAACTAGAAGGTTACGACACTAATTAAATCCAGTTTCATTTTTTAATGCAGGCTTTTCGGTTAAGTGAGGTTGTGGGTGAAGTTTAAGGCCTGGTGTTCACATAAACAAATTAATAAATTTTAGATGAGCACCATGTGAAAGGTAAAACTTGAAAATAGAAACTCCCAAATAGAAAGTTCAAAAGCCTATGGTAACCTTCACTTTTACCAAAACCCTGAAGGCCATTTCATAAAATGGATATTTGCACGCGGAAACACTAGTTTGATTCAACAAGAAAACACTTTAATATGCAGCCAACGAACAAATCAAGATTGAACACTATAATGTACTGATTCTACAAAATGGATCTCTGTGGGGTTTTCAGGTGCCCATGCCCACCATTGGCCTATTTTTTTATTTTTTTTGGAATTTTTTTATAATTTAGAATGAAAGATATAAATTATATGTTCACCACAATTAGCGTAATAATGTTTTGATCACCCTAATTCGAATATGTAAATCCAATCTGCCTAAGATTTACAGTCTGAAAATGATAATAATTAAACAAAATATATCACAGAAACAAATTCAATTCAAACATCTCTGATGAAAAACAAAACCGATTCAACCAACAACATTCCAATTCTCATCATGATGATCATCACCCACGATGAACCCACATTGGCAGGTTTTGGGGAGATTGGAACGTATTGAGCCTTATCTCTTGTACCTGTGAACATTACTACAGGATAGACTGAATTTTATAACCCGGAAAAAAGAAAATGATCGGAAAAACATAAAATTGACTAACCATCTTGAGGGCTTCCATAGTTGACATATCCATAACCAAGTGATCGGCGAGTGGTTAAGTCCCTACAGACCCTAACCGAAACAACCTGACCCACTTGGTTGAACAGATCATACAACTGTGAATCAGTCACATTGAAGTCCAAATCCCCCACGTACAACGACGTCGTTCCAGCAGCGCCACCAGGAACCACCGCAGCACCAGGAACCACCGCACCATTAGCCTGGATTTGAACCTGAGCCATTCTCTTTCCTCTCAAAAACCCTAACCCTAGTTTTTCCAAACCCTTGACAATTGAACGCGAAGAGGGCTTTTCCCTTTTTTTTCAGTTTTTTTGCCTAAATTTTCAGTTTTTTTGGTATCCTCTGATTATTCGGCAAATATAAAACGGCACATTTTATTATATATCTAATTGTAGAATGGGTCTCCGTAATTCTTTCCCTCCCCCAACTGTGTACTCTGATGCAATCGGTGTTAATAGCCATTGATTCTATCCAAATAAAATCCCAGCCGTTAGATTAAAAAAAATAACCACCAATATGTGCACTCGCGGTAGAAGAGATCTGAGATTGGGAAGGGAGAAGGGAGAACAGAGAAGCTCGACCAGCAGAAGCAGTAGAAGAAGAAGGCGACGCAGCAGCAGTAGAAGAAGGAGACGACGCAACAGCAGACAGCAGAGCAGTAGAAGAAGAAGAAGAAGAAAAGAAGAAGATGCAGAAGAAGAAGCAGCAGCCAGGCGCAACAGCAGACAGCAGTGCAGTAGAAGAAGAAGAAGAAGAAGAAGAAGAAGAAGAAGAAGCAGCAGCCAGGCGCCAGCAACTCCAACAAGAAGAAGAAGCCCTGTGTTGAAGGGAAGACCGAACTCCGAAGCAGAAGCAGCAAGGAGCAAGGAGCAAGGAGGGAGGCAGGCGTGCACTGGATGGATCTGGTAAACTGTGAAACAAGGCTCAAAAAATCATATCATATTCTCTGCTCTATATTAAAAGACAGAGTTGTCTCTCCGGTTTTGTTGAGCTGCTTGCTGTGTTTTGCAGCTTTTGTGGCAGCTTCCTTGTGTGTTTATATTCACACTTAATTTACTCTTTTGCCCATTTAGTCTAAATTCATTTGCCCACCGCCATTTTCATGTACTCTATGCTAAAAGAGAAATGTGATTTGGCGTGTCTGTTAAAATGCAAAAAATTACTAAGCGGTACCTTAATTTTTTTTGAATGTTTTCTGGTACCCAAACTTTTAAAAACTAATTTTGGGGTATCCTAACTTTTAGAATTAGGAATAATTAAGTGAATTTCCGGCCAATGATTTGAATTCACCGGTGAGTTTTAGGCGGGAAATTGATTAAGTGTTTTGTGAATGAAAACGCTTTGTTTTGTGGACAAAATGATTTGAATCAATCGGAGTTTCGTAAATTCACCAGTAATTTCTAATCACAAAGTAAGTCTGCAAAATTAGTTTAAAAGTTAAGAATAAAAAATGTTCTTCGAAAGTTAGGAGTGCATAAGTTATTTTTTGGTTAAAATGTATTCACACATTAAATTACATTTATGCCCTCCACTCCTTTTTCATGATTCTATCATCAGTGAAAATGACGGACTTGGAGCCATTATTGACGATCGTCACTTTCAAGCTTTGCCCAAACTCCTAAACCCAAGAATGGAGGACATATCAACACATTAAAAGGAAGTTATAGAATTAGATCTCTCAAACCATGACAACAAATTGAAAATTTATGGAACCAAAAAAATAACCCTGAATCTAATTTTATATGGCTCTGATTTCCCAATAATTACATATGTACAAATTTCATATTTAATTAATGAAGAAGACGAACTAAAAAAGATGAGATTAACGCCCAAACGTAAATCTAAAACTGTATCACGACTTCCTTCTCGAATTTATGCCCGAATCGCGTTGAATGATGGTCTTGTTGATTTGGCATTAAAGAAAGAGGAGGTGAGAAAGTAAGATGGAGCAAAATAAAAAATCAGAGATGAAGAAAGATCAGAGAATAGAGGGTAGACGTGGTGTATTTGATTTGCAAATTTGATTTGTGGTTAATTTGGGCAGGGGTGAAGGATTAGAGAACAAAAAGAAAAAAAAGGGGATTTAGAGAGAGAAAGGGCATTTCATTTTGGATTTCAGATACCAGAGAGAGAAAGGGAAGAAGGAGAAATGAGGTTCATCTTAGATTTTAGATACTAGAGAGAAAAAGGAAAAGGGAATGAGGTGAGCAACTTGGAAAGATTCAAAGGTGGAGCATAGTACACTACTAGACACTAGGAGCCTAGGAGTCTGCTTAGGTCCACGCATAAGTGAATTACTGATCAAAATTATTAGCATTTAATTTGGATAATGTCCACACGTGTTAAATCATCCCAAAAATTGCAAATTACACCCTCCATTCCTTTTAAATTGTCACTTTGAAAGGGTAAAGAAAAATCTAAATAATCAACAAATTTAGCAAAAAAAAAATTATTTATATGGATAAAAATTACTACATCTGTTTTTATTATCTATCGCCTAAGAAATTGTGTTAAAAACTTTGATCGTTACTATCTTAATTTGTACAATGATTCATTATACAAAATTAACGTCATTAGATTCGTAATAAAAAAATACTATTAAAAAGTATAATATTATAATTTTTTATAAAAGTTTTACATTAGAAATTATTGATTAAAAATTGACACTGAAAACCTTAAATGATAGATAAAAAAGAACAGAGGGAGTAGTTACCAAGTGTCACGGAATTTTCCGGAATCATCCGGAATGTCCCGGAATATTCTAGAAATATCCGGAATATTCCGTATCTTTCTTGAGGTCTCTAGAATTCTCTAGACTATTCTAGAATTCCTTAAAATTCCCTAGAGTTCTCTAGACTACTCATGAATGTCCTAGAATATTCTAGAGTATTCTACACATGTATAGATTATTGGATACTTGTATAGAAGGTTCTAGAGGCACAATATGGACCGTTAGATCAAATCAATCTCCACCGTCCACTGAGGAGGTGGAAGTGTATAAATACCCCCTTGGGGTCTCATTTGTAACCATCCACCAATTGGAAGCAATACTCAAGAGCATTCTCCCAAACACACTCTTATCTCACTTCTTATTCTTCAAAGCTTTCTTAGTCTCTTATAGTTTAAGTTAAGCTTGTGAAAGGCTTACTAGCAAACTTCCAATATAAAATCGGGTTAAAGTTTGCTAGCGCCGCACAGGTGTTGTACAAATTAAAGTCACCCCGTGACATTTGGTATCAGAGCCTCGGTTTTAAGAAATTCGTGTGCGGGAGAAGTCATGTCGAGTGTGGCCGAGCAAGGCTCCAAGAAGGGCAAAGGGAACGAGGAGAGCATGGAGAACCCGGGACATGTCACTCTTGACGAAAGGGTGGTAGAGGTGGAGGACACCATGTCCCACCTAGTGAAGGAAGTCGAGGCCTTAATGGGAAAGGTCGAAGACACGGAAGAATTCTTCTAAGGATGAGATGAAGGAATTCCAGGATGATGTGCAAAGCGCTTTGATTCTCTCAAGAGCTTGTTCATGGGGATGATGCTCTCAAAAGGGAGTTGAAGGATTCCAACAAAGCCCTTAGGAAGGAATCGGTGATTGCAGTCAACAATCGAGTCTCTTTCCAACAAGGTGGAAGAACTCGAGTTGCAATTGAAGACTTGCATGGCCCTGTTGGTTAATGGTGGAGGCGCTCGGGAGATTTCCGTCTCCAAGAAGGATAGCACTCCTCCTCCTCCCTTCTACAAGGGGTCGAGGAGTGCACGAGAGATTGATGACTTCATTTGAAATGTGGAGTCATACTTTGAGTCCAATGACATATTGGACGAAAGGAAGAAGGTAAATACCGCTTCCCGCTACTTCAAAGATGTTGCCTTGATATGGTGGCGGCGCAGGTGTGAAGATGCCACCACCAGCACATCCGATCCCATCACTACTTGGGATCAACTTAAGAGGGAGCTTAAGAGGCAATTCTATCCAGAGGATGCCGAATTTGAAGCTCGCACTAGGCTTCGACATCTCCAACACAAGGATGGACGTATTCGGGAGTACGTCAAAGAGTTCCAAGAACTCATGCTGGAGATCACCGACATGAGTGCCAAGGACAAGTTGTTTATGTTCCTTGAAGGATTACAACCGTGGGCTAAGATGGAGCTGAAGCGACAAGGGGTAAATGATATCAATTCAGCAATTGCCGCTGCCGACACTCTGCCCGAACGTAGGCGAGAATTCTCCAAGGGACCAAGTACGAGGCCAAGTAATAATGGCAAAGGTGGGGGATATCGAGACAAGTCTCCCAAGAAGGATCGACCCTTCAAAAGCCACGACAAGGACAAGGGTAAAGGCAAAAGGGATGACGCTCCGAGGAGGTACTCATGCTTCTTATGCAATGGGCCACATCGGGTTGCATCGTCCTATGAGGGAAAGATTGCCTCCTCGTAAGGGAAGAAGAAGCGAAGGAAAAGGAGAAGAAGATATCTTCTCTAAAATTCCTTAGCGCCGTCGAGCTAAGGTCGGAAGGATCCGTGGCGCGTATGCGTAGAGACACACATCAACGGCAAACCTCTCTAAGCGTTGTTGGACACAGGTGCGGATACAGTCTATATGGCCAAGGAGCTTGCCGATGAGGTGGGCCTCTCCTACACCAAAACCAAGGGTTTTGTCAAGGAGTAAATCTTTGAAAAACTCCCGATATATGTAGTGGCCTAGGACACACCCATTCACTTTGGGCAATGGGAAGGTAAGGCCGATATAACTGTAGCTCCCTTAGATGACAAGTTGTTCTACTTGTGATTTGATTTCTTTGTCAAGGCGAAGGCCTTCCCCATCCCCTTTGCCAACATTATGTGCATCATGGAGGAAAAACAACCGTGTGTCGTCCCGGTAAGGACGGACATTGATGAGGGAAGGATGTTATCCGCCCTTCAACTTTCTAAGGGAGTGAAGAAGAAGGAGCCTACCTACTTAGCCACTCTTAAGATGGAAAAGGGTAACAAAAAGGAAGCTCAAGTACCCAAGGCCATCCAAGAGATACTTGACGAGTTCAAGGACATCATGCCCGCAGAGTTGCCCAAGAAACTTCCCCCAAGAAGGGAAATAGATCACGAGATCGAGTTGGAGCCGGGGGCCAAACCACCCGCGTTTGCTCCCTACCAAATGGCACCACCAGAGTTGGAGGAACTAAGGAGACAACTCAAGGAATTGTTGGACGCCAGGTACATCCGCCCTTCAAAGTCTCCTTATGGTGCCGGTCCTATTCCAAAAGAAGCACGATGGGTCACTTCGGCTATGCATCGATTATAGAGCACTAAACAAGGTAACCATCAAGAATAAGTACCCCATTCCTCGTATTGATGATTTATTCGATCAACTTGGAGGAGCAAGGTATTTCACCAAACTTGATTTAAGGAGTGGGTACTACCAGGTTCGCATAGCCGAAGGAGACGAGGCGAAGACGGCATGCGTGACCCACTATGGATCCTATGAGTTCCTAGTCATGCCGTTTGGGCTCACAAATGCCCCAGCCACATTTTGTACCCTCATGAACAAGGTACTTGCTCCATTCCTTGATCACTTTGTGGTGGTTTATCTCGATGACATTGTCATATATAGCAAGACTATGGAAGATCATGTGGGGCATTTGAGGCAAGTGTTCAAGACACTTCGGGAGAATGAGCTCTATGTGAAGAAGGAGAAGTGTTCCTTTGCCCAAGAAGAAGTACCATTCTTGGGCCATATTGTGGGAAAAGGCAAGCTACGCATGGATCCGGGCAAGATCAAAGCGATCCTTGATTGGGAGCCACCAACCAAGGTCACTGAGCTAAGATCATTCCTTGGCTTGGTGAATTATTACCGGCGTTTCATCAAGGGATATTCCGCTATTGCCGCTCCTCTCACCGACTTGCTCAAGAAGGGAAGAGGATGGGCTTGGAGCGAAGAATGTCAGCAAGCCTTTGAAATTTTGAAGAAGGCTGTCACGGAAGAACCTGTTCTAGCACTTCCCGATCTTGGCAAGCCATTCGAGCTACACACCGATGCTTCCGACTTCGCCATTGGAGGAGTATTAATGCAAGAGGGTCATCCCATCGCCTACGAGTCGGAGCTCAATGACAGAAAGGTGGTATACGGTCTGAGAGAAGGAGATGATGGTGCGGCATTGCCTTCGAACTTGGAGACATTACTTGCTCGGGAGTAAGTTCGTTATCAAGACAGACAACGTTGCAAGAAGCTACTTCCAAACCCAAAAGAAACTAACTCCCAAGCAAGCTCGATGGCAAGACTTCTTAGCGGAGTTTGATTATACAATGGAGTATAAGCCGGGTCGTGCTAACTTGGTAGCGGATGCTCTAAGTCACAAAGGAGAGCTTGCCGACATTAGCCAACCTCAAAGCAACCTACGTGATCGAATCAAGGAAGGATTGGAGCATGATTCCTTTGCGAAGACCATCTCCAACCTAATCAAGGATGGCAAGACAAGGAGATTTTGGGTTGAAGATGGGTTGATTCTCACTAAGGACAGGCGAGTCTATGTTCCTTCATATGGTGGCCTCAGAAGGGAAGTCTTAAAGGAATGTCACGACAGCAAGTGGGCCGGGCATCCAGGTACGCACCGAACACTAGCATTGGTAGGCGATTCCTACTATTGGCCTCAGTTGAAGAACGATGTTGAGGCATATGTCAGAACTTGTCTTGTATGCCAACAAGACAAGCTTGAGCAAGGGGTACCTGCGGGACTCCTCCATCCACTTCCCATTCCTGAGAGACCGTGGGAAAACATTTCCATGGACTTCATCGTGGGGTTACCCACGAGTGAAAGATATAATTGGATCCTTGTGGTGGTGGACCGATACTCGAAGTATGCCACCTTTATTCCTGCCCCCAAGGAATGCATCACGAGCAAGCCGCCAACTCTTTTTCAAGCATGTTGTGAAGTATTGGGGCTTGCCTCGCTCGATCGTGAGTGATCGAGACACCCGCTTTACGGGACGTTTTTGGACGGAGTTGTTCAAGCTCATGGGTTCCGAGCTTAACTTATCCACCAGCTTCCATCCTCAAAGTGATGGACAAACCGAGAGGGTGAACGCACTTTTGGAGTTGTACCTTCGGCATTTCGTGAGTGACAACCAAAGGGATTGGGCAAAGTTGCTTGACGTAGCCCAATTCTCCTACAACTTGCAGAAGAGCGAGTCCACGGGCCAAAGTCCATTCGAGATTGTCACAGGACAACAACCGTTGACACCAAGCACTATTGCTACGGGCTATAAGGGTCCAAGCCCACCCGCATTTCAGTTTGCCAAGCATTGGAAAGACCAACTTGGGGTGGCGCGAGCTTACTTGGAAAAGGCTTCCGAGAAGATGAAGAAATGGGCTGATAAGAAGAGGCGCCCGAGGGAATTTCAAGTTGGTGACCTCGTGCTTGTTAAGCTCTACAACCACGCGAGGTTAGAAGGGCGACATCGGGGCCTACTTCGAAGATACGAAGGACCGTTTCCCATTATCAAAAAGGTCGGAGCACAGGCTT
This sequence comes from Portulaca oleracea, assembly GCA_029582165.1. NCBI lineage: Eukaryota > Viridiplantae > Streptophyta > Magnoliopsida > Caryophyllales > Portulacaceae > Portulaca > Portulaca oleracea. Next base: position 19,660,380 of record CM055869.1, read on the forward strand.
ATAAGGTGGAGTTGCCTCCCAGGATCAAGTACCATCCTGTCTTCCATGTAAGCTTACTTAAACCTCGCCACGGAGACCAAGATGATCCAAGTAGAGGCATATCTCAACGAGCACCAACGGGTATCAAGGTCCAACATGATAAGCAAGCAGAGACGATTCTTGCCAACCGAGTGGTGGGCGGCCAGTCTACCTCGGCGAGGAGTTACTTGTCAAGTGGAAGGTCTTCCTAATAGCGAATCAAGTGGAGCCTATCCAAAACTTATGGCAATTCAAGAAGCAGATCCAAGCATATGAGGACTTGAAGGCAACGAGGCGTCGTCGCCGGATTAGGTGGGGAGAATGTCACGGAATTTTCCGAATCATCCTAATGTCCCGGAATATTCTAGAAATATCCGGAATATTCCGTATCTTTCTTGAGGTCTCTAGAATTCTCTAGACTATTCTAGAATTCCCTAGAATTCCCTAGAGTTCTCTAGACTACTCATGAATGTCCTAGAATATTCTAGAGTACTCTACACATGTATAGATTATTGGATACTTGTATAGAAGGTTCTAGAGGCACAATATGGACCGTTAGATCAAATCAATCTCCACCGTCCATTGAGGAGGTGGAAGTGTATAAATACCCCCTTGGGGTCTCATTTGTAACCATCCACCAATTGGAAGCAATACTCAAGAGCATTCTCTCAAACACACTCTTATCTCACTTCTTATTCTTCAAAGCTTTCTTAGTCTCTTATAGTCTAAGTTAAGCTTGTGAAAGGCTTACTAGCAAACTTCCAATATAAAATCAGGTTAAAGTTTGCTAGCGCCGCACGGGTGTTGTACAAATTAAAGTCACCCCGTGACACAAGGATGAAGCATATAGATCTAAAATTAGTAAAAGTTACATTTACGGCTGGTTGTAGTTGGTTGCGGTGAAGAATAAATGCAGTGGATTGTGATAGGTTAGGAAAGATTGTGGTGGGTGATTAAAAGATAAATTAAAATTTAAAAAGTAGATTGTGACGGGTTGTGGTAGATTGTGGTGGGTTGTGATAGAATTTGGAAAGTTGTGGTACGGTGTGGAACCACAACCAACCCGCCGCGTAAAAGAACGAGGCCTAATTTGTTTATCCTAATTTTTTATATAACACTAAGTTATTTTCTTTTTATTGATGAGAATTTGTAGTGAGGTCAAATTATTGCATATCTATACAATTATAAAAAGCAAATAAGGGCATGAATTTTCCTTTAAGTTCCTAATATACCCCTAATGATGTCATCAATATAAGATATCTTTTAGTAAATATCATTCTATACTATAGGCTTTTTAGTAATTAGCATTAGCAATTAAAAAAAAGTGTTAGATTATACAAATCCAAATCTTCTTTAATGGTCCAATGATATCATTTTATTTTGATAGCTTTTGTTATTATTATTATTATTATTATTATTATTATTATTATTATTATTATTATTATTTTGTAAACTATATATGTTGAAATACAAGTTCATTTTCATTTATCTATACAATTATACAAATAAGGGCATGAATTTTCCCACTTTTAAGTTCCTAATATACCCCTAATGATGTCATCAATATAAGATATTTTTTAGTAAATATCATTCTATACTATAGGCTTTTTAGTAATTAGCATTAGCAATTAAAAAAAAGTATTATATTATACAAATCCAAATCTTCTTTAATGGTCCAATGATATCATTTTATTTTGATAGCTTTTGTTATTATTATTATTATTATTATTATTATTATTACTACTACTACTAATAATAATAATAATAATAATAATAATAATAATAGTAGTAGTAGTATTATTCTATACTACTATACAGAGTATAAGGATTCAATTAGTCCCAAAATTAATTGATGAGTAATCAACGATCAAACTTCAGTCAAAGTGTCAATTAATATGAAACGAAGGGAGTACTAAGTTTTGAATCAAATGCAACTCAGAGTCTATGATATTTAGGGTATACTCTCGGTAGTGTTTCACAAGAATCCAATTTTTTTTAACCACCAGAATCCAAAATGAAAATAGGGATTATTGATTTATTGCTATACAATTGGTGAAAGTAGAGATTATTAAAATTCAATTTTCCTATAATTTTAATCGTCCCATAATATCATTTTATTTTGATAGCCTTTATTATTGTTATTGTTATTGTTGTTGTTGTTATTATTATTATTATTATTATTATAATTATTATTATTATTATTATTTTGTAAACTATATATATGTTGAAATACAAGTTCATTTTCATTTATCCATAGCTCTCTTATAGTTTAATAATAATAATAATAATAATAATAATAATAATAATAATAATAATAATAATAATAATTGCATTGTTATTCTATACTACTATAAAGAGCATAAGGATTTAATTGTCTCAAAATTTATTTATGAGTAATTAACAATAAAAAATTAGTCAAAGTGTCAATTAATATGGAATGAAGGAAGTACTGAATTTTGAATCAAATGCAACTCAAAATCTGTGATTTTTAGGGTATATTTTCGGTAGTATTTTACAAGAATCCAATTTTATTTGTTTTGGACAACCATAATCCAAAATGAAAGTAGAAATTATTGTTATATGTAACGCCCCGGAAATTCAATTATAAAAAGTCACAGTCAACCTAACGTTAACAGACAAAACTTAGCGGAAGACTTCAAATTTAGTTTGGGCGTCACTGCCGTATCCCCGAAGGAATACAAGGCGAGAAAGAAAAACACAACTGTCTGCTAACGGTAACTACTAACAACTCAAAACAAAACTTTAAGATTTCATAACGAAAACAATATAAAAAGATTCAAGGACTTCTAGACTCGTCGTCCTCACTTCTAATTCCCGTCCCCAGCATTTAGATCTTCACCTGAAAACAAAACATTTCAAAAATGAGGGGGAAATCTCAATAATGTCTACCCCTAACGTTTAAAACAGTTTAAGTTCATTTCAATTCATTTTGGGGAGAGGGATCGAATCAAACGTTTTACAAACCTTTAATCCCATACTGTTTCCTCAACCCATCCAATCCATATTTTAATTTGCGGGCGGGATACCAAATCCCTTAAAGTAACATCACCTACCAAAGGCATCAAGAACATCGCCTACCAAAGGCATAAATAATATTGCCCACCAAAGGCATCAAAACATCGCCTACCAAAGGCATCAAGAACATCGCCCACCAAAGGCATAATTAATATCGCCTACCAAAGGCATCAAAATTCTATCCTATATCAGGGAAGGAAGCCCTGATCTCCTGGTCCATAACCCTGCAGGTTGTTACACTGCATGAAAAGTTATCCCGAAACCTGCTTAACGTTTCCACTTGAATTATTTACACAATATTCAAACTCAACTCACGACTCTCAAGTCAAACCATCCCAAGTTATCAAAACCATAAACAAAACTTCGAATAAAAGACCATCCAATTTTCTCAACTCAAATAAACCAAGATCACAATCGAATCAAAAGATTATCAAAACAGATGGTCGTATTTCCACAAAAGTCCCCTTTCGGGATGCAATTCTCAAAATAGATTATAAAACATCAAAACACATTTAAAGAGCATCCCGATGGGGATTAGAGCATAGACAATTACCTGAATAACGTCACAGTACAGCTGTTGGGAATGTCCCGACAATGTTCGATATACACGGAGATTAAACCAAAGTAATATAGTGATTATAAGTCTTGCTAGAGACCTCTATAATTAGTAATTAAATATGTATAATTACAACTATATTATTTCCTACTGGGTCACACAAGTCAGTGCCATGGAACAATGTATGTAACCTAAATGATATTGTATCAAGTTTAGAAAAGGTGGAAACTGATTTCTGTGAGAAATCAACCCAACACGGACCGAATTGGACTCAACACGGACCGTGTTGACCCAACACGGTCCGTGTTGAGACACCACGGTCCGTGGTGTCCATGGGCCGAATAATTGGATTCTCTGGAGTCCAACACGGACCGTGTTGATTCAATATGGACCGTGTTAGGCCCAGAAAACGCGCCGTCGTTTTATTTCGGCCCTTTCGGGTTCGAACCCTTTCCCTAGGTTTTCTAAACACTATATAAAGGGGTCTCTAGGAGAGATCATTTCACACCAACTGCCTTCGACTCTTAGAGAGATAACAGGGTGATTTCCTGAGTTCCTCTCTCCTTTTTGCAGTTCTAGTTTCAGGAAACGCTATCAGTCTCCTGGAACAGTCTCACATACATCTTAGATTGAGATTCGTCTCGATCGGGTCGATCTAGCAATCGGGTTCCCGGAGTGCTGCGTGGACTTTTCAGTAGAGGGTTTCAGCGTTGGAATCTGGAAGGTCGACCTCTTCTTCAGCCGGAATTAGCGATCAGGTATAATCACTAAAGCCTCTGCAATTGTTTTGATTAATTGTTTATAACTGTTATAATATTCCGCCGATTAATCTGTATCTGTTTAGGAAATAGACAACCTAAAACCTAACAGTGGTATCAGAGCCACTAATTGCATGCTAAAGTATTGTACTTGTATTCATAATTAATTTTGTCAATAGTTGAATTATATTATGAATATGCTAGAATAGATTTATGCCTAAATTTTGAATCTTTATGAAAGTTTTAATCTTTAATGTTCATGATAGTAAATCTGAAATTTTATTGTAAAATTTCATGCTTTGTTATTGCTTATTTCTTATTGCCTTTAATTAATCGATTTTATGTTTGTTTAAATGTTAAATATAGCATGAACTCGATTTAATTTTGAATGTTTTAGAAGCAATCATGTTTAATATTGTTAAACAGTAGGCAATACATGAAATAGGTTTAAATTCACAAAATAGGGTTTTGTAGAATTAATTTTCTGATTTAGTTTATTTACGGTAAACATGAAAAATCGAAATAAACTATCAAACGAACTCGAAAATTTCTGAAATTTTTTAATGGAGGTGTCTGAAAGTGTTCTGGACTTTCCATAATTTTTGTAGATTTTTCCCAATTAAAATGGATTTTTAATTGAGTTTTCAGATCTGAAGTGAATTAAAATTTGTTTAATTCTCTGAATTTTATAAATTTGTAGAAATTTGTAAAACTTCTGAAATTTTACAGTAGGTTACTGGGTAACCATACTTTTAGGAAAAAATTTTCCGTTAATTTATCCGATCAAATTATATTTTTTAATTTAAATTTTCAGATCTCAGAGAAATAAATTCGTTGCTTCTCTGAATTTTGTATATTTATAGAAATTTGCAAATTTTCTGAAAATTTTACAGTAGGTTATTGGGTAACCATTATGTTATGGATAAAATTTTCGTGAATTTTTGAAATCGTTTACTAATTTTCCTTTAATTTTCAGATTAACAGAAAAGTACAATTGTTTACTTTTCTGAATTTTATTCTAATTTTCGAAATTTGATAAAAATATGGAATTTTTACAGTAGCATATTGGATGAACCTACTGTATGGGAAAATTATACAATTTGATTTTTAAACTTATCGGACTATTATTATTTATTTTCCTCTTAAACGGAGAATTAAAAGGTTTAATTCCCTAAATTTTTACAATCTTTTAGAAATTGTTAAAATTCTGGAAAATATTTCATATTGGGTTATTAGATAACGCTGTGATATGAAATCTTTAAATTCGATAAGTTACGATAGTTTTATTTAAGTTTTCATTCACGAAATTAACCGAAACTGGGAAGCAACACGGACCGTGTTGGATCAACATGGACTGTGTTGCCAGCAGTTTTGGTGAATTCGTATATTTTAGGGTTTGTAATTAATTTTAGAAATTAATTTATTAAATCCTATTACTACTAAATCAGATAATGGGCATAAAATCTATTATTTTGTAAAGTTTAGGAAACTTACAATACCTTTGAAAGATATAGTATCTTTTAGACTCCTTGATTTTAGGAAAGTCAAGTATTTTGTATGTATAGGTATAAAATCCTAAATCTGTTTAGGTAAGTAAGATAAAATTTAGATTTTGTTTATTATATTAATCATGCAAACCTTTTAGGAAATTTTATTTAGTATTTATTTCCTTATGTGTTATATTGCAATTATTTATATGCATTTATAATTTGTTATTTAAGCATGTGTTTATTGCAATATTACATGTTTGCATGTGCTTCTAGTATGCCCATAGATAGTTAATTTTACCGGTCTGCGTACCGGGTTGGGTGAAATACGGTCTGCGTACCGTCTTTGAATTAAATTTTAAATTTAATTTCAGTTAAATTTATTTTTAATTCATGTAAGGACTCAATTGTAAGGTCCAAATTGTAAATTGGTTGTAATTGGAGACATCAAATTGAGTGGGAGCCCAACAGCAATAGAGGTGGTGATTCGAGTGGGAGCCCATCCAATGAAGTTGCGAGACCCAAGAAGATTTTCTTGAAGACTGTCAAGGCTTAGTTAAATTAGTTGATTAAGTATAGGTGGCCATACTAGGGGTTTTATTTATGCTTTAATTTTGTTATTGCATGTTTCATTATGCCTTTTATGCTTTTCGAAAGAGTTCACCTAGAATTGCATTCTTAGGATAATAAAACCTACTCTCATAATTGAATTATTGCTCAACCTATCGAAGCACCACTTAGATGGATAAATAAAGAAAGCCAAAGCGAATTATTTGTCCATCATTAATAAGTTGGGTGGGAGCTAGGTCAATTCAAATTGGCTATCAAAATAGTTTTGGGCCAAGAGCAGAGGAAGAGAAATATTGTATTCGATACAAATTTCTTGCCAAGAGTCATTTTTGAATGATCGATCATAAGATGATCCACCAAAGATAACATGGGATTGAGTTTTGTTGGGCCAAAGTCCACTTGAGCCCATGGATCTTGTGGGTCTTGGTTAAATTAAAACACTAAGTGAGAGTTAATAAAGTGTTTTGATTTGAAATTAAAATTAGTTTAATTTCTTTTGATGAATAATAACTAAAATGAACCAACTTGTCTCGTAGAATTATTTATGTCTTTTCAGACAAACATCCACCACTAATAAAATATTGTTTTCTCCTTGAGAAAGGGAAAAACAATTAACACCAATTCCTTAATTGGCATTGCCATCGCAAGATTGTCTTGAAAGCGATTAAAAAGAAACATGTCTTTGATATAACAATGAGCTAGGCATCAATATTAAGAGGTCAATCAAGCCAAATGAATACATGTAATGTCATAGTATTCATACAATTTTAACTTCAAAATGTTTGAAGAATAGAGGAAGATTTCAATATTACCAACTCAAAACCAAGTTCATCGAACTAGTTAGAGTTGATAAATATGAAACCAATAACCAGATAATCTCGGTTGAGCTAGATAAGAGCCAATTGTTGGCGCTCATGTTCTGAAATAATTTGACTATTTTAAAAACATGAGAAACCTCATATCACATTTAGCCAAAAGATTGGCAACCAAAGATAGTCTTTTAGTGAAAGGGAAAATAAGATTTAAGAAATCTGTCAAAGACAAGAAGTCAAAGGAAAGGTAAAGACAAACAGTTGTACATACCCAACCAATGACAGCAACCGGTTAACAACCGAATCATATATGTATGACACTGGGAGCGTGAATAACTATAAGAAAGACTTGAAATATGATTTCAATTCTAGGCAAATGCGTATATGATACACACTACCCTTATTAAACCCACTTTGAGTATAAGATACCGACTGTGAAACTCGCATTTATGCAAATGTGCGATATCTACGAAAGTAGATGTGCTTTGAAGGATGAGAGTCAGCCTACAAATAGGAACATACAATTAGTTGTAGTTCCTTATGAAGAGTTGGTTGTTTATCCATTTCCTCAAGACTTATAAGAGAAATATATAGGTGATTCTATGTTCTCATTATAAGTGTTTCTTACTCTCAATTAGAGAGAGAGAGAGGATCTCGGATAAACACACCCAACACATCGAAACCAAAAGGTTTAAAAGGAATAACCCTTGTTCAAACATAAAACTTGTAATTATCTATTAAGTCTTGCAAATCAGAGCGCATTCGAAGCGTCGCGGTGATAGACTTTTGAATGATAAGATTTTGAAACATGTGATGTCTGCAAAGCATGGTGTACCTTTACAAGAAAGGGTGAACGTGCCAACAAACACTCATGCATATGGATGTATGTAGACCAATTGAGCACAAGTACAAGGGTGAATTACTTCAAATCTTCAAGATGAATAAAATAACACATGGTGATTCATGTCTATGAGATTCATCTGAAGCTGGAATGTTGAAATAGTTTGAAGATTTCCAAAATGAAGTAGTCTTGGCGAAACAATGAGAGCACCTAGATAAGATCGAAAGAATGCTAATGGTTGAGACAAGAGTTTGAACAAATGACTCAAATGAAACATAATTATGGCACTATAAGCTTAAGTCATATTAATCAGAAATGTAATCAGAAACTGCATAGTGCAGGATTTTGGAAAACCTAAACTTTGAAAAGTTCAATGTTTGCAAAGCATGTCTGATGAGTAAGATGACTAAAATCACCTCTTATTGGAATTGGTGAACAAGCTAATGACCTATTAGGATGCATACATATTGATGCATGTGGGCCTATGAGCACTAGTGCTAGAAGAAGGTTTTCTGTACTATTTCATCACTTTCAGTGACGATTTTTTAGTAGATATGGGTATATCTACTTAATACGCCACAACTCCAAATCATTTGAAATGTTCAAAGATTTTCAAAGTGAAGTACAAAACCAACTTGGCAAGAAAATCAAAACCCTTCAACAAGGTTGAGGAGGTAAGTATTTGAGCCATTATTTCACTGACCATTCCAGAGAATGTGGAATTGTTTCATAACTCTCTCTTCTAGGAATACGACATCTCAATGGCGTATCCAAGAGGAATCACACCTTATTGGATATGATGCGATAAATGATGGTTGAGTCAACATTGCCGATTACCTTTTGGGGATACACGCAATTAACCATAGCTCTAATTACTGAATAAAGATTATCGGAAGCATTAGGAGAAGAGAGGTTCTTGAACCGTCTTCTGAAAGAAAGGAGTATCACTTCTACAAACTGTTGTAGAGGAAAGTGTTTGTGTCTCAAAATACTTTCTTCTTAGAGAATATGTTATTCTCTAAAAGAAAGAGTGGGAGAGATTTTGAACTTACCGAAGTTCGAGAGACACAAAACACTATAATCATCACATGAAACTCCGCTACTTGATCCTAGTTCAAATTTTCCTATTTGTCGGAAAATTAAGAACAAGGTTGAGGCAGTTGAAGTTTCTCAAAACGTTGAAGAGAGGGTGTCATGAACATTACTCCAAGCAAGGTCAGGTAAACAACTCCGTCAGCCACAAAGATATCAATCTTCTATGGATGAACGTGAGATGTTACTTTTAGAAAGTAATGACTCTACCTACATCAACGAAGCTTTAAGTAAATCAAGATTCCATGCAACCAATCTAAAATGGATTCCATGTATTCAACCAAGTTTAGAACTTGGTTGATTTGTCTGAACGTGTGAGCCATCAGGTATATGAGAGTTTTAAGGCAAAACATGGGTTCATTAAGATAGACATCAAGACTGGCTTCAAAATTAGATTTTGAAGAAAGGTGTGTACTTGACACAACTGAGTGGTCTTTTGTTGGAATACTTGTAAACTTCAAGAGACCATCTGTGGTCTTAAGGAAGCTTCTAGGAGTTGGAATCATTAACCTTCTTGACCAGGATATCAAAAAGGTTTGACATACTGGGAAGTGCCAAATATAATATTGTGTTTACAAGAAGTTCAGTGGGAGCAATGCGTTTTCTGATATTATATGTGATTGACATACTGCCTGTTGAGAAGAATATTCCAATGTTGCTTCTATTGAGGTTGACTTGGACATAATTTTCAAAGTGAAGGATTGGTGGGGCTAAGAATTTTATTGGAAACAAGATCTATAATGATAGATTAAAGATTTTGATTGTTTGAATCAAAGTTAACTAAGTGTTGAATAGTTCAACTCACTTCGAGAATGGATTAATTTCCAAAATCATGGCATATCCTTACGGAATTTGATTGTCTCAAAACAATCAGAAGTTCTAAGAAGGATGAGACATATAACTCATGCTTCAGGCGTGAGATTAATGTATGTCATGAGATATTCAAAGTCCAACATAACATATACATTGTATATGTATAAGCAAAACTAAGGATGTGTCCTAAGTCTAAAGTGGTTGATAAAAGCTAAGTGTGAAGAGTTGCATTGATGCTACACTCATGCAGAGAAATATGATTATCTGAAATGTCAGAAAAAATTATACGATCTGTTTTGAGTGGTATTGAGGTGAACTGGAAGAAGTTCCTAACATGACATGCGGTTATTTCTATAAATAAGACAAGTATGACACGACTTTAGAAGTTGTGGCAGAAACTGTTAGGATTGCGAAGTTCGTTTTTAGAACTGGGTGATGTTTCTAGCCTTGCGAGAGAAATGAAGCCTTATTGATAGGAGCCATCACTCAAGCAAAGGAACTGAAGCTCACTATGAATCCAAACATGTGTTCCGGAAATATCTTCCTATATATATGAAAGGTCATTAGTGAGATGGTATATGTACGAGGTTCATTGCAAGTATTATGTACTAAACCCCTGTTGTAGTTATAGCATGATAGTCATGCATGGGCAATATGTATTAAACACATTCCGAAATATTAACAAGTCAAATTTGCATGAATAGTTCATGAATTATGACCTTGTTGATTCATCATTGAGAATAAGATTCCAAAATTTACATCAATTGTGGTTTAGAATTATATAAATGTCCAAAAAGGTTAGCGCCTTCAAAAAGGGAAATTGGATGAGGTTCGATTTCTGAAACCCCATTAGTGAACTTGATAACGCTAGCCTTGGTCGATAGTCGACCTGATTCCTAATTGTATTATCACGTAGGAACAGTGATAATATCAACACAATTAGCATGTAGGATTGAGGTGATGATCAAGTTTCGTGATCATAGTGATGTGATGACATCATAAATCAATCACATGGGTACTGTTGAGAATAACTACCGAACTGACCCGCAGTGGGAGCTCTTTAAGTTAGGAATGTCATAAGATCTCTCACTACTCAAAATTCCTAAATCCTGAGTTCAATACATAGACTATATAGTCTGCTATGACTTTGGAGCGCGTCAAACGTCTTTCGTAACAGTAGGCTATAAAGGCGATTATGCAGGTTCTGATTGGATCATGTGAGAATGTGTGTCTGAACAAGATGGCATTGTCCTCCCTATTAGGGAACGTTGTCTCGTTGGCCACTCGATGAGATTGGACTGAAAATGCTTGGCCGAGTTCAGTTGAATCAATAGTTGATCGTCTGTTTTTCAAAGTCTAAACTCGGAGATCGAGGAACGTTTCGGACCTTACATAAGGATGACATCAGCTTACCTTATCCGAACGTGAGACAGTAAGTGACAAGGGAATTCAAGGAATCGAACACTTGTAGGACAAGTGGGAGATTGTTGGGAATGCCCCGACAATGTTCGATATACACGGAGATTAAACCAAAGTAATATAGTGATTATATGTCTTGCTAGAGACCTCTATAATTAGTAATTAAATATGTTTAATTACAACTATATTATTTGGTCCTACTGGGTCACACAAGTCAATGCCCTGGAACAATGTATGTAACCTAAATGATATTGTATCAAGTTTAGAAAAGTTGGAAACTGATTTCTGTGAGAAATCAGCCCAACACGGACCGAATTGGGCTCAACATGGACCGTGTTGACCCAACACGGTCCGTGTTGAGACACCACGGTCCGTGGTGTCCATGGGCCGAATAATTGGATTCTCTGGAGTCCAACACGGACCGTGTTGCTTCAACACGGACCGTGTTGGGCCCAGAAAACGCGCCGTCGTTTTATTTCGGCCCTTTAGGGTTTTGAACCCTTTCCCCAGGTTTTCTAAACACTATATAAAGGGGTCTCTAGGAGAGATCATTTCACACCAACTGCCTTCAACTCTTAGAGAGATAACAGGGTGATTTCCTGAGTTCCTCTCTCCTTTTTGCAGTTCTAGTTTCAGGAAACGCTATCAGTCTCCTGAAACAGTCTCACATACATCTTAGATTGAGATTCGTCTCGATCGGGTCGATCTAGAAATCGGGTTCCCGGAGTGCTGCGTGGACTTTTCAGTAGAGGGTTTCAGCGTTGGAATCTGGAAGGTCAACCTCTTCTTCAGCCGGAATTAGCGATCAGGTATAATCACTAAAGCCTCTGCAATTGTTTTGATTAATTGTTTATAACTGTTATAATATTCCGCTGATTAATCTGTATCTGTTTAGGAAATAGACAACCTAAAACCTAACAACAGCAATAAGGAGAACACACTTGAGCTCACTATCGTCACGCACTAACTCGGGCCTAGAATAAGAATAATTATCTAATCAAAACGCGTTCTAACGAAGTTAGTGTTAACTATCAACTACCTAACCCATCCTCTAGGAACACTTAGGTTCCTATCATTTATGATTTACACTTAACACACTCAAGGAATTATATAACAAGTTCACACATAAAATTTACTCAACAATTTTCATAAATAAATGCAAGCAGAGGACAGATTGTAACGTTCACATAAAACGGGTCACAACTCGACTTCCCAATATTTTATGGGTCTGGTTCTGGACCTTTCGGAAACCTCGGGATGTCTACTAAAAGTTCTATGTTGATGACCAAGCCCATATCAGTCCCGAAGGACTCTAAAAACACCCATCTTCCCAATTGGTCCAGATCTGACAGGTTCTGGTAAAAAGGTTATAACTCGGGTTATACAAATCAAACGTTCAATCCGTAAAATTCCTATGGTTCCTAACATCTAAGGGAACCTCCAGTTAAAAGGGCTCTGTCAAAGAGTAACTATACTAATCGTGGCAACCCGATCTTTAGACACTAACAAAACTGTCTCGTTACCGGTTCTTAATAAATTTGTAATTTCGGTTCTAACTTTTACCAATTGATTTCCGGGTTCTAATTTGGGCTCAAAACAGTAACTAGGGTCTAAGGTATAAAGTCCAACTTAACTTAGGTCCAACAATTAAACTTTTAACATTAACCCAATTTAGAAAACATGGAAACACTTTACTAATTTTAATCCATCCTAAAATCAAACAAGAAATATAACACTTTAAACATGAATTATTTACAAGGTTATAACAGTAAAGCAAGAATTTCAAAGAACAATAAAAGGTGGTTAAACATGTGGTGTCTTTAATCAAGATTCAAGGAGGTCTTTAGGAAATATAACATAAGGTATAATATGACAAGTAACTACTAATCAAGAAAAACCCAACAACCAATTCTTTTACTAACTAAAACAAGAATTCAAGAATCAAGAAAGACTTAAAGAACATGTAATATTTAACAAGAAACCTAATTAATTTTCAAGAATCAAGATTTAACAAGAAACAAATTACTAACAAAGATTGAATCTAAATTAAACAACCTAATTTGTTAATCAAGAATTTAACCTAGATGTTACACTTTTCAATTTCGTGCATATAATAATATAGTAATCTAACCTAATATGATTTATAAGAAATATAAAGAATTATAAAGAAACACCTTTAAACCTAATAACCAACTATTACAACTTAATCTAGTTACAATTTACAACATAAAATTACATATAACAAATAAACAAATTACACATAACAATTAACAATTTACACATAATTACATCCAAGAAATATTTACAAATAATTTTCCTAATTACAAAACTAATCATAAATAATACAATTCAATAATTATAAAAACAATTAAATTTTGAAATTAAAAGCAGAAAAGAAAAAGGAAAAAGAAAAAAGAAAATATCCAAAATATTAGAAATCAGTTAGGGTTTAGGGTTAGGGTTTACGTAGGGTTCAGGGCAGTTTCCCGGCGACTGGGCGGACGGTGGTCGGGGGTGTTGGCGTCGGAGTCGAGGTCGGCGGTCAGGGCGTCGTCGGAAGTCGTCGGGGATCGTCGGGAGGCGTCGATCGGCGATAACAGCAGCGATTTCGAGGGTTTTCGATCGACGGCTTTGGCGGCACTGGCGGCGATCAGGGTCGCCGGCGAGGGTGGCGACGACGACGCTGGTGGGTGACGGTGGTGGTGATGGCCGGTGGTCGTCTGGGCACGAGTGCGAAGCAGAGGCAGGGGAAAAGAGAGGAAAAGAGAGAAAATGGGGATCGAGAGAGAGAGGAGGGGCGGTGGTTGCGGTGGACGGCGGTGGCTGCGGCGGTGGTCACGGGCAGAGGAGGGGAAGAGAGAGATGGGAGAGGGGGAAGACTAGGGTTAGGGTTTAGGGTTTGAGGGAGGGAGAAAGAGGTTTTTATACTACCCACTTAATTAGGCCCAATTAGTCTAATCCTAACCCTTAGCCCAACCCAATACTAAAACAAAATCTGATTTTTTAAAGACAACTAATAATAATACTAATAATAATATAATCACATAGCAAATAATATTCACGTAATTAATCACATAACTCAATAATATTAATAGTAACACTAATAATAAAAAGAGTAAAACTAATAATACTAAACCCATGAAATTACCGATATACCCTTGTTAGTCTCTCACGATCCTACGAGCTCAAGTGTTAGCAAAATAAAACACAAACGAATAATAATAAATAACGAAGTCAAACCTAATTTACTAACGACGTCACGGTCAATATCTTTGGATTTTTCGGGGTTTTACAATATACAATTAGCGAAAGTAGAGATTATTAGAATCCAATTTTCCTATAATGTATGACGATAAATGTCGCAATAGTCTTAATTATTAATATATTTGAAATTGCAAATATGAACAGTACATAACATATTATTATATTCTAGGCAATGGGGATGATCAAGATGAATTATATACGAGGCTTACATTTAGATATTGTTAATCTATTCACAAGTCAATACTTGTGTTTGTAATTTAATTTGATTACATTTGCTCTTTATCAATACTTATGTCTATATAGAGACACTACAAATAAGTAATGAACTTCCACAGTTTTCTAAAGCTACTATTGTATTATATATAGGTTGTTGATTCTCTCAAGTGTTTATATGAAATGTCTAAAGCTAATAATTATATTTCAATTCTTTTTAAACTTGTGTTTATATGAAACATTATGTTAGAAAAAGTCCAAATAAAATATTTATTTTGTATTAGTTATCAAAATAACATTAATTTGGTTTACATTATTACATGTTCTTCGGCCCTATGTCTCTTATACCTAGGAGGTCTTCCTCTACTAGCAGGTTTTTTCGGAAAATTCTATTTATTCTGGTGTGGATGCCAGACAGGCCTATATTTCTTGGTTTTAATAAGACTCCTTACGAGCGTTCTTTCTATCTACTATTATCTAAAAATAATCAAGTTATTAATGACTGGACGAAACCAAGAAATAATCCCTCACGTGTAAAAAATATCTATTTGACATTAAACTTTTACATTTTATATTTATAATTGTCGGGTCAACGCGTGCGAAAACGTGTGCTTCGCACGCGTTGAACTGACTAGTTACTTAAAATATCTATGTATAATCCCTACACATATCAAATGAAAAATTACATTGTACAAGTTTTATTCACTTAATAGAAATAAAATGATATAGTGATTATCCAGAATGTAAAAGTTGTAAGGAAAATGGAAGGAAAATAATTACTTATAATGACAAAAGAATTAGTATGAAAGGAGTATTACACTTATAAAATTAAGATAAATGACAAATATTTTTAAAAGACAATAACATTGTGTGTGACTGATAAAAATAAACAGGATCAAAGGCCCATCCAAAGAACGGGCATTATCACTAGTTTATAAAAAAAAAAGGCTGAAAACCAGCTGAACCGGTTCAATAGCCGGTTCCAGGTCGAACGGTTCAGCCCGGTTCAGAGCGGTTTAACCATTGAAACGAGCTATAGGCTAACTCGGACTGGTTTTGTCACTGGTTCCCGGCTGGTACGGTCCGAGTTTAACAACATAGCCGTTTAATTAGGTTCGTTTTATCATTTATTTGTTTGTAGTGTCTCTACTTTTATTGTCATTTGGTTTTCGCATGGAGTGTAACTGTGTAAGGGACTCCATCTTTGGGTTATAGTGTCCATCAATTGAGATTGTATTCCTGTTGGTCTCTCAGACCCAATTTTCTAGTTTTAATAATAAAAAAATTAAAAAAACTAACTACTTCCCCCGATTAACTATCTTTGTTGCCTAAAAAAAATACTTTTGATATTAAAAGTGAGTTAATAAAAATTACACTGTCTCTAATTTTTATTTTTCATGGATAATCTTTTTGAACATGTTTTATAAAAAATGGATGATAATTTCTTCTAGTATATTTTTTTCAAAAAATTATAATATTATACTCTTATGATGGTATTATTTATCATGAATCTAATGGTGTAAAACCCCGAAAAATCCAAAGATGTTGACTGTGACGTCGTTAGTAAATTAGGTTTGACTTTGTTATTTATTGTTATTCGTTTGCGTTTTATTTTGCTTACACTTGAGCTCGTAGGATCGTGAGAGACTAACAAGGGTATATCGGTAATTTCATGGGTTTAGTATTATTAGTTTTACTCTTTTTATTATTAGTATTACTATTAATATTATTGAGTTATGTGATTAATTACGTGAATATTATTTGCTATGTGATTATATTATTATTAGTATTATTATTATTATTGTTATTAGTATTATTAGTTATTTTTTTTTAGAAAAATCAGTTTTAATTGTTTTATTTGTTTTGGGTTGGGTTAGGATTAAGAGTGTTTAGTGGGCCTTAATTGTTAGATGATATAAAAACCCATCCCTCTCTCGCAAACCCTAACCCTAATCTACTTCTCTCTCTCTTCCTCCCTCCTCCCATCTACTATAACCGCCACTTTGACGAGCGTCGACCACGAGAACCGTCGCGGCGATCACCGGCAACCACCAGCAGCCCCTCTCCCCCCGTTCTTTCTCTTTCAATCGTTCTCTCTCTCTCTCTCTCTCTCTCTCTCTCTCTCTCTCTCTCTCCCTCGTCTGCCTTGCGTCACCAGACGACCACCACCGTCGCCCAGACCACCGGCACCGCCTCTGCCACCAATGCACGCCCAGACGCGAGGAGGGCTCTAAGTTTTGCTTCTGTTGCTGCTGTGCGTGCGAAACCCTGCGACCACCACTGCCCGACAGCTTCCGACCACCGCGCCCTCTGCCAGTCGACCGCCGAAGCCGTCTTCCTGCCACCAGAAACCGCCGGTAACCGCCCCACCCAGCCAGCAGCCTTGGAGATTGTAAACCCTAACGTAAAACCTTCTTTATTTCTTGACTATTCTTTTCTTCTGATATTATTAATATTATTAATATTGTTATTATTAGTATTATTTTTGTTTTTACTTTTGTTTTAATCTTGTAAATTGGGGAAAATAGGGTGTAATTTGTAATAAGTTGTTATTTGTAATTAATTTGTTCTTGTATTGTTTTATTCACATGTAATTTGTTTAATTATTATATGTAATTTTTGCTATTAGGGTTGTAATGGTTAAATTGTTAGGGTTCAATTGGTAATGTACTTTGTCCTTGTAAATCATGTTAGAGTTAGATAACCTCATTATTATATGCACGAAAATTGGAAGTTTAATATCTAGTTAAATTCTTGATTTACAAATTAAGTTGTTTAATTTAGATTCAATCTCTGTTAGTAATTCGTTTCTTGTTAAATATTGATTCTTGAAATTAATTAGGGTTCTTGTTAAATAGTACATGTTCTTTAAGTCTTTCTTGATTCTTGAATTTTTGTTTAGTTAGTAAAGGTATTAGTTGTTGATTTTTCTTGATAGATAGTTACTTGAACTTTTTACTTTATTTGTTCTTCCCTAAAGTTCTTTTTGAATTTCTCAATTAAAGAAACCGCATGTTTAACCACCTTTGTATTACTTCGTGAAATTCTTGTTGTAGTGTTATAACCTTATAACTAATTCATGTTTTAAAATCTTTAAAATTTTGTTTACATGATTTATGTTCTAAGAAATTTTGTTTCCTTGTACGACTTAAGTTTTAATTAAAGTTTTATTAAAGTGTTCTTGTTTTTAATAAGTTTACTTCTACAAGTTTAATTGTTGGACTTTATATCTTAGACCCTAAGTATTGTTTTAAGTCCAAATTAGAACCCCAAGACCGTTTGGTAAAGGTTAGAATCGAAATTACAAATTAAATAAAAACCGGAAACCGGACAGTTTTGTTAGTCTAAAGTTTGGATTACCACGATTAGTATAGTTGTCTTTTGACCGAGCCCTTTTAACTGGAGGTTCCCTTAGATGTTAGGAACCATGGGAATTTTACGGATCGGACGTTTGAATTGTATAGCCCGAGTTATAACCGTTTTACCAGAACCTGTCAGAACTGGACCAATTGGGAAGATGGGTATTTTTAGAGTCCTTCGGGACTGATTTGGGCTTAGTCATCAACATAGAAGTTTTAGTAGACGTCCCGAAGTTTCCTAAAAGTCCAAAACCAGACCCATAGGATGTCGGGAAGTCGGGTTGTGACCCGTTTTATGTGAACGTTTAAATCTGTCCTCTGTTTGCTTTTATTTATAAAGAATTGTTGAGTGAAAATAATGTGTGATCCTGTTATATAATTCCTTGAGTGTGTTAAGTGTAAATCATAAATGATAGGAACCTAAGTGTTCCTAGGGGATGGGGTAGGTAGTTGATAGTTGATACTAACTTCGTTAGAACGCGTTTTGATTAGATAATTATTCTTATTCTAGGCCCGAGTGAGTGCGTGACGTTAGTGAGCTCAAGTGTGTTCTTCTTTTTGCTATGCTGTGAAGTATATCAGGTAATTGTCTATGCCCTAATCCCCACCGGGATGCTCTTTAAATGTGTTTTAATGTTTTCTAATCTGTTTTGATAATTGCATCCCGAAAGGGGACTTTTGTGGAATTATGACCATCTGTTTTGGATAACTGTGCGTTTTTATTTGTGATTATTGATTTATGAGTTGAGAAATTGTGATGGTCCTTTATAAGTAGTTTTGATACTCGTTTTGATAACCTGGGTTGGGTTTGACTTGAGAGTTGTGAGTTGAGTTTTTGCATAAGATACTAACAATTCAAGTGAAACATTAAGCGAGTTTATCTGGTCGTAGCCTGTGGTAGGCAAAGGGTCTGGGACCCTGGTCGTAGCCTGTGGTAGGCGGAAATGTGAACTCTTGATTTTCTGGTAGTAGCCTGTGGTAGGCAAAGTGCAGGACCACAGTCGTAGCTGTGGTAGGCAAAGTGCAGGACCACAGTCGTAGCTGTGGTAGGCAAAGTGCAGGACCACGGTCGCCTATGGTAGGCGGAAATGTGAACTCTTGATATTGCAGTCGTGCTTTGTGGTAGGAAAAGTGCAGGACCACGGTCGTAGCCTGTGGTAGGCAGAGGATCTGGGATCCGGTATGATATTTGTTACTTTAAGGGATGTGGTATCCCGCCCGCACAATAAAATATGGATTGGTTGGGTTGAGGAAAATAGTTAAGGGATTAAAGGTTTGTGAAATGGTTTGACTTATTTCCCTCTCCCTCAAATGAATTGAAATGAACTTAACTTGTTTTTAACGTTAGGGGTAGACATTATTGAGATTTCCCTCTCATTTTTTTGAAATGTTTTGTTTTCAGGTGAAGATCTAAATGTTGGGAACGGGAATTAGAAGTGAGGACGACGAGTCTAGAAGTCCTTGAATCTTTTTAGATTGTTTCGTTATGAAAGCTTAAAGTTTTGTTTTGAGTTGTTAGTAGTTACCGTTAGCAGACAGTTGTGTTTTCCTTTCTCGCCTTGTATTCCTTCGGGGATACGGCAGTGACGCCCAAACTAATTTTGAAGTCTTCCGCTAAGTTTCGTCTGTTAACGTTAGTTGACTTTGACTTTTCTATAATTGAATTTCTG
Source organism: Portulaca oleracea (assembly GCA_029582165.1). Taxonomy (NCBI): domain Eukaryota; kingdom Viridiplantae; phylum Streptophyta; class Magnoliopsida; order Caryophyllales; family Portulacaceae; genus Portulaca; species Portulaca oleracea. Next base: position 19,680,288 of record CM055869.1, read on the forward strand.
GGGCGTTACAAATGGTATCACTTTTGGATTATACAGAAACTAATAGTTAAGAAATTTAAAATTATTGAATATGTTTTATCAAAAATGGATGATAATTTCTTCCAATATATTTTTTTCAAAAAATTATAATATTATACTCTTATGATAGTGTTATTTATCATGAATCTAATAGTATCACTTTTGAATTATACAGAAACTAATAGTTAAGAAATTTAAAATTTGACTGAACCATATATCAATGTTATACTTGATATGAAAATGAAATAGTAATTTTAAAATTTTTTTTATCTAATTGGTTTCTTTAGTTGCTCTATTCTACTCTATATATTCCAAAGTTAAAGTTTATCCTTTCTTTTCAATTGTCTAAGACTTATAGTCTATTTAACTATTAGTAGTATCAAATTTATTATGTCATCTAAAAGTTATATAAAATAGTATATTAAATAATTTTTCAACAAATTTTATTTTCTATGAGGGAATTTAGATATGAGATGAAAAATACATATGTTCCAAACTTTTGCTCATTTGATATGGGAATAATGAAAAATGAATTTTCCTCCGCATCTAATGAAAACTTAACTCACATTGACATTCTTCAAAAAAAAAAAAAACTCACATTGACGTGCACAAAACTAAAAAGTTTTTCCATTTTTATTCCGATTAGACTTAATAAAAGATAATCAAATCAGAGGTGGTTACCTCTATATTCGCTCCAATTATAAATCGAGTCGAACTTTTTAAATCGAATTCGAATATGGATTTTTTGTTGTTAGATTCGGCTTGGATTATTCTTCTTCGGTAGTCCAACCAACTCTTTAGTGTTATTTTTCTATTGCTTCCCATCACCGTTTGTGAATTTTCGTTCGTTTTCAAATATGACTATTTGTACATATTATTTATATTTGTATTTGTCCAAGTAAATTAACACATGTTCGAAAGCACGGATAAAAAACTATTATTATTTTAAATTGTAGAATGAGTTCCTTTGAAAGTCTTCCCGCCTTCAAAACACAAATTTCATGCATTAGAGTTTCTGAGTCGTTGATCTCTTTCGAAATGAAATCTCAACCACTTATCAATATAGTTTTTACCAAAAAATTCTTTTTTTACAAAAACTAAACATATAAAAAAAAGAAAAGAAAAGAAAAGAAAATATCATGTTACCCCAATTTATGACCCATTATCCATAATTTTAAGTTTAATTGCCACCACAATTTATGACCCATCATTAATCAGTTTCATTTTTTTCTCCTAATATTGGTTGGTGAAATCAATATACTCCTTATGTTTTTTTAATTTTTATTTGTCCATTTAACTAATTATCCACAATTTTAAGTTTAATTGTCACCACAATGGGAAAGTAGATACATAAAAAGAGACATCCATTGCCAGAAATACATAATGGGAAAGACACGAGATAAAGGAGCCGTGAGTTTTGTAATAGGGTTGGGTGCTAAGTAATTCAATCAAATGGGTTGGGTTGAAGATACAAAATGAGATCCAAGCATTATGAGCATCACTTGAGTTTTAAATTGACATATACATGAATCATCATGATACATCCATATGATATAACTTCATACTATTTTTTCACTATATAATTTACGTTCCGTAAAATTTCTTAAATTTGTTATCACTTTTTATCATAATTTTGTATCATAAATTTTTCAATATATTCGATAATTTATTATGTAAAATTATTAATGTCATTATAGTTATAACAAACATACCTTTTATTTGAGTAAATTATATTTACCCTACCTGACATTTATGGTAATAATTTTTGCACATCCGATATTTGTAAATAATTTTCACCTTACCTGATATTAAGTGTTTATAAATTTAAACCTCCTAAAATATTTTATAATTGATTTTTGTTGAATTTTCCAGTGTAACATTAAAAAGATAAATATGAATTGACTTTTTTTACCCTTGATATTATTTTGTATGACTTTCAATTAAATATGAATTGATGTTTTTACCCTTAATATTTATTCATATGACATTAATAGGGGAGTGTTAAAGAAGAGGAGTGTGACAGAAATTGACTGTTGATATTTTCTATTTGGAGTTTCGACATACTTTTTCCATACAAAACAATGAAAGGGTCATTTAAGTCATTTCCTTCTCAATATTATGGGCAACATGGTATATTCACATAGTCATATAGGGACATTATTGTATTTTCTCATTTTCGATGAGAAGTAACCAGATTTTGCCACTGAAAATCACTTTCACTTAATGTCAGGTAATGTGAAAATTATTTCACAAATGTCCGGTGTTCAAAAATTATTACCACAAACACAAATGTCGGGTAGGGTAAATGTAATTTACTCCCTTTATTTGTCATGTTAACTTGATTTAAGGATTATTTTATTATTTATCAATTTTTGCTATGTCTTCATAAAACAATCTGTGTTTGATTTGGTAGTAAACAAATACATTTTTTTTAGCTTGAAAATTCGGATTATTATTGCCCAATTACTAAAGTTAGGGACCACTAAAACTCCAATTCAACTTTACAACTTATATATATACTAAAACCATTTGTTGTTATGTTCAATCAAACAAATATTCCCTTAGTATTATACTTTTGTTTCTCTTTTTATTAGTCAAACTATCACTACTTTAACATTGTTTTCATTTTGCAGCTGATCATTACTTTTGATAATATAGTTTATTTTCTGTAACAAATTATGAAATCGATTTTGTTCATATTTGGTTGTTCGTGCTTCCTTTATTTTATTGGACTTCTTTCATTTATACCTCAATATTATTTACAGCTACATTCATTCATCTAAATTGATATTTATTCAGAAAAATGGAAAAAAAGAAATTGCATCTTTAGATATTGCACAGTATTTAACACATTGTTGTGCATATTTTGTTTTAACTTCATCATGTTTTGGATATTATTGTCAATTACTTATTAATATTGTTTACATTTGGATTTGTCCATCTAAATCAATACCCGTTCGGAAGAACGGACAAAAAATTATTAAAAATAAAAATCCTAAACGAAGAGAGAGAAAGAGGAGAGAGATTTCTACGAATTTTTTGATTTTTTTTTGGAGAGAAATAAAAGGAGAGGAGAGGGAAGGGTGTAAATGAAGAGGTTAAATGTGCGGAAGTTGGCCGAAGATAGAGGGTCCTCGCTGGAAAACACGCTGGCAACGACGGAAGAGAGAGAGAGGCAGTTAGAAGCAGAGACTGGAAGAAGAAGAAAGAGATGATGAAAGTGGTCGCTGCGAATGAAGAGGAAATTCCCTTTGTTGTTGTGCTAGGTGGATTCATCGAATTATAGCCGTTAGATTGAATACTGATATGGAATTACAGGCGTTGGATCTCAAAAATGTGACATGCATGATGTGGTCTATGATGACTTGGCCAAACGGTTGGATGACCCCTTTCATACTGCCTAGACGAGTTCAACAGTTTAACAGTATTCATCCGGCGCGTGATATTCACTTTTTTTAGTAAAAATTAAACTATATATACATTGATAATGTCAATTCGGACGAGCGAGTTAAAAACAATGAAGAGTATTTCAGCCTGGGTAAAAACACATAAAGCGTGTTTTGAATCAATTAAATAGTGAAAATTCTATCATAGTTGAATGTTTTTTAATATTTATTTGAGTAAGATAAATTTAGGTCATGTTCTTTGGTTAGGTTAGATATAACTCTCCCAACTTATCCAAACCTAACACAATTCTGCAAAGAAACATTCACTCTAAAAACACAATTCCAAAAAAAAAGTTTCATAACTTATTCTAACTTATCTAACTTATCCTAACTTATCCATCCAAACCTGAAAAAAACATAACCAAAGAACAATATGTTAAAAAGATTTATGTACCACCACGTACGATTAACTAATCCAACCAGTTATTTCAATCAAAATAAATCCATTTCAATATTTTAGTGTAGAATTAATGATATGTTACACTTTTCAAATGTGATAGTTGAAAAAGTTCTAATTATGGTAGAATATCTATAGAAATTAAATATTAAATTTTGTAAAAAAAATCTCAGTCTAATAGACAAAATGCTGGTGACATTTTAATCCTCATAACATTTTTGCTACTTTGCATTGGCGTTTTTTATGAGAGCATTACCAAAGGCTACGTGTTGCCTCCCAATTGCTTCAATGAAATGACTACTAAAAAAAAAGAAAAAAAAAACCAAAATTTTGGAGTACGGCCTTGATTACTTGTTAATCAGCGGGTCCATCTTACGCTGATTGGGTGATTCACAAAATATAGAAGCTTGTCAGGTATACTAATTTGGTAAAGCTGTGTGTTGTTCTAACTTGTAAAACACTACACGAACATGGCAATGACAGCTATCTCACTTTTATCCAAATCTTCGATCTTTCCATGTAGAAATCGCATCAAATTAAGTTTTCATTTTCTATGTTTCTTTGGTAGGTTGAAGATTGGTGGCAGCTTTATTTGTGAGTTTATGACACAGGTCTTGACTCTTTCAAAAGCACAAAGATGACAAGTTTTGTGTTTCATTAATTGTTAGGGGTAACAATGAAATTGATTAACTTATAATCGTATGGCATGGGGTGTGATGCTTTGATATGTTCAAGTACAGAAATGATGATACTTTGCCCGATGAATTTATGGTTTTTGGTGGACGATTAATAGGTTATTATGCTCTTGTATTTGATATGATCGTTGTAATTCTACTCGGATGCTTTTTGAGTTTTGACACTTTTTGTGCTATGAAGCTGGCCATACTACTAGAGCATATAGCTCAAGTGGTGGCGTGGGTTAATTTTTGCATTGAAATGCACAAGGGAACTTAGTTTAACGTCATGTTCATTTCAGTACCATAAGAAGAGTGAAACATTATTGATTTTTATCATTTTTGAGGTTTCTTCTTACTTTGTTGGTTAATATTTATTATGATGGGGATTCAGATGACGATCCCACAAACAATGTCCCAGGTTCAATTTTTACAAAACTTGGAATGCAACTACACAGGCGAGATAAACATCCGATTGGCACGCAATCTATAAACACTACAACACAACATGAGCATTGCGACCGTTAAATTGAGACCGTTAAATTAACGGTATCAAATTTTCTCGTGCGACCGTTAAGGAGCGACCGTTAATTTAACAGTTGCTAAACCAGAGACTGTTACATTAACAGTCGCAGTATAAATTTAACGGTCGCTAGCAGCGACTGTTAAACATCACGAGCGACCGTTAATTTAACGGTCGCAACAGGGCGAGTTTTTTTTTTACATTTTCGACATAAAAAAATATCGCCTACTTGCGACCGTTAAATTAACGGTCACAAAAAAGTGATATTTGAAAATTTATGCCGACCACGGAGACCGTTAAATTAACGGTCGCAAGATTTTTTTAACGATCTCTGATTGCGACTGTTAAAGGGATCTTGCGACCGTTAAATTAACGGTCGCAAAAAAGTGATATTTGACAATTTATGCCGACCACAGAGACCGTTAATTTAACGGTCGCAAGATTTTTTTAACGGTCTCTGATTGCGACCGTTAAAGGGATCTTGCGACCGTTAAATTAACGGTCTCTATGGTCTAACTATTATCACACCAGACCCCTTTTTCCTTTGCGGAGACTCAATTATAGTTCCATCGTCAACAAATTGAAAACCCCTCTCACAAAAATTCACCAGCCGTCCACTCACCACCGCCCTGTGCACAGCTACCGTCCGCGCCTCCCGTCCACCTCCGCGTTCTCTATAACCGTCGTCGACCACCTTGTCGCTTTCTTGCTTCAGGTTCGATTTTCTTTGTTCATGACAATTGAAGAAATTGATAGTATTGTTAGAAATTGATAGTATTATTAGAAATTGATAGTATTATCATAAATCTAATCCGAAGAAATTGATAGTACTATTGGAACTATTATTGACTGCTCTTCCTTCTCTTTGTTCATCACAGTATCGTCCATCTCTAATTTGCATTCTGGGCAAATCCTTGCATTTTGGTAGTCTCTTTCTGGGCAAATTAATAGCAAGACTACAATACTATATCCTGTATTTCTCAAAACAATTGTTGTTGTTTGAGTTTTTCAGGCCAAAGTTTGTCAACTGCTTGTATTAATGATAGTTTTAAAATGTCAATATGAATTCCAAATCTCAAATTCTTGTTCTTGGATTATGGTGTTAGAACGCTAGCCTTCTATTCCTCTGGGTTTTCGCTTTACTGAGTTATTTTTCGAATTTCAGTGGATTTTTTTTTGAATTTTTTTTTTTGCCACCGTTACCTAGCGGCCGTTAATTTAACGGTATCTAGGTTTGATATATTTTTTTATTTTTTTACGCTTGCGACTGTTAAATTAACGGTCGCTATGATGGTTTAATTGGTCGCTGCCAGCGACCGTTAATTTAACGGTCGCACGCCCCAGATTGGCGACCATTAACGAGCGACCGATATTAACGGTCGCTGTTAACGGTCGCACGCGTCCTCGAGCGACCGTTAAACGCGTCTTGCGACCTTTAATAACGGTCGCTATTGCTCTTCTATGTTGTAGTGAAATACTTTGACAAGAGTTGTTCCAACTGATGTATAATGGGATCAAAGATTGTATCTTGATCAATTACACATCAAGGGAGACGTGCAACCAATCTCAACATGGGAGGCTTCAAGTGATCTAGGGAAAAGAGTAGGCTGCTTCAAGGGAGAAAGATGGAGTCTTTGAGAGAGAATATGAATTGTGGATGATGAAAGGTTGAATCTTCATGAGTAAAGAGAGGGAATTTGGATGGGAGGGTTTGAGAGTGACGTTGGGGATAGTGAGGATGACGAGAGTGATGAGAGATTTGAGAGTGTGAGATGGATTAGGGTTTAGGGATTGTGAGAGGGGCTTATGGCGTGAGGCCTTTGAGAGATTGAGAGAGAGATTGATGTATTTGAAAGAGTAGGGTTTGAGGGAGGGACGTTTGGATGAGAGGGGGAGAGAATGAGTTTGATGTGAGCTAGGGTTTGAGAGGGAGGGTTGACGTGAGAGAGGTTTGGAGGGAGAGTGGCGAAATCTTTAGGGTTTTGGGGTCTATCTCAACTATATTGATAGAGAGATAAGAGAAGTAATTTTCTTAACTGTATTGATAGAAAGATAAGAACGGATAGTTCTAGGTTTCTAACTTGAATCCACAAGAGAGACAACCTAAGGATAACTTGATCTAGACCGCAACCTAGGATCAAAAGCTCTTCCTAACTAGTTGGGTGCCATACAAAGATACAATAGAAGAAAGGGGTGAGGTTTATCCAAACACTCGAGAGAAAGCTAAAAGCTTAACTGATTTCATAATTCAATATTGGGTGCTTTTGAGAGGCTACAAGCCTAGCTATTAATACTACTAAAGTCCTAAACCTCCTAAGACTCCTACGACTTGGTGTCCAAGTTTATATATATTACTTGGCACCTCACACAATTGGAAATGTAAATAAAACCCTAGAAATGTAAAGAAACACATCAAAAGGCCAAAACTATGAACTTTATCTCAAAATGATCAGAAATGTGAACTTCATCTTGAAATGGTCCCAAACTGTGAAGTTCAACTTGGGCAATGTACTTGGGCCTTTTAGTTGTGGACTTGGAGGACATGGATGGATTCCCATCATCCTCCATGAATCTTGGGTCTCCGAAGGTGATCCCAAGGCTATGTGAGCCTCCATTTCCTTCCATAAACCTATGGTCCCCAAAGGTGAGACCTAGGTTAAGCAGTTCTCCTTCAGGGCCTCTTCTGATGTTTTTGGCGTGTGCCAAAATACATCATTCCCCCCTTGTTGAGAAAAGTTTGTCCTCAAACTTGGAGGGTCTTCTTTAGCGTGAACCCTAGAGAATGGGCGGGGTTGGCCTCCATTGTCTTCCATGTATCTAGGATCACCAAACTTCTGAACTTTGGGGCGATCCTCTTGAGATAGGACAAGTTGAACTGCTCCGACATCAACTCCAAAAACATCATAACAACCCTCTTATCAAAGTTTGGTAGGGTTAGGACCGGTGTGGTGTAGAGTTTATCCTTGATGACTTTGAACGCTTGATGGGTAGCGGGGCTCCATGAAAAATCCTGGGATTTCCATAGCTTGGTCATAGGAGATAAAGTAGTATTGAAATTCTTCACAAACTTCCTATAGAAAGAGGCCAAGCAGGGGAAGCTTCGATCATCATGAGTTCTAGTTGGAGTAGACCACTCCTTGATAGCTTTGACTCTTTCTTCATCAAACTTGAACACTTTAGGCGAAAGAGCATAGCCAAGAGAGACTATGTTGTTGATGAAGACGCCATACTTGGGTAGATTTTGATGCAGATCCACGTGAGCTAAGGTCCCCAAATCATATTGGAGGTGAACGATGTGACCTTTCTCACTCTTGCTGTTCACAAGTATATCACCCAAGTAGATAACAATACACTTGCTAATAAGGGGCTTCAAAACCTGATCCAACAATCTCAGAGCATTAGTTAGACCACGAGGTGTGACTAACCATTCATAGAGTTCTTCTTTGGTTTTGATAGCAGTTTTCCCTTCTTGAATTTGAGTCTGGTTGTACTCACTTCTTAGATTAACCTTGGAGTTGACTTGGGTACCAAATAGCTCGTCCACTTGATCTTCACTTCTGGAAACCTGTACTTGGTAGTAACCTTGTTGGTGTCTTCCTTCTTCTTTTGGAACCAAAAGGGTAGGGATGGCGCATGGACTGAGATTTTCCCTAATCATACCCTTTGCTTGAAGATCTTCATCTTGCCTTTGAACCTCTTGAGTGTCAGTAGGGTTCATGTAGGATATTGGCTCGTTATGTACGAATGGTTCAGGAGTGAGATCAACTTGGTGCTGGATCTCACGTTTGGGGGGGGGGGGTTCTGGTTGGTTGACGACAGGGTGGGAGTTTTTGTGGCTGGGATTTTCGTGGGTTGGCTCATTGTGGCTAGGGTTTGTGTTTGGGTATAAGGGAGTGATCTCCTTATGCTCACTAAACTCAGGGCGTTTAGTGGTCATAGAAGTGATGGGGTTTGGATCATCTTCCTTAGGTGGGGACGGTTGGGTTATTTGGAGTGGAGTTAGGGTTATTCTCTTGTTGTTCATCACAAGAGTGTAGGTATTAGCTCTTCCGTTGTGCATCACACTCCTGTCAAATAACCATGGTCTTCCAAGTAGAATATGACAGGCATCCATAGGCAAAACATCACACCATAAAGATTCTTTAAAGGATTTGCCAATGGAAAAGCTTACCAAACATATTTGAGTCACTTGTAGATCTTCACCCTGATTGAGCCACTGGATGGTGTAGGGCTTTGGATTGGGACTCGTTTCGAGCTGAAGTTTGTCCACCATAGTAGTTGATGCCACATTAGTGCTGCTTCCACCATCAATGATCAACGAACAAACTTTTCCCTTGATTGTGCAACGAGATTGAAAGATGGCCTCTCGTTCTTGTTGATCTTTAGAAACGATTGAGTTACTAAGAACTTTCCTCATAAGGAACATCTCATGAGCCATGGTGACGGATGGTTGAGGTTTTTTGTGATTTAGGCATGGAGGGGATTGTGTTTGGGCTATTTTTTGGGGCTAGGGTTGCACTCGAAACAACCTAGAGCTCTGATACCAAAATTATGATGTATAATGGGATCAAAGATTGTATCTTGATCAATTACACATCAAGGGAGACATGCAACCAATCTCAACATGAGAGGCTTCAAGTGATCTAGGGAAAAGAGTAGGGTGCTTCAAGGAGAAAGATGGAGTCTTTGAGAGAGAATATGAATTGTGGATGTTGAAAGGTTAAATCTTCATGAGTAAAGAGAGGGAACTTGGATGGGAGGGTTTGAGAGTGACGCTGGGGATGGTGAAGATGACGAGAGTGATGAGAGATTTGAGAGTGTGAGATGGATTAGGGTTTAGGGATTGTGAGAGGGGCTTATGGCGTGAGGCCTTTGAGAGATTGATGTATTTGAAAGAGTAGGGTTTGAGGGAGGGACGCTTGGATGAGAGGGGGAGAGAATGAGTTTGATGTGAGCTAGGGTTTGAGAGGGAGGGTTGACGTGAGAGAGGTTTAGAGGGAGAGTGGCGAAATCTTTAGGGTTTTGGGGTCTATCTCAACTATATTGATAGAGAGATAAGAGAAGTAATTATCTTAACTGTATTGATAGAAAGATAAGAACGGATAGTTCTAGGTTTCTAACTTGAATCCACAAGAGAGACAACCTAAGGATAACTTGATCTAGACCGCAACCTAGGATCAAGCTCTTCCTAACTACTTGGGTGCCATACCAAGATACAATAGAAGAAAGGGGTGAGGTTTATCCAAACACTCGAGAGAAAGCTAAAAGCTTAACTGATTTCATAATTCAATATTGGGTGCCTTTGAGAGGCTACAAGCCTAGCTATTTATACTACTAAAGTCCTAAACCTCCTAGGAATCTCAAGATTGGCGTGCAAGCCATCTTCTCCTACTAGGACTCTATTATTTGGCATGCAAGCCAATGACTCCTAATACTAGACGCCATCTATTCCATCTCCTCCTTGGATTACGACTCCTTATCCTAAGGGGAGTTGGTTACAAGAGATAATAATTCTTTTAGGACTTGGCTTTCCTAATCCAAGATGGATTAGTTACAAAATAAGCCAACCTTATCTAGGACTACATAGCTTGGCACCTAATCTAACACACCACACGCCTATCACACACCTTTTAGATCATTCTAGAACATTCTAGACTATTCTAGATTAATCTAGACTCCTACGACTTGGTGTCCAAGTTTATATATATTACTTGGCACCTCACCCAACTGGAAATGTAAATAAAACCCTAGAAATGTAAAGAAACACATCAAAAGGCCTAAACTGTGAACTTCATCTCAAAATGATCAGAAATGTGAACTTCATCTTGAAATGGTCCCAAACTGTGAAGTTCAACTAGCTTTGTACTTGGGCCTTTTAGTTGTGGACTTGGAGGACATGGATGGATTCCCATCATCCTCCATGAATCTTGGGTCTTCGAAGGTGATCCCAAGGCTATGTGAGCCTCCATTTCCTTCCACGAACCTATGGTCCCCAAAGGTGAGCCTCCATTAAATCTTTTTGTTTCTGTGAAAGCAGTATTGCCATTAAATCCTTAACCAAAGTTATGCTTGCTTTTATAATACTCATGCTATTTATGGGTGGTTGATTTCACATTTTTATATCTTGTGATGCAGCTATTATATTTCTTTGATATCCTTTATTTTTGTGAATGTCTGAGGGGATCGATTGCCACACAAGTGCTCATCACGCAAAACTTCTGAGACCTGGATTCACTCATTTCCTAGTAAATGGAGATGTTTATCGTCAAGATTCTATTTGACTCGAACTTACTATCCTGTTTTCCATCAGGTTCTTGTCTTGTCTTGTCTTGTCTTTTCTTCTGATGGTTGAGGTTCTTTTCATTAGGAACGTTATTTAGCAACAAATACTTCTCCTTATTGCAGATGGAGGGTGTCCCGTGTCCGTGTCTTCTCTCTTGATGATTGGTGGTAAGGATGCTACATTGTATGCATCGCAGGATTTGAAGATGGAGGACTTATTTGGTATATATGTATTACTCTGTAGCTGGAAAGATAGTTTAAGATTGATACTTATTAGACATACAGTGTGGAATGAAGTGCAAATAATTTCAAGGGCATGAATATGGAGATGAAAGGAGCTGCTGGTAACAACTAAGAAGTAGCTCCTATCAAACTGGAAAGCTTATTCGAAACATATTAATTACCCAAATTAATTTAGAGTTTTTGGCATTCGATCAGATATATTTTCTATCTTCCCTTTCTATATGGAGTAGGCGAGTAGCGCCACCAAATATGTTCGTTAGGCATTCCTCATTTGGAATTTCCATTCACATCTTATTCACTCTCTCCATGTAAAGTAACTCTTTTCATCAAAGAATTAATATGCCATTGTTAAGCATCACAGGTAACTAATATGGGGTACTACTAATGATTTCTCTGTCCTCACTTCTTGCAACTGCAACTGTGCTAGTCAATTTTCTTTTTTCTTAAAAAAGCTTTATTGTTATTCTTTGTGCTTTGGTCTCAAGCTCATGGGTATTGGGTTATACTGTTAAATGCATTGTTTTTTTTTTTTTTTTTTTTTTTTGTCTATCTGATATTTTGATACACATGCTGTTCTTTCATATGAGACTTGCTGAGGCATTTCTTCTACTTTGTGTCTATTGCAAAACACACTTATAAGAAGAGCACGTAACTCTTAATGTTTTTGTTTCTTGTTAATTCATATTGTCAGTTTTTGGTAATCCTTTGTGCTATATGTTGGTGTTGTAGATATGCTCTGGGTTAATACTTACTTTCTCTTCACCAATCCATCATTTGAACTTGAGATATTTTCCCAAGTATCATTTATTAGCTTCGTTGTATGCTGGTGAAATTTATTATTCTTGTTCTCATTTTCGGAAATAACCTGCACATTACCTAACAATGAGCATACTCAGTACAGCCCCCCTCCCCAAAACACACACATTTGGCAAGAGAAAAAAAAGGAGGACATGGTAACTATAAGTTTGTATGATTTAGCAGCATTTTGTATGTACATTGATTGATCTATTTGATTGCTTATAATTCATGTAATGTGCAGTCTTCCACCTATCAGAGCATCTAAGAGTAGGATAAATTAGGTTGCTGTATCATGCATATTGGGTCTTAGGGTGGTTTTGGTGTCGTATTATCTTCTAATACCTGTTCTTGTGAATTGTATTATCAAACACTCAATTTTCCTTTTTGTTGCAGTGAGCTTGTGATCGTCGTTGCTTTGACACCTTGAGCCGAGAACATTGCAGTGTTGTTTAAACTGGGAATGGATCATGTAGCCATAAGGCTATGATTAGGAAGCACCAAATGAAACAGTATGGAGCTGTAGGGTTTCGTTCAGTGCCCTTGTTTAAGAAGGAATTTTGCAGGGATTCTTGCAATTGGTGACAGTAAGTTAGGAAGGAGGAACGAGGTTTTTCGTTCTGGGTTACTTGCCTTAGTGTATGATCATGAATCATTAGGCTGGGTTAAAATTACACTGCTTTCTGACGATATAAGATTGTGAAATGAGGTTCACAGATCAGGAATACTTTTGACAATTGAAAGTCAATTGCTGTTTTTTATGATCATGAATGATCATCAGGCTGGCTTGGAAAGAGATGCTATATGGTATGTTACTCGCTATTGACCAACATATGGAGATAGGGATAAGCTTGTCTTTTGAGAAAGTAATTATTTTGTAGCCTTCAGTGACATTCTATATGTGCTTGTTTGAGTTGTTTAAGACACACAATAAGTAAGGTTGTTAATGTCTTTTGATAAACTAATTTGCTTACAAACAATTTTCAATATTAAATCAGCACGACATACGGATACACCTAATCACCTGTTGCATTTTGATTTTAAGCCTAATTGATCATGCATTAAGCATTTCAGAGTTCCATACAGTTATGTCATTTATAAGTGAATTTAAACTACAATATGATGAACCACCTTCTTGAACAGCCTTCCATGCCATTTCCTTCAAAATGTTTGCCCTGTTTCTCCTCTCCTCCGCTTCAGGTCCCACCATTATGTCCCTCAATGCCTTCTGGATGGCCTCGCACTTCACCATGCAATCCGTAGTACCCTCTTTTCTCCACTTCTTAGACCCAACAGGCACTCCAATGTTCAATATTTGAGTAACCAGCTTTTCGTTGTAGAATTGCTCGACGAAAACAGGCCATGTAACCATTGGCTTACCAGCTGAGATCCCTTCTAATGTCGAGTTCCACCCGCAGTGAGTCATAAATGCTCCTATGGCTTCATGCTCCAAAATCAGCACCTGGGGAGCCCACCCTTTTATAATTAGAGCCTTTTCTTGCATCCTATGTTCGAATCCCGATGGAAGCTGGCAATCTTTGTTCTTTAGCACCCAGATAAATGCATGTTCTGAGGCTTCTAAAGCCACTGCGATTTCGTGCAACTGAGGTCCTATGACTTGTGCAGTGCTTCCGAAACAGATGTAGATGACTGATTTGGGCTTCCTCGAGTCAAGCCACCTAATGCACTTATGTTCATCTACGACTGGTTGTTTCCCTCTCTGAGCCTTCCCCTTGCTGCTTTCGCTGCAGAGTGAGACAGGGCCTATATGCCACGCCCTTCTCCCCATTTCCTTCCTGTAATATTCGGCATAATCCGGTTCCAACTCATAAAAGCTGTTAACAATCACCCCATAGCTGTTAAATTCGGCTTCCTTGATCTGTTTTATTTTAGTCTTCCACATGCTGTTGTTGGGTTTCCAAATGGGCTCCGGCAGCTGCAGTCTTGTCAGCTTCACATCATGGGGAAGGGAAGGAAGAGTGAAGGGTTCCTCGTCCGTCGAGACATTCTTAAAAGGCTCATGTTGCAGGAGAACCTTTGAAGCACAGAGGTAAAAGAAGTTAGTCCCATGGAAGAGTAGACTCGGGATGTGGAACTTTGCTGCAGAATCAATTGCCCATGGAAAGAACATATCAGCCGTTAAGCAGCTGGGTCGCGTCTTATCCAAATACTGCTCGAGCTGCTCTCTAAGGAGCATCTCAGTGGCAGCTGTGAACTTTTCTACCATGTCTGTCCCTGTGAGTTGTTCCAGGGTCTCACATCCTTCAGGGAGACCAGCTTTTTGGGCCGGGAACCTGAAAATCTCCAGGTTAATAACTGGGTCTCCTGTTTCCTTAGCCTTGTCAATGGCCTTGTTGAAGACAGGGGCATTTAGAGGGGTGGTGATGATGGTTGCCCTAACTCCGTGGGAAGCAAAGAGCCTTGTGATGTCTAGGGCTGGGATCATGTGACCATGTGCCATGAAAGGGAAGAAAACCACGTGGAGCTGTTGAGTTTTATCGTCCATGTTGATGGTGAGGAACTATTAAGAGCTTTAGGCAGGAGGTGAACTAGTTTTAATAGTAAAAGGATTGATTTGAGAATATAGTGAAAGGCCACAGGATATAAATAGATGCCCCAAAATTGTGCCAGTCATAATGGAAGGACATAAATGAGAATCAACTGTGTACATTGGAAATTTTGGAACATCTAAATCTAACATTTTTTCTTTGGGGTTCATATTAAATGTTGATAGAGAAGACTAGGTCCTCATATAAGTCATTACATTGAGCAACCTTACTGAACTAATACAAGTTTACTAACTGTTTATTGTGCTCTGATGCTTTGGATCCTGGTTCAATGACTGGTAGGGGTGTATGAACTCGTGCCTCCATTCTATTCCTGTTCTCATAATGGCAGCAGCCTCTGTTCAACTTCGAATTGTTAGCACTTTGTCCATAGTAAACCTCTTACTGTTTATTTTTGCTGGGATTCTCTGTGCATTGAAGGAAGAAGCGTTTCAGACATGCTTGGACAGAAGCTAAGGTGACATCAAGGCTAGTTGTATATTTTGTTTGTAAGGTGACTTGGATATGTACTTTGGTATAGCATGTATTCATATACTTCCATTCAGAATACTCGAATAATGCAATTTGACTTGGCCTTTATCTGCCGAACATCCTTTTGTCAATGTACACAGATCTCTCAGTGCCTTGTCTATATCATCCCATTTCACCATGTACTCGATATATAGTAACCACTTCCTGCCACTTTTTTGATCCAACGTAACAGGAATCCCTATCTTTAAAATCTGAGTCACCATCTTCTCATTATAGAATTGATCAGCAAACGCAGGCCACGTAACCATTGGCACCCCACCTGAGATGGCTTCTGATGTCGAGTTCCACCCACATCGAGTCACAAAAGCTTTGGCAGGTGAAGTAGGTACTGGCCACGTTTCGTATTATTTGTCTTTTAGTTTATTGTCACAGTCTCTAATACTAGTTTTTTGATTGATAATTTACTGTATAATATTTTATTAACAACTGCAATATTATAGTTTTTGATTGAGAAATTTTATAGTCAAAAGTTTTAGATTTGACGGCATAATTTTCAAAGGGGACAAATAATATGAAACTTGACGAACTATAATTGTTTTGTTTTTAGGAACTGGGATGAAATTGGTCTGTCTTTTCCATTAGTCACACAGTAGCAATTAAAATGAGTTGGTGACGCACATGAGCAAAGACTAGGCTGGGGATGTTGAACTGATCTTGTGATCTACTCGTTTTAAAAACAGTGGAGAAAGGAAATACCAAATTGGCCATGCTGGTGCTGACTAAGCTTCTTGAAAATTTGAAGGATGTATAAGCTATGCATTTCTGGGTCATTTCTGCTTATTAATGAAGACAACCAGGGTTTATTCTACTTCTATGTAGGATCTCAGTTAATAGAATGAGGAAAATGATAACTGCTAACATTGAGGAAATGAAGGAGCAGCTCTATAGGGGAGTTTGCGTAAGGTATGAAAACAAAGACAAACAGATCGAAACGTAAAATTACAGATCAGAATAGGTTTATGCGATGTTGTTTTCAGGCTCGATAGACCTTCAACTCATTTATCAATGCTGTTAAGTCAGAATACGATGAACCGCCTTCTTCAACAGCCTTCCATGACATTTCCTTCAACTTGTTCGCTCGGTTTCTCCTCTCCTCAGCTCCCTCTCCTACCATAATTTCACTCAATGCCTTCTCTATGGCATCCCTCTTCACCATGTACTCTGCAGAAACCACTACACTCCATTTCTTAGATCCAACAGGCACCCCGATCTTTAAGATTTTCGTCATCAGCTTTTCGTTATAGAACTGATCAGCAAATATAGGCCATGTAACCATTGGCACCCCAGCTGAGATCCCTTCTAATGTCGAATTCCACCCACAGTGAGTCACAAATGCTCCTATGGCTTCGTGCTCTAAAATCTGCACCTGTGGAGCCCAACCTTTAATAACTAGGCCTTTCCCTTGTGTTCTCTGCTCAAATCCTGCTGGTGGTTGGTAATCTGGATTCTTTACAACCCAAATGAAGGCTTGTTCTGAGGCTTCCAGCGCTACTGCAATCTCATCCAGTTGGGGGCCTAGTACTTGTCCGGTGCTTCCAAAACAGATGTAGATGACCGAGTTAGGCTTCCTCGTGTCAAGCCACTTGAGGTACTCGTTTTCATCTACGCCTGCCTGCTGAGTCTTGCCCTGAATTCTCCTATTGCAGAGTGAAACGGGTCCAATATGCCATGCTCTTCTTCCCAATTCCTTGCTGTAAAAGTCTGCATAATCCGATTCCAACTCATAAAAGCTGTTAACAAGCACCCCGAAGCTTTTAATCACTGCTTCGTCGATACTTTTTAACTTGTTTTTCCATTCAGATTCCTCGTATTTCCATATAGACTCCGGCAGCTCCAGTCTTGTCATGGTTATCTCATGGGGAAGAGAAGGAAGAACGAACGACTCCTCATCTGACGAGACATTCTTATAAGGCTGATATTGCGCAACAATCGCTGAAGCAGAGAGGAAAAAGTAGCCGGTCCCATGGAAGACCAGGGTAGGGATGTGGAACTTGGCTGCAGAGTGAACTGCCCATGGAAAGAACATATCAGCTGTAAGACACCCGGGTCGTTCCTTGTCCAAGTAGTGTTCGAGCTGCTCCCTGAGCAGCTCAGTGGCATGGTTGAACTTGTCTACCATGTCAGTCCCAGCAACATGTTCCATGTTCTCTATTCCTTCTGGGAGGCCAACTTCTTTAGCTGGGAACTTGAAAACCTCGATCTCAATCACTCCGGCTCTTGTTTCGTCGTCCTGCTCAATGCCCTTGCGGAAGACATGGGCGTTGAGAGGGGTAGTGATGACGGTTGCTCGGACACCGCGAGCTGCAAAAAGCTTTGCAATGTTGAGGGTTGGGATCATGTGGCCATGGGCCATGAATGGGAAGAAAACTGCATGCAGCTGTTGGTTTTGAGCACCCATGGTCATGGGAATCTTGTGATTTTGTTGTCTACAGGGAAACTAGCTGCTGAAAACTTGATTTTGGGTGCTAAAAAATGCGACCAGTAACGAAGCTTAATCACCAAAGCTTTGAAAAATTCAATTCAAGTCTACTTTAATTAGTGTTGCGGGTCATATTTGATTTTCTGCTTGTCGAAGACTAACAGGGAAAGGGGAATGCAACTTGCTAGTTAGTGATGGGTGAAAATACATGCAAGATTGAATCAGTCAAGGCCTTAGCAATATCCTGGAAGCTGCAGTACAACTGCAGTAAAGAACTTGGGTTGTTATACTAGCAAGTAAAGTTGTTAGCTACTTACTTAACTCATCAGTGTCCTTTAGTACTGTATAATTGACACACAATCACATCACATGATCACAATGTAACACTAGAATGATTGATTTCAACTGATCCTTTTTTTTTTTAACCAGGAAATGGTTTAGCTATCTACTTTGATCGCCTTTGTTCTTGTGTAAGCTAAACATTGCAAAGTCATTTTTGGAAAGACTAAGCAGATGGGGAGACAGCAAGAGGGAGTAGCCCCTAATTAGTGTTGGCTAAAATCTGTCTGACCCGAATATTCGAATTTATTCGACTCAAATTAAATCGGGTTTGGTCATCAATTTTTTGTTTGAATTTTGAATTGGATAATTCAATAATGTCCAACTCTAAAATTGGGTTGGTTCAGGTCTGGGGTCAGAAATTCGAACGTCCAAATTTTATGTCAAATTCTGGTTTGGACAAATTCGGACAAAATATTGAATTTCTCTAAATTTAGTGTAAGTTCGGGTTTGGGTGTATTAGGGTTTATGTATATTTGGGCAAATCCGGGTTTGGACAATTTGGGGCCGGGTTCAGATGTCAACAAATGGCCGAATTCAAAATTCGATCAGAGTTTGTGTTTGAAAATTTTGTCTGAATGTCTGTGTAGGAGACAAAAATTTGTCGACCAATTAAAAAAAATGACACATGGAAAATAAATTAAATTTATTCGGCCAATTGTTATCCCTTGGTGTTAAATTAATTACGACGTTCCATTTAATTAGATTTTAAATGGAAATACATCCTGGTCAATAACATCATGACACATGTCAGAGATGATGCAAAAAATCATAATTATTCTCTATTTAAAATTAAATGAATAATTAATTAACTTGGCCTCAAGCCCAAAGCCTAACTCAAAACCCTAGGGGTTAGGCCTCCATAGCCAATAAATAGGGGTACTCCCCCCTTTTTTTTTTGAAACCCTCCGGAGATTCAGCAGTCAGCATCTAGAGGCTTTAGGAGATCAAACTGCCAGCGACCTCCCACTACCATGCGCCAAGGATCGAAGTCTGCAGAAGATCAAGATCGAGTCTTCAAGTCTTTGACACGTCTTGATCAAGAGGAACAACAGAGTTCTTCAACAAGACACTCAGCAGTCTACCCCCGGCGGCATTCGATATTCTGCACTTTAGAGGCTTTAGAAGATGAAACTGCGAGCTGCCTCCAGCTACCAAGCGTCAAGGATCAAGGCCTGCAAAAGCTTCAAGCATCTACCTCGTCATGATCAAGAACTGCTACAGAGTTCTTCGACAAGACCTGCTACAGAGTTCTTCGACAAGACCTGCAAAGCCTTCAGAAGATCGAACTACAAGCGACATCTAGCTATTAAGCGCTAAAGACCAACGTCTGCTAGTTCAACAACTTTTGTTATTCGCATTAAAGACTGCAGTTGTCTTCCTCGTCTAGTTCATCGATCGAGACCAAGCACTAAGCCCTCGCATCCAAGAACCGGGAGAACTACAACCAACAGTCAACCTTCACATGGTTAAGCTTCGAGCAGACTCCAGCTACCAAACACTAAGGGAAGCAACGCTCAAGACCTTCTGCTAGCTCAAGAACTACTGCAAGGATTCTTCAGCTAAACCTGCGTTCGAGATCGAGATCAAGCGCTCGCGCCCTCGGCTCACCCAAGTTTCAGGAGATCAAATCAGAGGGACTACTTTATTGTATTTAATACAAAGATTGTACCCGCATACATTCGAATATTAATACAAATTAATTTATTTCTCAATTTTATGTCTTTATTTCTTTTAGACTCCAAATTTGTGTTTACAGTATGAATTGTCCAAACTCAATTTGATCGGAATCCAATGGTACACCACCGCTGCCCTGAATACCAACTCAATGCAAGTATTTGTTTTTATCATGAACATACACGACATAAGCTGAACTCTTTGGGGGGCGAGGCCAGCTGAAAATGGATGCAGATTTAGGATGGTGTCAATAAAAATATTAGAGCCGACAAATGTTTCTTTAGCCAATTTGTCCCACCTGTAAAAACAACTTGCAAATTATACCATGCCCGGTGATGGATATACCTAAATTCATCATTTTTTTAGGTGATGAATTTGTATAAAAATTGATAATTTTAAAAATATTAATAAATTTTGTGACAATATTTTTTTGATCAAAAAATTTTGTATTTATATTGATAGACTTACAATGAATTTTACTTTAAATATTGATGAGTGATTTTTGTAAAATTTAACATCTTGCTTGACTAAGGTAGGTACTAATGTACTATATGGTGTATCATATAACAATTGTTAAAAAAAAGTTTAAAAAAATTGTACTAGGTATGAACATATCTTTCTTGTTTGAATTTTGTTATCGACTTAGTCTACCTAAAATTTGGATACGGTGTCTCTACTATTTCTTTTAAAAACCAATTTATCCCGACTTTACATTTATCCTCATGTTCAGTTCAAAAAACAAAAATGTTTTGAGTTTGGTATTGTTGAAGCCCCCAAACAGTTCACCCCTAAAGAACATTTTTCGGTTCTATTCTACTTCGTTGGTGATTCTGATGAGGTTGCTTAAACTTATATTACCGTTTAGGCATAAGGGACAACCAGAGGGATAGGTTTAATTAGGGACAATTTCAGCGGAATTCTTGAATTTGTTTAATTAATCATTGAATTATGCGTATAATTTGACTAATATTATAAACAATATTAATCAAAGTAGGCATGATCCATAAAGACTCATACAGTGAATTTCATAATTTTAATATCAAAAAACGACTAAAAGGGTCTCATATTTTGGTGTAATAATTTTAAGGGCCACACATTATAAAAAATAATTGTGGGGTGACATTATTTTTGATGTAAATATCTAGAGGGGATATTCTAACCAATTTCCGGCAAAAAATAGTGCAAAGCGGTAGATTTTTATGTTTAAGCATGTTTTAAATTGAAGTTTATAATTAACTCTTACATATACAAGAAAGTATTTTAACATGATAAACATGTCTAGACATAAAAACCCACTATTTCGTGCCATTTTTGACTGGAATGTCCCCCTTAAATATTTACATCAAAAATAATGTCACCCCACAATTATTTTTCATAATATAAGGCTTTTAAAATTATTACATCAAAATATGATGCCCTTTTAGTCTTTTTTGTTTTAATATTTGTCTGACATATAAAAGAGGTAGAAAAATAAAGGATAGAAAAATTCTCTTAATTTCCTAGCCCAATCACATGTAGCCCTGTTCTTTTATGCGGTGTGTTGTGGTATGACGCGATATGGTGTGGTGAAATTGTGGCGGGTATGGTGGAATTGTAGTGATTTATTGGTAAGTTGTGGTGGTTTTTTTCGTATATATATATATATATATATATAAATATTGTATTGGTAATTGTGAAAAGGTAATTGAAAAAAGTGAGTTGAAATATTGTATTGTTTTTGAAAGATTAAAAAAATGGTTGAAAAAGTATTGTATTGGAAAAAGTGAGTTGAAAAAGTATTGATTAAAAATTTATATTAAAGATATATAATAAATTTGAAAAAGTAATTTGTGGTGGATTGTGGTGAATTGTGGTCGAATGGTACGTTATGGTGGGTTGTGGCAAAGTGTGGTGGGATGTTGCACCACAGATCGCCAACCGTATAAAAGAACATGGTCGAAATAAGCATTAAAAGAAAGAGAAATTTCAATAAGTGACCAAGGAGCCGAGTAATTAAATCAAAACATGAATAAAAAGAATCGCCAGTTAATTTTAACCGTAAATTAACAATTATAATAATTAACTCCAACCTAAGAACCAAAAGATAGGTTCAAATGCAAGGTTACAAGCCTAAAGTAAAAATTGTTTGACTTGCCCGTTCAAAGGATAGTTTCTACTTAAATTAAGATTATTTTAGAAGATGGTAGAAGGAGAAGAATAACAACTATTTCATTAATTTAATCATTAAACCATACATAAATAAAAATAAAAATAAAAGTAAAGACAGAAATAAAAGATGAGAAATAATGAGTAATGTAGATTTTATACAGATATTTAATCATCAGAATAAGGGTTATACGGTGAGAGTAATAAAAAAGAAATAAAAATGTAGGGATAAATCTAATCTCGAAAGCAATTAAGCACAACTATCACCGAGAGAGAAAATGACGGAGAAGGGAGAAAAAAAAATCATCTTTGTCCATACTCATGGGGAATTCCGGGGCGTGGAATAATGAGGCTGAAAGACTTTGTTTATAGTGGTGTTGGATGAATAAAATAATGTTATTCAGATAATCTGAATCAAATAGACTGAACCCTAATCAAAGTCATAGGAAGAGCCAACGTAGTAAAATGGCACTTAGAACGGAGAGCATAACTAGTCGATTGTAGAGCGTAATCTGCAGGTTACGATGAGCTGGGGCTGAAAATTAGGACTATAGCCGGCGGGTCACAGTTTCCTGGGATCGTAACTAGCCGGTTACGGTACTGGTCATGAGATCTCAATTTAAAATGGTTATATCTCCTTCATCCAACCTTGCATTGACCTGATCCAAAAGGCGTTGTAAAACTTATAGAGTATATTTAACTGTCACAGAGATCTCTTAAAAAATGGTGCTCTAAGTAGCAAGCTTTTGTATGTGGGAAGGGTGTACAATTGACAAAAATTTACTTGGAGGTATCCCAATATTTAAGGAAACTATTTTTCGGTACCCCAACTTTTCAAAACTCATTTTGAGGTATCCTTACTTTTTGGGTTAGTAATTATTTGGTGCTTTTCCGATCATCAATTTTGTTAAGTGACCGAAATACCCTTATTCTTCTTCTTTAAGGGTATGGCCATGGCCATGGCTTCTCCTCCTCTTATCTCCATACCCAAACCCAGAAATACCCAAGTGAAACCCAAATTGTCATTAGCTTGACCGACTGTTATCCATAATTTCCAACATTCAATTCCTTATTTCCTTGCTCGCACCATCCTCGAATCCAAACTTCAAACCCTACAACATCATCTACAACCCTAATTTCCCCTCTCAACTCTGTAATCTCTTCCTTCTTCCCACAATTTCTGACCCAATTGTCTCCAGAGGTTCGCAACATTCATCTTAATTGTGCAATTTGCCAATTTTTCTCTCAATCGGGTTCTCAATCGGTTCCCTTCTTCTTGTGCCTGGCGTGGCTCACAGCGGCGCAGACCTCCTCCACCCCGTCCCACGCGGCGACGCACTAGTCAGACTCCGGGCTCTCGGCGCAGGTCTCCTGGGGCTCCTTTATGCTCTGCTCCACCACCTCGGAGATCTTGTCCAGAGCACTCCGCACCGCCACCATCCGTTGTGCTGGCCGCCGCGCGAAGGTCACCATCGACGGCTTCGACGACTCCACCGCCGTTGTCGGCTTGCTCGCCATTAAAACTCTGGCCGCCATGGATGAAAGACTGATGGTCGCCATTGTTAGGTGTATTT
Source organism: Portulaca oleracea (assembly GCA_029582165.1). Lineage (NCBI taxonomy): Eukaryota > Viridiplantae > Streptophyta > Magnoliopsida > Caryophyllales > Portulacaceae > Portulaca > Portulaca oleracea. The sequence continues at coordinate 19,703,918 of CM055869.1, forward strand.
TTTCTTCTTGGATTTTGAGTATGTATAAACCAATTTGCAGCAATTGGGGTTGTTTTGCTTTTGTCTTTTGGTTTTGATTTGGGTTTTACTTGGGTATTTCTGGGTTTGGGCATGGAGAGAAGAGGAGGAGAAGCCATGGCCATGGCCATGGCTATGGCTGTCTGCTGGATCGAAGAAGAGGAGGGGAAGAGAGGGAGAGAGGAGAGAGAATGAGAGAGAGGAGAGAGAAAGAGAGAGGGTGCCGATGTGACAATTGTTTAAGTCAATGGGTGACATGGCATGGTCAAATATCAAAGAAAACATGCCGCCACCGCCACCTAGATTTCCCGACGAGTCAAAATAAAGCTAACTCGGTGGCGTGTTACTGGGGGCAACAGGGTGTCAAAATTCATATTATTCAGAACCTAATTGAAAGTTCGTATTATTAAGTCTTATATGGCCAAACGTTCGTATTATTAGAATTCAATTTCCCATATATATATATATATATATATATATATATATATATATATATATATATATATATATATATATATATATATATGGAAATTGGATTCTAATAATCTCTACTTCTGCAAATTGGATGGCAATAATCTCTACTTTCAATTTGTATTCTGGTGGTCCAAAAAAAATAAAATTGTATTGTACTGGTACCAAATCCATCACCACATTCTTTTTATTTTTTTCATGCCTACCCCATATTGTTTTTGTTTTTTTGGTTCCTGCCCCCAGATAGACAATGAAGTGTAGCTACTAAAATATTTTTTTAATTATTTTTTTGAGATTCTGAGCAATTATTATGATTTTTTAAAAGGAATAAAATTGAAAAAATCATAAAAAATTTAAAAAAATTGAAAAAAATTGGGAGAATGCTGTAAATTCATTAAAAATGGTTGTAAAGTATTGTACAAAGTTTTGAATCAAATGCAACACAAAATCTATGATATTTAGGGTATACTCTCGATTATTTCCCACTAAAATACAATTTTTTTTTGGACCACCAGAATACAAATTGAAAGTAGGGATTATTGCCATCAAATTTGCAAAAGTAGGGATTATTAGAATTCAATTCGTATTATTAAGCTATGGCCAAAAGTTCGTATTATTAGAATCCAATTTTCCATATATATATATATATATATATATATATATATATATATATATATATATATATATGGGAGATGATCAAATGAGCATTGAGATTTTGTGAGCATGTGAGCATTAGAAAGGTTGACCATTGGATCTTAAATCAAAGGTTGAGATTAAAGTGAGTATTTGCCTTGTTTTTTGCATATTTCTAAAGTATCACGTGAGGTTGGGCAATTTAAAAAAAAAAGGAAAAGGCCCCCACCCCATTTCCAAAAACGACGCATGATTAGAGTGTTGAATTTTCAAAAACAATGCAGTCATCTTCTTCTCCTTCCCAACTCCCACAGTGAGACTCTTGTTCTTCCTTTTCAGAGTGGCGAATTCATCCACCCGAAGTCATCCGCTTCACAATTTCGAAAATTTGGATCGGTTATCATTCCAACCAAGGCGACGTCATAGGTTTTTTGTTGGTTTTTGTTGGGTTGTCGTTGGTTTTGCGTTCACTGTAAAGTATGTAGATCGTCCAATTGATAGTTTTTGCAAATCCATCTTGTTGAATGATGTTTTGTATACTTTTTTTTTTAGGGTTACATTGAAAATTGTTGTATTGCTAATAGAGAGATAGAATTCGGTTACAATGGAGAGTTTTTGGACTTTGAAAATTTGAATTTAGAGTTTTGTTAACGTTAGTGGAAGGGTAAGGATTCTTTTTAAGTTAGGGTTTTCTAAGTATATTGAAGCGGATTTTGCAGGGGGTTTCTAATATAATTTGATAAGGTGCGTGTTTTTGTGTAAGTTTGGGGTTTTTTTTTTTTTGCGAAATTGGAATTCAGTGTGGACATCAAGTGAGGCCATAGTGGACGTTAAGGTCAATGAAAGTGGACAATAGGAAAATTGGTGGTGGGTGTGTATGTCGTTCTATTGCACTTGATGTGCACGTTGGTATTAGTTGATGTCCATAGTTGTTATATTTGATGTCCAAATGTATGAAGCCCAAACGTCATACCAACCATCAAGCATCAAGATCAACGGATAGAGGTTGTTGATGTTCACAATGTACATTATGAGAAGTCAATAGATAAATATGTTGACCAAACATAATCGATATTTGATGTCCACAGCAAATGGTGACGATGTCCACAACGATGAAAAGGCGTGAGGGAAAAGTCTGTCATTTAGATCCACGGATAAAGGTTGTTGATGTTCACAATATACATTATGAAAATTTAATAGTTAAATATGTTGACCAAACGTAATCAGTATTTGATGTCCACGGCAAATGGTGACGATGTTCACAGTGATGAAAAGGCATGAGAGAAAAGTCTGTCATTAAGATCCATGGATAATGGTTGTTGATGTTTACAATGTACATTATGAAAAGTAAATAGTTAAATATGTTAACCAAACATAATCAATATTTTATGTCCACGGCAAAAGGTGATGATGTCCACAATGTAAATGATAAAAATCCGCAGTTACTTGTATTAAAACACACACATGACATGGAAAGAGATCATGTAATAGTTTGTTATTAAGATTAAGATTGACGAATAATGTTGTGTTTGCAATTTAAATGATGACAAGTCCACACTTAAAACATGTTGACAATTCACATATAGTATTTGATGTCCACGCTCACACAGTGTAATGATGTCATTTACATGTGTGTTGAAGTGATTGACGTTAATTGGTGATGGGTGTGTGTGACGTTCTACTGTACTTGATGTGCACGTTGGTATTAATTGATGTCCACAGTAGTAATGATTGAAGCCCACTGTTGTTAAGTATTTATGATCATACATGTTGTCAAAGTGGACATTAAGGTAAAAGAAAAAAAGGACATTTAAGGGAAAATAATGACATTTCTATATGTCATTTTGTTGTAGTTGATGTGCACATTGGTAATGGTTATTGTCCACATTGATAATGGTTGATGCCCCATAAGGTTTAATGTCCACATCCATGTTGTTTGATGTCCATACTTGACATGCTCGACGTCCATTGTTGTTACGTAATATGACCATACTAACTGTACATGTTACTGAAACAATTCAATATTATTTTGTGGGAATACTGATGGTTTGTGGGTTGTTGACCAGGGATCAACATAGCCCCTCTTGTTTTGGAGTTCCTCGGGATGTGGTCACATCAATAGTTAAGTACTTTTCGTTCGCAAGTAATGAAGTGAAAGATGGTTCAAGTCCAGTCCGCTCACAAGTTATGAGAACGTTATCTGAGGTGGCTGCTACTTAGGTCGAGGGTATAAATTCAATTGAAGATGTATCCTCGTTCCACAACAGGATGAGCAACAACTTGTGTTTCATTGTATGTAAAACATTTGAAAGCGTTGAGGAAGTTGTATTGTGTAGTAGATTGTTTATTCCAATAGTTTAAGATATTTTTAATGTTTGTCATGTCAATGTCATGAACAATACTCGGCATGTTGTTTAGTTTTTTCCTATATTTTTTCTTCTTTTCTATCAAAACATAGTATCTGTTTGGTATGTAAAAACATATTTGTTGGATGTATTTGCAGAAAAATGTTGGTGTGTTTGTGTCTTCCATTCAGTTGTACTTGACGTGTATACAGCGACTATGTTGGATGTCCACTACTGTTATGTTGGGTGTTCACATCCATGTTGTTTTGATGTCCATAACTCATCAAAAAATAATGCAATATGTTAACAATGAAATTATTAGAACGAAGGCATTTGGTGAAGCATGGGGAATTGTTTAAACGTGGAACATATTATTATGTATCCAAAAAAAAAATGAGTAAGGCTATTGCATAACGACGTGTGTGGAAGGGCAGGAGTCACTATGGAAAAGCTATTGAGTGTAATATGTGTCCATAATGATAATGTATGATGTCCACATCCTATTGTATTAGTTGTCCATATTGATAATACTTGATGTCCCTTACTGTTATACTTGATGGGTATATTGATAATACTTGATGTTCATTGCTGTTATTCTTGATGTTTCCTACTGTTGTGTGCTTGAGTGTATTGTATGCCAATAATGTTAATACTGAATTATTCCTTGTTGTCATAATTGACTTCCATATTAATAATACTTGATGTCCACTGTTGTAATTCTAGATATCCCCTGTTGTTGTGCTTGCGTGTATTGTGTGCCAGTAATGTTATTCTTGATGTCCCTTGTTGTAATACTTAATGTCCCCTACTACTGTACTTGATGTCCATGCTGGTAATGCTTGATGTCCATTACTGTTGTTCTTGGATGTCTAGTTTCTATGACATCACAATGCATTGTAATAATCTATGAACATAATGTCCTTGCAATTTATACTTGAAGTTCGATGTCCACTTCATTTAATTTCAAGGCCAACTATCAATGTCCATGAGCGTATTGTGAGTCAATCAATAATATTAATACTTGATGTCCTCTGTTGTTATACTTGATGTCCATGTTGATAGAACTTGATGTCCACTACTGTTATTTTTCAATGTCCACAACCTAAAATGATGGATGCCCTCACTCTTGACAAATGAATAAAAATATATCAAGTGCGCACACATGAGATGAATGCCCACATGTCAATTAAACGAATAAAAATATATCAGGTACATGCCAATTAAATCCCCCACATGATTGGGTATCATGCATACGAAGAAACATGTTGTCCACAGTCCATACACGCATTGTCCTTTTCAGTAATACTTGATGTCCACAATCCAAACTAGATGCTCACCACTATTTACAAATGAATAAAACTACATGATGAATGCCCCTATCTACAGTTCACATGCATGATGTCCTATTTGGTAATACTTAATGTCCACAGTCTAAAATGATGGATGCCTCACTCTTCACAAATGAATAAAAATACATAATGTCTTCAGTCCACATGCATGATATCCTTTTCGGAAGTACTTGATGTCCACAGTAACCTGGATGCCCATGACTCTTTCACCGTGTACTTTCATCATTTATATTGTGAAATTCAATGACATTAATGATATATGTATGTGATAAACACATTTAACTGTGGACTTTTATAACTAACATTGTAGATATATATATGAATGACATCAACCACAACAAGATCACATGGGGACACCATACGTACGTTGTATTTCCCTGCTCCATTATTTTCAACAATTTATGTTCATAAATACATAAAAGGACATCAAGTACAATGAAAATGAATATCAAATGAAACATGTGAGGACATCAATTACAACGATGATGAACATTAATTGCATGAATTACTCTATTATACCATTGCGCAACATGTGAGGGCATCAAGTACAACGAGAATGATCATCAAATGAAATATGTCAGCACATCAAGTACAACGGTGATGAACATCGATCTCAATTGCATAAATTGTCAACCCATGTAAATGATGACATAAAGTATAATAGCATGGGACATTAATACTTATCACGATGGACATCAACTATAACAGCAGTGGACATCAAACATTATTAGTATGGACATCAAGTATAACCAGTAGGGGACACATTATTACTGTGGACAACAAGTATAACAACAGGGGACATCAAACATTATCATTGTGGACATCAAGTATATCGGTAGGGGACATCAACCATTATTTTTAATTCATACAAGAAAGGAACGATTCAATCCAAAATAAAAAAGAACGACCCAAGAACACTTACTTCTCCTTCGACCCATCGGCATGGCCTCCATTACTCATCATTGTAGTCGAATTTTCATTCCATATCAATAATATAACATCTTTCAATCATATCCTAACAAACATTTTTCAATGAAACCCTAACCAAGAAGTTCAAAAAAGAGCATACAACAAGCATGATTCCAAAATTACTTGACAAAGACAATATATACATACCCTGCGTTGAATATAAAACCAAAGAAAACAGAATTTCTGCCTTCCTGAAAATGAACGACGGCCTGGGACAATTTTGGGTGGACGAACTTAGGGCCTTTTGCTTGACCCGGAACGAACGACATAGTGAACAGAAAAGAGGAAGAGACTCTCTGCTGAAATTGGGTGGACGAACTTTGGGTTTCATATGTTGCCTCTCTATACATCAATTCCTCTTTTGTTTTTTAGATTTCTAAAGGCTCTCTCATCATTATTGCAATCAACGAACATTCTCCCCTTCTCAATGCAAGCTATTGACTCCCCCCCTCCCTTTTTTGCTCCTCCATTTAATGCAGTCACGTGAGGCTGGGTTAAAAGGGTTAAAAAAAAAGTCAGACTCCTCTTTTTTTCACATCCATTGATTGAAAATCCAAGGGTCCACATCCATCATGCTCACACAGACACAATACTTATATGATCACTTCCCTATATATATATATATATATATATATATATAGTTAGAAAAAAATAAGAAAGCAACTTATGTACTAGATGTCGACCAACATTTTAGGCATAGGATGAATTTGTTCTCCTTCATCAAATTGACATTTCTTATATTTCGTTACACTAATTTTTTGTTAATAAGTATTAATAATAATATAAGAAGCTTTTAATGCGTTGAGTATGTCAATAATCACAAATGATATCCTTGTCGAATCAACCTCATTCATTACGCATATTTTAAGCATTTTTTTTTTAAAATAAACATATTGTAAAAGTATAATTTTATGCAATGTATGTTTCATTATTTTCATGGTTACTACAACTTATAAACAATTTAAAAATAATTATTTGTTTATATTTATTTCATAAATATAAAACTATGTATAAAATGTGAATTTTCTCCTATGATTGATAAAATTAGGCTATTATTATATTTTTTGACCTAACTAATAAGTATTATATTATTATAATTGATAAATATATATAATTATTAAAGAAACTATTAATAAAAGTTACAAAAATGTGAACTATGACCAATTCAAGATGGTTAAGAACCATCTTGAGTTAAGATGGTTATAATGGTCCTCTCGTCCCTACGTGATGAATTAATAATGTACCAAATGAACACAGAGAGGCACATCCGAAGATGACAATCGCAAATTTAGGAATGTTGTTTGTGTAATCTGGGTTTTGATTAAGCTCCAGCTGGATAGATCCTCAATTCATTTATCAATGCTGTTAAATCAGAATATGAAGAACCACCTTCTTCAACAGCCTTCCAAGCCATTTCTTTCAACTTCCTTGCTCTGTTTCTCCTCTCCACAGCTTCCTCCCCCACCATGACCTCTCTCAATGCCTTCTCTATAGCTTCTCGCTTCACCATATACTCATCAGAAGCCACAATACTCCACTTTTTAGACCCAACAGGGACCCCAATCTTCAAAATCTGAGTCACCAGCTTCTCATTGTAGAACTGCTCTGCGAAAACAGGCCATGTAACCATTGGCACCCCAGCCGAGATCCCTTCCAACGTCGAGTTCCACCCACAGTGAGTCACAAACGCTCCTATGGCTTCATGCTCCAAAATCAGCACCTGGGGAGCCCACCCTTTGATGATCAAACCTCGTCCCTCGACTCGCTCCTCGAGTCCTGGGGGCAACCACTCTGCACTGTTTTCATAGTCTTCGTTCCTGACAACCCAGATGAATGCCTGTTCCGAGGCTTCCAAGGCCACAGCAATCTCATGCAGCTGAGGCCCAACGACGTGCGCAGTGCTCCCAAAACAGACATAGATCACCGAGTTGGGTTCCCTCGAGTCGAGCCATTTGAGGCACTCATGCTCAT